>LR990970.1:6000000-7200000 GCA_905163465.1 Craniophora ligustri
ATTGTAGAATCTTTTTTGGACAAAGTTTTTTGAGACTGGAGCAAGTATGAATAAAATTACAACTCTTTTTATTTTATATAATACAGGCAGAAAGGACAAAACGCCATGGTCCACGATCCAGACAAAACACTTCTGCTTCTTCCACGTTCATTTTTGCCCGCCGGTTGCGAGTACTATGCACTTGACCTTTTTGAAGAAGTCAACCAATAAAATTTGTATATGTCCTTCTTGGGCCTTCCTGGTGTTTATATCTATATTATGTAGGTTACATTATTTTATTATATATTAGATCTAATTACCATTTGGCCAGCTGGATTCCTCAATGGATAATTGCGTTGGTAGGTACTCTTTATAAGTTACAAATTTCTCGCCAAGTGCCATCTTGCAGATGGTATTTTTATGTTATTGGAAACCTCGAGCGTCGCATCATAATGACATCATATCATTTGGCCGCACGCTATCACTCCATTAGAAGACTATTCTATGTTTAAAGGTTTATACTGTGATACGAGATGTTTTACATCGTAATTAAGGATCGTATTGATTTGGCGGCAATTTCATCCATTTGTTTAGAACTCCGGATAACAGGTTATGCCTTACATACGATTTCACTGAATTTCAAGAACAATGAAGGTTTGGTAGTATAAGCATATCAAAGTAATCTTAATTTCAATTTGAAGTCTAGGGAGATCCCAAATGATTATGTAAGAAACGTGATAAAATAAAATGTGCGCCAGCTAGCTGTTTGACTCACTAGTCCAACAGCTAAGCTAGCACACATAAATGTTAGTGGTGCGCCCAGTATACTGACTATGCACGCACGCACAAAAATTTCGTAACTACGTGCGTATTTATCATACGTTCGGTAAATAAAAAAACATCGTAAGGAAACCCGCCACTACTCGAACCAAGTTATCGCGGTGCACTGTAGCCTAATCCCTCTAAAATTTGCCTGGTATAGTACCACGGCTAGAAGTCAACTCTTATGGAATAAACTTACGTTGTTTAATACGGGATTTTTCGACGTATTAGTTAATTTAATATCCGTTTTATAATGTCTTGTTAGAGATTTTTCTTTTGCTCTTTATATAATAACACAAAATCACCGCCCGCTGATTTAATGTGCAAAAGAAATGTAATTTTCTCAACGTCGCTGCTCACTGATTTTCCAATTTAACGTAATTTTTTGTTGTGAATAGACTCGTTACGCGATAAAACTTATATTTATATAAGTTCTTAAGAAAACAAAAATGCTTTACATTAAGTTCAATACAGAGCATTTTGTAGTTACGTGATGGATAATAATATAATATATATAAAAATCGCAGATGACAGCTATTGTTAGTGGAGAAAAAAGAACAAAATAAGAATATAATTATAATAAAACTGCATTTTACGGATTTTATCGCAGTATATTGATTGATATTATTTAATTCTGACTATTTTGTGATATTCATTTTTAATGGCTTCTCAAATCACTTTCAATAATAATCGTGAACAATGATTTAGATATCAGGTAAAGGTAATTCTTGGCTAAGCCTCTGGTATGTTCACGAACTACCGAGTCCTCCCAAAAGCGCTCGGCATCACTAGACCAATAAGATAATCTCTAATCTTTCAATATGCACAGTCTTCTATCCAACTGAAAACAAATCATGAATATTCAAGAGAAATGAGATATACACGAATATCAAATATACCTTCATATTAAATTAAGTAGCTACATATCTCATAACATCAAAAGCATGTTCTCAAATATCAGCACGAAGCATCGTTCGACTATGTATTGCTACATATTTAGACAATGCAATACATCTTTGTTTGAAGTACGGTGCGATAGAAGTGCAAACAAAGTGATATTATCGACCAGCCAGACGCAATGCGATCAGATAATACCCAAACCAATAACATGGACCCCCAGACCAACATATTCTTATAACACCGTTAACGCTAAGAAGGGTGCGGGGGAGCTCATCTTAAATTAGCTAAATGCACTTAGTATTGCCGCAGGCATTCTAATAGTATCTCTTAAAAAGAAAACTGAGAACCAATAAACCGTATTGTTTTCTCCAGTTATGGTATACTGATACTATCTTAGTCGTTTGAAATTGAATTTCAGTTTCAATTTAATTTACAGATGAATCTCTAGGCTTATTTCTTTGCTCTAAATAATTTTGAGGAAATTATAAAATATCTGAGCGCATATTATATGTACAGTAGGTACAGTAGAATACTTTATAAAGTTTGTTTATTTTTCTACTTGAGCTTTACTGGAAGAAAAATAACTTTTTTGTCACAGGAAGCTAAAAAATAAGCACATGTATCAATCAAAGATTTCAAACAATTGAAACTTAAATAATTTCTAGGTTCCTAAGTGAAATTATTTAACCTTTTTGTTTAGTGACTTTCAATCTAAGAACAAAAGTATGTCCAGATTGCAGTGGATATAGTGTAGTGTCATTCCGTATAATATTTAATCTTTTAAAGGCGGAAGGAAAAGGAGGTTTATCATATACCTCCTTTAAATAAAAATAACTGGATTCAGGTTTATTAGTCATCGAAAAACATAATACTTTACAACTGAACGAATAATTGCCTGCGCCAATCTATCTCCATTAAATCATCTGTGGTGATTTTAGAAGAAATACTAGGTATTTTATGTGGAATAATGTATCGCAACAAAAAAGTGAATATTTTTGTCTCAAATATGCTTGTTTGTATAGTTAACACCATATTTACTTCGAAGTATCTACTACATTGTCGATTATCCCTCACATATCACCAAAAAATTACGAAAGCAAATCACGTATGCAGACTTCTATAATATTAAGCTTAAGACATGGCCAGTAGTTCCGTTGTGATTTTGGGAAGGCATATCCCTGTAGATCTGTATCACGTATTAATATAGGTGGATATTGTGTTAAGACTCCTCCACATAGCAACGATATTAACAGATTTGTTTAAATTAAAACTAAGAACTTCAAGTCATCTTCTCAAACTTGAAAAATCCTCTCAAACTTGAATAATTAACGCGTGCATGTTTAAACAAGTTTTAGTAACAAGAACGCAGTTCGCATGATTGCAATAACGCATTCGATAAAAACGCAACTATGTAAAGGACGCAAGACCTATTTTCCGATATTATCAACCGTTCATATCGTAAGCGTGTGAGGGAGACTTTATGTCCGTGATCACATTAACGTGTGCCCTCACATAAAAGTCAATGGACTTGGTTGCGTAATATGAGCACAGTATCGTTTTATTTTACTGTTATGCCACTTTCTATTTCTTCTATGGTCAATCTGGCTGTTACTTAAAATATGGCTGCCTAACTAGGCTTGGAGGATTTGGAATAGGTATTGTTGCAGTGATATTATCACATATCGTATCTTCACGCTAGTAGTAATACTAGCGTGAAGATATATATATAGATAGCATAATACAGAACAGTACCGATTTTTACACAGTTTTGTACACTATTATATATAATTATGTGAATGTGAGCACTTTGTAGGTAAATGAACATACGCTTACATTACATCTAATGTCTGGCGGCTTTGGGATTTTGAAATGACCTACGCAAATGTCCCACTGATCTTGCATTGACGGGCGTCGGGTCGTTGAGCTACCTCAATAATGATTGAGCTACACGATGGCTGATGTATGCATGCTGTCTGGTCAACTCAAAGCTGCACTGGTGCTTTCTTCAAAAGGCAATCTCAGACTTTAACCTACATCGCCAGGCTCACATATTGTAAATAATAATGTTTGGACTTTAAAGGAGACCATGATTCTCTGAGTTTGTTTCGGCATTGCTTCTCAGAGGTCACGAGTTAGGAAATGCCTAAAATAATCTTATACATGACTTGTAAAAGTGTCTTTAAAAGATCTATGTACAGAAATAAATATCATGTAGTTTATGACGACTGCGACCGCCGCTTCACAATCGAGCCTCGATCGGGCTCCTCTTGGCTTCATCGAGGAAGACGCTCACTTTGCGGCTAATAATCCCCCCCCCTTCCCCTCCCATCACGACAAGCCGAGAACACATGAACGGGATAAACAAATACCTGCCTTAACACTTAATAAAAGTATTATTTACGAAATAAATCTCCCGAAAACATATTTTTCGTTTATATATTTTAATAGGTAAACATCCCAAGTGAGCAATGAAATGTTTTACATACCGGAACTTAACTTACAGGAAAAGAGTCTCAAGTAATTATTTATGTTGCCTATGCTAATAAATCCTCGCAGATTTACTAACACATTCATAAATATGTAGATATTATTTCCGACCTCATTTTTCTGTTCTCTTGAATAATTTTATACTTTGTAACTGCGGATACTTTGTAACCTAATTAATATTTTTTTTACTGTACCTCAGTGAAACTACATGATTTTCTTTTGGCTTCTATTCCGGAAAAATGTTATGATAAAAACAAACGTTGACGGTAACGTTGTTTCTTTTAGCTGACGGAAATATAACATATGTAAAATGTGTCAACAATATACCCTATCACTCCTTACTCCTCCAAAGGTTAAGTAAGGTATTGATGTACGCCTAAAGTTGTAACTTAATGTAGGTATTAGGTTCCATGCCTTTAAAATATCTATACGTTCTGTAGAATATATTTATATAAAGTTTAAACATTTAAATCTACACAAGAATTTACGGAATAATTCCACCGTAATCGCGGACCATTTTTATTTTAGAACGTTCGTAACATTTTATTCAACAGTTAACCCTAACTGTGCAACACGCCCGCCATTTGCGGACTTCCGTACCATCCTAAATTCAGCATACTGCGTTGACCTCACAATCAGATCCCGTATTGAATAAAAACTCGTATTTGCACATAAACGGCGCGATCCACAAATACACGGGTAGGATATCGGCGGATGGACCCCTTTGAATCAATGATGAATCCAATTTCACCCTACCTTTTACGAACGACAGTCTCATTTGGTCACAGGTAAAAACATTTACGTGAAACACGAACCAGCGAACCACTTTGTCACAGAGATTTACAGCTCGGAAATAGATTTATTATTCTTTTTCGGGAACAACTATTGTCCCTCCCCCACGAGTATAAAAAGTACTCAAGTGAGGAAAATGACCGAACTTTTGTCTTTAAATTATATCTGCCTATTCTCTTCAGAGGGGCAGTGCGAGGCATTCCATTCTATTGAAGAAGGAGCAAAATTCTTTTTTCTGTACCTTAGGTATAATAAAAAAGTTAGACCCTTGTATAACAACTGGAATCTTTATTTTAATCTACGGCAAAGCAATTACCTCGGGTAGCACATAAAATTTGGCTTGGCCATAAAGTTCTGAGATAATTTGTTAAACTGCTATCTATAATCCCTAGCATCGATTATCGAGTAATTTATTATATTATATACGTGGCATGGCGTGCATGCAAGCTGCCATTATATTTACTGCGAGATAAACTAAAATATTTTGTCAATTATTATCATTAAATCTGTTAGCTAAAATTTATCACATGATGAATACAGGACAGATTTCTACAAATATACTGACTATGTTTAGCACAAACTTATTAATAAACAAGCAGCCCACCACGGCTTTACACGGGTAAAAACTAAATAACATTCATAATGTAGTAATGTATAATGTAGTAAAATGTGGTATCTTCGCAGCCTAATCTATACAAAAAAAAAACAATATTCAAATCTTTCCACTTTATAATGTTAATAAGATAGGCACAATTGCAATGCCGAAATAGCTTTTCTACACTTTTAAATTACACAAGAGACCGAACCCAACCTCACAACATGTATGTAGTTGTGTTAAATCACTTTACTATAAACTTACGTTATGTTTCTTGAATCGCTACAAAATATACTAAGCACTAAGTAGTTAGGCAACAACAAACAAAGGCAGTTTACATTACAACACTTGTATGCATACCTATGTTCTCGGCTACGTGGTGTAGTGGAATGTAGTCCTTTATATCAAAGGACTCCACACACTATATTGTAATATAACAAAATAATTTTAAATTGGGAAAACCGGAAAACAGAGTTTTAAAGACATTTCATAAATTGCGTTTATTTAGACATACCTACACAAATGAAATGACTATTATAAACATCCACTCTTTCCATCACTATTATTCAGCATTGTAGTGTTAAAGGCATTTTTAGAGATCTTATCAGGTTTTTTTTTATATCACTGGTATTTAATAATATGTATACCGTAGGTTTGTACGATGTGCGGAATTTCTTACTTTATATTTTGTTAAGACGAAGAAGTTTTATTAACAGGTAGGTTCTTTAGTTTGGCTTCATAGTATCACCTAACTACCTGCATACCTAATATTGTTTATCTCTTTCTTTCGAATAATACGCAATAGTGTGCAGTCTCCATAAGCACATGAGTCGCCACTCCTATGCATCCGACATCTTCCATCTCACTCTTTACAGTATGAATAGCACGAAAATTTGTGTATGGAGTAAACTCTCGTCTCGCAATTTGTGTAGTCTGTGGAGCTTAGGAGGGATTTACTGACCAGACGGAATTCAGACACCTCTTATTATAACTAACTTCACGATGTAGATAATATTACTTTGAACTTGTTTATTTAACTCAACTGCGTACCTTAAGTGTGTTAAGAGAATCAAATTAGATGAAAATGAAACGAAAATCTATAATATATTTAAATGACTTTAGGAGATAAGTAAGTTTATGTAGGAGATAAGTATGACTAAGTTTTTTTTAATGCCAAAATAACGTGGGTCTACCCACGTTATTTTGGCATTCAAAGTAGAAGTAACTAGAGTTAACATTTTCTTCTGATTTTTAGAAATTATCCCTGCCATTAGCAATATACCCGGTACTTTAAAGCTCTGTCAACCTATTGTCAAGAGAAGAACAACACAAACTCTTAGTTGCTTCTAAGAAAATAATAAATACCTTGATGAATCTTTACTTGGGTTGAGAAAGACTCAAGACCTCACGCTCAGCAGTCAAGTTTGGGATCACTTGTAAAATATTGTCAAAAAGTTCGTAATTAATAATAATTAAAAAAGGAAAATCGTAAAGGAATCTCTAGACGTGTTATTATAAAAAGAAATGTATTGTTTTATTTCTTCCACCCACCGTATCAAAAAATCTAAGAATTGTATAGGTAGTTTGTATTATTTTTTACGAAAGCCTATAAAGTTTCCTTATAGTATGCCTACAACGACGATGCAAGAAGCTTGAATGAAATTTAAAGTTTACAATAAAACGCCTTAATCTTAAAGGACACGCAGGGGGTGGAGAGCGGGAATATACCGTTTTTATGAATACTGTTCGCCGTTCTAAAGAAAAAGTAAAAAATATACGTATTTAAACGATATAATTTTAAAGAATATTTTCCTTTTCTTATTATAATATGATATTTTTCTATAAATATATGGCTATTACGACGTATTACCCACAAAAAATAATGTTGCCCCACTCATTCCTAGGTATTTATACAAAACACAAATTCTTAAACAAACACCAAGAGTCTTGAATCATATTATTTCTAATTCGTGCAGAAATAAACTCGTAATTCGTAGCGCATGTATGGTCGTGCCATGCCTACAAACACTAATGCAGATGTTTTACCTTCACGTTGTTAAATATTAAACACCTTATACATATATTTCCGCTATTTGAGAAGAGTTATGTCGCGTAAAATTATATTTAATGCATGTAAGGTGGCGAAGAAGTAATTACACTTACCACCTTACATCCTATTCACATTACTAGAAAACAAAAACTGACTAGAAATGTAAACTAATGCGTATCATTTAAAACATAAATTATGCATTTATGATAGTAGCTTTAAGGTTATATAAAACATAAAAATATCATAACCGATTTGTATAAAGAAACAATTTCCTATATCATGTAGTTAATAAAAAATATAAAAAAACGACGTCAAAGGATGGCTTTTCCTATCCATTGGAAGGGCAAATGGCCGCGAACCGCGATAAACAACTAGTTTATGAAGGTATTATATAAAACGGTTGTATTAAAAATCAGTTCCGAACGCGCTTTGTATTCAACGTTCACACGCAGCCGTATCGGGGAACACTAAAATTTATTTTGCACTCAAAAGGGAAATGAGATTATGTTTCAATAACAAACATATCCGGGAGTACACGTTGCAGGAATAAAAAGTCACAGCCGTGGAATTTATTTACCGCTTTCGAACGAACTATTCAGTTGGGGGAATTTTATACCGGCCGACGTCACTCGCTGAATAACTTATTTTTACAAAAAATGTGACACGGTGGAACGTTTTAATTTTCAAAGTTAGGTTCAAAGTTTGAATGGTGCCGCTTTATGGTGCAGACTTATACCCTAACGATCCCAATCAGAAAACGTTTTACGTCTATTTCCTGCCTGTATTCTGGGTACGATACATTGAAAATACTTTTTTCTATAACATTTAGTACTTAATATTTGTATGGGTCCCTAAATTTTCAGCATTTGCTTACCAGCCCTTTTCTGTAAAGCTGACTTTTGGGAACCGTGCAATTAGTCAATTCATACCTAAATACCTAGGTCTCTTAAATTAAAAAAAATAAACAAGGTCCCAGTTAATAATTCAAAGTGTTTTTTTTTTAAAGCTGTTGAATTTTAAGAAGTGACCCGTGTCTAACAGTGACTGTGTTCCA
This sequence comes from Craniophora ligustri, assembly GCA_905163465.1. NCBI lineage: Eukaryota > Metazoa > Arthropoda > Insecta > Lepidoptera > Noctuidae > Craniophora > Craniophora ligustri. The sequence continues at coordinate 6,008,680 of LR990970.1, forward strand.
AACTACACTCACCTCTGTTATTTATTCGGGTAGCAGTCTTTGCATTACTCAGATACCCGGAAAAGGACGAAAAATACTCATAAAAACTTTTGCAAACTAGCCCGCAACTCCTATTAAACATTACTAATCTGCGACTTTAACTTGTAATAGTCACATAATAATATTATACCTAATTTTACGGCGTCCTTTGCGATAAGCGAGACGATATAGCTACATATGTCTATCTTTCTCTAATTAGTATATTGTTTATAAAATAACTATCATTTAATAATAATATGCGTAACGATAGACGCTGTAAAGAATTTAAAAATAATAATTTCACAAAACGCGTAAAAGTAAAAATTTAGACATTTCAAATATTTGCGTTAATCTAAGAAATCATTAAAAATATCAAATTTGGCATATCTTAAACTTTGGTTAGAGGTGTACCGCTAAATATTTTTAAGTAATATAATAATATTGAAACATGAAAGTACAACTTACTTTGAAACCTTTTTTATTAATAGTGGGACCTTTTAAAGGGTCCTAGGTTTCTGAGGAAGTGATGGAATTCTTGACTCACTAAAACTCAGATGACATCATCAGCACATTATGAATAATCTTGGTTATTTATTAAGTTTTGGAATTAAATGAAATTTGTTTGTTTATATTTATGTTCGCATAAATTCAATAAGTTTGTTCATAATTATAATTTTCCTTTAAAGTAATTCTTCCTTAAATTTATTATAGATAGATTTTCTAACCTGCTTTTACTTATTAATTATTATGAATAAATTGCTCGTTAACTTTCCTAAGAAGGGTTGTAACAAACGATGATTCTAATTACAGTTTAGCGTTCGGAGGAGAATTACGACGTTAACAATTTAGTTAACAACAAAGTAAAGTGATAAAAGAACAGTAAAAAATTTACAATATTCTGTTCATTTTATTAGGGGTTTGATTGTAATCGATTACTAATTATATCGAGTGGCTTTACAGTATATACAATTTTCAAGTAATTCTATAAAATCATCATCATCATCATCATAATATATCAACCGTTGAACGTCCACTGCTGGACAAAGGTCTAATAACAAACTAATATAAAAATAAACTAATAAAATAACTTCGAGCTTTGTTTCTTTTAAATTATCGAGTGTGAATTAAATACGTTATTGTTTCCACAAGCAGGAAGCCAGTAATGGAGTTGACGAGTGTCATGGCGGATTACATTCACATTGCCAAATATAGGTATCGTTATATACGTCTATAGGTTTTGATGCTTCTTTTTGACGGCAGTTAAAGTTTAAAGAAGTAACACACGGAATACGCTAAAGTTAAGATTGCCCGGCTAAACTTTCCAGTATATTAGTCTTACAACTGGTACGAACGATAAAAGTTGTCGTATTTCTTCCAAATAGACTAATTATGTTGAGTTTCTTCACGTGACCTAATTTGGTTTTTTTACTGAAGTGTTTACTTATGGCGAATACACCGTAATTGCGTGTTGCCATATGTGTGATATATATATGTAAGTATATATAGATGTGAGTTATTATAAATATAATTTTCCCACTAGTGTCACTGGCTAATTCTATGACAGAAATGTGTGCTGGGGAGTTTGTTGCGCCGCTTCTTCTTCCCAGCAAAAACACTAGGAAGCGGTGAAGGGCGGGCGTTTTTGGGGGCTGTCTTTATTGTCGACGTTCAAAAAGAGCCATTTAAATTTGGCCTACTTTGAATAAATGATATTTTGACTTTTGACTTTATGTATTCAGTTTAAAACGTTGTCTTCCCAGATATTATACTTGTTGATTTTAAAGAAAAGTATCTTGAGGCAGCCGTTTAGATATCTGAAATATTCTCAACGGTGATGTCTACCAACCTGCAAGTGTACTTATTGTAATTATGGTCTTCGGTCATGGCATAACGTATCTAACTTTTAGAAGAAACCCGTACCAAAACACCTTTTCTTTACATATACGAAATTCAAAGTTGCTGTTCAATAATATAGGCAAATGCATGCGTTACGCATTGCTTAAACCCACATAAAATGAAATAAGGACTGTTTTACACAAAGAAGAAAAAAACTTATTTATTTATTTAACATTAAGCTTGTTGCAACTGAATACAAGCAAACCATTGGTTTTCCTCGATGTTATTGAAAACGTAACATTCACGTCCAAAACTGCAGCGTTCGTTAGATCGATGTCTATTAGCAACGTCATAAATTAGCACATATTATGCTAATACTGGTTGCACGCGTCGCGATCGCCGTGTAAAGTGAAGTCTCATTTGTCATGTTAATGCGCAGGAAGTTTGTAGCAGTCCTAATTATTAGATGCGCTGACAGAGCAATTATTCATAACGGATATTGCAGTTTTGGCGACATTGGAAAGGGGGATCAACGAATTTGCATAGCGCTATTAATTAAATAGTTTTTTTATAAAATTAGTGTGTACAAGTTTAAAAGCAATGATAATTTAGTTATAATATGACTATTAGCTTGACAATATCTCTAGGATCTAAGGCACATATCTGTAGATTGTACTGGTATTTACAACTTTATGGAGCGATGATAGTCTAGTCATAATATGGCAGAGTGTTGGATTGCACCTTAACCCTTTCGTAAGAAATAAATGGTGAATCAAAATATTTCATATAAGAAGTTCATAAAGATGAACGAAATCCTTCAACCAATACTTGTGACAACAGACAACCTTTGAAAATGGGATTAAAATTAAGCTCAGTGTGGTAAGCAAATATTACTAAACTAAGAAACTAAGGAAATTAGGATAAGAATAAGGAAACTAAGGAAACATATTATATTGTATTATTATACAATATAATATGTTTCCTTAGTTTCCTCATATTGTGTTTTAATCTTTAAAAATATATCTAATAAAATATCTCAAAACTAAATAGGATTGGATAATTTTGCTTAGTTACGTCCATTAATGTATTTTATTAAGGAATCTACTTTAAAGCGACTAATAACTAGGCACGTTAAACAAGGTATAATTTCAAATAATATCAATATAATATAACAATATTAATTAATTACGTTTTTACCTTCATTGTTCAAACAATTCACTCAAAAGCGTAAATAATACAAAATTCCATATTTGATCGTACAACAAAACATGACAGAGAAATGTAATACATAACGTGTATTTCCATACATACATTCGAGTGATTTAATACAGCCAGCACTAGCAATCTTGCATTGTTTTATTGTTTGCCGAGTTATTGTGTAAACGAATACAATTCGTTGCCAGTTATGGAAAATGAATACAAAACTCATAATGTCCTGCTTGTAACATAAATATGATTTGCAATACAATTTACGTAATCCTGCAAAATATGGCAAGTATTTATGTTGTCTAAATAAAAATGTTTTCTGCGTTATTTATCTCCTGGTCGTATAAATAAAAAGATATTGTTTTGTTTTAAATATTTAGGTGCATGTCACTATTAACGTGAGTGAATTTTGCGTGTAACGATTTTAAAATCTAACCGAACCCCTAAGTCAAAAGTGGACCGTACCGTACTTTTTAAAAGTAAAAACAACGTCTTCTTACTACTAATCGACAGAATTTCGTGAAAGATTTTGTAGTAAGGATGAAGGTAAATTATGAAATGTTGATTTATGCTAAGACGACCCCAAGGTATTTGATATAAAGGTACCTATCTAATGAATAACGATAATAACTGAACATTTAATGTTCAGTTATTATCCTTTTACCTACTGTAATGTTGTTGATAATTTTCCATGCTCAAACCAAAAATTCACAAAAAAAAATACATATAACTTTATACTTCTGGAGAGTTTTGTATATCAAAATATTAAAAAATATACCTGTAGACCTGAGTCATGATCCGGACAGCTTTATCTGCCAACCCTGTATTTTAAAAGGCTATTCCCTCCTTTTTCCTTTTTTGAAGAACGCCATTCTGTAGTCGCCTGGGAAAACCTCGGCAGATAGTTCATTTCAAAGCCTGATTTACGTATAATTGTCAATTATTTCAGATTGTATAGCAATAAATTTGATTATAAAATTTAATTAAAACTGTCACATTATTTCCATTAACGAAACACGCTTTTGTTTCTTGATTTATATTGGTACTTTTTAAAGCAACAATAAGACAACGGAAAAATGCTGGAAAATACCATCTAGTAATTGGTTCTTAATCTCCCATTCAAAACAAATCGCTTAGAAGCTTTTTAATATCGCTGGTAATAAAAACGTCGAAACGTTTTGCGTAAATGGTAACAACAGAAAGCGCTATAATTATAACGTTATAAAAACCATTACGATAACGGTAGATATTATCTTTCTGAGAAAGCTGGACAGAAATGGAATATCTTGGAACAAAAAAAACTGTTACAATCTATTTTGATAGCGGCCTTCGTTCATTACTAGAGAACAAATGCAGTACGCGGAAATGTCGCTGAGAAGGCATAACGTAGATAAGACCATCAACAAGACGAAGATTTAATGGCTATATTTTTTATAGTTTCGATTATAGTTAGTACATCAATCCAAAATAGGCCTTAACCTTAAAAAACATAGTTTCATTCCTTCTTAATCTTGAGCTCTTGTAGACTTGCGACCTTAATTTAATAGGTATACATATGTCAACTTTCACCTGATGACTAAACATAAGCTATTAATAAACTAATCCATGCTACTAATTGTTTCATTACTCTAAAGCGTTTTGACTAGTACCGAAGCGTTAACGTCGCACAGAATTTCATGCAACATAAATATCTATTGAATTGTTTTGTTTTAATGAAACTTTATGCGTACAAACAGGATACTTCGGGCAACGAAGGCTCATAATAACCTTTTCAAAATAAGCAATTAAGCATGGCAACTTTAAATCACTTTTTGCAATAGTTAGCATTATTTTTCGAAAGTATGTTTTCTTTTGTTACCAGATTTATAAATAGGTAAGTCTCATTAAAGTATTAATATATAGGACCTGGATGATTTCTTCTTTAAAACGTATCGTGTGCATAACTGCAATATATAACTTGTTAATTATAATGGAAAAGGATTTTTGGGAATATTTATCTGATGAAAATATTCCTTGAAAAATATGCCGGTGATAAATCACCGGCATGTTGGTATAGGGTAATTCTATTCTGTCGAAACCTACGGACATTTACCGTGCTTAAATTCCAAAAACTAAATGGGCCAAGGTTAATCCTATTTAAATATAATAATAAAAACCTTAATATAATTAGAAACCGTTTGTAGTTAATGTATCTTAATACATAAACAACAACCGGTTTCTAATTATTTCTACTTGCATTCAATTATTTAACTCTTAAGAGTTAAACAAAGGCAAATATTTCTAACACAAAGCCAAACAAAGTTAGACCCTTTGTACTCCTACAACGTTTCTACATATTTCTTCGTATTTGCGCATATAGGCATAGCTTAAACAAATTATAAAGTAAAGTACGAGTAGGTGCTGCCAAGAAAAACTTAAGGAAACGTTAATTGAGCTGTAAGCAAACTTCTTCCCTTTAAATAGAAGAAAAAGAAATAAAAAAGAAAAGAAGGAAGAAATCCGGTGTCGACTTTCTGTTGTTATGGATATTTATATACACAGGTATACTTATTCGATTAACTGTCTCTTTATAAATTCAATTTTACATACCGAGTTGCGTTTGATATTTTTGTGTGTAATATAGATAATATCTATATTACACACAGAAATAAATAAAAGAAATTATACTTGAAAATAGCCTCGTTGGGCTAGTGGTCGTAAGGGTCTGCTGAGCAAAAGGTCATGGGTTCGATTCCAAGGTCGAGCAAAGGGTAAGTAGGGTTTTTCTATGAATTACTCAGTAGCACCTCGGAGTTTAGATTCATGCCCGGTTGATGGCAATAGTCCCGCCCCCTATTACATGGGATATGAAATGTATCGGCAAAATGTGGGTGCACACCTCTGCCTAATCTTTCGGGGGCAACAGGGGAGATGGTATTGTATGAAAAGTGCCGTTTTAAGCGTGTGGCCAACTATAGCAAATCGAACGCGACGTGTTGGCGTCAAAGTGCTCTTTCCCAGAAAATATATTTTTAAAGAGAACTACATTGAAAAATATGTCAACTAGAATCACGTAGACTAAAGTGTAAATGCAGAAAATACGGGAACTGTTAACATAGAGCATATATATTAGCTTTGACACCTTGGATAAATTATTACAGTTTTCCCGCAACTTTTCTGGCGAAGCGTTTTTTATGTAACAAAAACTGACTTAAAAATACTGTACAGTAACATGATATCATAAACATTTCCGCTCAGAAAAACGGTAAAATAAAACTAAACTTACTTAATGTACCAATAAGGTTTATGTTATCAAAAGGTTTTTATTTCAAATAAACTTTTTCAAGCACTTTTAAAACATTATGATTCTAGTTGCACGGTTCCAAAAAATTGATTTTATGGAGAAGAACTGGCAAGAAACTCCATAGACACTTTTAAAATATTGGGTATTGTAATACAATATTCAGGTAATAGGTGTGCGAGGTCTATGTAAAAAATCTTCAATAGTCAAATTAATAAAAATAAGATAATACCGTATACATAATTCTTCAGATATTAACTACATTGAACTCAATACAATACAATACAAAAATCTTTATTATCTTTATCTTTAACTTAAATTTACAAAAAAAAAATTACAAGAAACTAATATTAATGAAAACAACTTCAGGGTACCAGGGAGCCACCAGCACTTCAGTATTTAACTCCACACCTTTCTATCGTCAACATAGTCCTTAATTTTATAATATGCTTTCTTGACAAGAACTGATTTCACATGATTTTTAAATTTCTGGCTTTTTATGTATCTATCTAGTCTAAAACCTTCAATCGGGTATGAATAAGATGTTGTAATCTCAACGCAATGGGAACAGTTGTCCGAAAAGCTTTTAGACTTAAAATGTAGTGACGAAAAGTTTTTGTAGTAGTTTTGTGAAATTAATTAAAATTTACATAATTATATAGATTTTACACAAACAATACTGTTATTTTATCACCAAAGTCTAAAACGAATTATTATCTACATTAAAATAACATTTTCATCTATATGAAAACAGTCTCAACAAGCACGGGACGAGTTAATTAGCTACATCTGTGGCTATGACCTACGCAAAGTGTTACCGTTATTCTAATGTTACAATTATATATACCTAGTTCACAATTCAAAAGGAAATGTTTTAAATTTTGCGTAACCAACTCCGGCCCTACAAGTTTGTGTCTATTAAAATTAAATACAAGAAATTCAAAGTGCTATTTCAAATGAAAAAAAAAGAAAACGATAAGAAATTTTTCCTTCAACTGAAAAGGTCCACATTAACATATACGAATGAGTCGTAACTTATGGTGAGAAAAATACGGCTGTCTTCTCGCGCCAGGATTATTAATCAAAAGCATTTGATACGAGAAAAATATGAATTTCCTCTTTGGTGAGGTCGCTTGGCTGTTTAAGTGATGCGCATAGAAATAAATTGTCCTCACGGCCAAGGAAAATAAACACAATTTCTTCCCAAAATTAATTGGTTCTTACTAAGTTAGCGAGTTATTAAAACCTCTGCTTGTGACAAGTTTAAAAATAAAGGGAAATCCTTTTTGATAATATAATAGGGTGCTGAAGAGAAGATGACAACAAGATATTTTATATTTTTAACATTACGGTTGGTTTGTTTTTTTTTTAATACTAAGAGTTCTACATTTAAGTACAATGTACAACTGAGTATTTATGTAAAGAAGTTGTATTAGGTACTTGAAGACAATAAAGAACATTATTATTTGTCTTTGAATATTGGGAGTAAGGATACAAATTTTAAAAAACCGTCTATTCCAGTTACTGAAAATTTTTTATTTACGCTGTAAGTTTTTAGAAACTACCAAAAAATCTTTATAAATCTTCAGACCCCAATCAACTTAATAAAAAAAATGTTTTTAGAAAACTTTTTAGCTTAGTATTTTTAACACAATCAATCAATTTCTACTAGGTATTAATATTGGTCGAAACCGCGCATATAACGAACTTTGACTTTGATTTAATGACAACTGACGCAGTAGTTGAAAGATTGCTTTTAATTCCATAGGGTTCGATTATCGCACGTAACAAAGTCGTACTATAAGTCAATTAAGTATCTGGAACAGTATTTTTCTTTTATATTTTATACTGCTGACACTCAATATTGAATGTATCATAATGAATGAAAAAATAGCTCGTAATTTTTTCATTTCCGGATTTATTTGGAGTCTATAAAAAGTGAAGTATTTTTTCCTGAGTGAATTTGATTATTTATTACTGAACACTCAATATTAATGGTTTGTTGGCTCGGATTTACTACCCTCTTTCCAATTATAATGACAATAACACAGCATGCATATTTTTAAGTTGAAATTATCAAATTACGCTAGTTACTCCTCGCGCACAGACAGAGAACACGGAAATACCTAAGTATACCTCTCTTAAATTTCACTAACAGCATTTGAGCTAATGTCTATTATTTTTCTGTTTCTGATGGAGACATGCGCCTTATTCATCATCATCATCATGATCATTTTAACCGTTAGACGTCCACTGCTGGACATAGGTCTCCCCCAAGGATCGCCACGACGACCGGTCATATGCCGCCCGCATCCAGTGGCGCCTTATTCATGCCTTCCCACTAAGGGATACGAGACGCTTATATCGGGCTATCAGGCCAGTTGGCTAGCATACCAAATAAAACTACCACCACTCCCGCGTGTTGGTGGAATCACGAGCCTGCATTCCTCCGCCGCATTCTTAGCAATTTCGGTACCAGACCCAACCCCTAGAAGTCACTTCTCAAAAATTGGAAGAGCGTTGCATAGTCATATTTTTCCTCAACTGCTGCCCTGCCTTACCCATAAATTGACGGCTGTTTCTGTTAGTGCAGAAGGTAGTGACGACTGTGCAGCCGCTAATGCTGCTTCGTAGTCCTGAAAACTACAGGAAAGTGAGTACCCCTACTTCCCTAGTCTGAACCTAGTCGGAATACTTTGTCATCCCCTTAGCTACAGGGGAATTCCATGAGGAGGACGTTTCTAGACCCTGTAATAAGGCTTGAGTATTAATTACATAACTAAGGATTTTAGGTTGCTTCTCCTGTACACATTTATGTAGTTGGTGGCCTTACAGGAATTATATTGTCTTATACACTTTCATAAACACTAAGACGGAACAAGAACCCAAAGACCTTGACTTAAATAATTTAAATAAAAATTAAAGTCTATATTTTGCCCAATTAGAACTTTGTTGCAATATTGGGTACTGCTCCAGAACCTCCCCAATAAACCTCCTGAAGCATACCCATTGGACAGAAACTGATTCCCTAAGGGCCATAAACTGTATTTATACAAACATTATTCTATTCACCTAACGCATTCACCTGACGTAACTCCAAACTCTCTATGACACTCAACAGGAAAATGGGGTGCCGTAATTCAAAATGGGGTCCACGCGGCACAATATTTTGGCAAAATATTATCAAATAACAAGCTCGCTAATTTCTCATATTATACTTCGGCGATAAATTATAATATTTGTAATTAGTTTGCAAGCACGTAGCCAGATATAAAGCAAGCGGTCCCTTTTGCATCCTTCTTTCGTGCCACAATTAGGTACACTCAATTTTAATTATGTTAAATGAAACATAGCTACAGGAAAATGAACGGGTTCTGCTTTGAAATTAACCCAATTTACTTTATATTGCAGAAGTTTTCAAAAATGATTCATTAAGTTTATTCATGACCGAAGTGATGATTAAGTAGATCAAATATTTGTAGAAATGCTATGTGATGTGATTATCTAGTGGTGTGACCAGTGGACTTTGAATCTCAAAGGTCTCAAGTTCAAATCTATGGCTGGATCACTGACTTTTTGGAAGTTATGTGCGTATTTATCACATATGCTCAAACGGCAGAGGAAAACATCGTGAGAAAACCATGATGTTTGAGAGATTCTCTCGATGGCGTCTGAAGTCTGACTACCCGAACTAAGCTAGCGTGATGGACTAATAGGCTAATATCTCTCAAATAAGAGAAGACCCGTGCTCAGCACGGACAATAAATGGGTTGATGAGGTAGCTTCTATTTTAGATTGGTATCAACTTCGAAGCACAACGACAGATTGAAGTTGATAAATTGGATTACTTAACAACATAACAAAAGTTATACTTCCCGAGGTGTTTGACGAAAGTGCAATAAACACTTATAGTTAGCTGTTACAAAAATTAATACGAGCGAGAATTGTAAAAACAAAACGGGCGAAATATTTTCCGAGCATGTTAAAAACTTTGCAATCAAAAATTTTATTCAATTACCAAGTAACACCTACTGAGCCAATAAGCCAATCAATTTTAATTGCAACTATTGATGTTTCATATATAATGTTTCGAGGCAAGCTGAGCTTTAATAACATTGACATAGACTACAGGATTCTGCAGCATATAATTCTCTATCTAACACCTTTGGCATTTAAAGTGTCCTTCAATGTTGACCCTATAATTTTTACAACTCATTTTGCTCATTTAGATTCAAGCTTATTAAATCCCTAGGTAGGTAAGCTAGACGCTAGAATTGCTAAACTTTTAGACCTTTTTAAGCCTCTGTTGGTCATTATATCGGCACTGTTGGCTGAAGTTGAGAGTTGCTTAATAATCGTTTGCTTAGGACAAAAGTACCTACCTATTTAACATCACTCATAAATATTCATAAAATAACGCACTAAAAAATAACGTTAAAGAAAAGTTAAAAAATATCATTACTTTAAAATTAAGCTGATTAATAAAATCTAAAATGGTGCCGATTATAACTTAAGAGCACAAAAAGTATAGGAAACTTTAGAAAATTTAATTTTACCCATTTTAAACCTCAATAAAATTGACGTTGAGAAAGGTTTCCGTAAGAGGCAATAAGTCTATTACTTGATAGCTCTAAAGGTTTTAAATCTCTTTCCAATGTCAAAATTAGCCCCACAATGATTGTAAGCATATTATATAGCACTAATTTACTATATAATATAAATATAAATCACTAAGTCTTTACGTTAATGCGTGATAATATACATACGAGTATATTACTTGGTCACACAAAAAATACCGAACGAAATTAGATGAAACTTTATTTTCAGACTTTTAGCAAACATGCAAACATACACATTACATATTTTGATGCATATAGGTACATCAAAATAACTCAGACTACGTTTTATCAATATACTACGTGAACAGGCAGCAACTAGTATAATATAAAATGAATATTATTGAAAAAATATTATTGTTTGTAAAATACAACTTTATATATCTTAATGATAAACTCCTTTAATTTGTAATTTCAATAATTCCTACTTAATTAACTTATAATAATTAAGGTCACTAAGGGACCATTGTAATTAAAAGTTCCGTCCAAAACTTAAAGTCTTCCGGCCGGGTTTTAATTTACACCTTACCCCTTTTGAGATCTGCTTTAAGTTCCTCATTTAGGTAAACTTCCAAATGAACTTCAGCGATAATCTTTGAAAAATATGGAACAAAAACTCTCAGATTCAATGAGCAAAAAACGTGAAAAAATCTGTTTAACTTGGAAATGGATTTTTGCGGTAAGAATGGAAAGTTTTTATCTTATTTTCTCGTTGATACTGCATTAATCTGATGAGAATAACATCTTTGTTTTTGAAAATGGAGTATTTGAATAATCATAACGGATTAAAGGCATGAGTAAAACACGTTTTTAAGCACTCCTAAGCTGTAATCATACGACGCGTGACGTCACAAATTCAAACGTGAGAAATAGAAGTAGGTACAACTTACGGCAATAGGAGGCAATTTCCTTTTTAATAAATTTAATAAAAGACCTCATTACGACTAATATATACAAAGATATTACTTGAGAAATAATTGCAAAGAAACGAATAATTGAGATTTCTAAGTGTGTAATGATACTAGATAGTATCCGTAAAATAAGCCTCGATGCTAAACTCGGAACTAGAGGGCGCTGTGTCATAATGTCCGGATAAACATATTTATTATTACTGTTCCAATGCTGGGCAGCTCTGTTTGAAAAGAATTAGGCTATAGCCCATCACAATAGCCTATTGCGGATTGATAGGCTACACACGCCATTGATAAAATCTCTCAGACATGTACGATTCTTCACGATGGTTTCTTTCACCGTTTTTGCATGTGGTAAATATGCATGATATGTCAACCGAGCGTGCCGCGGTATTGACATTAAGATTATTAACTTTACAGCTCATTAGTCTCAGTGGGTTAGGTGTATCACAGCGACAGAGAATAACATTTTGGTGAAGTATAATGCTTTATGACGCATCGAGGATACTAAGTAAATTTTAAACATGGGTTTAGAACAATAAAAACTTAGGTACAACAATGACGGTACGTTTGAATACTTCTATAATTTTTATTGTATTCGACCCAAATGAAACATAACAGATGAGTAGGAATAACTTGGTGAACACTGCGGGATTTTAAGTCCAAGTTTCAGTAGAACCGGGCCCAGGGGAACATTTGTCATCGCCCGGCTCTCTCGCGAAACACCACTTGTTAAATTCTTTTGATTTTTACTTATTATAAGACTCCGTCTCTTCTTACTGAATCTTGTTTAGTACCAAGGGTCTTGTTTCTTTAAACACGAAATTATTATAGCAGCGTATTTAATTATGTCTCCGAGTGGAATGTTGAGTGATTAAGTTATGTTTAATGATGTCAATGAAATAAAAACAAGCTTTGCTTAGTAATTTCAGAGTGTCTTATAAAACAAAGACGTATCTTTAATGTAACATACCATCACGCCTCTGGTCCCCGAAAGGTTAGGCAGAGGTGTACTAATGTACACCCACGTTTCGCCGGTGTGTTTTAGTTCCCATGTAATAGGGGGCGAGCTTATAACCATTAACCGAACGGATCCAAACTCCGAGCTGCTACTAAGAATTTCACAGAAAAACCCAATAACATTTTCCTCGACCCTGGAGAGGTCCTGGGTTCGATTTGGGAATCTCTTGCTCGGCAGTCAAACTGTACAACGAGGCAATTTCTTTAATTTAATACATAATAATATATTTTTTTAAATGATCCTTTTTTTAAGATTCGATTAGCATTCTTTTCATAAGTAGTTTAATTGGTTACAGTTTGATACAGTATCTATACATACATACATATGCATATCATAGACAATAAATGTATATACTATTTCATCAAATTACACTGCTGAAAACACAGTCACACACCTGAACGATTCAAATACAAGTCGTTAAGATAAATCTTTGATACACGATACATCTTAATTGAGCTCCTTACGTACACGCGTCATGCGTACATACATACGAAATACTACACCAATTAAATCAATGACGACAAACTGACTTAATGGCATACTTGCTTGTAAATTTCAAGGCCCATAGAACTAAATCGAATGTATATTATATTCTTGACTATAACAGTCAGCAGAGATTAAGTCATTAATTAATTAAAGAGCGCTTAATTATTAGCTGTTAATCATCCTCTTACCTAACATACCACGTAAGCTTTGGTGCGTCCGGCATGGTGAATCATTGTTTCTTTAATTTTAATCCTATAACTGGATTGCAATAAATTACTGAGAACCAAAAACCAAGAGGTTTTTGGTTTGATTTCCAGGTCAAGTAACGTGTTATTGCGGTTTTCCACGTAATTCCTAATAGCAGCTCGAAGCTTGGATTCGCGCCCGGTTAATGGTGATAGACTCGCCTCCAATTACATGGGACCTAATGGGTGTACATTAGTAGCCCTCTACCTAACCCTCGATAGACGACAGGTGTGATGGTATGTTATGTCATTTATCTCATATAATCAGCTTAAACTAATTTTAAAGATTATCATTGAGCGATGACATGAAAATCACGCAAGCGTATTGTACTATATATAATTTTAATAGCATTCAACACCTGTATGTCCACGCTAGTCTTTAATGTTTCCAAATAAATCCTTCCTAACTCGAAGAACTTAAATAAACTTCTTAATTCCTGGGCCGGCAGCCACATTGTAAATCACTTTAATCGCCTGGGTGACATGGGAGACACGACCCCAGCGCGCCCGGGCGCACCGACGTCGAGGATTACATGCCCATGCTGAGGAAACCGTAAAATCCAGCCTTGTGTCACGACAAAATGTGAAATCTGACAGTTTTTCTAAAATAAACACCGGGAAAGACATTTAATGGCGCAAAATAGTGTTTCTGACTTGAGTGCGAATTCTTGGTAGATATTTCAGTGTATTGGACATGTTCCGACTTAAAATGGAATATTGCCTTCCTTGATTGGTAGAGGCATGTAACAATTAGGAAATACACAATAATTGACTCATTTACCATGATATTGACCAGTGATGCGATTCTTCCACTTTACAAATCTGCCTAATTGGTTTATGTTTATGTTGCCTTTACTGTCAATCCCGAGCAAATTCCAGTCATTTTATAAATCTGTCACTTTTTTTCTTTGAATGAAAGATAATAATTAAGTAATCAAACTTTACTGTAGAAATAAATGGAATCTTCAGTTGCCACTGTATGTAAATTTGGTACTTTCATTTGAACAGTAGTTTTATTAGAACTCGTTTTGTCTTTAGAATACGAAATTACAAGGGCACTGACACGAAATGCCTCTGAGAATTGGAACTTTATTAAGGACACCAATTTTATCCGTGTCTCAGACCGTAACATAACTTTGAAATTGCTAAAACAATTGAAGTAAATTTTTCTGTGTCGTATCTTTAAAAAATGAGAAATATTAGAAAATAAAGACTGTACCTAGATGTTTTTTACGTCATATTTTGATTTTTTATGAGCTTTGAAGATCTTAAATAACTGCTGTCATATTTTAGTTGCTGAAATGTTGCCGAAGATTATACTTATTAAAATATCATTTTACGATAAATTTTTTTAATTATTAATTAAAATTTCCCTCGATTAAAATTTGCCAGACGACCTCCAAGCCTGAGCGATTAACTTGCGTACGAGTGAAAAGAACTAGCCTGTACTTGAGGAATGTTGTGGAGTTATGGACCTTCTAGATGTCAAACCCATTTACTATCCCTCTAAGGGACAGACAAATATCAAATGGGTTGATGATTATGGACCTTTTATCCCTAATAGCTCCACCATTTTGAGTAACTAGCATTACAAACGCTGCAGACTTAATAATTACGTCACAGCTTCATAATAAAGTTATCTCACTATTATAACTAAATGAAAAGTTAGCAAAATACAAATTGCCTGCTTAACTCGGCTCCTACTCAAGTTATATTGTATTTCCACAAGTATTTCATTATGCAAACTTGAGAGTAAAGACGAGTGTCTTCAGCAATTTTCCCGCGGGATTTTATGTCATCACTTTGCCTTCTAACTCATTATTATTTAATCTGTGCCTTAAGTAGACTGATGGCATTCGCCTTAGTTAGAATAATTCAATTGACAACGAACTTTGAAAATTCACTTTTGCTTTTATTATTAAAATGTCCCAAAGCAACAATCTGTCTGAACCAGAGAGTTTCAGTGGCGCCATATCCATATACCATACCATAGACATATCTAAGAATTAATTAAATAATAATAATAGGTAGCAATATACTCGTTATATTCATACCACTGAAGTGTAGTATTTGATAAAATATACATTATTGCATAGATACAAGGACTGTATAACAACGCCATTCCTCATCCGATTTTTTATTTCATCGAAGAGTGTCGCATCGCGTTTTAAGAGTCATTAAAATGCATCATTACGGATTTGTGGGCTTGTAGATGCAAGATTAAAAGTAGACTTCAGTTCTTAAAATAGATCTGTTTTTAATCTATTATTAAATCTAAATATTTCTAATCTAAGTTTTGAAGACTCTGCTTGTGATGTCGAACGGCGTTCAATACTACAGCAGATACATAATATTTCATATGGTGGTTCTTTTTTTCACGATTCTTCTATATGTACCACACATATACCTACTTACGGGGACTGTATACTCCCGGTAAGTATATTGTGTGAATTTCATCTGAATTGGCGGTGGAATACCCCACGGTATCGCTAAAAACTTCACGCCCATTTCATTTCATAGCAAAATTCAAACAGCGTTACATTATATTTTCTCATCTAGAACTAACATATTAAATGTATTCATGTTATGAAGAGGTGTATGCATTCATGAATGTATTTCGTGTCAGTGCAAAACTAGGAAGTCCCCGACCAGCAATACGTTCATGAAGGTTTTATATTAATAATTCATCATCGTGAATTGCGAGTCACATCATATTGAATTCAGTTAGCATACTATATATCAGAGGTCCAACTTTGGTAGAAGATACTTAATTCTTATGATATTTATTGAATTAATGTCATACATTCCACTGTTAATAATAATTCATAGAATATTAATTTCCGTATCCTATAGAAGTCATCGTAATAAACAAAATTATCTATAAAAATGGCAAAGAATAACAGTCACACTTCAAGAACAAATAAATGACGTGGGATAACATGACGTAAGGTCATGTCCTTGAAGTTTGAATGAGAGGGTACTTTCCCAATTAATTAAACTCAAATAGTTATTCATGGAACGTTACCCTTAAGGAAGCCAAACAAAAACTATTTCTTCTGCGAAGTTAATGTTCATAAGGTTATTACCACAATTATGTTGTACGCGCGTTTTATTAGTCCGTAAGTGGTAAAGTATCGTCCTTGGTTGTCAGTAATGTGTGTTAGAGCCTTTAGTTTTATGTTCAACTTGAAATGGGTCAATTTGTGGGCTTTTATGAGTTACTGAGATATAGTCGAATAATTCTGCACGTTTTTATTCCGTGCTTCCATCTTTATACGGCACTTTAGAAATCGCTGCGACATTTTAACGAGCAATTCGCCGCGTCGCCGCAGAGACAATCTGATGGTTACTTTTATTTTGGATTACCTGTGAGAGTACGAACAAGTCGTTTGAGGATTTAATTGTAGAGTTTATTCCAGATAAGAATCGTATACTACATATAATATGAAGTGAATGCATTTATATAGTGTTATAGTCTAGTGGTGTGACCAGTAGACTGTGAAGTCAAAGGTCCAAAATTGAATCCCAAGGTACCACTGACTCTTGAAGTTACGTTCTTATTTATCTACGAAACCTGCATGCTTTGACTTTTGACCCCTCGCTAGCTGCGGGGAATTTATTTCACGTTAAATGGCAAGATAACATTAGTTGAGATCGTGAAAATGAAGAATGCACTAATCTGCATCGTCTATTTGCATTTATTTTTCACTAGGTAAGTCATGTAAAAAGTATGCAAATCCTACTAATCCTACCAAAATTATAAACGCGAAAGTTTGTAAGTATGGCTGGATGGATGTTTGTTACTCTTTTACGCAAAAACCGCTTAACAGATTTGAATGAAATTTAGCATACGTATCGTTTGTTATCTAGATTAACACATAGGCTACTATTTATCTATATACTATGCGGGCAAAGCCGTGTGAGGCAGCTAGTGGACCATAAACAAGGTAGATAATTACAATATTCGTCGCTGGTTGGATAAGTTTGTTTTTCATTGTTTATTATCCCACGCAGCTGGCTACGTGGATTTAATAATACTCTGTCTGGACAGAGTATTATTAAATCTAAAATGTCTATGACATTTCATAAATTTGATTTAGTCAAGATAAGCTTGAATTTGCTTTAGAGAGTATTTATAAATTTATATTTTCAAGTCCCCCTAGAATTCAAAATAGTTTTTCATATATGGTCTTCAGGGCTGCTTAAGTTTACTTGGAATTATTTTATTTATTTAGAAGGGTAGTAAACAAGCTTACGTTCCTCCTGATGGTAAGGTACGGTTACCATAGCATAAAGATGCTTGCAACACCAGAGGTAAAAATTACCTATTTAATTTCAAAATCATTTACCTTAATTAAACATTGTTTTGAGTATGTCGATAACAAAAGCAAAATCTAGCATAATTTTTTGAACATTTTTTTTTACTTTGTACCTATTATTTATACATGAATTGTAAAAAAATACGTAAATCTATACAAAACTCAACTATTAAGAATTTCTCAAACATTGCTTAATTTTTTAAGCAAAATTTAAATATATATAATATAGTATATTTACTAAATAAATATTATGTTTGTATCCATAGACTTAAATAAATAGAAAACTGAAAGCTGAAAAACTTAATTAAATACATTGTTCGACTTTATCAAAATAACCAATATACAAAAGGCAAGTGTATTAAAATAAAGAGTTCTGTTATTTATTTATTTTCAGATTCCAATTTCACGGAAATAGAAACCAGTCAGGCTATTAGCAGTTCAGGTGTAAACGATACAATAATTATAGCCACGAGATTTCAGAGTTCATCATGGCTACCAACATAGTTTGTTATAAATGCGTCTTTAAAGCGCAACCTTTAAAGATCAAAACGAGTAGCAAAAAGTACGATTTTGAAAGTTAATGTGACCTTATTTGAACAACCGTGAAACTTTGTGTAAATTATTGCTTTTTAATTTAACAAACAATATTTTAATATTTTACCTAACACATATAATATGGTAAGTAAGGGATATGTGTAGTATACATAATATATGTATACCTACATAGGTATATGATTATTAGACCCATAACGGAAACACTACCTACTATTTTTTTTTTCAGAATAAAATTAATTCAGAGAAATATATATTAAATGTAATATTAAAATAATATTACGATTAATTAACACTTCGAGGTTTTCATGTAACTTACAGTAGGTAACTACTATTTAAGTAAAACAGTTCCGAATACCCTACTTTTTTTCCGACATAACTAAAGTGATAGCATTAGGCGGGGCATATACATAGAACAGACGGTCGCTAGGAAGGAAAGGTTTTGGACTACTTTATGATACCTGAACGCACAGAAAGTGTGGGATGAGCTTCAACGAGATGATGAACTGGTAAAGGTATTATTACATATTACACAATACATATTGTTGGATATGAGAGGCATGTAACTGTTCTGGAGAAATCAATGGAAGTGGCAGCGACGTTCATTGGCTAATGTGATGAAGATCATTCTAAATAAAGGAGAATGAAATACCCAAAACACGTTTGATCTATCACGTACTTTTTTTCTTCAAAGACGTTTACATAAAACTTAAATAAATTCTCATTTCCACAAACGTTTACCATCGCAAAACGACAATCCAAAAGTTTTAAACAGCTCCCTAAAACGTACACTCACAAACAGCGGCATTAAAATTCAAATACTTAATGCAAAGATTTTTGTGTGCTAATATTGTTACGAGTTGATGTGGTTGAGTGTACATGACGCCGCCAGGGAAAATAAATTAGCTATCAACGGCAAATTGAATCTTGCATTTTGCCAGATTGTTGCCTACAGCCTCTGGGTTGAAATTATGACAGAAAATGTGCGTAAATATCAACGGCGCTTCCTCCTCAAACAAGATTATTGATGTAAGCACCTGTTATTTTTACACGCTGTGTCTCTGGGGTGTAGACGTTTTATTTTTCTCAATAACAATGGTAGGGTGCGAGAAGTCGTTACCCCACATGAATCGATTTAATTAAACGACGCTATTTAATAACTAATTTTATTAAAACGGTTCTTAATAACGTATTATATTATGATTTGTGTTATACAATATACAAATACAAATTTATACACCATTTACGATATTTCTTACAAAAATTGAAAATATTTTAATATTACAAATCAAGCATGTTCCATCCAAACCCTTTTCATTATATTGTATTATATTGTAACTTAATTGAAACCGTAATGAAATCGTCTTGTTATTATTATGTCTGCCATTATTTTACAAGACTATTTTAAGTCTTTGAAAAATGCAATTCAAACAACATGGGGGTAGGTATAATCTATAGAACGCCGCGAGCTATGATCCTTGCATACCATTTTTGCTTCGTCCTCATTCATCCATCTTGTCATTTCAGTTTACATTTTCAATACAATTAAGAAATTTTCCCTCTTTCACTTTTTGGCCTGTAGTAATTACCACGAATATATAAAAGAAATATCAAAAACAGAAAAAAATACAACGGTCACTTACTAAAAAACATGAGACAATTATATATATGTTTTTAATTTAACCCTTTGCAAAACCAATCACCATTAATGGAATCAATAAGTATTTAAAACTGCTGATTTCATTATTCAAAAAGAAAACAGAATGGATGACAGCTGGTGATTTTCCCTGGAGTCTTTCAGTTCAGATAATTGAGTTAATACGCCTCTCATACGGGAAAGGCATTTAATACATCAATATTAAATGCACTTATGTAGTTTTCCCAACCGATTTGCTATCGAATTCAATTGTATGCTGAAATACTCATTACTTCCATTAGATTAAAGACTGAATCCGTAAAAACAACTTTTAATTATGCAATATTAGGATGATATAAAAATACAAAGTTATAATTTCGAACTTTATAATTTCTATTGCTTAGTTTCTATAAGTTTCAGAATATTATATCATGAATATATTTAAGGTATTTCAGAAAACGCTTTTAACTGCATGTGTTAAATGAATTTCCATTGGTTCTACTCTGTTTAACTTTCAATCCAGTTTAGAAACAAAACGAATCGACGTTCGATTATAAGAGTGTCTAATGTGTCTATTGAACTAAACTTTAGTAAGTAAATAACTAGGATAATGGTGATTATAGATTATTATTGACTATTTCACAAAAAAACAAGAATGTAAATAATTTTCTGTTGCAAACGTACCAAAAAATAAAATTCAGTAAATACAAATGAGGACCAAACTAAAGCAAATAAGAATAATGTTAATATTAAAATGGATTATAAACACATAGACATAGAAACGTCACTTTGCGACACCGTAATTAATATCATTATCATCTTCGCTTAGTCCCATCTATGTTATAGTTGGTTTCCATTTTACCCAGACGCAGCTTAATAATAGTATTTTAGACCTCTACAACCCGGTAAGTGGGCAATATCGATATCCTAAGGATACACCGTTATCAAGATTATCCGGTTCCTAAGTATTCGTATGATAACCGAAACCGACCTATAATGATATATGTAGGAACAAAAGTACACAAAGAAAAATAGACACTCAAAACAATTACGTTACGGTCATTTGTTACTTTCAACACAACATAATATTCTACTTACAACATAAAAGTTACAGTGTTAACATGATTTATATTACCTCATACATAAGGTGCACATTCATATAATTCTATCAAGCAACTATCCCAACTCATTTGTTAGCACGTGTCCGTACCGACAGGCGGAACTTTTAATTGAAGTCTTAATTACAAAAGTAATTTATAAAGTGAGGTTTAAGTAATAAATTACCTTAAATCCAATTTTAGGTGAAACTTATTCTCTACAAGTTGTGTAATTAAAGTACGGTACAGTAATTGGTCGGGGAATAAACAGCCGCAAAGTATACACAAAAACGCACTCGATGCCAAACGAACTCTTAACCACCCATGCACCGGGCGGCACGGCGCGGCGGCGTCAGGAATTGTTCCCCAGTTCCGAATTAAGTTAGGAAGTACGAGCCGAACGGTCGATGTTTTAGATTGAATTACGAGTTTGTAATTACGCTTCTTGCTCTGACCGTGAGGTAATTCACATTAAATAAGAATTAACTAAGGTTAGGCAAGTGGGTCAAAGAATTAACTACCAGTTTGTCTGTCACATGTTTTTTTAACATTAGACGAAATAGAATTATTTGGAGCGAGACTATTAACACAAGTTTTCATACGTTATATCAATCTTTATTATAATAACACACAAGGCGAACAAACATTATGAGGAAAATAATTAATGTCAATACATATTAAGCACCAGTACTGATTAGGAGAAAGTCTCGCAATTAAATCCGATCATTTGTTAAAAAAAATCTCACTTTGTCGTCGACATTTCTTCCGTCTACTTCCATTAAAAAACCTTTCAAGTAAGAGCCGAAAGACCAATAAAAAGCAGCGCATAGGTAAACAAATTTTAGTTAAGAGAACGAGTTCTAAACCCATTTATGTATCTTCGAGCCTTTAACGAAAAAAGTTTCATAATATTTTTCGTTCTTAGTAAAAAAAGTAAACAAACGGAGTAGAGAAGGCAATCAAAAGTTGCGTAAACAACTTTTCGACGGTTACGTGAAGAGGGTGGGTGCTTCCTGAAATATCTTATGATATTATGGTAAATCTTATAGGGCTCGAGGTGAACGCCGAGAATGGTTAAATGCGTTATGACTTTCGGAAGAATGTAATGTGAAGAGACGAGATATTATATGCTTTATTTAAGAAAGATATCCTTATCGTGAAAGTTTGGTTTCCCGAAAACAACCAGCTGATTGAGTTATATTTTTTGTGAAATAAAAGACAAGAAGAAGAAAGATGTTTAGCCAACGTTCAACGCACAACTGGTTTAAAAAAAAATCTTGAAAAAATATTAACGAGTTTTTTACCAACTATTTGTAATTAAGAGATCATTTTAATAAAATGTTTACCAATTGCATTCGAGAAGGTAGTCAATAACAATCATTAAACTTTCCCAAATACCTATTTCTCAATATCAATCAAACAAATAGCCAACCCCATAAAAGTTCCATAAAGCCTCATTCAAGGACAATTCAGAAGTATTCAAACCTAGTCTATTTTATTCCAAATTACTGTAAACAAAATTAGGGAATTTTATCAAAAAAAATCAACCATTACAAAATTGTAATTTTCTCACTACTCATCTCTGAAACAACTGGAGCGTGCCGCCCACCCCTTAATTACAAAGGAAGGTATTTTCAATTTCGTTATTTTCCTTTGAAGAGAACATAAATAAAGTGTTTTGATTGAAAGTAACGGAAAGCTGAGTATTCTACAAATTAATTTAACTCGCCCCTCGTTGATTCGGAATGCTTGCTTTTAGATCAAACATGACGTTATATTTGAGCCAAACTCGTGACTAATTAGTTTGTTTTCATTTATGTCATCATTTTAACACACTGCCGACGGCCAGGGTCTCATTAAATTTTGACACTAGCAGAACAATATTATCATGTTTCTGAGTAAAAAATGTGTACACATTTATTTTAAATAAATTTTCTTTAATACTCGATATTTTGCTGTTGACCACATTTTTTTGCATCATTGTTTCAAGTGTGACAAACTCTCACAATTCAGATACAATTAGATATTATATATAGTTCCGGACAAATATTAAATAATAATAAATTCAATGAACAAACACACGATATTGATTTATAGTCTACATCTCTGCATTGACTAAACACTCCAACGCTACTCAATTATAAGCAGCCTACAAATATAGTACTACCTCTTTTATTTACCTTTAATAGTGTTAGAGGCAGAGATGCTCAATGTTACTCAACAATTTTACTCAACTGACACCCTTCAAATATTTGACAGCTTCTTAAAATTAAGTGCTTAATACTACGTGCTCTTAATTTAAGATCTTTAGATCCTTCGTTGCCTGGGCTGTATTTTTCTGTAATGTATGGTATCTGTGGAGATTATTTTCAAATTTGGAATACCTCATGGCTTTCCCTATAAAAAGAAAATAGTACTTTTACGCCTACTTTTTACGCATTAAAAACATTGGCCAGAGTTTTTTATTTGTACGTACAGAATAAGAAGCAATTTATTAGTGTAATAGCTGTTCGGAACGGAAACATAATAATCCTAATTCTGAATATATTTTTCCTTATTCATTTTTGTTCCAATGCTCTAGGCTGTGGCAATTTGATTGAGTAACGAAAACAACCTAGCGAAGCTGAACGCCCAGGTTGTACCAGATTGTTTCATATTGTTACTTGTAAAAACTCTCTTTATTCTTCATCATGCCTGTATCCCTAAAAGGTTAGGCAGAAAAGTAGGTACCGATGTACACATTTAGTATGACAATCATTTGTTTTTATGTCCCATATCATAAGGTAACATTGTTACTTTTAGTTTAAACAGGACTATAGATTTAAGAGGACTCAATATCTTTAATGGAGATATTTTTAATTTATGTTTTAGTATATTAATCAAAACCGAATAGAAGTTTTTGGTAACCAACGAATATTCCCAAGTAAACAAAGAGCATTAATTAAGATAACTAACTGCCCCATAATTCCAGTAGTATACGCGACTGCTGTGCGCAAGTCCCTGTGTTCAATCCCAAGTCGAGTAAAATATCGTTGAGTGTTTTTAAGAAACTCTCAGTTTAATTGTGCCCGGTTTATACAATAGATTTACTTCTTTTTACCCTATGGTAAAAGGGTACGATGGAACTGGCATATACGCTATGCGTAAAAGTTCCTAAAAAATAAAGAATAAAAAAATAAAAAATAAAAAAGTGGTTTTTTAGTTAGGACCTAGGTCTTACCTAAAAAACGAATACTGGTGAAATGTAGGATACTATCACTACTCTGCCTAGTCTTGTCGGAATACAGATGTAATGGTAAAGTTGTTCGAATGTTAATTAAGATAACCCTTCAAATATAAAATATATAGAAAAAATATATTATAAAATGTACTAGATAATATTAACTGCCTCTTTGGTCTAGTGGTCGTACAGTGTGACTGCCGCGCAAGAAGTCCTGGGTTCGATTGCCAAATCGAGCAGTGTTATTGGGTTTTTCTGTGAAATTCTCAGTAGCAGCTCGGAGTTTGGATTCGTGCCCGGTTAATGGCAATATGCTCGCCCCCTATTACATGGGACCTAAAACATACCGGCGAAACGTGGTTAGTACACTTCTGCCTAACCTTTCGGAGACAACAAAGGTGATGGTATATATGTATGTTATAATATTACCGTTACTAAAACAAATGATTATGGAAAACGATGCCATATTTAACCCTCGCTGTTCGCAGCGTGTTTATGATTGCGTCATCATACGCTGCCGATTATGCCATTCCGGTATAAGACTCCGTATCTTAATAGTTCTGCATAGGAAACGATGATATATCGCTTATGAAATTTCCACATTGACCCTTCTTTCATATAAATCACGGATGGATAGGATTACCTCGACTGTATTTTATGTCGCATCCACAGAAGGGCCCGATATGAAATATGGTGTACTTAGTCTAAGTAAGGCTGGAATGATGAATTATTTATCATTTCCATCTGCAAAATGACAAAGAAAATTTTAGTCGAAGATATTCTCTTAGAGTTATGGCGGTAATAGTGTTTATGATAACGCTAACCGTTCCCGACTTTATCGTAAAACATCGGATTTTGGGCGCTCGTTTTGTACCTGAGATGCGAAATATACCTACATACATCACTGTTATGTACTTGCGATCACGTGGATGGTACAAACCAGTCAATGTATATGTAGCCCTACGATATAATACATATATATGATAAAATCACCAACTACTTAGTCAAAGGTTTTAAATCAAATACTCGGCACGTACGAATCGGAAACTCTTCAAGATCATGTGCATGTAGTTTGGACACTGTGGAAATAATATACATTTCATAGATTTTCTACGATAGTAAAACATTTTCATACAATTCATAAATGGATTAGGTAATTTACCGACCTCTTATCATGTGACAAGGGTTTCTTCTCAACTTGAGAGTGGTGACACTTTAGGGCATAATTACTATTCTAAAATAGCATTAGTAGCTAGGTACTTAGTCTACTCTCACTAGTCTAATAGTTTACAATGAGATCAATGTTTAACACCGGTCGTCTGGAACGCGATATTATAGCATAATACCGAGTTATAAATTTTTGATAATGTGACTTGAAATGTGTTTCAAAAACTAATTTCGTCGCAGACGATCTCTTTAAACTAAATATATTTTAAAACAGCACTTAACAAGATCTACCCCATTCACAGTCGAGTGGCAACGATTGAAGTTAATGAAGTCTTTAACGCGAGATCTTCGTACGAGGCACTTGGCCCTACTTTCACGCAAATTAAGCAATTTTAATTTGGAGCTGCTATTAAGATACGTCTACACATATAGCAACAGCGTAAAACTTGAGCTAGAATTTTGAAGCTGCTATTTTAGGCAGAATTAATGGTTTTAAATTAAAATCATTCGATCGACTTTTAAACAAAAAATCATACCAAAATATTCTGGAAAAAAAAACGACTAGCCATTCCTAGTCGTTGTCCAACATGTTGTCAAATTGATTGTCATTTTTCAGATGCGTAGTTGATTAAGAGGTTTAACTTAATAGTTAATTTATGTTACGCCACCACCGCACATTGTTTTGTTTCCAAGAACAAGAACAGTTTGAATTGAAATAAGTACATAAGAATAACAATGTTTTAATAGTTTGATAAAAAAAAGTACTTGGAACTTAATGGTGTAGAAATTTTAATTTAATACTGTTTAATTCCTCTGTATATTATAATCAAGATTACTTTCGATTTTACTCTACTATTTTTCTACTTGGTATTCCTATTTTGTTTTGCCTTAATCTACCCTTCTATAGTATTGATAATAATACAATTATAATAATTATAATATTTTAATATTCCTCTTCTTTTCTATATGTTTTTCGCAGTATCTCGTAATTCTTAACGTTTTCTATACATGTTTCGTTCCTCAAATCTCAAATATTTCTTATCTTTTTAATTAGTCCATGTTTCACAAGCATATAAAACAACACATCAAAGTACTCTAATCTGATTTCGATAAAATGTATGCATACCTTTATACGTTACTCTAGCACACACGACGTGCTTAAAACTTACTCAGAAGTTTGATGTCCATAATTAGCTTTACGTAATTCGGTAATTCCGTTAATGCCACTCCCCTTGAATTAGACTCGCGCTGTCCAATTAATGGCGAATATTTTTAATCGGATGAGCGTTAAACCATATGAGTTTGGATAGTCGAAACAGTTAACTTTATAACTCAATTTACCAAGTTGAACAACAATAAACAGATAACTAAAGTGAATCAACAAAAATGTTTTAAATTGTATTATTTGTACCACACAGCTCTAGTTAAATAAACAGTGTGCGGGTAGATTTTATTGTATAAACTTGTTACTTTTTATAACATACACGTTAAAAACTCATATAGGTTGTGTGTCAAAACAACACGCTGGAAATTACGATACACTGTAGGTTAGGCGATATTTTTCGTGTTTTTCGAGATTAATTAAAAAAACACTGTCCGGGCAATATTTTGTGCACAGCGTTACAGATCAGATCAGTAATACCAATAATTACACGGTTTGTTTGAAAACTATAATACAATTGTGTCACTAAAACTACTCCATATTTTGTTGCTTCATAGAAATCGAAACTTTCATGGAAATATTTAGATTAACCTTATAACCTAGATAAGTATTATCTCATTACAAATAGTATTATCAAAATATGATTAAAATGTTACGTTTTTGTGGGAGATTCTTAAAGATGTTGTCTTGACGTTTCAATTGTGATTAAAACCTTATTACTATGTACTCTGACATACATATTTGAAAACATACTTCACTAATGGTAACCCATTTATCCAAATACATTAGAAGTGAAAGTGATACCGTCTGTGTGGCTTCACTGTAATGGGGTTAAAACAGCTCTCATCATTAATTCTGATAAACAAACTAATGGACGAGAAGATGGAGACATTGTTGCCGACGTTTCATTAAATTTGAATGAATCATTTACTTTCTGATGGTTTTATAAACATGGGGATGTTATTGTAATCAGGTCTATACTAGTAATCTATATATGTACTTATAATATAATAAAAATAGCGGTAAATGATAAGCGATCAACAAAAAGTAGATAGCACCTACAATAATAATCGTACGAAATACTATTTATTTTTTAAGGTAATGGAAAACATATTGAAGAAAACCTGCATGACAGAGATTTTCTCAATGGCGTGCAATGACTGCCAACCACTACAGTAGGCTCGTTAGCCTAGTGTAGGTTGGCAGTCCACTACGTTTAGTGGACTATATATAATTTTCAAATGAGAAAAGACACGTGGCCAACATTTGGGCAGTCAATGGGTTGATGATACTGATACTGATACTGTTCAAGCGGTATTCCAAATATAAATTTGAATATTTGATATGTACATTTTTTTTATCATTTATAGGTCAGCGGTTGACCGCAATCTCACCTGATGGTAAGTGACGATTTGGTCTAAGATGAAGCATGCTCACCTAGAAGATACCTGTTCAATCGAGACTTGAAGACCCCCAAATTGTACTCGTTTGAATTTCTCGATTGTGATAAGAGAGATGCCTATGGCATGAAATTGTATTTCTAGATGCTGGTCTTGAGATACACCGGGACTCAATAAACCGTCCACTATACCTACATTCAGTTGGATAATACCCGTAACTAGTGAGAGTTACGGGTATTATCCAACTGAATCTCAGTCTCTCCAACTCAGTCTCTCTGATGGCGTCGTGCTATCAAAACAGTCGAAATTCAAACAAACACGACAACGGATCCTATGTATGTGCACTAAACCTTTAATGGAATTCCAAAACAATGGCTAGTTGATCCGCACAGCTCTACATCAGTCTCCTACCGCTCTCAGTGTAAATTAGCCTAGCTCAACTGTTAGGTTAGTTAGTGATAAGTAAACAATATTAGCACAATCTATTAAAACGTGTGGCGGACGTGCGGCGGGGTGTCATGAAAATCAACTCATTCAGCGTACACTTGCAAACAAGGTCCACATCCAATTAGGTCCCACGAATAGGAATGGAAATTCGAGTCGTGCTGTATTAACCTTATTTGCTTTTCAACCCTGATCTAGCTTATGTCCAGTTGCGGCTAACTATTGTTCCATTACGAGCATCCACTAACTACATGTGGTGACAATCCAATTATAAGCTGTAAAGAAATCACGTACGCTCACGTCCGTTTTGTTTTGGAGATCCGATTTTCTGGCTCGATAAGTAGACTCTATTGCCATTTATACAGAATATGTATGTAATAGGTGTATCTTAATAATTATTGTATTTTAAATAAACTTTGACTATACGTCCTTTTAAAAACGTGAAATAATATTTTTTATTACGTTTCATTATATTTTAGATAAAATCAGAGTTTTATTTCATGTTAGCATATTCTACCCGTCTTTGACCGGGTTATAAGCATCACGGCATACCCGTGGTAGCCTTGTAATGTGACCACTGAACTGAGATGTCAAAGGTCTCGAGTTCGAACCCAAGGCACGCACCACTGACTTTTCGGAAGTTATGTGCGTATTTATCACAAGATCACACGGTGAAGGAAAACATCATGAGGAAACCTGCATGTTTGGGAGATTTGTCTCGATGGTATGTGAAGTCTGCCAACCCGCAGTAGGCTAGCATGGTGGACTATAGCCTTATCCGTCTCGAATGAGAGGAGACCCGTGCCCAGCAGTGGGACGTTAATGGGTTGACAATGATGATGATGATGATGATACCTACTCTATTGTGTAAATCATATTTTTTTTATTAGAATGAGATAACAATCGGAATATCTTTATGTCTATAATTCTTGTCTACGATTTATGTCACTAAACTCCTCCACTAAGACAAGAAGATAAGATAACAGTAAGATACGTAGCACTTTTCATAAATTCAGAAATAAAGCTGTATCCAAGAGTTATTTTCGGTAAGTAAAGTTTTTGGAAGAAGCCCTCAGTTCAGCAACCAAAGAGAACCTTCTGCTATAAACATTTTTAGCAACGAAATTGGGAAAGATGCCGACTCAAATCGAAAGTTCAACGCTCTACTATAAATGTATAGCTACTCTTAGGTCTTAAGCAGTGTTACTCAAGCATAGATATTATCATATTATGTTTTGACACCAAAACTAGAGGGCACCATTTACTTCCTACAATCCTCCGTATTCCCGTATCAAGACAAATATTGGTTCAGGCTGCAGACATTTGTTCTGTCTGGGTGTTTGGGTCGTGGCCCGTGATATGTGTGTGTATAATACCTTAAGTTATGGGGACCTCCTTACATACGTTAGGATCCAGCTTTAAGCATTCTCAGCCGTTTGAATCGAAATCGATTTGAGGTTACAGTTTCGACAAAGACTTTGAAAGAGCAGAATAATTGATTGTAGTAACTGATAGAGGTTTTATTATATTATTCGTGATTTATTTGCTGAAGTAATGATTTATAATACTTAGCAAAATATACCAGTCCGCTATTTTGTCATACCTGTAGAAAAGGATCAAATAATCATACTAAAGGAATTAAATAAACGATTCAACAGTATATTTTTGTTTTTATTAGTCATATAAATAGTTATCTTATTAAAAAGTTATAAACAAAAAATGTACACCATGATTGCAAGCTATAAATATTTATTTGAAAAAATAATGCCACTAATATCATTTAAACCCCTTAGTTTGTCCTTAGTTACGACAAGCTACTTAAATTAAGCTAGCACCATCTTGAGCGTAGTAAACTAAAATAGATCCACCACTATCTTCAATAATTCTCCCAAAAAAGTGCCACCAAGTATCACATAAGTAAGTTTTCTTTATTAAATTTCCCAAAAACTAAACTAAACTATTCCTTTAGATAATTTTTATTACGACCGATGGATCACGGCCCGTCTGCCAAGGCGCGTCCCTCAACTTTAGTAAATATTTGTGATATGGCAACCCGTTATTTTTCCAGACTATCTATCACTGTCCGATGCAGGAGCTAAACAAAAATTGAGGGAGAGATATTTTCGATGCTGTATATAAATGTGTCAAAAAAGTTTCAGCCGCTGGTAAGTAATAAATATCGCTATTGACATTAAGTTACTTTGATGTTTTCATATATGATTATTACGTGACTGTCTATTGTAAAGAATATGATGAATTGTTACATATTGTATATTCCCCTAGTCCTGGGTTTGATTATCAGCTATGTTCTACTTGGGTATTGGCTCACCAGCACTACCGTGAAAAGTTAAAACATTATGAACTATGTATGGTACAGGGACATAACCTCTGTCTAATGGTTACAAACCATCTTGTCAACACAATTACTGTCCCACTGGTGGTCACAAGTGTCCTCTCTTTCGAGAAAGATTAAGCTATAGTGCACAACGCTAACCTAGCGCAGGTAGGCAGACTCCACATGCCACCGAGAGAGCATGTCAGGCAGGTTTCCTCTCGATTTTTCCTTCACCGTTCGAAAATGTGATAAATATGCACGTAGCTTCGAATGACCAGTACCTTGGGATAGAATTCGTGACGTTTAACTTTATACATACCTACACAAATTTTATGACAAAACTATAGGGTATTTTAAGGGTATTTTACCCTTGACCTCCTTAGTAACTCATATTAGTATAGGCATGTACTAGATCAATCAATTAACCAACCAATTTAGGTATTTAACTAGTTGAAGTTTGGAAATTGATCTAGATCAATATCCTATACATTTACTTGATATAGTGAACCTATTAATAATTCAAACATTAATCGTAGAACCAAAATCATTACACGTAACTACTGTTAGTACACACTTACAGAAGAGTCATATGAAGTACGTCATAAGGTTATATTTGAAAAAAAAAATAGGTTCTTTTTATTATCATCATCATCAACCCATTAATGTCTCACTGCTGGGCACGGGTCTCCTCTCAATTGAGAGGGAGTAGGCTGTAGTCTACCACGCTAGCCTACTGCGGGTTGGCAGACTTCACATGCCTGAGAGAATTCTCTCAGGCTTGCAGTGTTGCTCGTGATGTTTTCCTTCACCGTTTGAGTTTGAGCATGTGATAAATACGCACATAACTTCCGAAAAGTCAGTGTTGCGTACCTTTGGGTCGAACTCTAGACTTTTGACATCTCAGTCCACTGGTCACACCGCTAGACTACTACAGCGCTAAGCTTCTTTTTTTATTGAAATAACAAATATTTTCGATAATGACACTAAAATTATCGACACTAATATAACGACGACTCGATTAGATTAAACGCTACCTTCTGTGTTAAGATTCCTGGATTCAAATCCCGGTAGTGTTAAATGTTTGTATGGTATGTAATGAATGAAGTAGAAATGTTCATGCTCAGGACATCAGGCTCGTCATGGATATTTGTATGTATAATATGTATGTATAAATTACAAAAAAAGAACAATGCAGTATCCGTATCAGAAGCCTCGTTGCTAAACTTCGAACTAGATGGCACTGTGTTTTAATGCCTAGATATATTTATTCATTCAATATCCAATCAAAATGTAAGTTCGTGTATCTATGTTCCAGACGTTATAGAGATACACATAAAATTTGATATTATAGAGGTATCTAGTTCAATAAGTTAGTTCACAAAATAGATGTTCCTAATTAAATTATCTACTGTTACTTGGCATATCCAATGCTAAGATAATTCTGGAATTAATTGAATACGATCGTAAAGATAGAAATACATTTAATTATTAAACACTAGATTGTGCCAGGGATTTCGTCTGCGTAGAATTAATAATTTGTATCTTATTTTTAATTCAATCTGCTTAGGTTTTATTTCTTACATAAAGTTAAATCATTAAATTTATATGCAAGGACCGTAGCGCGTGGCATTCTGTAGTTTCTGCCTACCCCCATGGGAAAAAGGCGTGAATGTATGTATGTATCTATATATTACATTTTTAGTCCTTTTTCAAGAAATTAAGGATTCTGTCTCATTATGATATTATATGTATTGTGATATTAAACATACCTGTTATTGGGATTAAGATAATATTGCAAAGGCTTATTTTTCCGAAGCACTGCGCCAGAACGTATATGACGTTTACATTGGCGTCATTTACATATTTTATTGTGTCGTTGTGAGAGTCATTGTCAAAGAAAGATGACGTTCTACAGATTATATAACGCTATCTCTATCTTATTACTGATCGCTTTATACACGTCCCGGTAGACTATCTCGTCTTTTCATGCAACTACTATTAGATATAGCAGTAATAAATATTCACCAAAAATACACAACTGTAAGACGTCCGATATATCGACTGTTCTAGCCAGTGACCGTCGTCCCTTGCTCGAGCCTGCAGCTTTAAATTCGCCCCTTAATAATTCCTAACCGCCGTAGCCTGCTGACCCTAGCTGTTCCCCTAGCAACGCCCTAACCAGAGGTCCGAGCCCCATTCAGGGGTGTCCCTGAACAGGTCTTGTTTGCTCAGTTTATAAGTAAAGTCTTAGCTGAAAGCACTATCGCGGTGTCTCACCACTCTGTCTGGTTTCATTGTAATTGTTGAGTTTGTAGAAACGACAACTTTAGTTTTCTAGTCTATTTGTCCACATTTTTTATTTAATATATCTTAAAAGTCTATTAACCAATACTAATGAAATTATTACGGAACCACTTTGGAGCTACAGGTACTGAACTCGCAAAAAAACGATTAAAATTCGTTAAAATGCAGATGTATTAAAAACCTACTTTTCATGTTCAAGGATCACATAGAAGAGTACATCATGCACGAAAGAAATTAACCACACAAGAAATCACCTGGTGTTATTATCTACATATCTTTAAATAATTTCAAGTTTGAATTTATTATATCTTCACAGATCCATCACTCGAACTTTATAAACCGTCGCTCTTCATAAGAGCACAAAGCGGAACTATTTAATTTCATTTAATTGTCAAATGCACGGCTTAGTCCCGCACTGCGGCGTTCTCGTACCAAACCAGTTTCCATACAAAACAAAAGAGTTTTATGTCAGATGACGCTTTAAGACTCCTGAGTGCCTATTTTCGATAACCCCAATGGGACAAGAAGCAAGAAAAAATCTCGTAATATTAATGTCATACCCGTAGGTTTACTTGATTCATGAATAATAAATAATTAATAGATATGTGATTGAAATGAAACTATAATACTCTTTATGTATTTTATCGCTGTCTATTGATCAATCGCCGTTTACAGCTTTTATAGTCACGTACGGACTTTTATTTGATATAAAATGTTTGAGTTTTATTTAATATCTAATATTCGTACGTGATTTTAATGCTAATGTCGATAATCTAGGAGCAAACACTACTTTAAAATAGACTTTTTATTAATTTGTAACGCACAAAGCTCCTTAGATTGACATTTTGTTAAAAGGGTTTTTATTCGTACGTTTGTTTCAGTTATAGATTTTGCAGGAATGTGTAACACAACATATTATGGCTAGATTAAAAGAATTCCAAATGAAATAATACCAAGAATGTTGTATTGGAGGCAGTACCTATAAATTTCTTGCAAATTTCAGGTAAGTCGATAATATCTGATTTCCCTCAGGAACTTAAAGATATTTTATAGGTATTGAATTTGGAAGTATAAAGATCTCTTGTATATTCAAGATTGTTTTGCCTGAATAATTAATTTCACGATAAGACATTAAAGCTGTAGTGTCTAATTGAATTCGAATGTTAATTTGAACATAATATTGGTAATAATTACTGTTCGATAGCACGATTGCTTTGCCGTGATTGGTTCAGTAATCGGTTTCTGTGGTACAGGTCTCAAAAATCTGGTATCTACAATATAGCATGTATTATTGATACCAATTTCTTAACTTCTACCAACCAATCACAGTACCTAATAAAAAAAAATATGATGTCCTCAGTTTGGTAAAGAACTACAGAATAAATAATACTGGGGATTGTACCACCTCTATTTTATATTTCAATTATTATTTTTGTAAGATGATCTATGTAGTGAGAAAAATATACGCAGCATGTTCTTTGAGTCACTTTTTAGAAACTTGTACTTACTTGATGTTTTTAACAGTACACTAAAATAAGATAAAAAGAGTACTTTCTGGTCATTAAGTGCCCGAAGCCGTAACTCGAGCTTGTCAAACAATACCCTCTCTGCGTTTCTTTTAACTGGAGAAAAAAATAGTAGAGCCAATTTATGCCCCGATTGCTATGAAAATAATAAACATGAGCTGTAATTAAGAGGACAAAAGACTCTCGGAGGTAAAATAACTATTTAATTCCACAGAAATAAATACAGTACTGCAGGAATATTTACTTGAAAGCTGCTTGTATTATTCTTTTAATATAATAACTAGTGAGTCGTAGCCATCACTGCAATGCAGTAAATTAATTACTGAATTAATTAGAGTTTTCATTCAGGTATACAGATTATGGTTTGTAGATAAGAATTATAGCTTTTTTGGAGTGTTTTAATCTAGAAGGCAATATAAAGCTCAATCTTACGAGTATAGTAATTGTCACAGTGATGCATTAACAAATAAAAAATACACCAAAATAACTTTTTGCGTTTTGGCTAAGGAAATACCAGTGACATAGTATTTGTCAATACCCAACTTTTGAGAAACTTGGAATTTCATATTTAAGTAGGTAGGTACTTACTTCTCTTAACATTATAGCGATTTCCATGTAATCGTAAACTGATTAGCCCAGCGGTAGTTAACGTTATGAATGTGTATATACGTTATAAATCTATGTATAATATTTGTATAATATTTACAACAAAAAAGTGTATATGTAGTATATCAAGCTTCTAGTATCCGTAACCAAGCCTCGTTGCTTACCACGGAACTAGATGGCGCTGTGTCATAATGTCTAAAGATTATTTATTTACTGTATATTCTTGTTAATATTGTAAACTGCTCACTACGAATGCTACGAATAAACGCAAATTCGTTTTAATATGCACGTCTTCCAGCAAACAATTTAAATAGAGTTAGTTACAAGTATCTATCTCCGCCAACAACCTTGTTGGTCTAGTGGTCGTACAGTACGACTGCCATGCAAGAGGTCTTGGGTTCGATTCCCAGGTCGAGCAAAATGTTATTGAGCTTTTCTATGAAATTCTCAGTAGCAGCCCGGAGTTTGGATTTGTGCCCGATTAATGGCAATGGGCTCGCCCCCTATTACATGGGACCTAAAATATACCGGCGAAACGTGGGTATACATTAGTACACCTCTGCCTAATCTTTCGGGGACAACATGCGTGATGGTATTGTGACAAGTATCAAAATTGTCACAAACACCCTTTTCTAACCTACGGCGCGGCGTCAATTGCGAAGCCGCCTATTCAAGGCTTCACTTTGTGATAATAACGGTGGTATTGACCCACCGGTCGCCAGCCAATAAAAATAAATCACAAATAAAAATAAATAACTCTATTGTTTCAACCACTTAACCAATTTTTCATTTCATTCTCAATATTGTCTGAACCGAGACGCGAAGTAACATCAATTTCACTGAAATCTTTATAAAGTTTTCTAAGTTTTTGCTGATACTATACAATACCAATACATTTCAAGTAATACGTGCTGAAGTATCTTAGATTGGATTTAATAAATGTTCTCGTATCTTTCTTGAAAGTGAAGAGCTGAGGCTATACCTATATATTTTACACTTGACTTCTAGTATTCTAGTATAACTCTTAATTTACAAAAATAAAAGAACGCATTTCTATTTATCTATCTGTAGATATTGCCTTTTAGATATTTTGATATGAATGTATAAAAAGAGCAAAGCAAATAATGTGTAATATAATGTTATGTTATAAATAATGTTCTTAATTTTATTTACATAAGTTATCTATTGAAAATATAATATAAGAGTTTGGTGTTGATCATGGTTCAAGAAACAAACCTAAAAGTACAGTTTACTACATTTTTGTCAAGAAATATCTCTACATATGCCAATTAAATACATATACTAACGCCCTTTTTTAAAAGGGGTATGCAGAAACTACAGAATGCCATACATCACCACCCTGACAAAGCACTTTTGATCCTTCCACGTTTATACATCTTGTCATACCGTGCGCGCCGGTTACGAGTATAACGCACCTGACCTACCATTAAAATAATACATAATAATAATATATCATTTTTTATAATATATCATTTAATACATAGAACCAAGCACGCATTTTTTCCATCGTGTTACAAGCACAGATACTATAACATTATTGTTATTCAATTCCCAGATGTAAGACTAACTTAATAACACTTCTGCAACACAATTTTACGTACCTTGGTTATACATGACATATGTCCGGTTAGATGCTAGGGAACCTATCAATGTAACAAGGTTTTCTTGGTATACTAACTTTGATATCCCGGGCGGTATCAAATTTACTTGTACTACGTTTGAGACTATAGTGACTTTATATCTGGTTATTCTAGATTTAATCATATTGTTACTATAATAAAAACAACCATATTATGTTTATGTATGTTTTTTTGTTATACAGATAGAAAACAAAATTCAATTTGGGTGCCAAATAAAAGTCTGTCGACGTACACATGTCATACTCACATTACATGTACTAAAGTTTTGAGAATATGCTATGCATTTTAATGCAATGCAAATAATATTAGAAAAACATACGAGTTATAGTAATAATATGATGTAAAAAATAATAAATATATAATTAAACAAATATTTTACATTCATTTTATAAATAAAAAAACAGTGAGCCGTCACGGGACGCCTGGCAGATGTGAAACATCGACATTATTTTGTAAAAGTAATATGCAGAAAAGAACATATTGTGATAGGAACTAAATATGTCATAATAATAATATAAAATATTACAATTTTTTTCCACATCAAAAATATATAAGTGTTAAAAGAAACATATTAACACAAACTCAAAGAGGTTTAATACAATTCACAATTAGAAAAAAAAAGGTAAACTTGAAAATAGAACTCAAAGAAATCAAATTTAAATTTAGTGGCGACGCTTTCGCCACGCCAGAAATCGGTTTTACGTGCGGCTATAGATGTTTCACATCAATAAAATAAATTAAATTAAAAATCACGTATTGTTTCTTGTGCGACAAATATATTATATTTGTATATGTGTCCTCGATAAGTTACATTAGCTACTCGAAGCTATTACCAAGAGCCGTATCTAAGAAAGATGTTCAATTGTGGACTGTTAGTGTGATAAGATTAAGGAGACTGTTCGAGATAGAGATGAATCGCTTCCATTCATCTCGGACGGAGCTCACACGGAGATTGGTAAGTGTTAGACCGGGCACGCTCCGCTTCAATAGTAAATATAATCATGTAAGTATGTTTCTAAATGCTATGTTGAAATTGTTCTACCTACTATGGGATATCAATAGCAATAACAGAAATGTTTAAAGATTTAAATGCTTTTTCATGGACAAGGAAGTCGGTTTAAAAAGCTGTCTGTCTGCAATATCCCGAAGTTTTAATTTTCCGGGACGCTAGTAGTATATTATTGGGCATTCTACCCCACCTGCCGTTCCGGCTTCGCCTCCACTTCGGTGGGATAGAATGCCCAATAATATACGATCGAATCTCGTCCGCTTCGACATTACGTACCTGTTTATTTCGTTCACTGTCACTGTCTGTACGTCACATCACTTCGTTGAATCACAATGATAATTCATTATTTACTTGTTCAAACGAGACGGAATGCCTAACGGCGTACAATTACACAATAAAAAGATTACCGACGAATAAGCGCGAATCGTTCATCGCAACGTGATATAGACCGTTGAAAACTTATAATAACATATTGATAAACACAATATAACTGCCTCGTTAGTCCAACGGTCCTAAGCGCGACTGCAACGCTAGAGGTCCTGGGTTCGATTCCTAGGTCGAGGAAAGTGTTATTGAGTTTTTCTGTGAATTACTCAGTATCAATCAGCTCGGAGTTTGGAATTGTGATAAAAAAAATTGTGATGTGTTTTAATTTGTGATGTGTTACGTTGTGATGTAAATTTAGATACTACGATCGAGTTTGCGTTAACATTTAACGCGAACGAACAACAGTACCAACTATCAAAGTTGTAACCAGACTAGAGACGAAATTCATCGCTCTAGCGGGAATCGAACCCGCAACCTTTGACACGAAAATCTGATACACAAACCTTCGCGCCAAATCTGGTCGTCGTAATAGCTATGAAATAAAACAACATAATGTTATCATGAAATCATCATTATATTTTGAAGTTAAATAACATTATACTTAAATAAACTGTAATGTATAATATTAAGTAGTAAATATAGGTTGTTCGTCAAACAACGTATCAGCTGACCGCATGAAGTCTTGAAGTTTGCGCCACTGAACAGAATCCTCATTCGTTTGGAACTTGACTCGTACTAGTGCCTTTTTCCACAGCTCCATGGACTCGGTATCTCGCGCATCACTCGTCCTGTATATTTTAAAATCAACATAGTAGTTGCCAGATGTAGCATTTGATCGCCGTTCGTTACCATTAGCAACTCGATTCACGAAGAACGAAGACAGAACAGGATAACCTGTTGTGGATTCGCCGCGCTCACGACTTAGACCGAAGATGTCCAGAGTCTTAGATTTTTTGCTAGAACAAAAGAATAAACATCGTACCATCACACAACCATATAAAACAATACTTCAACCTACATGTTTTCCTGTTTCTTTAATAAATAACCATCACATAAATAAACAAAATTATATGTATTCAGTTTAAGAACTTCTTAATATATTTATTACATAGGCAGCCAAACCAGCTACATGTACGTAATGTATAAAAGATTGTAATATAACTTTATATGTATACACTGTGAATGTTGAATGAAACCAAGATAGAGCGATATCGCATTCCTTGAAACACTGGACATTGAAATCATTATAGCTGTTAACGTGAACGCATGATTAAAAAAAAAATATTATTATTTATAAGTATAGCTCGTATGTCGTAGGTTATATTCACTTGAGTAAATTTATGAAGATTAAATAAGTACCTTGTAGTGGTAGGTGATTTTTTCAATGCTTTGCGCTTTCCAGTTACTGATTGACTGCGATTAGATTTATCTTCATGCACCTTCGACGACTCTTGGTAAACTTCACTTTCAGACTCGGACCTAAAAAAACAATTATGTAAGATTAACGGTTAAATTAAACAGATTAAATTTTATTGACAGTGAGATAAGTTCGTGATCATAATGGACATATTAGTTGCAGAAAGTAATGAAATCTAATAATTTTAAAATAAAGAAATAAGGAATTTAAGTATGTATAAACAATCTAAAGAAAGTAGCGTAAGTACTCAATTTATTGGGAGGTTTAAAGTAGAATTAAAGTAAAATTAAAGAATATTTTATAAGTCAGTAAATAACCTGAAAGCAGAATAATTAAGTTAATGTTCATACTTACATTTTATTAAGCTATTTGAATCGCTTCTCTGGGCTATGGCGTTGTGGAAACCGCTCTGAACTGCAGACTGTAGACTCTAGTCTGTATTACTACTAACACTACTATCACTGTATACTGGTCTTGATGATGAACCAACTCTTGTAGACGCGAACTCGAATTTGTTAAATGTTTATGAAAAGTATAGCCTTTATACTAATCGTTCAAAATTAATTAACTAAGAATTTTATCACAAAAGCATAGAAGTAATGATGCACATAGGACTTTCTGGTAAATTGCTTGTCTAAAAATAAAATGTTGCATTTTTATAATGTCGATGTAGCTAAATTACTTAGGGCTGACACACTTACATTAAGTTGATTCATTAATAATAAAAGTATAATATAAGTAAGTACTTAATTTGTACACATGCACAGGCACACCTATACACAATTATTTAACTTTCCTACTTTAACCACAAATCTGAATATCATTCATACAAACCATACATAACAAGTTTCAACAGAAACGATGAGATTCGCATACCTATTAATCAGAAAGATCTGTATGTTCTACCATCAGCCAGTACATTATATTTAGAAGGTATAGTAAATGTTACTAAAACTGCCACTAAAGAAAAAACTAGTGTTAAATTTACAAACAATCCTTTGATGTACCTTTTTCAAGATATTCGATATGAACTGAACGGTGTTGAGATTGATAAAATAAAAAATGCAGGCGTTACAACTACTATGAAATCATTGCTATCCATGAATGAAAGCGAGTCAAAATCATGTCGTTCTTGGGGTTGGGATATACATGGTTTTAAAAGTAGTAATGGTTCATTTTCTGCATCTATACCGCTTAGCAACATTCTTGGATTCGGTGAAGATTACAAAAAAATTATAATTAATTGCAAGCATGAACTGATATTGTTGAGATCGAATACAAACTTGAACGCTGTGAAACTCGATGCTGGAGAAGTCATAAACGATATTGAAATTAACAAAATCATATGGCGTGTACCACATGTTAAGGTATCTGATAAAGAGAAGATAAACTTATTGAAGATTTTGGAAAAGGATAAAACACTGCAATTAGTTTTTAGAAATTGGGATTTATATGAATACCCGCTATTGCCTAGAACTACAAAACATACTTGGTCTATTAAAACTTCATCTCAGATTGAAAAACCGAGATATGTAATTATAGGTCTACAAACAAATAAAAAAAATAATTCTGCTGCTGATATGTCTAGATTTGATCACTGTACTTTACGAGATGTCAAAGTATACCTCAATTCAACTTACTATCCCTATGAGAATCTAAACGTGGATTTCATTGATGATAAATTTGCATTGTTATACGAGCAGTATGCACGTTTCCAACAATCGT
Source organism: Craniophora ligustri (assembly GCA_905163465.1). Lineage (NCBI taxonomy): Eukaryota > Metazoa > Arthropoda > Insecta > Lepidoptera > Noctuidae > Craniophora > Craniophora ligustri. The sequence goes on from LR990970.1 coordinate 6,050,206, forward strand.
ATTACGATCGCCGATCTGAACCATTGTTGAACATAAGGGACTTTAAGGAGATCGCCCCTCTGTTTGTTATCGACTGTTCTAGACAAATTGACAACCTCATATCAGGACCAGTAGTCGATGTGCGTGTAGAGTTAGAAAGTAATGATGAAATACCTGATCTAACTTCTGCCTACTGTCTTATATTGAACGATTGTATCATTGAGTACAAACCACTGAGTAATATTGTAAGAAAAATATCTTAGTTATTTTATTTTAACGCAAATCTACTACTATCAATCTACGATGTGCAAAGTTCATAGATTCTCAAATTGCATGACATATAAATAAATTCTGTCTTAATTTTGTACTGTTTAGTGTAGAAATATTTTATTAAAGTGTTGGTATAATGTAGGTATGTAACTAGTGTACCTAAAAGATAGATTAAATAAATGAATTTAATTCAAGGAAATTTATTTTATTTCATAACCCTACCCTACACTTGATAAATTTTCAATGTGGAATATAGTGAATAAATAAATAAAGACACATTTATAAGGTCAAATCATTTATTTAATTTAATATAAAAATAAACAGTTAAATAATTACAAAACTAACAAAAATCATAACCTATTAAAGACTTAGCAATTTTTTTAACTAATGCCTCCGTTTCGTTCATTACATCATCAACCGCATCTTGCACTACATATTGCGCATTTAATATAACATTTTCACTGTCACTATCACTATCACTCGTTTGAGGGTTATTGCACAGATCGATAACCGAAATCTTTATGAGTTTTAGGCCTCTCTTCTGAATCCTATTCATAACAAACGATTTTGTTGGTTTCACAATATTACGTGTTTGTTTATCTCGTCGATGCCTTGATTTCTTTTCTTTTTGGATATGCGTGGTCTCTGGAACTTCAGTGAAGACCTCAGAAAACTGACCACAATGTCCTTGTCCATACTGACTGAACACAATTTCCGAATCCGATATCTAAAACAAAACATAAAAATATTAATAAGTATTCTGTCAAAAGTATTGTTTTGATATTAAAAATAACTAGGTATTTATAAAAACACTTACCGATGACATTGTGTGTTGTACAACAAGTTTAAACAGGTTACAACAGGTACAAAAATTAAAATAAAATATGTAATTATTTAAGAATTAATTTATTAGATGTCTTCACTACGACAACTATTTTATGAATGAAACATTATGGCACAATTATTTTTGGATATAATAATTTGTTGTTTTATAAATATGTACTTTCAATTCAGAACACATAAGTCACGATTTAGAATGTTCCATTGAAAACTGCAAGCTTGCTTTACCTACATTTTATATATTTACAGTGCAATGAACTGGCACATGTTCGCTAAATGTATTACAACACTGAGCTCATATTACTATATTGTAATAAATTATGATTAGGATTTCTGTTTATGTGAAATCAATCTTATTACCTCACATTTAAGACACTATTCAGAAAATTACTTTAGCTTAGAATATAATAGTGCAGTCTGTTTAGTGACTGGTTTCCGAACCGTCGGTTGCGGGTTCGACAACAACGGATATACATATGTATATACAATTACAGTGGAATTCGTAATGGACGAAATAAAAAAATAAGTTTGATTCATCAATAAATTTATTTACCCTTTATATCATAATTAATATCTTAAAAATTAAACAAGTATTTTTATTATTTACATACCTCATAATTTAATCTAACAATATATAATCTATACAACATTTAACAATTTAAATTTCCCTTTAAAATACATGAATTACCCCATGCTCGGGTTGCAATATTACCTGGACGTATTAACCGCTTATCGTCATTATTAGAGAGCGCAATTTTATTAACACTTTGCGTAAATATTTCATGCTTTATTGATTTAAATAAAATGTTTTTTCTCCGAATAATCTCATTATTAAATAGTACATTCTCATAATCTGTGATGTTCAGATCACGTACCACGCTACTTTTAACCCCCTTAGCTTTTTTAATTATTTTATCCACAGTTTTTATTGAATAAAGTTTCGACCTCAAACCAACAAAATCAGTTATAATTTTACCAGCCATTTCATCTTTAAAAAGGCCTGGTATTTTTTTGTTTATTTGCGGTATCATGAACTCATTTTTAATGCTATAGTTGCTGGTATCAAGGTATTCCAAAAACTTGTGTTTTAAGTCGTAGTAAAAATCGTTGGTATATATTTCGTAAACAAACGAATCTGTGTCGGTATAACATAATTTTACCCTCTCATTATAAAATGGTTTGATTATATTATAATGGAAATTATACATGTGTGATTTAGATAGTTCTAAAACAGTGAAGCCAATATAAATCGGTTTGTCTAAAATTAACCGATCTGGTTTCATCTGGATTGCTACTAAGTTTTCGGATAAAACTGTTGCACTATGAAAGTAAGGGTTTGCTATGAGCCTTTCTGCATATTTTGATTTTTTTGTTACATTATTTTTATCATTCCACTGATTAACTAAATGAACAGTTACTCTATTTTCAGTGTTTTCGAGCGTTTTCCCAAAAACACTGTTATTTAATAACTTGAAAAAATCTTGTTCAAATACACTTTTTGCTTTTTGTCGCAATTGAGTATTTAATTCAATATACTGTTTCAAGTATGCACTTTGCCTGAATGTAATGACTCTATGGATTTTACGTAAGATAAGGCCATGTTCCAAACACTTCTTTAAGTGAATATAATGAATAACGTAATTGTATTTATTATACAAATTTGAAATAAGTTTTTTCGTCTTTCCTCCAGGTGGTATGCATTTTTCAGGACAAAAAGGTAAGTCATCATGCTCCTGGTGTAAATATTCAGGGTACAATAAATCTACTTCTAATATGTAACCCCACTCTGAATGATCTGTAATACTTTCCACATTTAATTTATCTATTTCATTTTGATTTAAAAATCTAAATCCGGAATAAGGTAAATGTTGACACATACTGTAACCATAAAGATTATTGCAGTCTAAATAAGCTATAAAACACTGCGGTTTTGTTACATCACAATCTTTCATATATTTATTGTTAGCCTTCGAATAGCGATGAGAGCACATACACAATCCACCTCTAATACCATCTTGAATCATTCGTACGATAGCTAAGTCAGAAACAAGTTCAAGCTGAACACCTGTTTTCATTAACATCGCATCAAAAGATAAACTAGGCGCGGTTATGTAAAACGCTGGGTCAAGTTTGTAATGCTGTTTACAGGTTTTACGAAAATTTTGAAATATATCAGTCAATAAAAGAACATCGGTTTTCAAATACAAATCAGTATATTCACCTAAATTTTGTATATTAAACTCATTCCACACTAAATTAGCATGTTTATAATCTTTATCTGAAATCTCCTCATTCGTTAAACAACTAAAAAAATACCGTTTAGCCGGTAACATTGTTTCTTCATAACATTTCCAACTAGTCATATAATCATAAGGGTATACACCTTTTCGTGCAAGTAATTTGAATCGATTATTTTCGGGAAAGTGACATCGTAAACTTATAAAATCCTCAATTGGTATGGTTTTAGCAAGTTTGTCTAAACTAGCTCCTAAAAAATGAAATGAATCCAAGAACCGGAGTTGTACATAATCATTATCGGTGACCTGCAGGAATTTAGAAAAAGAAATATATTTTTCTTTGGTTTTGGGTATAATATTCAATTTACCTGGCATTTCGCCTAATTTCTTTATGAATAAATGACAATCGTACCCTGATAAATTGTGAAAAAATATAGGTATAAATTTAGGTATTTTAAATTGTAGGTTACAATGTCTATGGGCGGCTCCACGGTATTTACCGGTTATATGACAGTGGTCTCTAACTTTATTTGTCCATAAGAGGTTTTCACATATATGACAGATAGAAGCTTCTTTATAATCAGACGCATTTTTTTCTGTAAATATCATTACATGATTTTGATTTAAAATTTTATAAATTTTTTTGACATCAGATGTAAGAAAATCGATAAATTTTGAAACACAATCTATACCGCGATAACTTTTAAAACTATCGTCAAAAGTATAATTTAATGAAGAAACAATGTTGTAAGCGAATGCCGCAGGTACGTGTTGTTGTAAACATGACGTAGTAGCGGTGTCAGATTCAAGAACGGAAATTGGATTTAACAATGTTTCGAAATCGGCATAGATAGCAAAGGGAACATTTTCTTTTCTATCATAATTTTTAAATTTAATCACACTCCCCTTTTCTGGTAAAACAGTAACGATCCCTCCACACAAATGTTTATCAATCTGTTCAAGGGTAGGAAAGAACAATAAACAACTTTCACAGAAATATAATTTGCTATGATGTTTTGTTATCTGATTTTTAACAAGACGTGGCAAATCTTTTATAAGACAATAATGAGATGATTTATGATTTTCTAGGAACAGTAAGTGAATGCTCTTCATTGTTGTACCCCTCTTAACTAATTCAGGTTTGTAAAGGGGGCCAATTATTACCCTGTTATTTTTTAAACCATACACATATATATTTAAAAATGGGTTATTTTTTTCAAAAACAGAGATATCCGAAAACGATATTGGAAATGAAACACCTTTAACATTTAAAACGTCTCGAAAATGTGGATAAGATGTTACTCGTTCAGGATGACGAGTTGTAGGATATAAGGCGGCCACTATGCACCACAAAAAACAATAATCATCCTTGTTTTTGATATTCAAGCAAGCTTTTTTGGTTTTTATAAATTTAGGTAAATCTATATAAAAAGAGCCGCTGAGTGGTTGATATTTATTGATATTAATTTCTAAATGGGAATTACTAAGAAACGTCCATCCACTGTCTCTCTCCTGAAACTCTTCAATTTTTTTCAATAACGTAGTAGTAATTGTATTATAAAGAGTTTCAAACTCGTAATTAAAATGTATAGCAAAGTTTTTTGTCGCAAAAGATTTTAACTCTTGTACATCATTTTTGTACATTAAGAATAAAGAAAAAAGTTCAAAATTCATTTTTAACGCTGTATATTTTTTGAGAGAATCATCAATTAAACATTTCACTTGATCATGAATATCATTGAAAAATAATTCGGGCAAATTTACTGCTTCGCTGTTAGACGCAATAATACGGTAACTAACAATACGCCCTTTAAACGCAGAGTTAAGGATTTGAACGTTATCATTAATTGTTACAGCATTATTATTTTTATGTTTATTAGTTCGTAAATGACCAGTCCACGAACGTCTATCTATATGTATATTGCAAACCGAACAATGAGGCATTTTCAGTATATCAAAATAACGGATTAAAGTTGCACACAACAATATAAATATACCTTAAATATTAAGCGAAGTAGAAGATTATTTCCAGCACAGCTTCTCTCAGTACGTTTTGTTCAGTCTAGGTTAAACAAAAAAATATTAATCAAATCTTCACGTAGGTCATCTTAGTGCCGTAGTAAGTAGTTAGTCTTTATATATCCTGAAAATAATACAAAGGCATTAGAAAATATGCATAAATAACAAATAAAATACTAGGCTTAAGTAGATATTGATAATAATTATATGTACCTTCAAGTTTATGCACAATATTGATCAGCTATTATAAAATTTATATCTCCAAAATGTCGTGCTCCGCAGAAGCAGTTTATCAATAAATCTCATTACCCCAAGATGTTGTAAGGCATCAAATAACTCTGAAAATACAAACATTAAATTTAAAATTTATATATTAAAAATTTCTTGACGATAAAGAATAATAATAAAATAAAAAATAATTAATTAACATAACTAAGGTTTATTTTATTATGGTATGGACATACTCTGGTTATCACTACAAGCTATTTGTAAGTAAATAGGAATAAAAAATTAAATAATATAGTTTAATAATTACCTTACTATTTTCAAAGAACAATATCGAGATGTCGTATATTTATTTACTCATGTATTCTGTTCTACAGAATGCTACTTATACAGAATAATGCGATATATAAAATAACTATCTTCGATTTTTACTAATTTAATAGTATATGATTAAGTTTTACGAACACATTTACTTGAATTATGTATTAACATAAGATAACATCTTATCCACATTTTCGAGACGTTTTAAATGTTAAAGGTGTTTCATTTCCAATATCGTTTTCGGATATCTCTGTTTTTGAAAAAAATAACCCATTTTTAAATATATATGTGTATGGTTTAAAAAATAACAGGGTAATAATTGGCCCCCTTTACAAACCTGAATTAGTTAAGAGGGGTACAACAATGAAGAGCATTCACTTACTGTTCCTAGAAAATCATAAATCATCTCATTATTGTCTTATAAAAGATTTGCCACGTCTTGTTAAAAATCAGATAACAAAACATCATAGCAAATTATATTTCTGTGAAAGTTGTTTATTGTTCTTTCCTACCCTTGAACAGATTGATAAACATTTGTGTGGAGGGATCGTTACTGTTTTACCAGAAAAGGGGAGTGTGATTAAATTTAAAAATTATGATAGAAAAGAAAATGTTCCCTTTGCTATCTATGCCGATTTCGAAACATTGTTAAATCCAATTTCCGTTCTTGAATCTGACACCGCTACTACGTCATGTTTACAACAACACGTACCTGCGGCATTCGCTTACAACATTGTTTCTTCATTAAATTATACTTTTGACGATAGTTTTAAAAGTTATCGCGGTATAGATTGTGTTTCAAAATTTATCGATTTTCTTACATCTGATGTCAAAAAAATTTATAAAATTTTAAATCAAAATCATGTAATGATATTTACAGAAAAAAATGCGTCTGATTATAAAGAAGCTTCTATCTGTCATATATGTGAAAACCTCTTATGGACAAATAAAGTTAGAGACCACTGTCATATAACCGGTAAATACCGTGGAGCCGCCCATAGACATTGTAACCTACAATTTAAAATACCTAAATTTATACCTATATTTTTTCACAATTTATCAGGGTACGATTGTCATTTATTCATAAAGAAATTAGGCGAAATGCCAGGTAAATTGAATATTATACCCAAAACCAAAGAAAAATACAAATTTGAAATAAGTTTTTTCGTCTTTCCTCCAGGTGGTATGCATTTTTCAGGACAAAAAGGTAAGTCATCATGCTCCTGGTGTAAATATTCAGGGTACAATAAATCTACTTCTAATATGTAACCCCACTCTGAATGATCTGTAATACTTTCCACATTTAATTTATCTATTTCATTTTGATTTAAAAATCTAAATCCGGAATAAGGTAAATGTTGACACATACTGTAACCATAAAGATTATTGCAGTCTAAATAAGCTATAAAACACTGCGGTTTTGTTACATCACAATCTTTCATATATTTATTGTTAGCCTTCGAATAGCGATGAGAGCACATACACAATCCACCTCTAATACCATCTTGAATCATTCGTACGATAGCTAAGTCAGAAACAAGTTCAAGCTGAACACCTGTTTTCATTAACATCGCATCAAAAGATAAACTAGGCGCGGTTATGTAAAACGCTGGGTCAAGTTTGTAATGCTGTTTACAGGTTTTACGAAAATTTTGAAATATATCAGTCAATAAAAGAACATCGGTTTTCAAATACAAATCAGTATATTCACCTAAATTTTGTATATTAAACTCATTCCACACTAAATTAGCATGTTTATAATCTTTATCTGAAATCTCCTCATTCGTTAAACAACTAAAAAAATACCGTTTAGCCGGTAACATTGTTTCTTCATAACATTTCCAACTAGTCATATAATCATAAGGGTATACACCTTTTCGTGCAAGTAATTTGAATCGATTATTTTCGGGAAAGTGACATCGTAAACTTATAAAATCCTCAATTGGTATGGTTTTAGCAAGTTTGTCTAAACTAGCTCCTAAAAAATGAAATGAATCCAAGAACCGGAGTTGTACATAATCATTATCGGTGACCTGCAGGAATTTAGAAAAAGAAATATATTTTTCTTTGGTTTTGGGTATAATATTCAATTTACCTGGCATTTCGCCTAATTTCTTTATGAATAAATGACAATCGTACCCTGATAAATTGTGAAAAAATATAGGTATAAATTTAGGTATTTTAAATTGTAGGTTACAATGTCTATGGGCGGCTCCACGGTATTTACCGGTTATATGACAGTGGTCTCTAACTTTATTTGTCCATAAGAGGTTTTCACATATATGACAGATAGAAGCTTCTTTATAATCAGACGCATTTTTTTCTGTAAATATCATTACATGATTTTGATTTAAAATTTTATAAATTTTTTTGACATCAGATGTAAGAAAATCGATAAATTTTGAAACACAATCTATACCGCGATAACTTTTAAAACTATCGTCAAAAGTATAATTTAATGAAGAAACAATGTTGTAAGCGAATGCCGCAGGTACGTGTTGTTGTAAACATGACGTAGTAGCGGTGTCAGATTCAAGAACGGAAATTGGATTTAACAATGTTTCGAAATCGGCATAGATAGCAAAGGGAACATTTTCTTTTCTATCATAATTTTTAAATTTAATCACACTCCCCTTTTCTGGTAAAACAGTAACGATCCCTCCACACAAATGTTTATCAATCTGTTCAAGGGTAGGAAAGAACAATAAACAACTTTCACAGAAATATAATTTGCTATGATGTTTTGTTATCTGATTTTTAACAAGACGTGGCAAATCTTTTATAAGACAATAATGAGATGATTTATGATTTTCTAGGAACAGTAAGTGAATGCTCTTCATTGTTGTACCCCTCTTAACTAATTCAGGTTTGTAAAGGGGGCCAATTATTACCCTGTTATTTTTTAAACCATACACATATATATTTAAAAATGGGTTATTTTTTTCAAAAACAGAGATATCCGAAAACGATATTGGAAATGAAACACCTTTAACATTTAAAACGTCTCGAAAATGTGGATAAGATGTTACTCGTTCAGGATGACGAGTTGTAGGATATAAGGCGGCCACTATGCACCACAAAAAACAATAATCATCCTTGTTTTTGATATTCAAGCAAGCTTTTTTGGTTTTTATAAATTTAGGTAAATCTATATAAAAAGAGCCGCTGAGTGGTTGATATTTATTGATATTAATTTCTAAATGGGAATTACTAAGAAACGTCCATCCACTGTCTCTCTCCTGAAACTCTTCAATTTTTTTCAATAACGTAGTAGTAATTGTATTATAAAGAGTTTCAAACTCGTAATTAAAATGTATAGCAAAGTTTTTTGTCGCAAAAGATTTTAACTCTTGTACATCATTTTTGTACATTAAGAATAAAGAAAAAAGTTCAAAATTCATTTTTAACGCTGTATATTTTTTGAGAGAATCATCAATTAAACATTTCACTTGATCATGAATATCATTGAAAAATAATTCGGGCAAATTTACTGCTTCGCTGTTAGACGCAATAATACGGTAACTAACAATACGCCCTTTAAACGCAGAGTTAAGGATTTGAACGTTATCATTAATTGTTACAGCATTATTATTTTTATGTTTATTAGTTCGTAAATGACCAGTCCACGAACGTCTATCTATATGTATATTGCAAACCGAACAATGAGGCATTTTCAGTATATCAAAATAACGGATTAAAGTTGCACACAACAATATAAATATACCTTAAATATTAAGCGAAGTAGAAGATTATTTCCAGCACAGCTTCTCTCAGTACGTTTTGTTCAGTCTAGGTTAAACAAAAAAATATTAATCAAATCTTCACGTAGGTCATCTTAGTGCCGTAGTAAGTAGTTAGTCTTTATATATCCTGAAAATAATACAAAGGCATTAGAAAATATGCATAAATAACAAATAAAATACTAGGCTTAAGTAGATATTGATAATAATTATATGTACCTTCAAGTTTATGCACAATATTGATCAGCTATTATAAAATTTATATCTCCAAAATGTCGTGCTCCGCAGAAGCAGTTTATCAATAAATCTCATTACCCCAAGATGTTGTAAGGCATCAAATAACTCTGAAAATACAAACATTAAATTTAAAATTTATATATTAAAAATTTCTTGACGATAAAGAATAATAATAAAATAAAAAATAATTAATTAACATAACTAAGGTTTATTTTATTATGGTATGGACATACTCTGGTTATCACTACAAGCTATTTGTAAGTAAATAGGAATAAAAAATTAAATAATATAGTTTAATAATTACCTTACTATTTTCAAAGAACAATATCGAGATGTCGTATATTTATTTACTCATGTATTCTGTTCTACAGAATGCTACTTATACAGAATAATGCGATATATAAAATAACTATCTTCGATTTTTACTAATTTAATAGTATATGATTAAGTTTTACGAACACATTTACTTGAATTATGTATTATTCATTATAACAAATAATACGTAATTCAAGTAAAGGTGTTCGATTACTAATCAAATAAATTAAATATTATATTTCAATTAATATCGTCATCGCTTACACGTGTCTTCCGTTCCAAATTCATATCATCATTTTTTATAGCACAGTCAGTAAATCAGTAGGGATGTACACCTACAATACTTAGCTGTTATGTTAACTCTGAGTAGCTACTGAGAATTTTATACAAAAACTCAATAACACTAAACCACAAAGGAATCAAACCATTGCAGTTGCACTTAACCACTTATGAGACAGTTTTATTAAATATATTTTTCTGCCATATCACATAAAAACACAGATTATTTATTTGACTTATCAAACATAACTATACTGTAATTAGATTTGTGGTTAAAGTAGGAAAGTTAAATAATTGTGTATAGGTGTGCCTGTGCATGTGTACAAATTAAGTACTTACTTATATTATACTTTTATTATTAATGAATCAACTTAATGTAAGTGTGTCAGCCCTAAGTAATTTAGCTACATCGACATTATAAAAATGCAACATTTTATTTTTAGACAAGCAATTTACCAGAAAGTCCTATGTGCATCATTACTTCTATGCTTTTGTGATAAAATTCTTAGTTAATTAATTTTGAACGATTAGTATAAAGGCTATACTTTTCATAAACATTTAACAAATTCGAGTTCGCGTCTACAAGAGTTGGTTCATCATCAAGACCAGTATACAGTGATAGTAGTGTTAGTAGTAATACAGACTAGAGTCTACAGTCTGCAGTTCAGAGCGGTTTCCACAACGCCATAGCCCAGAGAAGCGATTCAAATAGCTTAATAAAATGTAAGTATGAACATTAACTTAATTATTCTGCTTTCAGGTTATTTACTGACTTATAAAATATTCTTTAATTTTACTTTAATTCTACTTTAAACCTCCCAATAAATTGAGTACTTACGCTACTTTCTTTAGATTGTTTATACATACTTAAATTCCTTATTTCTTTATTTTAAAATTATTAGATTTCATTACTTTCTGCAACTAATATGTCCATTATGATCACGAACTTATCTCACTGTCAATAAAATTTAATCTGTTTAATTTAACCGTTAATCTTACATAATTGTTTTTTTAGGTCCGAGTCTGAAAGTGAAGTTTACCAAGAGTCGTCGAAGGTGCATGAAGATAAATCTAATCGCAGTCAATCAGTAACTGGAAAGCGCAAAGCATTGAAAAAATCACCTACCACTACAAGGTACTTATTTAATCTTCATAAATTTACTCAAGTGAATATAACCTACGACATACGAGCTATACTTATAAATAATAATATTTTTTTTTTAATCATGCGTTCACGTTAACAGCTATAATGATTTCAATGTCCAGTGTTTCAAGGAATGCGATATCGCTCTATCTTGGTTTCATTCAACATTCACAGTGTATACATATAAAGTTATATTACAATCTTTTATACATTACGTACATGTAGCTGGTTTGGCTGCCTATGTAATAAATATATTAAGAAGTTCTTAAACTGAATACATATAATTTTGTTTATTTATGTGATGGTTATTTATTAAAGAAACAGGAAAACATGTAGGTTGAAGTATTGTTTTATATGGTTGTGTGATGGTACGATGTTTATTCTTTTGTTCTAGCAAAAAATCTAAGACTCTGGACATCTTCGGTCTAAGTCGTGAGCGCGGCGAATCCACAACAGGTTATCCTGTTCTGTCTTCGTTCTTCGTGAATCGAGTTGCTAATGGTAACGAACGGCGATCAAATGCTACATCTGGCAACTACTATGTTGATTTTAAAATATACAGGACGAGTGATGCGCGAGATACCGAGTCCATGGAGCTGTGGAAAAAGGCACTAGTACGAGTCAAGTTCCAAACGAATGAGGATTCTGTTCAGTGGCGCAAACTTCAAGACTTCATGCGGTCAGCTGATACGTTGTTTGACGAACAACCTATATTTACTACTTAATATTATACATTACAGTTTATTTAAGTATAATGTTATTTAACTTCAAAATATAATGATGATTTCATGATAACATTATGTTGTTTTATTTCATAGCTATTACGACGACCAGATTTGGCGCGAAGGTTTGTGTATCAGATTTTCGTGTCAAAGGTTGCGGGTTCGATTCCCGCTAGAGCGATGAATTTCGTCTCTAGTCTGGTTACAACTTTGATAGTTGGTACTGTTGTTCGTTCGCGTTAAATGTTAACGCAAACTCGATCGTAGTATCTAAATTTACATCACAACGTAACACATCACAAATTAAAACACATCACAATTTTTTTTATCACAATTCCAAACTCCGAGCTGATTGATACTGAGTAATTCACAGAAAAACTCAATAACACTTTCCTCGACCTAGGAATCGAACCCAGGACCTCTAGCGTTGCAGTCGCGCTTAGGACCGTTGGACTAACGAGGCAGTTATATTGTGTTTATCAATATGTTATTATAAGTTTTCAACGGTCTATATCACGTTGCGATGAACGATTCGCGCTTATTCGTCGGTAATCTTTTTATTGTGTAATTGTACGCCGTTAGGCATTCCGTCTCGTTTGAACAAGTAAATAATGAATTATCATTGTGATTCAACGAAGTGATGTGACGTACAGACAGTGACAGTGAACGAAATAAACAGGTACGTAATGTCGAAGCGGACGAGATTCGATCGTATATTATTGGGCATTCTATCCCACCGAAGTGGAGGCGAAGCCGGAACGGCAGGTGGGGTAGAATGCCCAATAATATACTACTGACGCTATTATATCATTTAATGTTCCAATGCTGGGCACGAGTCTCTTCTTATTTGAGAGGGATTAGACCACGTCCACCACCTAGACTTCGCAATCGAGATGTTTTTTTTTTTCACCGTTTGAGCATGTGATAAGTATGGAAATAACTTCGAGTCAGTAGTGCGTGGCTTGTTATCTAATACAAAAGCGTTTACTTGAGTACACTGGTCACATAAATATATTATCACAGCTGAGTCAATTCAATCCAGGATTTTTCATTTATGTAGTAAATGGTAGGCAATAATAAATTAAATATAAATATTCTCCTGCATAACAGATAAAATCTGTCGAATTTTACTATTTCTCGCTTCGGGTATTCAAATTACCCGCGGGCAACTGTTCGATAAATAATTGAATAAATCTGTATGTGATAATAATTTATATTCATGTATTTTTTAAAAATACTTTTAAGAAGCATTTCGTATAGCGACGCTGCAACGAGAGTTGAAATTTAAAACATGAATTTTTTCAAATTAAAAATTATACTGCTAAAAACCTATGGTGACCTTTTCAAAAGCCAACACGTAATGCATGGGTAATTGAAATAATTACTGTTAAATCTATCTCGGCACGTCGGCCATGATTATTGCTTCAGGCTTGAGGGTATGGAAACTTTGTCTACTAGCACTAACATGACGACATTTGGTGTGTTATAGAGTTTTTGATTAAAACGTAATTGAAAACTGAAAACGACTTGATGGAACGGTAGATTTTCGTTGATGCGTTCGGGCCTCCAAGGAAAACTTAGAAGTGTGGAATTCTTGCCTCACTGAAATATCAGCAGCAAGAAAAGACATCCTAGGTTCTTTTAGATACCATCACGGAAAACCGCTTAAGAAGCACCTGCCTGGGAAGACAGTAACGGGGCTACCCTTAAGCATTGTCATGCACAATAGCTTGTGACCACTGCACTACCAGCTCTTCTTGGATCACTTGGATCACAGTGTACAGTTATTCTTGCTTTTAATTAAATGGAATATATATTCCAAGTTGTCAGTATACATAATGTGTATTAATAATATTAGGGTGTTGAAGCATGCTTCCATTGTTTAGTAATACATTTTAGTAATAATCATTCTCTTATGGATATACCTCTAATTACTTATGGATACCGAAAGTGGACGTAGATATAAATAAAAAATTGGCTTACAGCGTACAGTGTCCAGAGTTTGGACGCTGTAATTAACGTATTGATACTGCAGTTTTAATCCTTGACGTAATGACCTGATGTTTTTAATATTAATCTCACTGAGCGTATGAGTATTAAAGAGTCCGTTAATTTTTTTATGGAAGATTTTCATAATTATTATTTGTATGAAATATGAAATGGCTTTTAAGGTTACTAATAAAGTGTATTGGGTTTTAATCAATATAAATATACATAGATAATACTTGCTTGCCAGTGTTTAATTAAACTTTACCTGGTGCGTGAGCAACCCTAGATGCTCATTTTATATCTTGATATACTCTTTAAACTATTATATTAGGTATATAGTCGATTTTCTTATTTTGATCGAGCATTAGTGATATAATTATACTCATAACATACATATTTGGAACATGGACATGAGCCTTCAAAACAAATTTCAGTTCAGATAAATATCCTTAGTCTTTTATTATATAAAATACTCGTATTTCATTATGTTCAATATAAATATTTAGTTATAAATAGTTGACGAAGAGGACATTTGGTCCTCTTAGAGAGTAAATACAATGTGACATAACTTTTGTTTTTAGACATGCGACCGTAATATCCGATGTGTCGGTTAATGTATTGACATGTTCCCAGAAATTGAACAATAAGCCACTACAGTTTCACAGCTGAATTCAATTTACCGCGGGCAAAATACTTTCAGTTGTTGATTGATATGTACTTCATTCATTCATGAAGTACATATTAATAAGTTAGCTGAATGACAATTGACAACGTTTTGTTTGTTACCAATTATACGCATTATGTATAAATGCAATTATGAAAATAAGATATTTTTGGAATAATAATAAGAATAATAATAAGAATAATAATAATAAGAAAATTGGAACTCTGGATTTAAAATCGGTGTCAGTAAAATAGAGTAGACGTCCTACTTTATGTCGACCTGTTTACAAGAAGTTCCACTTATATATGGACATATATAATTATATGTTAGATATATATATCCAATGTTTAAGTATCAATATGACGGCGCATGCGTGGGTCGTCGATAATGTCAAATTTGAAACTGGTCATCGTGTGAATGGAGGCGGTCCGGATATCTTGTTTTGGAGACGAGCTGAACGAGAACCGCACGCGCGCCATGCCTGTAACGAATCACTTGTGATCTGCCCGAATAGTGTGTAGTATTTAATTAAAATGAGAAGCCAAAAAAAGAGAGCTCATGATCGAAAATACGCTGAATGATGAATACACGATGAATTCTAATGAAGGCCTTCCTGCGCCGACAAATATGAAAAGGGAATTGGCGGTAAAATAGAAATTTGCGATAAAATCTCTATATTGCATAAACTAGGCAATAGAAACAGAAATAAAATGTGAGAGTGAAGATAATGTTACGAGGAAAGTTTTGAACATGAATGCAGATAGATTTGCGGGAAAAGAAAGTCTTGACAGGTGGGTGTATGTGGAGATATGTATATTGCTTCAAAGGAAGTCACTGATGAAACAGTGTTTGATAGAGATGTTTGTTAGTAATAACATACTATGCCGAGTGCGAGAATGTACATAAATGCTTATTCAATTGACGTATGACTATAATTTCATAGATAAAATGCAATAGACATAAAGCACACATATAATAAATACACTAATAAGTACCACAATTATCAGATACACACTTAGTGTATTAATTTTCCATATTGATAATTACCATTCATTATTGCGGTGGATTCATTGACACAAAGGTTTTTAACATTATGGAGCCAATTATTTTGTTGAAATGCAATTCCGCAATGACTGTATTACAGATCACACGTTAAATGAATTATCGTAAATTATGACGCAACGATTGGCGCAATAGCTACTTCCTTTGCTTGTTCTGAGTTGAGCACCGCACGGCACAAATATTTCTATGATGTTTAGGTAACTATGTCAGCTTTGAACATTTTTATATGTGAAGATATGTGTTTTTGTACCTAATAAAAAGAAAAAATAACCAAATTTATTGATATATGTTTTAAAAAGAACAAAAAAACATCATATATTTTTATAATCAACAAAAAATTGGAATCCATATTGTGCGAAACAAAACCAATTTAATAAATGGAAACGCGTTAAGAGCTATTTGAAAGCGAACATTATTTTTCAAGTTTACATTCCTTTTTTTACGTATTCACACGAAACAGAATCAATTCACGTCGATTAAAATACCCAAATGGTTCCGAGAAAAATAATATTCCAATACAAAATAAAGAACGTACGAGTACATATTAATAATGTTTTGGGTTCTATGAAAGAACTGGAAATATTTGGTAGGATTAAGCTATTTGTTCACTTTATACTTATAAAGTGAGCAAAGATTTATCCTGAATGAGTATTTTCAGCGTTAGTTACTTCCAAATAAAAATGGCGACACACAAATATTTTTTAATACACGTACCATTTAAATATAGAAGCGACGCGACAGTCGACAGAGGATTATTACCGACTCGCACGACAAACTTTGCCGAGTAGTGGTTACGTCCGCCCCGTGGTTCGCCAAATATCGTCTATTGTCGCTCCCACAGAGAGTATTTATTAAAACTAAAGCAATACAAAACGTTCAAGTTCGGCGAAAAGTAATATTTGCGGTGATATAAATGATAGTGGCTAACCTATACCTTTATGTATCAATATATATCGTTCCTATCTAGCGTTTTTGCACACGCGGTGCAAAAACGCTAGCTATAAGAGGTGGACCGAAGCCCGCCGGGGTTGTGGTGCATGCTTTTGCGAATCCCATGGCCCCGGCAATAGGGTTAGTGGCGTTGACGGGTGCGGATTTTTAGTCGGTAAACGCTCAAGCGGAGTCCAACACACCCCGTCGCCTCTCCGTAAAGGATTTTTCCGCACTTAAAAAAAGGGGTGTATACTCTCGTAGCGTCAGCCAATAGAATAGGACACTGGGACTCTGTGCGAATCTGACATTATTCTGACCTGTTGTCACACGGAAAGCGTGGTGTGTTTTGATCGCTCCGCTACACGCTTTCAATATGACACAGATCTAATTCTTCACTCGAATAGCTCTTGTGCGTCCTTCTTTCATTGTGTCGGTAGCTGTGTTTGTTTACTGTGTGTGATTTTATGTAATAAATAGTGGATTTTCTTTAGACGACAGCCATTAATGGCGTTTATTTGCAAATTTTGTGAGTGTGTGTAGTGTATATGTGATCGTGTTTTGTATCAGTTTGCTGAAATTTTCTTGTTTACACAGTGTAAATTTATCAAAAAAATATCATATACATGTTAAGTATATATGACAGTAAATACCTATGAATAAAAAGAAATGAATACCTATAGATGATGGTACAAGTTTTTGCATGCTTTATCACATCATAACTTAAATAATAACATAAGACATACTTAAAATTATTTCTTATGTTATTATTTAATATACTTATATTATGTACGTAAAAATTCAATTAGCTAATATTCCATACTCACAGATATATTATTAATTTTTAATTTAAAATAATCACAATATTAACATAACACAAAATCACATACTTTTCTTGATATCTAAACAAATACCGTAGATTTGCTGTTGTATTTACTACCTTACAACATGTAGATTAAGGTTTAATGTAGAACATAAGAGGGAACTAACGTGAAATATCTATTAATATTAATTATAATTTACGCATATCGCGAGAGGTAAGCTCTTCTTAATCTCATTGGGTACTATATGAATATTTCATAGATTATGTTTACGTAATCGTAGCTTTACCGAAGCTAGAGCTGAATGTGAAACGTGCATTTTATACTCTCCATATTAAATGCATTAATCGCAGTTGGCAGTGATCCATAGAGCCGTAAAATATATTTACATAGCTATCAAATACTATTCAGCTGCTGCAAGATGCAAAAATATTCGAACGGCTCTCCATCCATCTTCTGACTTTATTACGCTATAGAGGAAAGATCGACTTCGTACTCAAAATGGTCAATCCAGAACATATTTCAGATAAACGACCAAATGGGGATTCAGAGATTCTATCCGATTCAAAGTATTAGTACGTCCAAGGGCGATTTTTACCCAGTCACTTCCATTCCCATTGAAATAGCCACACACTATTCTAAATTTGTTTCACAACTGATACAATAATAAAGAGAAATGACTTGATAGTGTTTGACTAAAGGAAAGCTAATGACATGTTCATCATTATGAGCGGTAGATGGATGTGATTGGTGGATGGACGTCACTTTTCGCTGAAATTGAACTGCCCTACTGGGGAAGTTCCTAAAGATTTCAGTAAAACAACAATAGTGGTCTTTCTGCGAATAATTAAGGTTGCCAGAGCTCGATAGGGGAGTGACTGTTCATATAGCATGGGAATTCAGTCAGTGTAGTAACTCCCATTATTTCAAGAAAACTGCGGGTGACGGCCCTGTTAGGGTGTTTAAACATCCATAGGCTACGTGTAACTGTTATGTTTACAGTCAGTCATTTATTAGATATTAAACTAATAGTCCACCCCCCTTGATTTGTGATTTGACTCGCCATCCAGAAAAATTATAAAGTATACATGTTTCCTCAAGATGTTTTCCTTCACCATATGAGCATGTTTGCTTGAACAACGTTGCGAAAGTTACGTGCGTATATCACGCACATAACTTTCGCATGTATTAGTGATGCATGGCATTGGAATCGAGCTCAAGATCCTTTGAGTTCACAGTTCAATAGTCTCAACACAGCGCTTCACAGCATCTAGAACGGAACTAACCATTCAAGTAAATACCTTTCAATGTTAGCTTTTGCTGATATCTGGCTGTCACACAGAACAGAACATAGTAAAGCGTAGGTACCATTAGATCCTATTCACAGTGGGTCCTGAGTTTCTTTGAGATATAAAAAATACTATACTAGATTGAAAATATACTACTAGATTGTTGTCTATTAATATAAAATTGTATTACCTATCTTGTTATAACATCTGTAACTACAATCATTTCTTTTATCCAATAAATTATTATTATTAAAATAAAAACTATAGTTCATTTGTTAGAGAAGAGATTTACTTAGACAAATTAAATAATAACACATATTTCTGAATAATACAAATACACAAAAATATTATGAAAACTTTGTGTGTATAATTTACTTTATACAAGCTACGTTCCTTTTCTACATTCCATTATTACATTAAAATCGCATTTCAAATGCAATTAAGTACCCACAGATTTATACGTTTTCTCTTGTGCTATCTAGGTAATACTTCTAGTAAGCAACTGCTTTCTCTCCTTTTTTCTTGCTGTAAACTCGTTACGTAAAACAAATCTTTGGTTACGACGCGACCAATTCCATTACCGGCACTGTTCAAGTAACGCAAACAACGGATTAGAGCAGAGCAGCAATGTACGTTAATTGCATTTCGTACTCAGGTACTAAGAAATACTTTGCAAGCGTAATGAAAAAACTTTAAAACTTAATTCGCTTCATAAGCTGGTCGTCTTAAATGTTGCTCTTTGGAGCTTTATTTTTGTTTTGTTATGTAAACTGGAAGTATTTTTAATTTTTCCTCGTGTTTTTTACCCTGCGGTCTCAAACAATCTGTAAAGTGCTATTTCTGAGGTGGTATTTCTCAAGGGGTCTGAGTTGCTCAGCTATGTTTATTGTTATGCGACTCAGTGTTTATGCAGGCTGTGCCCATTGGTACAATAATATTACTGCCTCGAGTATTCTCTGCGGAACACGGCTCACATGATTGACCTGAGATTTCGCTCGTCTATATAAATTATCGACGTGGCCGCTTACAATGCAATGCTAGGCTAGGCTAGCTGAGAGGGCTATGTTAGGAGTTTCACTCCGTGATCGAATCAGAAATGAGGAGATCCGTAGAAGAACCCGGGTTGCTGACATAGCCCGAAGAATCGCCAAACTCAAGTGGCAGTGGGCAGGGCACATCGCTCGAAGAACGGACGGCCGATGGGGCCTGAAGGTTCTAGAGTGGCGACCACGTACTGGAAGACGCAGTGTGGGCAGGCCCCCGGCAAGGTGGACTGACGACTTGGTAAAGGTCGCTGGAATCCACTGGATGCGGGCGGCATATAACCGGTCGTCGTGGCGATCCTTGGGGGAGACCTATGTCCAGCAGTGGACGTCAAACGGTTGAAATGATGATATAAATGATAAGTCAATAGGTTTGATTTCAGTTATTGTCAACTGTAATGTGATCATCCTGAATGAATGCTTTTCAGCGATTTTCATACTGACATTTTTAAAGTTATTAATTTTGTACTTAATTTTGTACTTACTTGTGTTTAAATAACAAACTGCTATCTGGTAAAATTGCACTGAGATCATGATATTTCAATCAGCAAAAGAACTTTTCACTGCTTAATATAATTTCACGTTAGTATTATATTGAACATTTCATGTGTTTATGTTAAATTTACACAAATTAATTTTCATGAACATAACGCGTAAAACATTTATATTATGATCTTATTAATTAAATTCAATTATGTTTGAACATAATGAAAATGTTGTTGTTTAATGGACCTTGCAAAGTGGGTTTTAATACATTTATTTTAGAATATACAGTGCACATGCTTATCAATAGATATGTAAGGTTAAGCTTCCCATGCCGCGGTCATACAATGGATGGATAACCTTACCTGGTAATCCGTGCCTCATAGAGCACTATAAGCCAATTCTATGTATTTGAAAACTGTAATTAATATCCCAGTGGGATGTCGATTCCAGTAGCCGTATATAGTTGACAAGACAATAATTACATATGAAAATTGTTAGCGGTATTTAGAAATCCAAAAACTACCAGTTTATTCTTAGAGTATTGCATCTAAAATATGGTTATTCAGCCGCACCTTGGTAGACTAGAAACAACATCACAACATAGTTAGGAAAATTTCGGAAGACTTTTTAGAACTTTTTAGAATATTGCTTATATTCTGAATAGTGAGATAAATGTATAAGGAACATTTCGAATCCCGATCTGACGGTGTAAATAAATAATTTCATGTAGTTTTTGGTGCATTTATGTGCATCGTTCAGAATCGTATTTTTTTTCTAGTGTGTTCAGATTGAAAATATTTACCTATAAGAGCAACATCCCACCGCAGTTTCACACAGGTTCGCGCGTTCATAATTCATAACTATGCTTGGCATTGAAGCAATAAATAGCTCTTCTGTCAAATAAAGTGCTATAAAAAAAGACAAAGCTTTTGATTCAGGATTTATTGAATTGGATGTGCAGAAGTTTAAATGTAAAGAGGTTTGATTAGTACTAAGTGTAGGTGTAAGTATTGGATTATTTTTATACTATAAAATACTTTTACAATAATGATTTTTTTAATCTCATGCTTGAATTATTAATAAAGAAAATAGATTTAAATAAAAATAAATAATTTATTTGAAACGAATAAAAAATATAATTTGAATTATCAATTAATATATCACAATATAGGAATCAAAGTTCATATTAAATTAATTTTTATTTTTATGATATCCAATTTATTAGTATTATTTTTTTATTTATTTATCTATTTTTTTTTATATGCATGGACCCCTCTCAGGTGAAGGCCTCGTCCAAAGATTTCCATTTGTCTCTGTCTCTAGCGACATAAAACCAGTGTAGTCCAGCGACTTTTCTAATGTCATCGTCCCAGCGCGTGTAAGTATTTTTATACTACTATGCGATAATTACAAATATAGTCAATTTTGTTGCCGTGATGTTTTTTCGAGTCGGACAATCATTTCTTTCAATGTCTCAGGTGTCCCGATTACCTATGTCAGTTCCAGTTATAATACGATTATGTGAAAATCCGATAGTCGAACTATCCCATATAATCTCAATGTTCCCCAGTCACAGTCACTTCAGTCCCGAGAGGGTATATATGTAATATGCACCACAGGATTAAGCTGAGAAGGTGCTTCTGCTAAGGATGAACGGACCAAATATTTGTATCAGTTGCCTTCGCGATATCTATTTATATATTACGACCCAATTAGTCCAGCGGTATAGTTAGAAATAGGTAAGATACTTTTAATAGTAAAACATTATAGATTTCCTAAATAAGGTAATATTATACATTACCTTGTTTAGGAAATAATTGACGACCCAGTTAGTCCAGCGGTAGTTAACACTGCACACATTCTGTACTATGGGTCTCGGGTTCGAATTCCGGTATGGACAAATGTTTGTGATGAGGATCAACATTTGTATCCGAGTCATGAATGTATCTATGTATAATTTGTATTTATTTACAAAAAAATAATGTATATATGTTGTATATCAACCAACTAGTATCCGTAATACCTACTTCGATGCTTAGCTCGGAACTAGATGGATGGCGCTTTGTCATAATATACAACAAAAATGTTAATTCCTGCTGACTCCTCTCCGATTATAAGTTATAGTCATAATGTTATTTGTATTATTGAAAATAGTGTTTATACCTAAATGAATATGGTGCTATGCCTACACTAAATATGTAGGTACGTAATAATATGAGTAGGTATATTGTTAAAAAACAAAGTTTATATGCATAAGAACTGTAACAGTTGGTAACCTCTTTTTTAAAGTTGGTTAAACAGCCTAGTTTAACATGATCGTGTTAAACACTAATATTCGCTAGTTAATGCGGTTATCGGATTCAGTAACCAATTTCGCACACACATAAAGGTACCATATCCACTATAACGCAGCATGATCGTCTTTTTGAACTATTGCTATTATGCAATCGTTAATTTTTTAGATTCAGCTGAAATTCTATATTAACACAGAGCGAATTTCTGGATAATATCGATTATTTGTTATAGGTGACTATAGAAAGAGATTTTATAACATGCCTAATTAGGCTGTGGCATGAGCTAACTGCAGAGATTTTCCCATACGACTCTGTGGTCGTTGGGCTCTTCAAAAAAGCAGTGAAATGATTATTGCAAGATCTGTAAAGCGCGAGCGTACCCCTGGTGTTGCCAACGTCCATAATCTACGGTTACCACTTGCGAGTCATAAATAAGCTGGTTTGCCACTCTCGAAAAAAAAAATTACTGAGACAAAAACGTGACTGTCAGATGTCTGACTGCCGAGACCAAAAGAACGTCTTTTCTGAAGCACGAATGGGATTTCATAGCTTTATAGCCTCGGTGTAATCTGAACTAAGATATTCCCTCGCGGTAAATGCAAAATAAATTGAGCAATTTATCGCAAACATTTAAATTGTTTTGTACTTTGATCATGATATGGTACACTGCAGTTAATTTTCAGCCCATTCTATTTAAATAAAATTAACGTTCATGATTCAATAATTGTTGCAAACACCAATTAGGATCTAGTTTGTATTTGCTTTTATGTCAAATTGGTAATACGATCCGCCAATGGATGGTTTTAATTACTGTACACGAACAAGTAAGCTTATTAGTTAACGGATAAATTAATAACTGTCCATTTAGCTAGCTTTGATGTAATTTTGTAAAACGTAACTCTTTAAAGTTAATTAACTTAATGTGTTTGAAAGTAATTACAGTATTGCTAGTATGTAATCACCATTAAATAGGGAAAACTATCTTTTATTATAAGTTTTTCTGGAACAAATATGATAAGATACATCAAACTTATTATTCATAGGATTTTGTTGCGTTGTCGGTTCGTTTACAAACACAATTTCACTATCATCCTGACCCGGAACAATTGCCTGTAGATCGTGCAAATATTTGTTCCGTGCGGGGATCAAACCCGCAACACACGATGCACAAGCCAAACGCTCAACCACTGCGCAAATCGAAATCGAATCGTCAATCGTAGATATGTATATTCATAGATATCTACTGATGATTCATGCATGAATCATTACTAATACAACTTAACTACACTCCATTAAACCATATCACAAATTGCAAGTCCTATTTACTGTTAACTGAAGATAACCACTTAAGATATAATCGAATATAAGAACTCACACTCAACAGTCGCGCTTGTGACTGTTAAGATCAATGACACAATTAGGAGGTATAATAGCATTTAATAACCCAGAAGCAACGTGTTATTATCTCTTTCCTATATTATCCATAATGAAGGTAGACGCTAGTAATTGATCATTACGTTCTTATTATTGCCACTTACGAGACACACCTTATGGCCACAAAGATCAAGAAACTCGCAGAACTGTTATATAAAGTGAAATAGAATAGTATAATAAAAAAGTATAGTTATTACCTTTCTGTGTGGGTCGCAGAGAGAATACTAATCGCGTCTAATGCCCAGGAAACGGGCATAGGAGGGGCTAATGCTCTTTTCCGTGCAATCATAAACTCAACAGTACCCATTTATGACAATTCACTTTACATTCACGGCGGAAAAACCATTTGGAATTCAATTTACATGCACTTACAGATAATACTTCTTTGCGTGAAAAATTCTTCGGGTAAATGGTATCATTAACATATCAAGTCGCCTGTACTCCTGAAGGGTTAGGCTGCAGAGTACTCATGTACCTATGACTACAAATCAGATATACTTTTTAGGCTCTATGTAATATCAAATAAAATAAAATAATCAGAAATAAAATACTCAGCACCATTTCTGAACCAAACAACGAGGTTTGTGTTACGGATGCTGGATACATACCTAGTCTTTTTTTTCTTGTTTGTAAATACATACATATTATAAATAGAAATATCCGTGACTTAGGTCAAATATCCACGTTTTTCACACAAACATTTGTCCCTACGTTCGACCACAATACACATAATTCGGTCGAACGAGAATCTGTGTTTTCAACGTGATTCGTATGGACGTTGAGTAGATTCGGGCCTTATTACTTATTAGAGCATTAAAATATACTGGTGAATTGTAGGTGTACATTAGTACATGTCTACCTTATTTAGGTACTCGGTGCCACAACCGTAATTCTGTTATGTAGAGCCCTTTTTGCCAAATAATACGTCTCCACATAAAGGTAAAGGATGACGTTTAGGCAGTCGCAGTCCACAGACAAGTAAATTTCGTGAACTGTTGCGGTTCACCACACTCCAAACACTGTGGCATATTTAACTTGGTTGGTCGTTGACAACCTTTTGTATGCAAAAAGCGACCGTACCGCTTAGGTGCACGTATGACGTCTCTGCGACCAGCCGCAAACGCAATGTACAGTTGGCATCAAAATGAAACGATGAGAAATTATATTTTGGAATTTGGTGATGACGTAATTTCAAGCTCTAATCATCGTTACCTTTTGTTTTTGATAGTCTTTATAATTAGTTAAGTCCTGTATACTCCACTAATATTACAAACGTGGAAGTTTTTTATGGATGTTTGAATGTTTGGTATTATTTCACGCAAAAACCGCTTAAGGGATTTGTATGAAATTTGTCACATATGTACATAGTTTATTACCTGAATCAATACATACACTTATTTTTACCTACATACCTACTATGCGGGCAAAGCCGGGAATGGAAGGTAGTCTAGTTACATGTATTACATTCAAAGTTACATTTCGGGAGTGGAATAGCTCTCTATTTATTTGATGTATGTGATTTAAATGACGATGGAGCTAGATATACTAAAAGAAAAAAGAGATTATGTGTGTTAATTTCAAGTAAATTCTGACAAGGAAAGGCGATGATCAATATATAGGTATATCAGATATTTACTACGAAGATAATAATCTCACTCACCCTCCGCTTTATATTCCTACTTAGTGCTACTGCCGATAAAACAATCTAGAAAAGCCTTTATCCGATACTAAAAGCTTTGCTTAACTCTCGCAGAAAATAAGAAAACTTTGTAGTGTAGCGATAAAATACTTGTGGTGACTGATTGTTACAATAACAAAACCAATAAGGAATAATTTTACTATTATTTCTAGAATATTATTATTTGGAAACACTGAATATATCAATGTTTCTTTTACACAATATATTGTCACTAGTAGTTATTAGTTTAATTATAGGTAAAAAATATATTAAACGCTAAAACATTCTTCACCTTTAACATAAGTTCTAATATTTAAAACAAAACTAACTTTTTAAAATTCATACTTAAATTATAAATGCGAACGCATGTACATATGTATTTCTGTCTGTGTGTTGCCTCGACGCTTCAACCGCTGAACTGGTTTAATAGAAATTTGGTATGAAAATAGTTAAAGAACCGGGTAAACCATTTCTGTTTTTAGGATAGGTTTTTGTCCCGGAATTCTTTCGGTGGAACTATGTACGTGGAACAATAATTTCTTCAAACAAGAGGGGTAGTCACACACATCCAGACAAAATATCATATTGAAGGCATAAAGGATTTTCTGGTTACGTATTCTGCGAGAGGGCTTCGCGCGTCGCCAGTCACCGCCCTTTGTCCTGCATTGGCGTACCGTTTTTATTATGAAAATCACGGCACTTGCTTACGCCGGGGTAAATACGGCGTGTGTCATGCGTAATGACACCTGCTTACCAACTGTATTGTTTTTTCTGATGAGGCTCTACGTTTGTTTGTGTTCTAGTTACGATTGTGTGTAAAATTACATTGTATTAATAACATTACAATTCAACATATGCTTTAGTAACCTATGCGTACTGCGCGCCTGATCGTAAGTAGTTGCCGTCGCATATGGACGTTTGCAGCACCAGAAGTGTGCGAGTGACACTTCTGGTGCTGCAAACGTCCAACGCGTTGCTGACCCGATAAAAACCGTTTAAGATTCCTTAAAATCGCGGATATACTTAACTGATAGTAGACGGTAGTAACGAGCGCTGGCAACCATACTCACCCATAGAAATACAACTACCGTTGTTTCACTGCGGTCTTCTGTAAGCCGAGGTACTTCCCCTTTTGCAAACGCGCAAAATCGTGGGCAATAGCTAGTAAGTAATAATTTTGATGTCTAAGAAATGTGTCTTTTTCAGGTAAAACGGTAAATTTAGAAAACTGCATATTTGCGACGACGCGACGTAGGCAACATTATTGCTACGCCAGCTACACCTTCGTAGCAAACTTTTTATAAGTTTCGCCTATAATGCTGGCAGCGAGTAACAAATTACTTCAAGTAACTATTTTAATACAACAACCAAATGGGTATCGAGTCCGATGTCCCTATATGTAATTACACAATATTTTAAACCGTAACTTTTATTTAGTTAGTTTGCTTGTATTAAATCTTACAAACTTAATTAGAACCTCGTTTTCATATCCTATTGAGTTTAAATTGATCAAGTTAGTTTAGTTCTTATGGTTCTATTGGTTCTAATTCAGATATACGAGTACAATAAGTAATGTATCAATGATGACTTTATTTATCTCAAAACTATATTTAAATTACTACCGTTACTCTATCTATGAACGCTCAACATCAGGGATATTACCCGCGAATTACCAACTCGAGACCTAAAGCCTCACTTTCTATGGAGTGTAGCTACGTTACCCAATTACATCTTAACGGTACGGATTCTGATGTGGTAGTACTCCCAAAGAGGTACGTAGCGGCGAGGTCCCACCCTCAAATCCTCTAAGTTCCAAGTGTGCGTAAAAAATGTAATCTACATAAAGGTCACAATTTCAATTTGTTTCTTATTATTCTGATTTTCCCCCTCCGACTCCATCTTACTGGTTGATCTCTTAAAATACCAGCTCATTTGTTTGACTACATTCAAATGGAAAGCAATGGCAAGTTCATGGTAAAGTAGGTATTTTTATTCAAAAACTTCCTTTCAACTTCACCGAGAGGAAAAAATGCTTCGTTGATTTTGTTTTCCAATGATCTTACTGAGTTTTTTTTGACAGAAAGTTTTATGAATGTTTTATAATTATGAAAATTTTCCTTAAGTTTGCCATAAAGTTTGTTTAATCTTAAATTGAGGATTGTTTGTGAAATAAACTAAGATATAAGTCTATTGGGGTGTTCCATTTTAATTCTTGTTTTTGGACGTTACTGGCTATTAAAAAAGCAAGTTCTTTGATATAACATTTAATCTTGTCCGAGGTAAAGATGCATTCGCTACAGTTATACCGTACCTGCATAGAATTCGATAACCATATTTATTAATAGTATGTCAGAAATTATCAGTAATCAAAGGGCTTAACTGGGCTGTTAGCTTTGAGCGATCAGAATATCCCAACAATAATAGTAATTGAGATAATTGCTTCTCTAAAATACGTCCATAATTTCCAACAGTTTAACCTGGAATCGACCCCAATAATGTTGAGATGAGGATATTTTAGTGGATCATAATTTTACCTCCTAGGTTTTAAACGTCCGTGCCCGAAAGTGTATGTATGTTCTATGTAATAAAACGCATGATATTTTGTATGGACTGGATGTATCGTTAAAAAAGTAAATAACTATGCGGTTGTAAGGTTAAATTGTTCACCAAATAACGCTTTAAATTAGCGAACTTGCTTAAAGTTAGGTATCCAGTTTCTTTCTTTTTCTTACCGGTACTACAGAAAGCACAAATAAAACAGGTAAAAGACAAAACACCTGCAAAGGAAAGTTAGTTTCATAACTGTTTAAAACAAGCAAGTTGTTTTATAAACCTTATTCAATTACGTACTCGTTGTTTGTGTCAAACAATCCAAGAAATACGGTTAAAAATTTCATTATTTCCCTGACCAAACAAAAAATCTCTCTCTGAGCTCAGCGAGGTTTAAGTAATTACTCTTACCTTTCCTGTTTGGTGCCTGATTAAACTAGACTTTAAATTTACACTATACTTCAATCATCAACCCATTATTATCCCACAGCTGGGCAGAGGGCATGGGTCTCCTCTTATTTGAGAGGTATTATGCTATAGTCTACCACGTTAGCCTACAGCGGGTTGACAGACTTCACATACCATCGAGAAAATTTCTCAAGTATATAGGTTTACTCACAATGTTTTCCTTAACCGTTTGAGCAAGTGATAAGTAGTACTGAAAAGTCAGTGGTGCATGCCCGCGTGCCCTGGGTTCGAACTCGAGACCTTTGACTTCATAGGCCACAGTTTACGCCTCTAGACTACCACAGCTTCACACTCACGCTAATATAAGACATTTCAATAACTTTATACTGGTTTTATCGCGGTATATTGATTGTATTGGAGACTTTGAGATAAAATAAAATCAATATATAGTAGAAGTACTTTTATTCAGAATTTAGATTATTTCACTGATTTAAAGGTTTCGGGTGTGTACTTCATGGCTGGGACGTGCCATAAGTTTGTTTACCACTTTAAAGGTATATAGACAAAAGCAAAGGGCTATTTATTATTGATTGGTTTTCCTAAGCAATTCACAAAACATTTTGGGTATTGAGAATCGGCCTGTATGGGACCCAAAAGCGTACCAGGATATTCAAGTATAACAGAACGAACTATTTCAAATCAAATCAAATCATTTATTTGCCTGATATATGGTGGGTAAATAAAATGTAGGTACTTTGGAAGTTATAGTGTATTATGGTAATTTTACACATTGTGTTGTTAGTGGCCAACATATTCTGTAACATATTTAGTATGTAGTACCGGCTGGAGCTCTGGACGACAAGTGTCGTGTTTAAATGCGCCGCCAACCGTAGCCGGCGTGATTTCTTCAGTAAACTACTCACGTAAAACTCTGCCCAACACCTGCACACAAATGTTTTGGTGAAAAACACGAGCGAAAGAGAATAAAGTGAAATTTGGTGAGTAAAGTTCGTTCTTACATATATCAAATCTTATTTTAAAGATATGTTTCAAGGATAAGACACTAGTTGTTAGTTAGACGCATGATTATTGTTTCCTGGTAAATCAGACACTGTAGCTTCAAATATTGTAATATTCTTATGTTTTTAATGCACACAAAAAATATTACAATTATCTGTCAACAAATTAATTAATTAACCTTGCTTAGACTTCCAAGTCATATGATTGTAGAAGTACAACATTCTATGAGAAGTAGGCTGAAGTTTGGATTTACGCCTGAATATTATAGTTATGGGACTTAAAAAAAATAGTTAAATTATAATCATCTTTTTCGAAGCACTAACCGAATATTTTATATGTAACTATGGAGAACATAATACTTTGTCATAAAATAAACATAATAAAAGAAGAAAACTGAGAACCTCTTGTAACTTGGACCAAAAAGCATAGTTGTACCTGTATTACATTTTATGTTTACGACTATGTCCGGGTGCGGCCGTCCGAAGATGCATAGTTATGTTACTATCTGGACGCTCCAAGAAAAATCCTTAAAGTTTTGCTGGAAAAATACTGTTTTATTTAGAGCTACGCTTTAGAAACGAACGGTGGTTCGATTGGATTGAACCAAAACCAAACTAGCGGTAGCAAGGTTTTATACATTATTACCAGTTATTAATTATACACATTATAGTTACCAAGGGTTGAATACTTGAGATCGCCAAATAAATGAGAGTTGAGCCGCCACACCTAACTTTTGGCTGACGTAAGCACTCTCCAAATGCGGCTGCTTAAGGTAGTAGATGTGATGCATACGATGGGAGCCAATGAAAGATCACTGAGACAGCTGCCTCAGAGTATATCTAATCACCTATATTGAAGCTAACCCTAAATTTGGATGGAGCAAAGGCGGATCCAATCGCGGCAGTGAACAATGGGTATTTACTTCAGTTACCTAAAACAATAATTTCAAATTATGACCTTTACGTTCAGTGATGTTTAAAACCCGCACTAAGTAAACGTGGTGGACTATAGCCTAATCATTCTCGAATGAGAGGTAACCCATGCCCAGCAGTGGGGCAGAAAATGGGTTGATGATGATAACGGCAATGGCAATGACTTCGCTCTACAAAATATATTACTAACATAGGGTGTATATAAATACACGTTTACCTTACTAACTTATGTACTACAAACATAGGTCCATTCGCGGATCGAGGCGAGCTGCACAATACCGGGATGGTTGGCGCTCTTTGCGGGAAGCCTGCGTTCAGCAGTGGACGGCAATAGGCTTATATAATATATAGGTCCATTCGTGAAAGCCGTAGTATTATGTAGACCGTTATTACGATTTTGAGCTGACTAGTACACCAAAACAGTATATCACACTGACGTACAATACGTGCGACACATATAGGTGACGTTACTCGTACTTTCACTAATTAATTCACATATCTTTCGCTAGTTTCACACTACTGTTACAATTAACACCGCTCGGTGACAGCGCCATGACAGTAATTTATCTCCCGCGTCTATTAATTAATTATCCACGTAGAACACACGGGAAACAATTTTCATATGTAACTTGTAAAGAAATATTTCGGAGTAATCTAATTTTGTTTAAGTTTTGTATAAATTATATTTGTTATGTTAGTTTTGAGGGTTCATAAATTTATTTCTAACACAACTAAAAAAATAAAAAGAAGCAAACAATATACAAAACAAGTTTGTACTAAGCTTTTCATTTAACTATTTTATTCTTTCGTTTCAAGGGTTCTGTTTATAAGAAAATAGAAAAATTAAGTAGAACCATGTTTTTACTTTTGTCACAAATATAAATATAATTATAGGTTTGCAAGCAATTATAACCAAATAAATCTATAGCCAGTAAGTTAATGATCTTGTGCAGTCTTAACCATTTCACATAATTTTGATTTGTACATTGCCGCTCCAACGCGGGATCGTGTCATTTATACCTCAGAAGTTATAAACGGTATATGAATTTCAGACTATACAAGCGACCGTAAAAAACTGTAGCTTAAATCCGTTTATTCAGGGCCAGCAGCGAGACAATAAGTGTGGTTATGATGACTGACATTCATCCGCATTTGATTTATTTACCTGTAAAAGTAATAAATAAAATGGGAGAATTCCCAGGAAAGTGACACAGACTAATTAGAAATGTATGCAGAATATTTTATTACTGAGGTATGAGTAAATAAATGGTACACAGCTTCTCAATTCTGTGGATTGCAGACAAATATTCAATAAGGTAGGTAGGAAGCGAGCTCGCAACAAATTGGAGTGTAGGTACTCCACATGTGTCAAGTAGCCACTGTTCGCAGCCATTCAAGGCTTTTCTACTAACATCATCTTAATGATGTTTCATAATTTTCACTACTCATTTTTGTTGAGGTCGATGACATCGGTTCGTTGTTCGCAGATATTTTTGTAATATTTTGAACAACGTCGTGCATTTGTTTTATTTTACGTGTACTCAGGCCTTTCTTAATAGTTTTAAAATATATTTGCAATATTATGTAGGTATATGCCTAATATCAAATATGGCATATGCTATGCTGTGATAATCTAGTGGTACAACCAATGGACTGTGAAAGTGTTCCCAAATCCCAAAGCACGCGCCACCGGTTTTGCGAAGTTGGACAGCGGGGCAGTAAATGAGTTGATGACATAATAATATATATAATATCTCCGTGTGTAAAGTTAACCCTTGACAAACCCAGAAGCCAATTAGCCACCTAATTAAAAAAATACTTAAGTGTATAAGTAAATTAAAACAAATATCTATTGAATTCAAAATTGGTGTTCACACATAAAAAATTTGAATGACTGTAATGAAAATTATAAGTTAGGTCGATTGTGACTCAACATTCACCGTTGTCTATAATAGTTGGCCACCGGAGCTTTGTAAAATACAGCATCTACGTTTTAATCGCATTCAACCAACTTTAAGTCAAACTAAATTTTTTGTTCAAAATTATATTGATAACAACATTATTAATTTCTGTATAAATCAAAGGCTTTAATTTTCATTTCAATGTTTCGCATTGAATCAAGATTTCACCCGTCTTTACACGTCGCCGAGGAAACTTGGCACAAATCAAGCCTATTGTTTTGGTTTGTTAGCTACCGAGCAGGATATAAATGTTGGCTATTTTATTATATATATTTATAAAATAAATTCAACTATACTAAAATAATTACATTGTTTTTTAATTTAATAACAAATTTACTTATTTAGGGATTCGTATATTAATCAAAACCTAATTCTGGGAAGAACTTTATTAATAATGAAAAATATTTAGATAAACATGCTTAAATAAGCGATGAAATTTAAAATATATT
Source organism: Craniophora ligustri (assembly GCA_905163465.1). NCBI lineage: Eukaryota > Metazoa > Arthropoda > Insecta > Lepidoptera > Noctuidae > Craniophora > Craniophora ligustri. The sequence continues at coordinate 6,083,544 of LR990970.1, forward strand.
CTTAATATAAACACCAACGTTGAGGATCAATATGTATTTTTTCTTAACATTTAATTTTCTCCGTAGTAATATTTGGAGTACTTTTACTATTACCACAGATTATATGAGCAGGCAAGCCCTAAGCTACTTTGATTGCGTTCATACATAATATTAGGACATTCGCTGTGATTGCGGAGTCGAGCTAAATTGAATCGTATGAATATATTTTATATCTAAAGACATACAAAATCTAATAATGCCACATTTTCTCTTTACATATTTAATACTTCGTAATAATATTTGACTATCAAAACCATTTCTCATTATATCTATAATATACAATAGTTATTTAAGAATAACTTAAGCTACAACAAGTTGTGGTTAAAATTTAACAAACCCTATAATTACAGTAAATTTGAAATGTATTTCAACTTGTTTCTACATTAATTTTACATTGAATAATATTTGTAAAACAATGATATCTGGTAGAATAATAACTTTGCTAGAATTATTAGTACGTACATAATAGGGATAAATAATAATATATTTTGATGTCTTATATAGCGAATTGAAACTTAAGAATCTACGTTCAATTGTTGTATTCATTATTATTGTCATAAACATACATATGTTTCCGACAACATTCTAAACATTGCTGTTCCATACCTGTTCCATTTTTGGTTTAATTTAAATATTTATTATCAATTATTATTGGTATCCTAAAAACTGCCTCCTTTATTACACTTTAGCCTCCTTAGAGAAATTAATTCAAATTACAGTCATAGTTACATACACGGTTGCGTAAACCGTTCAAAGTGATAAAACTGTTAATGTATACACAGGCCCAGTATGAAAGTAAAAATATGAACTGCAATATCCTGCATACAGTACAAATAGCTTCCAATACTGGGTGCCATAAAAATATTTGTCACGTAATTTATTAGCTGGCCGACAGTTATTGTCTATTAGAGCATCGAGTAACTCTATCGTGCGTTCACACGCAAGTTCGAATTACCCCTGTAAGTCTGATTTAATATTTAAACGATATGAAATGGAATTCGTCTCGCATGAATGGTGAAATTTTCGTAAAAAGTGGTGGAATTTCACAAAGTTAGATCACGTATGACACGTAACGTCGGAGCCACTCTCCTCCTAACTTTATCGAGATTGGATTGGTATTGAGTGTCGTTTCTAATAACGGTGCATTTCGCAAAGCCAGCATGTTTTCTTTTTATACGTCTGATGTTTCGCTTCGGGAATTTACCAAGATTGCAATTATCAAGCGGTCATTTTAGATTAAATATTTTCTAGCGTTACATTTCTGGACGATTGGCCGAGTCGGAGGTTCGACAAAGATGTACCTAATCAATAAACGTATTTTCTTAATTTTTTTATTCAGTTTAAAAAAAATCTATCCAACTAAACACTTAGATTATTTTTCAGTTTACAAATAACTTTCCATAAGTAAAACGGTTCATTCTCTGAGAAGTTATTTTTAATAAAAAAAAAGATCATGACAGATATACATAATTACATATATCATAATGAGACATTACTTATTTTAAAAAACTAACTTTTACTATGTGTTACAATAGGAAATGTATTAAGCTTTGTTTGTAGTGCATGTAATCAAAGCATTCCATGTGACCATCTGAATCGACATATTCCAAAATGTTCTAACCCTATACTGCCGGGACAGGTCTTAACAACTCAACCCCCGGCCGACACATCGTCCCGCCCCGGTACGTCCCCCAGAAATTGAGTTAGCACTGCCAGTATTTCAATTTAAATGCTATAGGTAATTCCGCACCCCTCCGACAGATGCGTGAGGCACGCGACGTGTAAGTCTGCCTGGATATAGATATCTATAGGTCTGACAGACCCGGTCTGGCAAATATGTTAGTTTGTTGTGACGGGGTGATTTAGGGGTTACCTGTTTCTGATTTTGAATTGATTTTATTGATACAAATTCTAACAGATATACTATATGTTTGACATTGAGACGTATTCTGTTGTCGTAGCATGTAAAATCATTCTTATATAATCTATATAAACAAATGCAAAAATGACGATGAGTAGACATGGACCCCAACGTTAATTCACCGATGTAAGTCATGGCCTTGATTGAAAAAGAAAATTTATTAATACAAACTATTTGGTTTTGAATAGTTCTGTTTAGGTATAAGACTTTGTTGCTGCGCCTGCGTAATTTATAATAGCAACAAAACGCTGTACATGCTAATTACCTTATTAGCACTTTTTAATTTTTATGTAACTTCACTTGCTGTACTAATCTTGTCTAGTTAACACCTCATCTAGTAAATTCCTTGTCTTGAGTATTTCGGCAGTATCATTTCAGCATATCCTCAAATCCTGTACATGGTCCATAACGAGCCGGATTACGTATAATATACGATCAGCGGATATAATTATTGAAGATAATTGCAGAGGAATTAAGGATTATAATTATCCAAGGTGGCCTGAAGGTTATTTGCCGGTGTGGACCCAAATGAACTCAAGCAAGTTATGTATGGTGTATAGCATTTTTTAGTCAACTAATATCGTCACCCAACACTCAGGTATTATTTAAGTAAATTAAATACGCAGAAAAGGTCAGTAAATTTCTGTATATTACCTAATGTATTGTGTTAGACTAAAGTCATTAAGTACCTTCTTATTGAACTGTGATAGTATTTTATTCATCGGCTTAGATTAATTTTAAATACATACTTTTAAACTGTATAGTTAGCTTAGTTGCTACATTATTTAAACTTAATTTATATAAAGCTGTAACTAATTCACATACGTGTTCAATACTATTTAACAGTCGTTGTTAAATAATTAGCAGGTATCTTAACATAGTACATTTTTCAGTGTTAGATATTAGTGCAAGTCATTATTAATTTTATTAGCTAAATTGTTAATCTTTTATTAGTTGACAATCATTTGTAAAAAGTAGTAGTTTCTGTTGTGCTAAATCAATTAACTTTAAAGTCTTATAATAATTACATAGTTAAAGGTATTTAACAAGTGGTTTAAATAGTGTGTAAATTTAAGTATTCAGATTTGTATCCTTAATTAATAGTTATATTGACAAGTTCTCAGTAATTTGATATTTAATCCCTGTATAATACATTAGAGTTGTTACAAATATAATATTGTACGTTTAGTCATTAGATTCCTGTATCAATTCCAGGTTGACAACACTCGTCTCCCAGTATGTCCGAGGAAAGGGATTTAATTAAAAAGCGAGGCAGCTACAAGGGCCGTTTGACTGCTTTCGTCAACTTCCTGGACTCACTCAAGGACAAAGCGTTAACTAGTTGTGATGTATCTGAACTACAGTTGCGCATGGGCAAGATCGAGTCGATGTACGAACAGTATGATGAGGTACAGTTGCGTCTGGAATGCGTTGTGGATGATCTCAAATTACAATATTCTGAGCGTTCTGATTTTGAGTCTGTTTATTATAAATCCTTGTCTAGAGCCCAAAATATTTTGAGTGACTTTGATAAGGATAATAAATCGGTAGATAGCTGTAAAAGTACTGTTGTGAGCACACACAAGCCAGTTAAATTACCTACGATTCAGTTACCAAAGTTTAGCGGATTGTATAGTAACTGGCTAGAGTTTCGCGACACCTTTGCTAGTCTGATTCATACCAACGATGAAATTGACCACATCAACAAATTTCATTATTTGCGAGCATCTCTTGAGGGAACTGCAGCCGTAGTAATCAAGTCAATTGAGTTTTCTTCAAGCAATTACACGGTAGCATGGAACTTGTTGTGTGATCGATTCGACAACAAAAGGTTACTAGTAAATAATCATGTATCTGCATTATTTAATATTGAGCCGAACTCAAAGGAATCTTCTGTTGCGTTAAAAAGTTTAATCGATCAGTTGAATAAGGACTTGCGTGCATTAGAGTCTTTAGGGGAGCCAGTTAAATATTGGGACACGCTTTTAATTTATATTGTGACTCGTAAGGTTGATCATAAGACCTATCGAGAGTGGGAAGAGTGCAAAGGTAGGATTGACACTGATAGTCAAATTACGTTTGAAATCTTTATGAAATTCCTGCGTGGTCGAGCTGACCTAATCGAGACCTTAGAACTAGCTCGCACAAATAATAATACTTCCCAAACGACAGGTAAACCAAGCGCTAAGATTAAGTCCATGGTAGCTACACAATCTCCTAATGGTGGTCATTTCGAATCAACCACAAAAGTATGTCCAAAGTGTAATAGTAATGATCACTTTTTAAATAATTGTCCACAGTTTCTTGCATTAAGTAATGACGCTCGTTTTAAACTTCTACCCACTTATAAAATTTGTTTCAACTGTTTTCGTTCGGGTCACTACGCTAACAAATGTAAGAAACCAGGTTGTAAGCTGTGTAAACGTAGGCATAACACACTGATACACACAGATTCTACAGGCACTATTTTAAATACACCTAGTGATAACTCAACGACCAATTCGGCTAATCAGTTATCTGCATCATATTCTGCTTCGTCTGCTACGAATGACAAGAATAACGTTGCTTTGTCAGCAAACGTTGCATCTTCCCGTGGTGATAAGCAGCGCGATGTGTTGTTGTCGACTGCACTGATTAAACTGCGATATCGTAATGATTGTGTGCATCTTGTTCGCGCCGTGCTTGATAGCGGGAGCACCTCGTCGTTCATTACAGACCGGTTGTGTAAAAAATTAAATCTAATCACAAGCCAGGTAGATAGATGCATTCTTGGCATTAATAATGTTACGTCGCACGTAGGCAAACGATGTTGCGTTAAGATTACGTCATTAGATGATAGTTATTCGTTTGAACTTCATTGTTTTGTTTTGCCATTTATTACGAGTAACGTGCCGTGCCGTGAAATAAATATTTCTGACTTTGACATTCCGTCAAATATCACTCTAGCGGATCCTATATTTTATAAGCCCGATAATGTGGATATTTTAATCGGTGCTGACTTATTTTGGGAGTTGTTAGGTTCGCAAAGATTAAAGTTAGGTACCGGGAAACCTCTGCTATGTGAAACCCGTCTAGGATGGTTAGTTTCCGGTCCGATTAGTCAAAATTATAGTTCATTATTATCTCATGATTTAAAAGGCAACTTTTCTAATATTAATTCTGATGATAACAGCGAATGGAATAAACTTAAAACCGAGTTGACTAAGTTTTGGCAATTAGAGGAGATCAACACAAAACCTTGTAATTCTTACATGCCTGAAGAAAAGTTATGTGAGGATCATTTTGTTAAAAACACAACACGATTATCTGATGGCCGTTTTTTGTGTTCGAATACCTTTAAAGAAAGATCCTTCGGTTCTAGGTGACTCATTCATGAAAGCAACACATTGTTTACAATATTTAGAACGTAGGTTAAAGGTTAAGCCTGAGTTTAGTAGAATGTATCATGATTTTATGTCAGAATATGAGTCGCTTGGTCATATGACTAAACTCAATGATAAATCAAATTTACGTTCTGGTTATTTTATTCCGCATCACGGAATATTACGTGAGTCGAGTAGCACGACCAAACTTCGTGTTGTCTTCAACGCAAGTTGTCCTACCTCTACGGGAGTGTCCTTCAATGACCTACAGATGGTCGGGCCAACCGTACAGGACGACTTGTTGTCTATACTTCTTAGGTTCAGATTCCACAAGTATGTTTTATCTGCGGACGTGGAAAAGATGTATAGACAAATAGTCGTCGACGCGTCGGATAGGTATTTACAACAAGTTGTTTGGCGTGACAACGTTTGTGACCGTATCAATGTTTATGAATTAAACACCGTTACGTATGGTACGGCTAGTGCGCCTTTCCTTGCGACACGATGTCTTAAACAATTAGGAAACGACTGTAGGAACCCTAAAATTTCTAACATCATCGGACATGATTTTTACGTCGACGATCTACTGACCGGTGGTGATGACATAGACGAAGTCAACTTTATTCGCACTGAAGTCACCAAAGTACTTGCGTCAGCATGCATGCCATTAAGAAAATGGAGATCAAATGAGGCTCAAGTGGTGTTGAATGCTGTTCCTGCAACAGGCAGCCCGCCTGCCTCAGTGGACTTAAATATCGCATCAAATGAACGTGACAAGTTGCTCGGTCTTGGTTGGTATGTCACGTCTGATGAGTTAGGGTTTCCTTTAAGTTTAAATAAGTCTTCGATAGGTCACACTAAGCGGGATTTACTTTCCGTGATTGCGCGAATATTCGATCCCTTAGGTCTGTTATGTCCTATTGTTGTAACCATGAAAATTTTATTACAAAAAATGTGGTTAGATAAATTGTCATGGGATCAACCACTACCTAGGGAGATTAGTAAACATTGGGATAGTTTAATTAAATCCTTACCTTTAATAGATAACTTCCGTATTCCGCGAATTGTAGTTTGCAATTCATATAAGGAGTTAGAACTCCATATATTCACAGATGCGTCTGAGTCTGCGTACGGTGCTTGCGCATACGTTCGCAGCGTTAACGATAAGGGTGAGTATTTGGTTTGTTTATTAATAGCCAAAAGTCGTGTAGCACCTATAAAACCCACAACCATTCCGCGTCTGGAGTTGTGCGGTGCGGTTGTTGGTTCTCGTCTTTATGAGAAGGTGATGGGCTCACTCCGAGTAGAGATCAATCGGGTCTATTGTTGGACTGATTCGACCATCGTGTTGGGATGGTTACAGATGATGCCTACCAAGCTTCAGCCGTTTGTACGCAACCGCGTTGCTGAAGTTTTGGATAAGGCGGGTAACTGTACCTGGAGACATGTCCCAACAGACCAGAACCCAGCAGACCTGATATCTCGTGGTGTGGATATTAGTGTTCTGCAGGATTTGGATCTGTGGTGGTCTGGACCAGATTTTTTAAAACAGCACTCGTCCGAGTGGCCTTCTCAAGTTACAGTAGGACTAGAGGTGTTACCGGAGACACGACCCAATGTTGTATTAAGTGCTATTATAAACGTATCTAAACGTGAAGCCTTGATCGACGTTAGTCGATATTCTAATTACTCACGCCTTATTCGTTCTGTTGCGTATGTGTTGAGGTTTATTAAATTATGTAGGAAACAAGTTCCAGAAGATAATTATTTAATACAGGATGATTTACAAGACGCATTAAATGTTGTTATTGTTGATAGTCAGTTTACATCATTTCCTGAGTATGAATTACTTTTGAATAAAAAGAGTTTACCTAAAGGGAGCGCCCTTCTCAAATTAAATGTATTTTTGGACTCTAAAAATATAATGCGAGTAGGAGGACGTCTCGATAATTCCAGTTTTTCTTATAGTAAGAAACACCCTATTATTTTACAGTCCACTCACGATTTTACCAAATTATTGTTTAATTTCGAGCACAAAAGGCTAATGCACGCTGGCCCACAATTATTACTGGCTTCTATTAGGGAATCTTACTGGCCGATAGGAGGTCGCAATTTGGCGAAGGCTTGCTATCACAAGTGCGTTCTATGTCACCGTTTAAAGGGTAAGATTGTGGCCCAATCATGGGCAACTTACCTCAAGAACGCCTTCGTCCAGGTTATCCCTTTGAAAGCACCGGCGTTGATTACGCTGGCCCTATTGTATGCGCTAGTCGTCAAGGTCGTGGATGCAGACTAGTAAAGGTGTATGTCGCAATTTTTATTTGTTTCACGACCAAAGCCATTCATTTGGAGCTCGTAGGTGATTTAACTAGTAATAGTTACTTACTGGCGTTGTACCGATTTATTGCTAGAAGGGGAAAACCTCTTGATATTTTTTCCGACAACGGTACCTCATTTGTCGGTGCGTACAACGACCTAGCAAAATTCTTAAAATCACACAGTGTTGCCTTGGGTGAGAGTGCCGCAAACGACGGAATAAGGTTCCATTTTATACCCGCGTACACCCCGCATTTCGGCGGACTCTGGGAGGCAGGTGTTAAGTCAACGAAGTACCACCTTCAGAGAGTGTTGGGAAATTGTAAGTTAACCTTTGAGGAGCTTTACACCGTGCTAACTAAAATTGAAGCCGTCCTGAACTCTCGTCCACTGACGCCACTGTCATCAGATCCAGCAGATTATACGCCGCTGACGCCTGGCCATTTTCTTGTCGGACGGCCACTTACTTCTTTGCCGCAACCTAATTACCAGGACCACTCTGCCAATCATCTGTCTCGATTTCAACGTATTGAGCAACTCCGCCAACACTTCTGGAGCAGATGGACTAAGGAGTATGTAGCAGAATTACAGATACGTACAAAATGGCGTTCCTGTCAGGATGGTCTGAAGTTAGACTCCTTAGTTGTAATTAAGGAAGACAATCTTCCTCCTCTCAAGTGGAGACTAGGGCGGATTGTGGCTGTTCACCCAGGGACTGATGGCATCGCTCGTGTCGCCGACATTCGGACAGCTTCTGGAGTTGTTCGGCGGGCATTTAATAGAATATGCCCATTACCGGTGTCTTCAGATTGTGGTTGAAACCGGTGGTTTCAACGCCCGGGGGCATGTTGCTGCGCCTGCGTAATTTATAATAGCAACAAAACGCTGTACATGCTAATTACCTTATTAGCACTTTTTAATTTTTATGTAACTTCACTTGCTGTACTAATCTTGTCTAGTTAACACCTCATCTAGTAAATTCCTTGTCTTGAGTATTTCGGCAGTATCATTTCAGCATATCCTCAAATCCTGTACAGACTTTCAATTTGCTACAGATCGCGCGTGATTCAGCATGCATTATCTTTCACGTAAGAATAGCAAGCTCGAAGAGCTTTCTATTATGTACACAAAATAGTGATAAAAGGTATGTGCTCCAAATGTTCTATCTACTAAAGGGTTATTTTGAAGGCTATGACTATTAGCGATTTTTCATCTCTTGTGTGTTATTACAACTAAGGGTTGCCACAGTTGGAAATATATATTTCTATTAATAAGACTAAAGCTTCTTATTTTAAAAATGGAAGAATACGTACTAATGATTGATTTGTAACGTTTAATATAGGGCAATAAGCTGTAAAGCTTACAAATTCAAATGTATGTAGGTATATGCAATACATTACGGAAACTGTCCTGTATAATTACGCAACCGTTTTTGGTTTGATTAGGTTAAGCAACAGGCAAATATGTAAGCATGTCGTTGACAACCCTATTAGTACCGTACGTAGTCACAAGTTTCTATCTCACTCTCTCATTACCTTTCCTAGTCCCCCTTCAAAGTGATAGTTTTCACTGCACCAATTTAAATTGGCTCAGACAATTTGATTTCCAGCCGAAAGCGTCTGGAGTCCCTCCTCTATTTGTCCGCGGTGTTCATTTAAATGAAGGCTAATAAAATGTATTTCATTGCGTTTTTATGACAAATCTGACCTTGGCCGATAGTCCACCGACCCTCCTCGATTGCATCTTGAAGGCGTACTGTTAATTGGAAAACAAATTAGTATTATGTTTCAATTAACTCGATTTCATTGTTTCCCCTCGCGCCGGGAGGGGGCGCCCTAGAAGGACATACACCGACCTAATTGGTGAACTCCTTCAAAAAGGTCAGTTACGCAGTACTTATTCCCGGCGCGCGTGCATGACGAGATGTATGAATGTAGACGAGGCAAAAGTGGTATGCAGGGACTGTAGCGCGTGGCATTCTGTAGTTTCTGCCTACCCCCATCGGAAAAAGTCGTGAGTGTATGTATGTATCATTGTATGTCTGTACGGATACAATTTTAATTAATTTTACAGAAAGTTCCGAGAAATATGAACTTTCAATTATGCTCCGAATTGGATGATCAGGCGAAAATAATTACTAAAACCCAGAAAGTAACGATCAACGAGTCAAATTTTAAACAAACGTAGAATACCTACACAAAAACACCGAAATGTGTCATTTTACTAAGCTTTATAAGCTTACTACCTATGAAAAAACACAAAAAATAACACTGAATTTGATCATTTTTATACATTTCAAGCTTAGAGGAAGGGAAAATGTATACAAACAATCGTGATACCCTCTCAATGATTGACGAAACCATATGATTTATCAAAGCAAATTGTATAAAAACCAGTCCGTTTGATGTATACGTTGTTTATAAATCAAAGTAGAACGCTGCGTATTTTTATGTCGCACCCCTGAACGGGTCGCCCGCGTAAAATATGATCGGTTAAATCTGACACAAAGAATATATACGATTTCTCCGGACGAACAATAAAACAAAATGTTTCTATTCATATCTTCGTGTAACTATTTTATATAAAAGCTTTCAGTAATATACTATTGAATGTGTTTACTTAAAGTAAATAAATAGGTAGGTACGAGAGATTTAAAATGAACTTATTCTTTGATATTCGATTTTAGGTGAAATTTTAGAACCATTTACATTGACATTGATTAACCTTATTTTGTGATATTAATAAGATTTGTCTAGACACAACAAACATTATTTATGTTGGTGGACTTAAAATTGGGCCAGTAATCTATATAGGTACATATGTAGGTATTTAAAATAATAACTTGGTTTGTGTTGCTTGAAAAGATTGAGCTCAAATTTTAACATGATACCACCGCTTCAAAGGTTATTTATATGTTTAGCCACAATGTGCCGCAACAAAGTATGGCAGGGTACAGTGTATATGTACATACATAATAAACCTGCAAGATTTTTCAGAGAATACACGAATTGGGACCAAACTTAATTTTGTAGATATAAAAAACTTGTTCTCAAAAGAACACCGATGCCAAATTTCTCGTGTCACGTTTAACTCTTTTTTCAGTATGATCGGATTTCTAGTAATGAATTTATAATATTCCGTGCACAGCTTCGGATGGTGTCTGCCAAGACAACGCTGGCAAAGGAAACCAAGTAGCCGGCCACACATAGCGACAAACCTCCAATTAAAAGTACGTCACGTGCCGGCTAGACTTGCCAAATGCAGCGAACCACCGAGATTTGTACGTTGTGACTTATTGTGAAATGTTATGAACACGACAATTATCCTTTTAGGTGAGACAAACGGTTTTGTTTTTGTCATTTTTAGCAAGAATGTTTGTATGAATAGGATATTTTTATACCTAAGTAATCCTGCCAATCTAATCGTAATCTAACATATTTACCTATTTTAATGTAAGCGATAATAGGGCAATATATAAGTAGTCAGGCAAACGAGAATGGATGTAAAGTATTTACTGTTTAGCTACTAGGCAAGGGTTTTTTTTTCGAATTTAAAAATAATATCACGGCCACAGTCACTGGCCTGTCAGGGACAGGCTTAATTAACTCACACTTTTTTCATATCTGATGTCCATTATGGCGTGAAAATTCCATCATTTAGTTCAGTATCTTACCGATATCTTTTAAAATGCATATCGTAACAGTTCGAATAAAACTACTGACCGATCAGAACTAATTCGAGATGAACGCCTCTAAAATGCTAATTGAGTTTAAACAATCCATTTTGCTTCGATAATGGCAGGAACGGGATGTGAATGAACAAAAAAGTCGTTTGTATTGATTTCTTAAGCGCACCAGAGAGTTTGTCGTAAGTACTTCGTGAAATAGGTCACTACAGAATCTCTTTGACAAAATAGTGATTTTTGTGTTGAACAAAGGTTTTAAGCAAGAATAAGTTTAAGTAGACGGTAGGAGTCTTCAAATAGAGTTTGATGAAGAACTTTATATCTGTGGGAATTATTTCCAAGCAGAACGTAAATAATACCAAATTAAGGTTAAGAACTTCTTATAGAAACACTATTTATAAACATTTATAAGTTACAAATAGAGGGAGTCAAAGAGACTCGTGATTTTATTTGTTTATTTATTGAATATTATTATTATTATGAACGTAAAGTAAAAAGGCACGATTGGTCACCCAAAATAGTGTGCTGGTACCTAGGTACACTTATGTATGGAAGTGAAAATTTAGTAAGGCAGTAGAGGCATAAAAGAAGAATTATTGCCGTGGAAATGCGTTCTTTGACAAGCATGTGTGGTGTAACTTTGAATAATAGATTGAGGAATGATGTGATAAAAAAATGTTGTGGTTTGAAAGACGACGTAGTGACAAAAGTTGAGAAGAGTGTACTGACATGGTTTGGGTATGTTGAGAGGATGAACGATAGGCGACTGACGAAAGGAATTTATAAGGTGGATGTCAGTGGAAACGCCGTGTGGGGGCGCCCTAGAAGGACATGCACCGACCTAATTGGTGAACTCCTTCATAAACGTCAGGTGCGTAGTACTCGTAACCGGCGCGCGTGCATGACGAGATGTGTGAATGTGGACGAGGCAAAAGTGGTATGCAGGGACCGTATTGCGTGGCATTCTTTAGTTTCTGCCTACCCCTATGAGAAAAAGGCGTGAGTGTATGTATGTATGTAAAGATGAAGTCTCTAAAATCAATAAAATACCTACCTACCTATAAATAGAGAACTTCAACTATGACGAGGACCTACCTAGTAACAATATTTATTTGGGCAATTCTGTCTTTTTATTTAAATACAGTCAGATCACTATTGGTTTTAGAAACAAAATTAGATTTTCAAACCGAAAAAGTGCTTCAAATTAAATTAGAAAGTCAACGCTTTGAAACGAGAGTATTTACTTAGAACTTACAAAAGTATTAGAGACTGTATTTCTATACTAGTCGGTGAAGTTTTCAACGGATAAAGTAACCAATGAACCCAATAGGTATTCCGTTTACTTTTCCAGAGTTCAGTAGATACCAGTTTAAAAGAATACTTTGAAAATTTGCTTTGTAATCTGGTTAAATGAAAAGGATTAATTATAGTACATAATATTTATATTTTCTGAAATTCGTAGATACAACAGCTGCTTGGATCACGTGATCTAACTGAGAAAAGACAATTACCTATCGCAAATTTTGCCGACGCGTGAACAATATTTCGTCTCAAACGACATAATTTTATGAAATAAATATATCACACAAATAAAATAATAGTACCTAAAAATCATTAGTTTGAGTGTTTTTTGTTAAAAAAAACTCGATTATTATCCGAATATTTCGTTGATAAACCTCCGTTGTATTAAAAGACTAGCTGGATATACATATAGTCACACCAAAAGTGGTATACTACTATTCGCGGACTGTACATAGATCAAGCCAGTATACTGTTTGTCGAAGAACCTAAATTTAGTAACCACCGCGGACATCGTCTGTGTGGTAATAACTCGCGCTGTGTTAAAGGCTTTCGATTATACAGAACACATGATTGGCCCTCTATCAACTTTACAATTTGAATTCAGCCATTCAAACTATCGAACAACCCAGTTGTTAAAGGCTGTTTGATTTCATGGAGACCCTATTATCGCCGCGGTATCACAGACTGTTGACTGCGGTAAAGATCCCGGGTTCGAATATCGGTAGCGGGAAATGTTTGAGCATGAACACTTGTAGCTTATTCATGGATGTTTCTATGTTATGTCAGTTTTTACGAAAAAAGTATAGGTACCCGTAAATATAATGGATATTTCTGGATGTATGTTCATTTAATTTAGATTTATGTGCATTATTAAAAAAATCCTCGTTTTTCCGATACCATTCAATATTTACTTTATTGTTATGTATAGCCTTGTGTAAAACGATACGCTTTTCAGATCAACATTGTTAAAACACAGCCCTTTGAATTAGGAACCCCAAAACCAACCTTTATGATATTTTTTTATGTTGTTATTATTAATTGTTTATTTTTTAAATTTGAGAGCAGAAATAGAAAATGGTCGTTTGAAGTTTTTTTTTAAACTGGTATACCAGTTTCACCTTGTTTGTTGTATAGATACTTTAAGTACGGAAGATTATAGAAATCTAAAACCATTTTTGCTGTGTACCAGAAAAAGGAAAGGTAAGTATTTGCTAATAGTTATTTATTTTTATTACCCTTTGCCCTACCCTTGTATATACTTGTGATACTTGTGTGCGGCGCGTGATGTTATGGTATTATGATATAAAGTTTTTGCTTACAACATATTTTTTTTGAGAATTGTGAAGTGAAGACTAATATACCTACTGATTTCTTACACTTACGCGAATTGACATTGAAATAAAACTATCACGTAATAATCCCATAATTACTTATATTCATAGCTAACCTCAACAACCAAAGTAATAATGATAACCAACTTACCAATAAATCAAAACCTCAGTCTGCCCATGACCTCCTGATGGATCCTATAAACGATCCTAAACGTTGAAAATAGTTGTATTTCAAGACCAATATACTTTTGAAACAAACATATAAATAAAATTGCATACATTATAAAACTTCGCTATTTAAAAGTATTTCGTGTATCCATAACAGGAATGGGATCGCTGTAGTAACGGGTGCACCAAATTGAATACAGGGTGATTTTTTACCGCCACTGCACAGAACAACGTGCTAATGCGTTGTAGGTGGACGACGAATAACAAATACGCAGCGACGTGAATCGATGCAACGGGGTTCTGTTTATATAACTGTTGTTGTTAACTGTTAATTTCGAATAATGATGTTTTATTAAAGTGAAAGCGGTTGATGTGGTATTTAATTATGTATTGTTTTATTTCTATATAAAATTGATAATGTTAATTAATGCACGCTGAATGGAGCTGTGGTAGCCTAGCGGTGTGACCAGGGGACTGAGATGTCAGAGGTCTCGAGTTCGAACCCAAGGCACGCACCACTGACTTTTCGGAAGTTATGTGCGTATTTATCACATGCTCAAACGGTGAAGGAAAACATCGTGAGGAAACCTGCATGCTTGAGAGAATTCTCGACGGCATGTGAAGTCTGCCAACCCGCAGTAGGCTAGCGTGGTGGACTATAGCCCAATCCCTCTCAATTGAGAGGAGACCCGTGCCCAGCAGTGGGACATTAATGGGTTGATGATGAATGGTGTTTTAGGTGTTAGTTAAAATTTCACCTAGACATGTTTAGGTAAATGAATGTAGCCAGTGTTTAACTCGTGTCTGCCTCCTTCAGGACAAGTCTAGGAATCGATCTCTGTTTGGAACAAATACCTATTTTTTGGTCTACAGATACATTTTCCAACGGCTGGGCGTTTGTCTAATTCAACAAAACAAAAGATTTTGATGTGAAACATCTATAGCCGCACGTAAAACCGATTTCTGGCGTGGCAAAAGCGTCGCCACGAAATTTAAAATTTGATTTTAGTTCTATTTTCAAGTTTACCTTTTTTTCGAATTGTGGATTGTATTAAACCTCTTTGAGTTTGTGTTAATATGTTTCTTTTAACACTTATATATTTTTGATGTGGAAAAAAATCGTAATATTTTATTTTATCATTATGATATATTTAATTCCTATCACAATATGTTCTTTTCTGCATATTACTTTTACAAAATAATGTCGATGTTTCACATCTGCCAGGCGTCCCGTGACGGCTCACTGTTTTTTTTTTTATTCTTTTACCTTAATACAAATCCAAGCATTGACCATGTTGATATAATTCATATTATAACACTACCCTTGTAATATTTTTCTCAAATATATCTAACAGATAAACATTATTATCTGTACAAACATTTTCTCATATCACCGATAGCCTATTTATACGCCAATTACATATATTACAACTAGTGTTACTATTTATTCCTCTATTTTCTCGTCCACAGATTTAATTAGCCTAAATCAGATATTTTTGGGCCTTGTTCACTTTGTAAGTACACTGATAAGGACTCTGAAATCCCCCGATGTTAGTTTAGGACCTTTACCATTAGGTGCTAATTGTAATAATGCAAATAGTTTTAGGTAAATATTACGTTAGCTTGAGTTGCGAGTTTGCCAAGTAGGGCGGTATGACAATATCTTTCAGCTATCCATAAGGTATGATAAATGTTAGTTTTAAACGAAACGTTCGTAGTATATAGCTTTCATTTATCAGTGTTTATTTGATACAGGAATATGATTCTTCTATCCTATATTTCGGAATGTTTTTGATCTAATATTGTTTAATGTTATAAGATAATTTGTCCCCTTTTAGCAATACTTTATTGAACCAAAGACACGGGGAGTCTTCATTGATTATATATAGGAGAGAGAGAGAGTATATAATAGGTACATACAATAAAATCTCTAACAGCTCTTGCAATCCGGCTTAAACTAGTTACAGACTTACAGCCGCACTTCAAAAATGAGGCCTTATCGAAGCCGAATTACTAATTGCTCGTCAAAGACGGGACACTATTCTGAATAATAATTAAGTTCGCGTTTATGGCGCATTTATTCATCCCTTCCAAATACAATTCCAATACGCTGTGTGTCTTCTAAGGCTGAAACAATTCTCAATAGGTACTTATCATAACGCATAAACACACCATTGCTGTACGTAAGAGCACTCGTTGGCAGCTACCTACTTATGAACTTCTCTGATGTACCTACTGATAATGAGGTGAAAATTGACAAACTTTGTCGAGTTCCAGAATAAAACTGAACAAAATGAAACTTTTTTTATTTAATTATAATTTTCTCATAGAGATATGTTTTCCTAATAGGTAAATATGAAAAATATCTAGACGAATACGTCAGCCGCAAGATAACATGAACTTTAGATAGTCAAATCACATTACCCGTGGAAGGGCTAAAAATCCAAAACATCCTTCTC
Organism: Craniophora ligustri; assembly: GCA_905163465.1. Classification (NCBI taxonomy): domain Eukaryota; kingdom Metazoa; phylum Arthropoda; class Insecta; order Lepidoptera; family Noctuidae; genus Craniophora; species Craniophora ligustri. The sequence continues at coordinate 6,100,127 of LR990970.1, forward strand.
GACACCCTGAAGAAAATCAACTTGCAAAGATTGACGAAGCCTATGAATCGTTGTTGCGAGTAGGATCAAATGATTCACCTGACTAGCCATCATCTACAAGTGTGAGACCTACCACGAAAAGATGGATGAATGTGTTCAGTTTCATAGTATATTTTTTATTGGTATGTTAATTTGTTTTGTTTTATTTAAATATGTTATAATATTTTTTTCTTCATGTATATGTATGTCCTTGATTTTAAATTATTGTAAGTGGCATTATGCCTATACAATTAAATAAATAATTAAGTAAGTAAATCGCGTGTGCATGGCAGAGGTTTAGTAATGTGCACCACATTTCGCCCGTATGTTTTAGATCTTGTGTAACAGGGGCAGGTCTATTGTTAATCCGAACTCCGAGCAGCTACTGAGAATTTTATAGACAAACCCAACACTACTTTGGTCAACCTGGCAATCAAACCCACGACCTGTCAGCCAGCAGTCGTACTTAACCCTAGCCAACAAGACAGTCATTGATTTAACTATAAAAAAACCTCCGGTGATTGTGAATTGGCTTAAATATAATTATAATCAAATCTTCCTATAATTATAATAAGACAACAGGATCACAGGATCGTGTTCCCCAGTATCCAATTTTCCTTCTACTATTGAGGTCAGAAGAAATACAAGACAAATAGGAAAGTTTGATATCTTAACAAGCAAATCCAATTACGGTTTATCCAGCTTGGGAATTCAACCTAAAGAGAATATCGAGTCAAATGCACTGAAGTAACTACAAGTTACAAGACAGCAATTTTATCCGAACCATGAAAACTGATCATCCATTTTAAATCCATTTTAAGTCAAAACTAATGATAATGTCGTGGAGTAGTTAGAAGTCTCGAATTCCAATTAGAATCGTCGCCGTAATTTCGAAATTTATACACATGAATTGTGTAGAATTAAATTGGTTACTACTTTTGACTTATCTAGAGACCCAAATGAAATATATTGGTCTGTGTTGAAACGGAAACCTATAGTATCGTCACATACATATATAGAATACAGTTGGTACAGAGTTAGTAGTGCAACTCAATGCATTTTTCATGTTAAGAGACCAACTTCGGCAAAGTTGGAACATACTCTTGAGAATGCTATACACTGTTCTCCTAAGATTTATCTCACCACTACCTATTGCTGGCGACTTTGTATGTGACTTGAACTGGTTTTTTTGTGGTAAAATATAACTTTCCTAATAATCGTCTTCGTAAGCACAAAAACTAAACAAGTGCTAGTTGAAACACCGCATGTCGTGTTACGCATCCCCTCATCCTTTTTCCAAAGAAAATATACTTCAACTAATTATGTTCCAATGAAAACATAAGTTGAACTCAAAAACAAACTTAACTTTTCAGTAGAAAAACACATTCTTCAACTCCATACTCTGTCCTCTCACCCTCCAACTCCAAATATAAATATGTGAAGCAAGAGTGAGGTATAATTAATTCATAATTCGCAATTTTTTACTGTTACACAAAACTTAGCCTCTTGCCAAATTGTATGATTTTAGATCTACGGGAAATACCATAAATTTTGATTCATTTGCGTGTGTCAAAGTATGTGATATAAATGGTATTATAGGCATTCTTTATAGCTCCAAAGAACTGCTTCGTTGGTATAGCGGTCGTAAGTGCGACTGCTGAGCCAAGACCTCTTGGTCTTGGGTTCGATTCCCAGGTCGAGGAAAGTGTTATTGGGTTTTTCCATTAAAATTCTCAATAGTGGCTTAGAGCTTGCATTTATGCTCGGTTGATGGCAATAGGCTTGCTCACTACACAGGAGCTGAACATAGCCGCGAAATACGTGTGTACATAAGTACACCTCTGCCTAACCGTCTGGGAAAGACAGTCGTGATTAATGGACGTGAGGACCTAAGTATTAATAAAAGACCTTGAATATGCAAAGCATAGCATAGCATATTTCTAGTATCCGTGACACAAGCCTCGTTGCTTAGCTCGGAACTAGATGGCGCTGTGTCATAATGTCCAGAAATATTTATTTATTTATTTATCAGTGTTCTCAAATTTTATGAATCAGAAAAGAAATAATTAAAAATGATTGTTAAATTGCCCATTCTTTATGCTGCAATAATTTTTCTTTACGCTTTGCAGTAGATAGTTTATTATCAATAAATAAATAAATAAATATTCCCGGACATTATGACACAGAGCCATCTAGTTCCGATCTAAGCAACGAGGCTTGTGTTACGGATACTACTACTACTACTAATGCACAGAATGTTTGATATTTCATTCTGTGAATAGATTTTTCTCACCTGAAAGACGCACATGTAAGATGTTCATAATATATGTAGATTATTATTATTATTTGCTTTACAAAGACACTTCTGGAAGTCGTATTAAAACTACTTTCAATGTAACTATTTGATATTTATTTTGATATTTTATTATAATTCTACAAAATATTGAAACTAAATCACATTTAGACCACAGTGTGCATGCTCTATTAAGTAAAACATATGTGCGCACCAAAAGAACTTTTAAGCCGTGCTTGTTTATTTGTGAAAAACTTTTAGAACGAAAGGGTTTTCTGAAGCAACTTAGAGACTGCATCATGGACGAGATACAATGACGTTAGTTTGTTACACAGAGTTGTTAGTAACAACATGTGCTCATAAGCGGATCAACGTTGGTTTTGTTAATTTCATTTTTGGTCCTGGTTTTAAGGTTCAAACGTATGTTTCCGTTGTTATAATTATGTCTGTATCGTGTTGTGTGAGGTACATTTTGTCTTGTCGCTTTTTATCCTTTTTATATAGCTACATGGCCTACAATATACCTATTAATTTTACACCATTAACTACCAATAATTATAATTGATTTTAGGGCATTTTGCATGATTTCTTGTTTATAACATTTTGTATTTTTTTATTACAATTACTAGTGTATGAAGTACTGAATACTTACGGCAAGAAAAGATGAATAAATATGCTTACTATAGTGTAAATTTATAGAAGAGACGGTGAGGACGTTGTATATTAAGTGGGTCTGGGATTTATAGAGTATGTTTATAATTATAATGGGTTTTAATCAAGTAGATCATTAAACCTGTTCAACTAAAGATACAGAAACACGAATCCATCTTTGCAATCTTGTTTTGTTGTTCAGCTCCTTAAATGATGCTGAAGCTATACCATGGCTAATATATGTATACTGTAAACATTTTTTTTACACAAGTATTACCTGCCTGCTGGCTCTTAAACTGTTAAATGTACTCATAGTTATAGTATATACAATTATACATAAATGTTGTTATAGTTTATGCTTATATAGTACAGTAGTTATTAAATAGTATTAATGTTTACATAGTTTTAAGTTTACAACTCTGCAGTGTGTTTTGCGTTACTGGGTCGTTACAAGTTTCTTTTTGTACATATAGTTTAAAAAAATCGGCGGAGGCTTGTAATTAGCAATTTTATTTGTATATTAATGTTATTGGCCTGTAAGTCCTCTTAAAATAAAAGAAATAAAATAAAATATCTGGACCATTCATGAGACCACAATTTTCCGAATTTCTTTCGGCATATCTTCTTAAAGCTCATCATTTAGGAAATGCCGCTATCTAGTTACTTAAAATATCTCAAATATTACTTGTAAAATTATATCCAAAATATGTATTGTATCATTTATCGTTTTCTTACCAATTAACGATCAAACAAGGTCACTCTCCAAGAAAGCCTTAATGTATTATTTGATGCAAATATATTGCGATTGCGATGCGATTGTAATAGTTTCCACAACTTCAATTTTTCTCAAATTGTTGTGTGTGTTTGTTACCCTCTAATACTAACATTTGGCTGCATTTCACACACTCCAGTGCTTTCTACGGGCAGCGTGTATACACCTGTATAATCTGCCAGGAGCCATTGCACCCAAGTTCCGCATAGTCAGCGTTAGATCGACGTCAAACTCAGCATTCTATATTGAGGCCGCGAAGACAGCGGTGCAATCCAATTTAAATATCGTTTGAAATTTAATGTAATAGTATTTTTTTTTTCAGACCTATTATGGGTCAAAAATTTTTTAACAATTAATGCAGGTATCCTGTCGCGGATAGTCCGTTCTATTCCAGCTCAGAACAAATCTTTTTACGTACCTATGTGTAAAGATTTGCACCTGCAAATGGTTTTTTTTTGGGTCTGCGTGTTGGTGGAGTAGTAAAATGATTGTGTATTTATAAACGCACAAGAAAATTCTAGAACCGTTTTATTACAAAAAGTGAGAGGGTACTCCAAGTTACTATCGATGCACCTTCATATTACCAAATATACCGCTGAAGCAGAAGTAGGTATACTGGTAAATAAATTGGTTCACGTTTGAAAGGTTATGCAAGTAGTGAAATTACTGACTTAATGACGAAAACAATAAATATTTTACAGTGGAAAACACGCGAGGGTACTGCTTTTGCAAACATTAAAAATAGTAGTAAACACGTATTGATGTCCTCTGACTCGCTAGCCCCAAACATTTACCGCCGCTGTCTTCAAAGCCACTGCCTAACATCGATCTAATTCCATCGCACACAGTCACGTATTACATTCGCACACATTTCTGAACGAAATAGTGACGAAAAATATCTATATGGCCCCTATATCAATACTGCGCGAAAACTGTTTTTATATATTCGATATGCTTCGATTTCAATTGGATCTTTTTTCCTATATAGAATGACAGCGAGAGTGGAATCGATTTGCGTTTGAATGCGAAAAACAAACTTTGGTATTTTTCTTTATGTTAATTTATGTAAGTATAGTAACGTACTATACGTTCCTACACTTACATACGGGCGTTTGTGTATGTGAAAATTTGTGTTTGTAAACGCACCCACGACACAGGAGAAAATCCTAGTGTTTTTATTTTTTATCCTAAACTTTTTAAAAGCGTTGCCCCAACGCTTTTAAAAAGTTTAGTTTTAATCATGTGGGTAAATAATATTTTGTCTATCAATTGTTATACTCAGATCTCTACGTATATATAAACAAAAGATCGTTGTGCAGGTATTCAAGACCATTCATTACACATTCCCAACTAATTTGACAACATTAGTCTTGTTAGACATTAAACAGTTATACGTTACAATAATGTAACACTACAGCCATAATACGGAGCCACAAAGCATTAGGATAGGTTGACATCACATCTAACCCGGGACGAGTCAGGGGTAACTTCCGACAAGTTTCCCGACTAAATTGTCCATTTATTTGCTAAATTAGTACGAACTTGGTCCTACCACCCACTGACTACGCTCGGAGTGGAATTACGACAGTTCTAACAATTTTATAATTATGTCTTTGGGTCATAAAGTCTATGATATATGAGCAATTGAAACTAGTAAACGTAAGGGAAATTAAATCCTAAAATAATACCTCTGTTTGTTCTTTACCGTTTTTTTAAATACCTACATAAATGTTTTTTTCTGTGATATGTATGTCAAGCGATGATTTTTGTTGCCTTTTAAGTAAAGTAACTATTGAAAACAAGTTGTCAAGATTGACAAGCTTTTTGAAATTTGGAGCATTTTTTCCCCTATCAAAATAAAACCAAGAATAAAATTTATCAACCACGTAGGTTAAAAAAAACTACATCGCGTATTCCAATTTTAAATTTACTTTATAAATTTATTACTTATTTAGAAACAACCAAAATCCAACGTATTTAGAGTAAAATATACATAAACCAAACTAGCTACATTACAACATTCATATCTTTCAATATACATATGTATGTATTGATCAATGAATTTTAACTATAGCCAGTACGAGTAGTATGTTATACGTAGTAACACATTCTAACTTACCTCCACATACGTAAACTTTTCGCAGTAATGTGTGTGATCAACCAAATTATATAGAGGACAAAATTTCATATCGACGTCAAAGGGTTCACAAACGACATTAATTGCTATTAAGTCGTATTCCTGATCGCTAATCATATATAATTGGACACAGAGCCTTTATGAGGAACCGATATCATATTTATTGGACTGTTTAATATTTCAACGTAGGTATAATTGCTGTTCGTCGTTTTTGGTGTGCGTGTGTGTAAACGAACACCAAATACGACTATATATTATGTATATTGAAATAATATTAAATACTTTCTAACCTCGACAAGTATGTAAACCATTTTATCTTTATATAAACCATGAAATATTTATACGTAAAACAATAAGAAAGAGATTTTAAATAAATGTGGTTTCGATAGAATGAAAACGTCAATAGAAACCAGATTGAGTTATTTTTAAAGACTCGTTCAATGCTTTCAACATCTAAAAATAGATAATGTTTTACGTTAAAGCATAAGACCCGTATTTTTAATTAAAAACCGAACAATTAAATGTCTGTATATTAAATTATATAAACGTAACATCAAAACAATAATAAAGTGCATTCCCGGGGAAGTTGATAAAGATCTCAACATTTTGATTATGAGTGCAGTGACCTTTTCGCTGTTGCTCAGCGGGTTGCGGCCTCGATTCCGATAAATGTACGATAAATGAGCCCATGTTCCTACTTGAGTAAATTTGTCAACAATGTAGAAGAATAAGTTATGTTCATTTTGGGGCAACATAAAAAAAACAACAAAAACAAGATTTGTAATATAATGTAATGTAAAATATTTCATAATCGAAATTTTCTTTCGACTGTAACATCGTAAAGGACATTACGCTCAAAGACGCGTCGTACAAATAGGTATAAAAGGTATTTATAAAATGACTAATTAATTCCTCATCTTTAGAAACGTAATTAGTCAGTAAGTATCAAATACAGTAGTAGGCGACATTCTCAAATGCATTGGTTTGAAATATCACTAGAATATAATTTCTTCAAAGGTGTACGTTTATTTTGACGACCCGTTTAGCTCAGCGGTAGTTAACGCTGCCTGCTATGCTATGGGTCCTGGGTTCGAATCCCGGGAACAATGTTTGTGTGATGAGCATAAACATTTGTATCCGAGTCATGGATGTATCTATGTATAATATATACGTATTTACAAAAAAAAAGTATATATGTAGTATATCAACCATCTAGTATCTGTAACACAAGCTTCGTTGCTTACCACGGAACTAGATGGCGCTGTGTAATAATGTCCGGAAATATTTATTGTTTATAGGGGGATATGTTATGGAAAAACGTTTTTATATAATCAGTTAGTTCGCAGTAACAAACTTAATGACTAGAATATTCTGATTACGTTTTTACCTAAGATTTAGCAATTTTGAGATCAGCACTAACTTATGACGTATCATCTGTGGTAAATGCCTTTATACATACCGTACGGTAGGCACGTTAGGTACTTATTTAAGTACACCCGCAATTCACCTGTTTATATTTGGTCCCATGTAATAACAGTCTAGACTATAGCTAGACAGACACAAATCCAATAACACGTTGCTTGACCTGATAAATAAACCTAGGATCTCATGTTGAGCACGTCAAGTCGACTACTAGATCAAAGAAGCTTATTAATCTTACTTAGTACTTATGTACTAAGTATTATCATTGCAATGCCAGCCTAAATCCATATAAATCAACATTATTGAATTCACACAGCTAATGCTGCAATTGGGTCATCTGAGACTAGTACCGTTGTATTTGAAACTTTTCTCAAGGAAGCATATGTTTTGTATTTGAACACAGTATTCTTGGTATAAAAAGAAAGACAGCCTATTAAAATAACACAAACAAACGATTAAAAAGCAACATTTAGATCAAAATTTCCAGCGAGCAGTGCTCCAGAAAATAAGCAGCCTATACCTTAGGCATTTTTTTTTGTTTTAATAATAATATGTCCAAAGATAAGTAAATAAGAGTCAAAGTCGCTAAACATATTCCTGCACACACAAGACATACATAAAATCCTCTACACGTCTCCGCCCGTATAACTTACAACTACAACTATCAAGTGTGATCACAAACAACTTGTTAATTGTGGGGAATTACGACGCCCATTCTGGTTTTACTAATGAGTTAGCCCGGTTCTTGGCAAGCACATATCTTAAGCTTAAACTGTGCAAAGTAAAACACAACACTTCGGTACCAAATGCATGCGAGGAACAGCTTATTTGTTCTAACTGATGTAATAGCGTCGGGAAATTACATTTGTTTATAATTAGATCTGTTTAATAAGACTTTTTGATGAAGGATTTTATATCGGTACATAGCTGTATGTTATTATAACATCTGGGATACCAAATACCTCACTTCGTGATCATAGATGCTGTAAAATCCGGAACGTCGAGATTTAAATGTCTTATAATTAATATTAATAATATTATAAATATTAATGTCGACTATTTCTTTCTTCTTTTTCTTCTTTTTTGACTGGTTTTTATGTTCACCTAACTTAAAAAGATAGGATATATCCTTAATAGATAGGGCAGCTAGTCAGGATAAATAAAGTCGGTAGTTAAGTAAAATAGGAAGATGGGACAGATGCTTCGTTCAATCCAACCCGAATAAATAAGTCGAATATCCAAACTATTAACAGAATATTTATGATACCCATCTCTTGTATTAAAACATGTATGTAATAGCTACGAGGCAGGTGAAGTGGGTCTCTTTAGCGCCGTCTAACTTTATCGACAGCAAAATGTCAAATACAGGTATACGGGGTTTTTAAAATAGGCTCTTTGGTACCTTGGGAATGAAGAAAGTAGAGTTTCAATCGTTGATGCATATTTATAAGGAAATAATTATTCAATCTTAAATATATATGTATAACTATAGATATACAAATATATATAATTACCAAATCGAATTGTTATAAGATAGTGTGAAAGAAAAAAAAACTATACAGGAATAATTCAAACCGCTAATAATACTTAAAGCTTCTGAAGTTTGTGAGTTAGAGAACTCAGGAGTTCTCTAACTCTAACTCTAAAGAAATACAGTTGCAAATAAATAAGAATGTTTATACGGAATGAATGAATGAATGTGGACGAGGCAAAAGTGGTATGCAGGGACCGTAGCGCGTGGCATTCTGTAGTTTCTGCCTACACCCATGGGAAAAAGGCGTGAGTGTATGTATGTATGTATGTATGTATGTTTATACGTAATAATAAATTTCGTATAAAACTATTATTAACTTAAATCACGACGTATAAACATCGTTTTACGTATTCAGATAGCTAAGCTATATTGACATAGCGAATTAGGGATTGGACCTTAAAGGATTTGTTCATTCGTCCCATGCGTAGGATTTGGCTGTAACCCGTATAAATCCAAGCTATTAGTAAGTTCACGTTCAAGTTTTGTAAGGTATCTCCAGTTACCAGGTATCTAGTTAGAAAAGAGAAAAGAAAGAGAGTATTATTTTTTAACTTTGGCCTAACATGGTTTCTTTATTAACATATTGCTGCAGAATTAATAAATGGATGATGCTTGAATCTTCCAATGTTACCATAATCATTAGTGAACTCCTTCAAAAAGGTCAGGTGCGCAGTATTCGTAACCGGTGGGCATGCATGGTGAGATGTATGAATGTGGACGAGGCAAAAGTGGAGGGATCGTGGCGCGTGGCATTCTGTAGTTTCTGCCTACACCCACGGGTAAATTGTGTGAGTATCTAACTATCTACATATGTATGTATGAATATGATGTATGTATGTATTACTATAAAGGTAAACCCAAGACTTGGAGAGCAAAATAAATACGAATGCTTAATACTTACCATTATAATTCACATGAGCAAGATTATATTTTAAAATGCACATTATCTATTCGTAGTAGTGTTTTCTGTGTGTTTAGAAATATACTTATTGTATATAATATAAGGATATTGAACCACTAAAACAGATGCTGTATTATTATTACTTTTTATAGAAAACAAATAAACATGTTTCATTCTCGAATCATGCATTAAATCTAGGTTCATTTCATACTATTTATAGTTTCTAATAGGAACTTGAAAGTTGTTTGGAGTTATGTACGATCTATAAAAAACACCCAACAACTTGGCATACAAAAGAGAGTAACCCCACATTTTTTCCATACCATAGAAATCGAATTTCTCAACCCCATGAAAGAAACGAAAATGGAAAAGTTTGTGTTATGCACGATTTGGCCAGGCCATTTGGCAAACATTGGCGTTCGAGTTAAAAAGAGAAATGTTTTGTTACGTGGTAAGGGCACTTTAGTGTGTAAGAAACTTAGACCATTTCGTGGTAGGGGGTACTAATGCACCGTATGTACGTAGTGATTATGTGATATTAATGAGTGGATTAGTAAACAGTATTTGACTTCATATAGTTTAGTACAGTTTAGTTTAAGTTATTGAACTATGGCGTTGCTTTAAATATATAGATGTATTCATTATAAATATAGATGTATTGTTTGTTAGATTTATGGACATTATAAACTTCTCTTGTAGTTCTTTAAATGACTTGGTGGTATTAATATTAGCATGAATATTATTAAACAAAAATATTAGTATATTTTGAGTAAAAGTTGTAAAAACGATATGTATTTATAAATAATAGACTGAGCGTTAGTCTGGCTATAATGTCTACTCTCTCTCTCAAAAGAGACCAAGTCATTTAGCTAATAATATGGTAACCATTTTACGCAAAATGACTTGGTCTTTTCTAAAACCATCGCCCGCATCGCCAATCTTTTTGTTTATGCGATATTATGCTCTTCGCCTCTCACATACCTCCGACTGTATTCACTTTAGAACTAAATATAATAATCAGTCAAACTACTATATCTATGGAAGAAGGAGCTAGACAACAGTGGCGATTGCTCCACCGACAAGAGCTGAACTCTTAAATTAATAATAATGGAAGAAATTAAGTAATTATGCGATTGTAACCAGTTTAGAGTGAAAATATATATATATGCTTCTATAAATTAAACTTGTTTTTTTATCTAAGCAATGGTTTTCTCCCTTTCTCCCACACAGCTTTATCGTTGGTTTTTTAGAACCAAAGTGCTTTTATAAAGGTCAGTTAAAAATAAAAACACAAATAGCAACTCTTCGAAATAATATTGAAATGATAAAAACATTAAACAAATATTAAAGTTCAATTTGATTCACTGTGATAAATGAAGTTACAAAATTAAATATGTTTAGACTCCCCTTCCAAACATTCTAAACAGTTATGAATTCAAATAAATAACCCGGCACAAACTTCAGTAATTTGTCATAATTAGCGGATCGGTTGAAAAAATACCTTATAGTCATTTGTTGTAAATAAAGACAATTCGCTTTTGGAAAGTATTTCTTTACTTTTTGTATCCGGATTTATTTCAGTCACTAAGTTTAATTAACCCATTCGCATAACCACCCATTTATTGTCCCACTGCTGCTCAGGTGTCTCGTTTGAGAAAGATAAGGCTATAGTCTAGTCCACGCTAGCCTAGTGCTGGTTAGCAGACTTCACATGACATTGAGAAGATCTCTCAGACATGAAGGTTTACTCACAATGTTTTCCTTCACCATTTGAGCATGTGATAAGTAATAAATAAATACGCACGTAACGTGGAAACTTGATGTTGCGTGCCTTAAGACAGGACCTTTGACTTCACACTATTATAGCTCGTATTTGCATATAAAATGACATAATTTGGATTTAACTTCACTATCTAATACGAATGATTTAAAATAATAGTGTTCTATGACAGATAAATTTGAATAAAGTTGTAACGGAAAATGCTCATTTAAATGTAATTTTAAACGTAAATTCATGAACGTGGTTTGAAAAATGGCTGACAGTGACATAATACGTTTTAACTATGTATTATAAGTATGTATTTACAAAAATAAAAGTATATAAGTATTATATCCATTGTCTAGTACCCATAGTACAAGCTCTGCTTAGTTTGGGACTAGATGGTGCTGTGTAAAATGTCCCTGAATATTTATTTATTTATTATTTACTATGATATTTTCCTAGTTTAAACGGATTTGAATCGGGAAACTAATGTTAAAATAATAACTCGTACTTATTTCTCTATGTTCATTTCACTTGTCTCTTGCTATTAGTAGAAAAATGAATATTGGAAACACATTGATTCCACATTGTTATAAAATATTTTTACGGTCTCAATATACTGATATCAGTAAGCGGTATACAATGATATCATTGTATCCGAACAGTTAAGATCCTTTTAGCATCCATGATATAATTAATAAAAATATAAGGTACCTGTTAGTAAATATAACATCAAAACAACCAACACCTCATACTGCTTGTGGCCATGTATGCTGTAAAGGATCTGACATCTAGATAAAATAATGTATGTGTCAGTAGGTATACCGCGATAATATACGTAAAAGTAGTTTGTTTTTTTACCATGACAGTGAGAAACAAGCTGACGGTAAGCTGTTACCGTAGCATTGATCGCGAATTGCTCTGTAAAAACCTTTTCACTTTAGGTTTTAGGCTTTTTTTAAAGGTGTTAAGCTATAGGAGTAAAGCTATACGGACAGCGAACGGCACAGTCTGTGGTGTAAGCCTGCCATCTACCGGCAGAGGCTACGTGCAGTGCCATAGCGACAAATACTATCAGAATAGTCGGAAACACAACTCTTATTATGGCACTGCGGTTTTCTGTAAGGCGGAGGTACTTTCTTAGACGGCAGCTCAATTTGAGTGAGAAACTTCACTATGACCTACCTTTGTAATAATAATCATTTTTCTTTTGTTTATTTATGTGATCATGCAGAGAAATACGGCCATTATATTCAATGCTTAGATGTTCTAAAACTACTAAATTATTCTCAGTTTGTCTGCGTGAATCAATTAAACGTGTTCAATTAATAGTCTCACTTATATTCAGTTTGAAATGCAATCCGCAAGCAGAAGTGCAAACTAATAACTTTCACCGTATGGCTAGTGGGGAAACACTATTTCAAACTGGTATTAATGTTCCTCCTACAAATTTATTGCTTCACTAGATCCCATTAATAGGGTAGGGTTAGTTTTGAACGCTTTTGGATTTTGTTTTAATAGGATTTTATGAAAGTGATTTATCTATGGAACTATTTTAGCCGTCTCTATTATAATCCCTCCATGAAATATTAGTTAAGGATACAATTCAAGTTCTGTCTGAATGTTCTAATGATCGTTGGTGGAACTGCTGAGAAAAGTTATAATTCGTTATTTAAATATATATATATGTATATAACTCAAAGGTGACTGACTGACTGACTGACTGACATAGTGAAATAGAAATAGATAATTGATATACATCAGTAAACCTCTGCCTAACCGTTTAGGGATACACGTTTCCAGATAGAAAAGCTAGAACCTTATTTTGTCACAACAGTCGCTGTAACACTTAGAATGTTTAATTGTTTTGGAATCAAAATAATTATCTTAGCACATAGACAATTCCCTGAACAAGACATTGAGCGCACTAAGCTCATTTAAAAATATAATATTAACAGGTGACATAAATATAAACATCAATGCTGACACCTGCGACGCAGGAACCCAAGATTACCTAAACTTGTGTTCATATCATGGGCTCCTCCCTGCACATACTTTGCCTACGCACCAGAGTGGTTCCTGTCTTGATCATATGATGATTAAATCGAATTTATCTAATATTACTCTTGTTACTAACTCAACAATCACTGACCATCACGCTGTCCTACTAACCATAAATTTAACGCTGCCTAAGCATAATCGTTTCCATACAAAGTCCAAATAAAACATAAATAAACTCGAACATGATTTATGCAATATTGACTTTAGCCCAGTTTATGAAACTGCTGACGCTAATATATCATTATCGTATTTCATACAACAGGTGCAACAAGCAGTATTACATAACACAATTGTTTGCACAGTCAATAAAAAACTGGATAATATTAAACCATGGATTACACCTGGCCTCGTTCGATGTATTAGACATAGAGATAAGCTTCATCTAAGTTCTAGAAGATTCCCGAATAACCCAATACTTGAAAAGACCTATAAAAGATACCGCAATTTTTGTAATAATCTTCTAAAAAAATTGAAGACTGATTACGACAAAAGTGAGTTGAACAAAGCAGGTAACAATAGCAAGCTTCTCTGGAAACATATAAAAAATGTCACATATATTACTAAACAGCATGAATCGAATTCGAGCTTACTTTACACTAATACCTCACCAGTTTTATCGGTTAATAACGTAAATAACTATTTTGTAAACGTAGGGAAAAACTTAGCTCAACAGATTGCGAAACAATATTGTACCCAACCGGCTACAACCTGTAGTCTGAAATCTTTTGCTATGTTAGATACAGATGAAGACGAAATTTCCCGTATCATTTCAGGATTAAAGGACAATTGTGCGGTTGGATGGGATGGTATTAGTAATAAGACTCTTAAACTATTTAAATATATTTTAGTACCCCACTTAAGGCATATTTTTCAACTTTGTCTTTCTACAGGGGTTTTTCCTAAATGCTTAAAAAAAGCAGTAGTGATTCCTATCTTTAAATCTGGAGACAAAGGTCTAGTTACAAATTATAGACCTATATCAATACTCACGTCTTTATCAAAAATACTAGAAAAAATCATAAACAATAGATTGATTAAATACTTAGAAAAATACCATCTCCTCTCTCCTGCACAATTTGGTTTCAGAGCCAAGTTATCCACCGCCGATGCAGTACATAGTCTGACAGATTATATAACGCAAGAACTTGGCAAAGGAAACCAGTCCTTGGGCATTTTTCTTGACTTAGCAAAGGCTTTTGACACAGTGTCAATTCCTAGGCTCGTTGACAAATTAGAGAATATGGGTATCAGAGGTACACCGCTAAAACTCCTTTCTGACTACTTAAACGATCGATTCCAGTGTGTTAAAATAGATAACATTACTAGCGATGATCAAAAAACTACTGGTTTTGGAGTCCCACAGGGCAGTATTCTGGGCCCTACCCTATTCCTGATTTACATTAACGACCTATGTAATCTAAATATTGAACATGGCAAGATTGTTTCGTACGCTGATGATACGGCGATAATTTTTACTGCTAAAACCAGCAGCGAACTTTATGAGAACGCTCAACTAGGTTTTAATGATGTAAATAACTGGCTTAAACATAATTTACTAACTTTAAATGCTGACAAGACAAAATATATTCACTTTTCTATGCGTAAGCCTCAATTTAATATAACTAACCCTCACCTCTACGCACATCATTGCGAAAACCGTTCAGTCGGCATGTGTAATTGCCCTAATATATTTAAAACATGTAACATTAAATACCTAGGGGTTATTATTGATGACACTCTTTCCTTCAAACAACACATTGATTACATGATTAAAAGAATGCGGAAATTAATTTATGTATTCAAAAAACTACGAACTATCGCGGATTCGAAATTGATTACACAAGTTTACTTGGCTTTAGGGCAATCAATAATTAGTTACTGCATCACTTCGTGGGGCGGAGCGCCAAAAACAAACATTCTTCCACTTGAAAGAGCTCAGAGAGCAATTTTGAAAGTAGCCAATTTCCATCCATTTTTCTTTCCCACGGAACTCTTATATAAATCCTGCAACGTGCTGACTGTTCGTAAACTTTTTATTTTGCACATAATACTAAAACAACACTCCATGCTTACCTACAATGCTGACATTACTAACAAGAGACGGTTCGATATAGTCTGTACCACAAAAACAACCTCAAAATATGTATTTGTAAATCGATTCTTTACGTTTCTAGGCCCATTCATGTACAATAGATTAAATAGAGAACTTAGTATTTATAAATTAAATTATTCTAGATGTAAGAACTTATTAAGTCAACATTTAAAAAACATTACATACGAGCAAACAGAAAACCTACTCGTAGTATGTAAATAAATGCCTTGACATTAAATCTAAGTTTCATTATTATGTAGTACTTTACTCTGAATTAAACAATATAAGCTTATAAATTTGTTAATTTAAATTTAATTAAAATATTTTTATTATTCTTAGCCTGAAACACAGGTTTAACCTAGTTCAGGCATATCATAAGTAATCTTTTATATTTAATTGTAAGATATCTATTGTTAAAATGTACAGCACTTTTATTTAATAAACAAATTATTATTATTATTATTATTATTATTATAGCTATAGCTAACTTCTCCGTGCATGAAGAAACTACTCGTGTAATACATTGTGTTGCTACGACGTAGCCGAGTGCTACGAAACGCTACATCGTGCTACGTAACGACGGTAATATAGCAAAATGTTTATGTTTGAATATTTATAATTTAAAACTGTCCTCATTTTAAAGTAGCCAAGCAGTGAATGTGGTTTCTTTGCAGAATTTGTATTACGGTGATTTGCATTGACCAAAGCTTGCCGTCTGTTTCTTTAGTATACATATTCAGAAAAAGAAATATCTGAGCCACATATCCATTCTGAATATTATCATAAAATATACAGAATTTAATAAGAGAACTTTATGTGATAAGTAAGTGGTCGGCCCAGAACGTATTTGGTATTAAAAATATTAACAAAGAGTTTTATTACACAACCTCGGCTCTTTATTTTTACGATGGTATTGAAGTAAACTGTTTATAGCCGTATCAACGGGAGTTGGATGGAATTTTATTAGCCTTTTTTGTTGGAACTGCCTTAAGTTTTAGAGTTCATGCCTCATTGGTAGGCAAATTGAAATTTAGTTGAATCAGCTTAGAACGCTGGATATTTGATTCGGCAGCATTCGGTTTAGACGTGCTTCAGTCGTCCTTATCTATAATTATTTTTAATATGACTCTTGTATAAAGAAAACTAGATATATAAAAAGCAATTTTTCCATTTAAATAAAGAAAAGCTACTTACCACGTCCCTCCTGCATCCTCATCATCAAGCCAGTTACTGTCCAACAGACAAACACGAGTCTGCTCTCATTTGATAGGAACTAGGCTAGAAGTCTCAAGCGCGGCAGTGTAATGTGAGATACTGGATTAAAATTCTAAGTCGAGTAAAGTAATCATTGAGTTTGTCTGTCGATTCCTGATGCCCAATTAATGGCAAAACCTACACACATACCCTGCATAGGACCTGAAACAAAAGAGTAAAATGTGGGTGTACTTAAATAAGAGTACTTACATCCGCTACCCCTTCGGAAGTCCAAGGTTGTGTTATGTTAGGTTACAAATCACAAATAAAAAAACCATATTTGAATGTTACATTATTCACTACTTTTTTAAAAAAGCATATCTTTTTTATTTATAATACACTCTCATTGGTCCTGAAAATACAAAAATTTCAAATCTAAATAGATATATATTTTTTTAATTCAAATGTTACATATGGAGCATCCATTTGAGTGTGTAACACGTGCGGCTGCAGATAAGTCCTTAAAAAATAATTTCCCTTAAAATCACACAGAAAGGACGCGGGTGACCAAAAAAATTTTTTCCTTGGGATTTTCTCTTATTGAGTGACCAGCCTTTTGTTGGGGATCTTTTGTGTAAAAAAATGCGAGGTTTTATGGCGACCCAAATATGGTCAGTGTCCTTGTCACTTTAGTTTATATTAAAAGCCTTTTGCTATAATATATATTCACATATGTATGTAGAATATATAGATATCTCTTATGATATTAACACTTTTTGTAATAAATTGCTAATAATTAATGCAGGACAATTTTCTGCATATAGTACATGATGGTAGGTAACGCAACGGTATTATAGTTATCTATCGAGATAGGCCCGAGAAGGGCTTCAAATTCCAGTAGGAGCAAATGTTTATGTAATGAGCATGGATATTTGTAAAGTCTGGTATTTCTATGTATAAACAAATATATCATGTATGTAGTGTATTAATCATATCAATATCAAGTCTAATTGCTTAGCAAGGAACTAGATAGCGTTGTGTGACACTATTCAGATGTATTAAGACAAATGGAATTTGATATCCCGGGCAGAAATCTCAGAAGGTTAGTTGGTAAAAGCGAATAGTGCTGACTACGAAAATAGTAAATTCAGGTTTGAGTCAATCTCTAGGTAATATTTATTTAAAAAAAACACTGAATAAAACTACTTTTTATCGGATTTTATCGCTGTACGTACGTTAGGATTAAAGTAATATAGTATATAGTAATAATACTATATACTATATTACTTTAATCCTAACGTTTCGAATCCTTTATAATATCAAAAGTTGGGCCGTGACCATAGTCAGTAAAAAGTAGTTATTTAAGGTCTTGGTAATTTTCGTGAAATCATTACACTAAATAACTACTAAGAATTGTGTTGAAAAGCAGAAGAAACTTGAAAAACTTGAGCGTAGTAGTCAATTTATATATTAATCCAGTCTATAAAAAACATAAGAAGCCAAAAAGTCATAAATCCAGTCTCGTATTTACTTCAGACCGCCATTCAACCGTGACTGAAGGATCTACGAAATATAAAAATGCAAAGAGAAGCTGAACAAGTCTTTTCATTTGAGCTTTTTCATCACATCAACAAGGCACTGAATTACGGCACTATTTAGTAGAAAATGAATTGGCCAATCTGCGCTACGCGTTAAGGGCCATGCGCATTATCTAAACGGTTACGTGCGCTAACGCTGCGGTTGTGTGGCGGTTGGTAATGATGTCATCTGTATGGAGGCTCTCATTAGATGTGTGGTTGAATCTGAATGACTTCATTTTGTCACTAGTTCGACGTATGTCGAATTTGATTTTTGTATGTAGTTTGCGATTCGTATTTGTGGTATTTAAAAATCTCCTCTATAATCGTACATTTAGGCTTCAAAATTGAATAGCCATTCATTTTGTTGTGTCTAAAATTAATTTATCTGATAACTTCAATATAAGCCTTAATCCTACAGTTCGTAGATAAAAGGTAAGGAAAAAAAACAAGGAAAAGGTCTTTCTTCCCTGATCAAACGAAGTATTCTTTTTCAGTCTGAATAACTACTTAGTGACAGCCATCCAGCAACTACATTATTGGACAAAATCGATATCCTAGTTAATTGATTGTCAAGACGACTCTTAACAAAAATTCGCAAACACAGTGAATCTATAAAATCTACACGGCCCTTAAGCGCCCGCGTCTAGCGCTAGAGGCACTGAAAAATGACAACACAAACAACCAGCGCTTTAAAGCAATGAAAAAGCGCCACAAGATGCACTCTAAGGTCTGGTAGTGAACTGTTTACAGCTCTGCGCTGCAGCGCTTATATTGCGCTGGTGACACCACACCCCATTTCCGTTCTATTTTCGCGATTTTTAGCCAAACTACGTTCCGCATTGCCAATATTGAAAAGCGAAGCGAATATTTGGCAAGGAAAACCTTTGAACACCCGAGGAGTTTTAGTATATGAGACATACGATAGCTCTGGGCGAATCAATGTTATTTATTTTTTCAGTTGCAACAAGATTATTTTCTTTTACATGATTGTATGCAAAACGCTTTTATTAGTCACAAGTTTATTTTATGTAATATAAAGTTATTTACAAAATGACAAAAGATATTTTTTTGTAATTAGAACCACAAAACACACAACAAAATTTCGAATATATGAACGAATTCATGTAATATTTTATTTTTAATTTCATACCGCTACTATCTACAAGTCTACAGGCTTTCGCTCTCATTACACTCTTTATGCAATGGATACCTACAGTGCTTGAGTTGTATGGTATTTAATAAATAACAGTCATGACTATTTCCAACCAGTAATATTAAAAAGTTTTATCGTCAATATTTTCATTTCGGTTTTATTTCTCCAAAAACTTCGCTCAGTCACGATTAAAATGTTCACTCAAATTCGATTCGCGAGGAGTTAAGTGAAAGCTTAAACTTACACTAAGTACGGTAACTATAAAGCAAAGTAACATAACAGTTTTAGACGTAAAATCGATATTATAGTTTATAAGTGAACGTTGTTTCAACTGTCCGCATCTCAGCCAGGCATAGTTATGGTTAGTTGCACCCATAGCATTTACTTATTAGTTCCGACAAGGCAAGTTTCCTAGAATTGTTGAACTCCGCACAAGATTTGGTGCCAGGCAATGAGTACTAAACTGGTTTTATTAGCTTTATGCCGCATAAACAAACAAGAAACAGTAAGCTTACTTTGCACAGAACGGAACTTGTATTAGAACATCTGTTTTCTTGGGCAAACATTAGGGAAGTCGTGTATATTCATGTTGATATGATTATACTAGCTATTGCCTGCGGCATTCAAAGCCCCGCTCGTATACCCGAGTTTGCCTCTTAGGGTTATCACTTCCAAAAATTCAGCCTCAACTCGCGTCTTCTACCTGTAGTTTCAGAAACCTAAGCGGTTCCTACCGAGTCAGGAACGCGCTAGCGGCTATAGGCTACGGTAACTGCTCATCATTAGGGGAGCTGTAAAATGGCTTGCCACCTATTTTTTATAAAAAATTATATAGATCAAGTCATTTACACTTCGTGTTTAACCAATTTAGGCTTAGGCATAGGCTTCAATAATACAGGTCATTTTTTTAAAGGCTAAAACAGCTTCCACGTTATTGTGCCTATATGTAAAATCGTCTTCCATTGTATCGTTTTTCTCATAAATAGAAGATAAAAGTAATTTATTGCATGCCACGTAACGATCAAGGTCTTGCCGTCAATGGTGAGAGGCATAACAAAAAGGAAACAAACATTAGCGTTTTACACCCAAAAGCTTTTAGCGCATAAAATATTGTTTACAAACGCAACGCTTCGAGCCTACAACGTTGTTTTTGTATGAATTAATGCATTTTTTTATCTTGACCTATGTATGTATGTATAAAAATTACGATGGAAAACTTTCTATTTTAACATATTATTAAATTACCATAATCGGGCTCGTTGGTAAGTAACTTTACGTAACCTTTTTAAGAATTACAAAGACTATTACTTCTATCTTTGCAACGCGCACTAGTGATGAACTATCGTCTATCGATAAACTACCGTCGGAGCCTGATTATTAATTTCTTATTTAAGGTCGAACCCCAAGGCCTTAAGGATTGAACTAAGCTATAACTGGCATGGTATATTAGCAGTAAATTACGATATAAAAGCTTGGGTGAGATCATAAAGAGCTTGATAAACTCGAAAAAAACTCAAGCTTGAGCTAAATAAATTACTATAAGTATCTACACACATATGTTTATATAAAATCCTCTAGTTGTACTCTGGGATTAGCTATAAACGCTTTACCACTCCATCATTTTCTACATGTGAATAGCCGCTGAAATTTTTAGTACCAAACAAATTAGATTTTTTCTTTTCATAGAGTTTAATTTCGGTTTGAGTGACGGAAATACCCTTGTCTTGTCTAGTAGCCCTTTCAGACTCCGGCTCTACATAGTAAAAATGTTTGGTGCCGATATTCCAGCTACATCAGGCTACTGTGAATATGCATGTCATTAAGCACTCATTAATTCTTTTATCACAACATTTTTTTTTATGTTACAAGAATATTTATTCATTTATGATATATCGAAGAGAATAATAAACTATAGAAACTATATATTAAATAAATACACATAACTAAATTTTAATTGATTAACGTCGTATACCGTTTTTGGTATACTAATATGTGAACAATGAATTGATGTGTAATATAAATTTAACAATGTCGCACTGCCTTCCAAATTAAAATAACTAAACCAACTCAGATTGTCATAACATATATTGACACTATTATGTAATAGATTTTATACACATATAATTCCTTATTTAGGAGAAGGAAACACTCACAATAACAAAGCGTGAGCGTATAATACGTCAAAAGTAAACATCAAAAAGAAAAGTCAAGAGAAATTTAAAGTTTGTTCAGAAAAAAATACGAGAGGGGAACGTGCACACCTTATGGTCGGTTGAATGAGAGATAACGACCAGAGTTCGGTTATTTATGACTAACGAGCCTATTCAGAGGCGCCGTGCTTCCAAATGGAGATTTATGAAACAGAAAATGTCGGATAACGTACGTCTTGAGTATAATTTGTTGGCGACGGGCGGTGTGGATTCCACGTTATCTGGGCACCGTGTGTGACTGTGTGCTTAGTTTGTGCCTGGGAAATTGGAATCCTGATTCAGTAATTGACTTTGATTGTTTGTTTTCTTTTGCTTAATTGGATATGAATTTAATTCTTTATTTATTTTTATAGCATTTCAATATACACACATACATACATACACATATTTAACTGTCCCATAGCCAGACATGGAAAAACCCAATAACATTTCACAACCTGGGTATCAAACTCTGAACTTTACGCTAAGCAGCTGCCCACGAGAATACTATCTGGAGGAATGCAAGAAGCTACTATCATGATGATTCACCCTTAGATAGCTATTACGATATTTATCTACACGTTTAGTTATATCCATGAATATACCATAAAAAATATTGATCTAATCACTACATATGAGGCGTTGAGTTCCAGAACGGCCTGTAATTTTCACATACAAATTTTCAATTGTTTATAAAAAATATAGGCTACTTTGGCACTCACAGCCTCATATTATAAAACATAGTCCCCGCTTCTGTCTATCTCTCTGAACGCGTTCACTAACAATATCTACAATGAACTTAATAATTACCAAATGAATGGAGGAAGGTATTTATGGGGAATATTGTAGTGTATAATTCATTAATGTTTCAGGTATATATGCTCTCCTAACCTAGCTTAGCCGGAGTGGATTTGTACAGCAATAATAAAACATACCAATAGGTGCGTCGTATTAAATTTTCCAGGAAAAATAGAAACAAATTGCTGGGCAATCGAGAGCGACCGCGATAGTAATCCGTTACCCTTGTTGACTCTGACAATTCGCTGATGGATCGGCCTTTCACCGGGCTGTGTTGTTTTTCTTGCCATTTGAATACAAAGACACATCAAATATGTATGAACATACCTACCTCATAAATATTATGCTGTTTTGTATGAATACTCGCATCAAATATGTTACATTTTGCACTCCCCATCAAATAAAGTCAGAAGCCCTATCGCCTTTTGTTTTACGTCTTCTTAATCTTGAAAGTTTCATTCTGATTATGTCAAATTAAATTACTAAAGTATACGAAAAAATTCAATGAATCTAAGTAAAAATATGTAAAATGAATGTCATTTTGTGACTGTCTTGTTAAAGAACTAACAAAAGATTAAAATTTTACTATTTTTCATGTATTCCATTCTCGGTAGTCCATTTTATTTTGTAGCCATAGGTATCTATCTGCTTGTTCAGCCTTTAGAGAGGTAATTTCGAAAATAAAATTGTACCCCGTTAAACTTAAAAAAAACAGTGCCGTCACGGGACGCCTGGCAGATGTGAAACATCGACATTATTTTGTAAAAGTGATATGCAGAAAAGAACATATTGTGATAGGAACTAAATATGTCATAATGATAAAATAAAATATTACGATTTTTTTCCACGTCAAAAATATATAAGTGTTAAAAGAAACATATTAACACAAACTCAAAGAGGTTTAATACAATTCACAATTCGAAAAAAAAAGGTAAACTTGAAAATAGAACTAAAATCAAATTTAAATTTCGTGGCGACGCTTTCGCCACGCCAGAAATCAGTTTTACGTGCGGCTATAGATGTTTCACATCAAAAATTCACTACTGGATGAACTTAAAACGAAACATTGATGATGACGAACTTAAAACAAAACACAAGCAACATTTCCGCACGATAAGTCGGTTACGTTATTTTAACAATTAACCAAAACTCCGTAGTGAGTCACATCACTAATGAATGAAACATTTTATTCATATTTGGTTTTTCGCGGGATTAATTGATGCAAACATGTGTCGAACAGCGAAATTAAAACGGCCACGGTCCAATAAGTATTTCAGATAGGTACCGACAACGGTCAGCAATTAAGGAAATCAAATAAAATTCAATAGGAAACATTTGTTGGAAATTGCTAAACCCTAAGCCGAAAGGGCCCAATTTGCATTTTATTAGCATGAGATCGGAATAAAAATGTGTTTATACTGGAATGAAAGCGAGATGGCTCACCTTATAGAGATCGAATGGATACAGATGTAGCGGAGCTCTGCACGCAAAGAGTTCCACAAATCAAATACGATTTTGTTTCAACAAGCGCTTTGTGTAGAACTACTCTTTTTCGTAAATTCTGTACCTACGTGCGCTTTTATCGCTCTTTTGAATACAGTGAATACAAAGTAACGCGCGTTTTTCAACAACTGTTTCGAACACTCTTTTCACACTGATAGATGTAACGTTATATTACTTTGAGTGGTAGGACTCTGATGGCAAGTTCGTCTATGTTCGTAACTTGTACTGGGCAAAAGAGACGGAAATACTTCGCCTCAGGGTGACAATGCCATAGGACATCTGTTAGCGTCTATAATACTACGTATAGCGCTTTCCAATGAACGATCCGGTTTCGATTATGACGTGACAAATCAACAACTCGTATCAGAAATGAGATGATATAATTACTTATGAAGGACGTTAATTGCCAATTTTAAAACTACGAACGAATCATAATGAGGTTTGCTACATCTGTATGGTTCCTTCTAAATTAAAATACAAATGTTTAAGCAAGAATAATACACGGAACAGTCTAGCTATTACAGATAGGTACCTACAGTCTGTCTACCAAGAAAAGCGAAAATAATTATAAACAAACGCTTTCTACGATGTACCCCTACATTGAAAGGGAACAAAGGTTAATTAAATTGTCTGTTTAATGTATAAATGCCTAAGGCAAGTATTCTAATCAAAGCGTTTTTGTGATGATAATTTTAGACGCTGTAAATAAGTTTTACAGGTGTTTTAGCGTAAGAAATATTTTGTAAATAAATCTTAAATATTTAATTCTATAATACCATTAAAATTGAGTTACATGTTTAGATAACTTTTAATAGTAATCTATAAGAAAATAAAGGCAAAAGTATTCCTAAGCTTATGTATATTAATATTATAATATTGAACTAACTCCTCTCATCCTAAGAAAAAATCAGCGCCCACCATAGGTTTATATAATGGATTGAAGTTGATGATTTTTATACTATGGATTATATTACAATTCATTTGCCTGGTTCAGAGCCCTCAATGACAAAAGGCACCATGATCTTCCTATGACTAACCTATGGCAGGATTGTTTAGTCACCAAAAACATTCAGACAATACACAATGAATCGTCTTGAATACGAGAAGGCGAGCAGATGTATGATATGATTACATACTTGGAATAAAACTTTACTTACTTACTTTTTATAGATTACTAGCTGACCCAGCAAACGTTGTTTTGCCACATTATAGGGGTTGGTGGACTACCCCTAACTTTTAGGGGGATGAAAAATAGATGTTGGCCGATTCTCAGACCTACTCAATATGTTCAGAAAATTTCATGAGAATCGGTCAAGCCGTTTCGGAGGAGTATGGCAACGAAAACTGTGACACGAGAATTTTATATATTAGATATAGCGGTATATTAATATAATTTAAATCCCTATGTCTCGGACTCAAAAGATGGGAGCTTTAAGCTTAGATAAAATATGAAGTTTGTAAAACTTCCAAGAATTTGACGAATATAATCAAATCATTGGATTTATAAGTGACAAAGGTTGTTGGTATTGCCGTAGTAAATAATACATTTACCTAAAAGGGGTCGCTTAATGCATCCTTTCCTTTAAATGGAGGGCTATGTCATTTCTTTTTCCAATTCTGTTAACAAAGAAATAGTATTTACATAAATATATGTATGTTTCAAAGCACTGGTGGTTTTGTAAATCATATTGACCTCAGACAAAAATGTAAAGTTATACATATTATGTCTGATATATCTGCGTCATCAGTAGGGTCAGGCTAACTCAAATCAAATGGCATTAAATTCATAATAATTATGTTGCCTAGCATGATTCCGGTGTTTGTTTCAGCGTTTTTTTATAGAAGTCTTAAGTTAAACCTACATAGTAGTTGTATGTGTTATTGTGTAGGGTCTACAAAAGATCAATTGACGGGAATTCTTGCAGAAGAATTGCTGGCAACTCTACCAAATACAAGCATACACAAACAGATCCAATTGTTTTAAGTATTATAAATATTTTACAATATTACACCCAGTCTGAAACAAACTAAATATTTTACATTACAAATGAAGTCACGCACCAAGTACGTGAACTTGTCACTGGTATATAAATAACAACCAATAACGGGGTCTATTTAAAAGCATTTCAAGCAAATATAAACAGATGTTAAAATGTTGTATCTCTGTTTTATTTGTCTAAAATAATGGGCTATGTTGTGTATAAACAAATGAATATACAACATTACATCTAGATAGTAGATCTCATCATGTTTCATATTTATTTGTTTGATGTACAGGCTATTTCATTTCAGCTGTGGTAGCCTAGTGGACCGTAATTTCAAAACTTTCGGGATCAATTCCAAGTCATGCATTGCTTACTTTTCAAAGCTACATAATCATGTGCGTATTTATCACATACTCAAACGGTGAAGGAAAACATTGCGACGAAATCTTCATGGCTGAGATTTTCTCGATGACGAGTGAAGTCTGCGAACCCGCACTAGGCTAACGTCTACTAGACTAGACTTGGCACTAGACTACAGCCTAATGAGAGGAGACTCATGCCCAGCAGTGGGACAGTAAAGTGAGTTGATGATGATGATCTATGCTACCTACTACTACTATTTAAAAGTACTATACTTTAGACAGGCTTGTAGTTCATAATATACGTGGCTTCGATTTTTTCCAGGATATTTTTCTCCAAACAGACGGATTCATGAGAGATTACACATGAAACACAAAAAGTAGGTCATGACAAGTGCGAACATGTCTCACTGTCGCGCGTCATTAGTGCCGTATGTTTTACTTGACAATAATATCGAATAGCTAGAGAAAGTATTGCAATAAATTTAATAATATTGTTAAAGGAAATTTTAAGACTTTGTTATCAGGTATAGTATTTATTAAATACGTATATTGCGCTAGCTTTCGTTTGAGGTCCTTTTCAATGAGCCAATGTTTTATAAATCTACTAAAATACCATTGTACTTAACATTTATTGAAATTAGATTAGCCGTTTTGGCGTGAGAACGTAAAATACAAATAGATTTTTACTTACTTACATTAGTATTTATGTGTAACACAACACTTCAATGTTGATCAATAATAATAACTTATGTGTATTAGCAATTATTGTATCTGACTTTAAAATAAACAGGGTAAAATTGGAACAGGTAATTATTGTATAGTTTAACGTTATTGGTAAAACGGTAAAAACACTCACATTCATAATATTAGTACGCACTTTATGCATTTCCTACCTGCTTTTTATAAAAATGTTCAGTATCGTAATACGGTTTTATTTTTCAAAGACAATATTCTACATTATAATTTGCAAAAAGTTTTCAGAAAATCTACACAGATCTTCAGACATCATCCATTCAAACTGACATAAAACCAATATGTTTTCATACTTTAAAATAAATATATAAAGCAATTCAAATGGATGGAATATAAATAAAGTTTCATACTGTTTTGGAGGGGCGGGACCAGTTGGGATAAGTTCGCCCAAGTTGGTAAATATTTGTGCCAAGTTTACAGTTTGTTGCGCGACACACCATCAATCAACGTCGCCATGAACATAGACATCAACAAACAACCCACGGCCATCAGTAAATAGTCAATGTTATTCAATTATATTGATTAACTTTGTTATTATTGTGGGCCTTACTTACTTGTCAATTTTGGCTCGCCAAAAATACACCTTAATAAAGCAGAAGAATAAGGAAGAGAATTAAGCGATTACTTTTCGTAAGACGTTAGTGTTTAATCAAAAATAAAATGAAAGCTCGATCGATAGATGAGGGGATTGCGGTCATCAGCTGTTTGGAGTGTCGCGTGAATAAATTCGTAACTAGACCTATCAAATTGCGGGTAGTTCTGTATTATAAAACTAAAGAGTCTATGGTATTCATCTTTTTATTCCACCTGATGCCTGCTATTTTTGACGTTAGTGTTGTTGTCAGTTGTTTTGTAACTATCCTGTCATCACTTAAGTTATCTTGATAAAAGTTGTTACCATAATTTTATGCTGCTAAAGTGTTTGAAGTTTTGTGTTATTGTGTATTGCAGTTTACTTTCCATTATTTTCATTTAAAGGTAATTTTACTAATTATAGTCAATCAATTAATGGCCTTCAGATACTACGATACATATGCAACCACTTCTTGAGACTAGAGAAACTTTTCTAGTAGATAATTATGATCTACTTTAAGTATACCAAGAAGTGGAATTAAATAAAAAATAATGAGTTAGTCTCCTTATTTATACACGGTATATTCTAATATAGGGTAAACAAACTAATAATCAAGCTATCGAAGCCTCGTTAAAGACACGAGACGTGATGGTACGTTATGCCCTCAACAGTAATCGCCATTAATTATTGCTAGGGTTACGCTACAAAAAACTGTAGGCTGAGAATGTGCAATTAAATGCTTTTCATTCCTTCTCTGCGATTAAAATTGTAAATAAAAAAGGGTACCTATAAATAAAAACTTCAAGAGAACGTGAAAGTATTTCTAGATTAATTGTAAACATTAGTTTTACTGCGTTTCTAAACACATTCCGTTCTACTGGCTTTTATTTGCAACAATAAAACGTCACTACGTTCAAATAATCCTTGAAGCTTAACGCGTGCGCCTTTAGAAGGATTGTTATAGATCGTTCTAGGAATAAGTGTTATGGAGACTAGAATAAAAGACCTTTGAAGGCATTTAAAGCGCACGTAAACTTGTAAAGATTTTTTTTGTTCGGGTAAGCACGCATTTCGCCTTAAGTGACGATGCTGTGGACAGTAAAAGACGGTTGCCTAAAAGGTTTTTTACCTACTCCATGAATTGTTAAAGAAAAAAACTGTTAGTCAATAGGAAATAGTAAAATTTTGTCAACAATCTGTATGAAAATATCCGTTTTTCCATGAATGCAGTGTTGGTGCCATGGCGAAAATTTTACTAAAACATTCATGCCAGTCGTGGATGTTTACCAGCACACCTACGCGCCTGCTTAAAACAGACATGATGGTATGTTATATCATTCAACCTTAAAATGTACTTATATTGCCTACCTACGTATCTCTCTACGTACTGTATAGTTATATTACCTGTGCCTGTGTGTTAAGCCTGTGTTTTGGTGCTTGGATAAGTGTATTATAAGGTAATAATATACTACACAAATTGATAAAATTATAAAAATTTACACTCACGCGAATAGAAAATTTAGCTACTATTTACAATTTTTATCGTGGTTATTTACATATATTTTGATAACTTATTTGTGTGGATCCTTTACAGTATGCACAGTCACTGGCAGAGGTTGTCGAAGGTGTCTTGTCTTATATTTACTATCAGCTACACTATACTTTTTTCAATTATTATATCCACGAGTGTAAAATTAACAATTAAATTATTGATCTTATTTTAAAATGACGTGAGCAAAGCAATGAAGGACAAACTAACCACATTTTTAAAAATTGCGTCGTCTCCGAATGGAAAACACATGAATTCTCTTTTTAATACGATTCATTTCCTACTTTTTCTTATTCGTTTATTGACAGTCGACCTGAACCTCAACTCACTTGTCTATAATATCTATATTGTGTGATATTCATGTGTGAAATATAAAGTAATGACTTGGCGGACAGAGATTTTCATGATATCCAGAATTGATGATTTTGAGTAGTTGCAATACGGATTGCTTTGTATAAAAATTGTTTTGTGCTCAAAGTCACGGACTTATTCAAACACCGTCGTATTTGGGTAAAATTATCTTTACTACCATACGAACTAGTGGACGTCCCATGTATATTCAATACGATTTTATAGAAACAAGTCCTAATTTTAACAAAACATACCACCACGCATGCATTAATTATGGGTTAACCAATTGTTAAATGAATACCTATGCTTAATTCACCAGTATACTTAAGGTCATATTAAATAGGAAGCCAAGCGAGCCTATTGCCATTATTCAGACACAAATATACACGACAAGTTTCTCTTAAGTATTTCCTAATATAAGAACCCAATAACCCCATATTTCGATGAATCAGAACTTTAGACAATATTAAAATTCAAGTCACGTTTTAAATAAATACCTTATATAGTAATACATAATGGTATAGTTTAACAATTGACGTATATTTTTATTTGTTATCAACATTATATCAGTACAGGACATTTGTCAACAAACTACAAGTAAAAACTGGTGCGGCAACTTATATGTGAACAGTCTACAACTGTTGTCGGAAACCAATAAAATGGGAGCAACAATATTTGTAGCAAAACATGTTGCACTAATATGTTTTTGCGCTAACTTCAGCGCTAAAGCTGTGTTCTGTGAATGTATAGTCCTCCCTTTTTCTGCAAACAATTCTACGATCGCATGTAGCACTATATTGAATTGAAATACTTGTTTTTCTTTGATGCTGGTAATTTTGAAGTAGAACGACTTTTTTATAGATTTTGTCGCGGTATATTAATATTATCATATTTATCCACTCGATGCGGGCGGCGCATGACCGGTCGTCGCGGCGATCCTTGGGGGAGACC
Source organism: Craniophora ligustri (assembly GCA_905163465.1). Lineage (NCBI taxonomy): Eukaryota > Metazoa > Arthropoda > Insecta > Lepidoptera > Noctuidae > Craniophora > Craniophora ligustri. The sequence goes on from LR990970.1 coordinate 6,130,712, forward strand.
TATGTCCAGCAGTGGACATCTATCGGTTGATGCGATGTTGATGATATTAGTATTATTTATTCCCAATATTTCTGCCGTCGCCGTGTGTCTATTCAATTCGTTAGTTTTTAATGAATACGTTTATCTGGTTTTACATAATCTGTCAATTTTAGCATACCGTGCATATACCATGGATTCTATTCATTCGATCTAAAAACGATTTAAAACGTCTGGAACGACAATATTATGATCGTGCAAAACCAAAATAAAATCTCCAGAAATCCCGAGAAGAATGATGAAATCCTTAGGGGGAAGCTGATAACAGTGATAATAAATGTAATCAATAGGAGTTTGCTAACCCAATTTAAAACAAAGATACACAATCATCCATGTCGCCCACGAAGGGATAGGCAGAGGTGTACCACTGTAGCACGTATACATGTTTAACTTACCATGTAATAGGTGGCGAGCTGTCGTCATCAACTAGGCACGCACCTCAACTCCGAGCTGCTACTAGGAATTTCATAGAAAGACCCAATAGCACTTATTATACCTGGGAATCGAACCCATATTCTCTTGCTCAGTAGTCGCACTTTACAACCACTGGCCCACGAGGTAGCCAGAGATACACAACTAATCAAAATGTTGTTCGGAATTTGATTTTGACATTCCTTGCTATTATAAAGATTTTGACTATTTAATAAAGACTAAGATTGAATATGGTTTTTCAGTCAAATTACTAAGAAACGTAAATTCATTAGCAAAAATTGGTATAACCTGAATTCTCCCCTTTTACAACAATAGCGATAGTTTCCTTTATGCTCACGTGAACTAGAAACCCGTTTACATTCAAATCCATACAAAAATCATCAAAAAAATATTTGATTAACCGTGTTATTGTATTGAAAAACTAATTCCGGGGATAACTGCACACAATAGTGGCACAAGGTTTTTACTTTCCATTCAATTTATAAAATTGAATCCATTGCACGGATATGTTAAAATAACAATTTCCTTTAAGCTGTAGCGTTATGCTGCGGAATGACGTATTACTAGCGGATTTGACAACAGTATTCACTAATGCCAGGAGTTAAGAGGATCATCAGACCTTCAGAATATTTTACGTGAAGCACCCATCCTCAATCACATAACAAGTTAAAAGCTAGATCATCATGGCTATTTTCGGTTAGCCAGAACATACAAGTACCTAATTACCTGGTCATCATTAGACCTAATTATAACCTGTTTCTGTTAGGAGATTCGATAGTTACATAAATAGACTATTTGACGTAGTTAATGTATTAGGTATCTCAGCAAAAAGGATGACAACAATACCTTCGACACATCTGTTCTGTTTAATTGCCAGTTCCTTTCTACCGGTAGTTAGTGCCAAAAAACAAATACTAGTATATCGGTAAAATCTTTAAGATCATTGGGCAATGTAATGCTCTTAAAGAATAAAGGTAGAAGTACCGCGTAGGTCTAAGACGTGTTAGCAAGATTTACATGTTGTCAAGAAAGTCTATCAGATGTGCAAATTTCCTTACGATATTTTTCTTCATTGCTCCAACAAGTGATAATGTAATTAATAATAATACGGACGTGGTTTTTTAAATGTCCGAGGCCATGGCCATAGATTCGATCTTGAAACCTATGGCAGACCATAGATTCTGCTAAAATGACGAAATATAATATAAGATACTATTTATACCATCTGTAATATTCTTAGAATGAAAAATCAATTCTAAACTTATTTAATACAATTTTACCCACCAAATAATTGAACACAGACACTAGTAGTCATTATATTTATGCTCATTATTTTGTTCAGTACTTATTTCGCTACGGTTTTAGGTAAAAGTATCCGGTATAAAAATAACAAAACCTCCTATTTCGAAACAAGAAGCTTACATTCGAATATGTCATTATTTGTAAATCCAATTACCCTTAACGTCGACAAAAAGTCCTTCAAATAAGTCTTGCTAAAGTGTCTTTATATTTACATGCGTAATGAAGTCGTTACAGCAGATACAATGAATAAGTACGTAGGTATCTCTATATATCGTATTGGCTCGAGTCTGAGGTCAACCAGCCACCCTCGGTCGAACAATTTGTCTTGAAGTGGAGGAGGAAGCTCCCAGACGGGTACAAATGGTAGATTACTTCGAGTTTACTAGATACCCGCCGTAGACAAATGTCGTATCCACTTGGTCGAGTCTCGCCGCGCGCGCTGTAATGAATGTCACTTTGAAAGGGATATTATGCAGGGATCCATCACTTAGACAATGATAGACAGATTCTAATGCGTTTTAAACTATTGGAGCGTGGTTCTGACGTTTTATGGGGGGTTACAAAGATTAATAATGTAACGGAAGGTTGGAATTTAATATCCAACTTAAGTAGCATCAAACTTTTGCTTTGTTGCATGGCTAACAAATATGTTAATCCGGAGGTAGTTTAAGTCCTTTTACTATTGTCTGTGTCCATAACCAAACTGTCGAACCAATATAAGTAAGATCTTTACAACAAAATTTAAGGCAATGAAAAATTATCTGTATAAATCTAATAAAAATAACTTTAATTATTAACTTATTCATTTATCAATGAGTAGTGTACAGTTGATTATGACTTTAATAAAAAGCATTTGTTATGTTCCAGTTAATTTATTTTTTGGGCCAGTAAATAAATCTGTGTCATATTACATACTTATTTCATACTTTTTTTTACTTTGTACAAACAATACAGGGCAAAAATAAATTGTCACAATTATGAGAATGATGTTAATGTAGTTAGGAATAATGAGGAAAGTTTAATCATTATGGTTTATAATTTAAATTTAATACAAATAAGTTGTCAAAAGCGTTCGTTCACTAATTAATGTACACAAACACTGGAATTAATAAATCAAACACAACTCTAATAGCGCTAATTGCCTTATATCAGCACAAAGCCGGCAACTAATACTAATGTTAACGTATGTTACCTAATGATTTGAAACTCCAGAACATTTGTACCTAATTATCGCAATTGATATTGATCATAGATTTGAGTTACAAAGGTTTGTTCAATTCGAAAATATGTTCTTAAATCTAAATTAATAGTCATTTTAAAGTTTTTAAGGTAATCCTGTTTTATCAAGTTGACTCTCGCATAATTTTGTACATTTTCAATTTCATAACTTATTGTCAAATGACAAAAATATAGTATATCAAAAACTTATCATGTATGTGATTATGATTAATGGAATAATACCACCACAATAATTAATTATATTTAGTACTAGCCAGCCTTGCAAATGCCTTTAAGCTCAATACTCAATTATTAAAATATAATTTAAAGGACTAATATTAAAAAATCCTTTCTTACTACTCATTTTTATCACAAAATTGTGGGTTTACCATAATTTTCATATCCTTACAAATTACTATCAACAGTTTCAAGTATTTTCGCAACTGCGTTGGAGTTGCTTTTCAGTCTATCTATGCCTCTTAAATTGTACCTATACCTGTACCTACCTATTTTACACGAAGCGACTGCCGTCAGACCTCCACAGCCCAATACTAAAAGTCGGATTTCCACTGTGTACGAGTATGACAATTTCTGCCAAAACTATACCTAATTATACTAACACCAAAATCATAATTTGTCACCATAACTGTAACGGTGACTCCACATACAAACCAAATGACTTAAAAAAAACACTAGGCTTGTTACAACTTGCCATCAGTTGTCGAAAACCCTCTGTGTGAAGTTCTGATATCCAATTATCTTCACATCGGTATCCGACTGACTGGTGACGATTGACAAGCGTTGCAGGTGGACGGCCGACAGGTGTTCGATGGATATCACAGATATACTTTGTCTGTGGACCTAGAAGCAGAAACATCGACGATCAACAATCTCACTCACTCAGCTATATTGGAAAATAAGCCAGTTGTTTGACGTACACATGACGTACACTCTGAAATATATATACACTCACAAACATAAATTTAAATGAAGCATAGTTAAATAATAAATAATAAACCATCACTCCTGTCGTCCCCGATGGGTTTAGCAGAGGTTTTAATGTATATCCACTCTTCGTCGGTATGTTTTAGGTCCCATGTAATAGGGGACGAGTATATTGCTATCAACCGGGCACGAATCCAATCTCCGAGCCGCTACTGAGAATTTCATAGAAAAACCCAATAACACTTTGCTAGACTTGAAAATCATACCCAAGACCTTCTTGTTCAGCAGTCGCATTTACGACCACTAAACCATCGAGGCAGAATAAAGCATTTAGTTAATGCATAACATACCACGTTCCAAAAACACAACAGTAATATTAACTTAATTTATAATTATGTACATAGTTAGTATCAAATACACTACGGTTTTAATGACGAAAGTATAGTCCTAAAATAATATAGTGTAAAACACATAAGGCTTCCAGCTGCACTAAATAATGTCATTTGAGCTTGCTAACTTTTAATTTATAGCCTTACCGTAGCGAGAGCCTTTCAACGCACAATATTCCCCTAGTTGAGTGAAGCGAGAGTAAATTAGCCGTAACGTGTAAATTGAAACTCAGGTAATCCGGGGAATTACAACGTCCCGAAAGTACCCGTATACGTTAATTAATAAAGGGACACCATGACTTTAAATTAATACCTGTATTGGGGTAATGTGTATATGCACTTTATGTATATATTGTCCTTACCCTTATATACTCTTGACCCTTTGTGATCGCAGTCACAAAAGGCAGTGATACCAACAATGATCTTACCGCTTAATGTGTACGAGTTATTGTTTTATTATTCATGCATTCCTGACGTCATAATTCCTTTGGAGAATGAATAATGTTTTATCATAATGTGAATAATTATATTGTGTAAGTATTCAATGTCATTTTATTTTAATTAAATAGCAGCTACATAATTCCAGGATTCGTGTAATATGAGGCGTTCAATATAGAAAACCGGCAGACAGCGGACTATTTTAGTCTTTATATCAAAACTTCGACATGATCGAAGCTTAAATTTTGGTATATCGTACTTTAAAACAATAATTATTACAATAAAAATTCCATTATTATTCTTGCCACATTCATTGAAACTTTAAAGCGCCGTAATTAAAAACAACGCCGGCCATGCAGAAATACACTAAAGGATTCCAAAATGAATATGTCATTCAGTAATTGACAATTTTAAAATGACAAGCGCATATTTGCTATATAATATGATTGACGTAATGACGATTAAAGCTTAAGCATTTTTAAAATCGAATTAATGATTGCCACGTTGGTTTGTTGATTGCAAGGAAGCAGAGCCTGACTCCAAAGTCCAATTCTATGGTCAGGCAGTGATATTGCTGTGATATTTAAGCTTTATAGGCTGTGATAGCCTAGTTGAGTGACCAGTTGACTCAGTAGTCAAAGGTTTTGAGATTGATCTCAAGGCACGCAATACTGACTTCTCGAAGTTATGTGCGTATTTATCACATGCTCAAACAATAAAGGAAAAAATCTAGAGGCATGCCTGAGAGCTTTTCTTTATAGCATGTGAAGTCTGCCAAATCGCAGTAGAATAATTTGATAGATTTAAGCCTAATTCATCATTACTCCTCAAATGAGAGAAGATCCTTACCTAGTAGTGGAATAGAAAATGTTTGCAATTCTCAAAAGCAGATAGTATATGCATAGAACCTAACATCATACGTGAAATTGTACATATAAAGGTGTAAATTTAAAATTGTACCTTTTATAACGTAACCTATTTTTGTGGTACTTAGCAAGCAAAATCCGGTCAGTGTAGTCACAGTATAAAACCAATATTGTGACGATAGTGGGAAGTGCGAGGCGGCGACCCGCTAACACGGTACGTCACAAAAGAGTCACGTAGGAATCTCACCCGCCGTACCACGCATGACCTGACTTTATATCTTGTTTACACTGTTTACCGATTCTGAATAAATATGTAGGCCGAAGAATTTTGTAGATTTACGTCTTCATCGTGTAGTGTAGCAATATATTGCGCTGTATTTTTTTGAACGCTGGTTGGTGCTACTAGTTCAACAGTTTAGCTAAGCGTCAAATATTTGAATAGTGTGTCGTGGAAGTTACAATTCCAGCACCATTTGATCATGTTTATTAATTTTGTGAGCAATTTGTACCAGTTATTGCAGATTTGTATAGGTATTGTTTTTACCATTTGGTAGGTTTTTTGACGTAAAAATATTCAATTTTATAGTGAATACACGTTGATTTCAAAAGAATTGATAACTAAGAGACAGTACTATCGTGATACACATTTGGAAAAGTCCAAACTCAAGGCTTTGCGGAGTCAGATATGTTTCAGAAGCAGTGTGGTTAAAGCTTTGGCCCACACTACCTATGAATATGAATCACCAGACGAGCAAGACACTCGCGGACGGAGTTCCTCTAGTTTCATAAATCTGTGAATACAAATCATTGTTCTGTTGTTTTATTGTTGAATTATAAAATTAACTGTGTCATTTAAAGAAGCAACTCTTCTTTCATCAGAATATACGCAGTGCGAATTACGGCGCAGATAAAAGAAGGTTTTAAGCTCTTGATAAAATATTGTTTTAAAATACTTGTTTAAGCCGCTGTCTTTTTGCTGATAAGTTAGCCAGAAATTAGTTAATTGATATCTATATCAATAATATTTATTAAATCGCACTTTATTTAATAGGATTTCGGTGTAGTTTCCTTGTAGGTATATAGCAGTAAACAAAGAAAATATAAAGTATGCAAAGCTAAAATATCTGTGATAAATAAAGCCAATATTTACTCTATAAATTCCACATTCATGTCGAAAATACCGCTGAAATAAAATCTCGTTTAAATAAATTCCAACATTCTAGAGTTTAAAACATATCGCCAGTGCAGTAACTGAACCATCGACTACTGCTTGTCCTTTCTTCTCTCCTTACGGAGCAAATATTTGTATTTCCGACAGATGTTCGGATATTTGTGCATGTGAGATTGTGTCTCTATCGTAGATTATATTGTCCAAACGACTAACTGCTGAGCCTGATTTCATCTGCGTAAAATTCTAAATTAACATCATGTCATGTGCACACGGCGTTGTCCCATGGATCCTCACATTTCAAAAGCAATGTCGAAAAATTCAACCTCAGGCGGGACTCGAACCTGCGTCTTCTGGATTGGTACTCCAGACGCTCTGGAGTACCAATCCAGAAGACGCGGGTTCGAGTCCCGCCTGAGGTTGAATTTTTCTTTCTTAATAAAATTTAATAATCTTAGCTTGAAATAAGCTAAAAAATACAAAAAGATTTTAGCAATCAGATTATTATAAACTAAGGAGTTCAAGGTAGCGACTTTTATGATGATTTTATACTATTTTTCATGTTATCTGTAATATGCTACGTGGCCAAAGAAACAAAAATGAATTTATATAGGTATCTATTATTTGTAGAAAAATTACGATAAGCCACACTTTATTTAAACAGAATAAAGAAATGCATAAAAGAATGTATCCAGCAGAATCAGGATTTTATCTATCCTATAGCAAGAACAAGCATTAATAAATCAAAATTCGCTTGGCACCAATATAATAATACTTAAAAGTAACACAACTATTAGTAAAATAAATGTATATAAAATGCATAAAAGTAATACAATCGGATACAATTAAATATCAGTTCTCAACACCCAAAACAAATTCTATGAAGCGTTAGTAGTATCTCGTTATGTTGGTAACAGTCAATATAATACCACTTAATGTCAAATGCAATGTCGTTGACGTTCCTTTGAATGTGGTTACTGGTTAATGGATTTACTTCAATCTGATCGATTACAAAAAAAAATACAGTAGATAAAAGTATAAATAGCATAGTGAAGTGAAGTCTGCCAACCCGCAGTAGGCTAGTGTGGTGGACTATAGCCTAATCCCACTCAAATGAGAGGAGACCCGTGCCCAGCAGTGGGACGTTAATGGGTTGATGATGATGTCATTCTGTCCCACTTCATTGAAAATACAATTATCAATAATTAGCTGCCCGCCCCCGCTACGCATGGATAATCGCTAGTTTTAGTATTTTTTTTTTTAATATAATATCGCTTTTATTCATCAGGGATGACAAAGCATCCTAATGGTGAATGAATTATTCTTATTGGTCCAGTAGTTTTGAGCCTATTCCATAAAAACAAACAACAAAAAACCAAGATTTCTCGTGGATGACTTTGGATACAATGGGATGATATCAAAATCGGTGTGTATATAAAATCTGTTTGTTACTTTTACCACAATTTTCTTTTTAATATAATATACCATCACGCCTGTCATCCACGAAGGATTAGGCAGAGGTGTAATATGCACATTTTAGCGATTTCCCGAACTATCAACCGGACATTAATCCAAATTCCTCGCTACTACCGGGAATTTCATGCAAAAATCCAAAAAGCTACTCAATCTGGGTATTGAACCCAAGACTTCTTGATCAGCAACCACACTTACGAGCACTAGACCAACGATTCAGTTATATATTTATAATATACAGACTCCCAAATCTACAGGTTGCGTAAAGTCATAGATACTGAGTAATATTCATGCCTACCTAGCAAGATATTCATTGATAATAAACTAATTGCCAATAAATAGACGTATGTTGAAAGAAAAGGTAAACATTTTTCCGCCTCGCAGGTAATATATACTCATCACGTCCTCTCATAGATTTTTTCGCTTAGATAGCTAATACCTGTTCCGAGCATTTTATCCGAGGTGCTATCAAGATAAAGTAAATTATGATTTATAGAGGTGCCAGCTATACGAGTTTACGCGCTGGTGAGATCGGCGTTGAGCCTGCTTTAGCATGTTTGCATTTTGAACATTTACGAACCGGCCGGCGTGAACTGAAAATTATTCGGCCATTCAATTCGTAACAACATTAGATCGCCTTAACTGTTATATTCACTCTGCGCTGTTAGTGTTTGTTCATTAGGAGCTACACAACATTTTGAAATTGAAAGGTATATATTGAGATATATTTTGATTTTCCTAAAATTAGAGAGGCACTTCGAAGAAGAAGATGTATAGCGAATTGGTTTGTTATCCCTAAGAAAAATGTCACATAACCTAATTTGATGTACTTATATATATCATATAGATCTGTTACATATTAAAAGCAACACATCCTTTTTAAATGAAAAAGGTATATTTTTATTATGTTTTATTGTTATAATATATCGGGATATATTAAAAAAACGGTATTTGCTAATGAATTTTGGCGATATAATGGCAATCACTATTACTATCGCAACAAATGGTCATCGATGTTGGACCTCGGGTTAATCGATTTAAAAAAAATAGCGATTTTTACCATCGCGCTTTAATTTACTGTCAGTAGCTACGCTTGCATCTACTAAATCAGCGGGACAGTACGATTATGATAAGATAGCAATGTAATTATAGACCGATATATTCCGTAGCTTGTAACAAAATACACAATAAATCGTAATGATAAAAGATTTTCCTTTCCGTTGATGAATATTCATCAGCGTCTATATGTTTATGTAAAACAGTATCACTGCCAATATTGCGGAAGGCTTCGACCACGTCGCCCCATCAATTATGTCGTTCGCGATCTAACCCTGTGTCCATCTGCGTACCATTTGTATACGTCACTCCTACCTAGCCACGCACACAGCACCAAAAAACCGCACAGACAAAACTGAACTCTACACCTTAGATTCCAAAGTTTATTTCCCTAGTAATGGACATGGTAGATCAACATGCGGGATCGTAATTCGACCATGGTGACAAAACAATCATTAATTAGATTAGACGTTCGGTATTCGGCGAATCATTGGCCGAGCGCCGAACGTAGCCGAAATGACAGGGCGTTTGTTTTGTGGGCTTCGTGTAACAAAGGGAGTTATCGCGACCATCGCTATTCTGCTTGGTAATTAAATATCGATATGTACATTATTTGGTCGGTGATATTATGGACAATGTTTGGCCTATAAAGTTTGTAGGTATATTGTTATACCTTGTCATAATACCATTTCAACATCAAATAATGTGAGTAACGTTACACAAAAGTTCATTACAAAATGTAAGCTTGTATGAAATTCGAGGCACCAAGCAAACAGTTAATTTGTATGTACACAACCTTTTACATTGTCTGTCCTGCATGTACTTACCTTTGCTTGGTATGAACACAAAAGAAAGTTTCTGACACTGTTTTAGAGTTAAAATCTCGCTCTAGTCAAACTTACTGACCCATTCGGTCAGTTGTTTCATACCTAATTGTAGTTGACAGCTATAAGTTTTATTTATATGTATAATCATACGTGCATCCCCGTGAGGATAATTGCAGGTATACTAAAGTATGTACGCACCGAGTCAGTGTGGGTTTTAGGTATCATGGTAGGAGGGGTGACCCTACCAATAGCCAATTTATGGCTTGCGAATTAACGAGCTGGCTTGTAAGTGAGCTTGATATTTCTCTTCAAGATCGAATCTGAAATGAAGAACCTGAACTAAAGTGGCCGACATAGTTGAATTAATTAATAAGCTTGTGCAACTGTGACTTTACGAGACTACGGCGACTCTAAGTCACAGTGGTTGAGCTCGTAGAGTTGATGGCCGCTGGGGCATGGGGATTTAAAGGCCTTATATTATTTAGACAACGTTCTGGAAATTGAAGATTGCTATGATATCCAATAAAAAGGATACCATCAAATAATTAGAGGTAGACTGTTAGTTTATAAATTGTTGTTGGTTAAGACTATGGCGAGGCCTCTGTTTTGCAAGGCCTTTTGTTATTAGACGATTTCATGCTGTTTTTCTAATTAAAGCTTAGCACAGCTTAAGCCGCATAAAAATGTGGGTAGGATTTAAGAAAACTGACAGACGGGGTATGAGATCAACAACTGAACTCATCCAGTAACTTCTATAATTCAATATATTTGGTATGCACAAAGAGACCTTCACTGAATGTCGCATGAAACACAAAATCAAATTATAAAGATTATGTGATAAGCCAATATTAATGTCTGATTACAACCACCGTATGAATAGCTGATTTATTCCGGGAAACATTACGGAAAATTTCTGAGAGATCATTCAAAATGTAGAAGGAATTTATACAGTACATATTTCCGGCAAACATAATTATTAACTGGCAATTATCTAAGTCACTCGTAATTATGTCAGCTCGCAAGCCTTTAATTTATGGAAATTAATAACTCCAAAATATAGACATCGGATGAAATAAATAGATGATGCAAATAGAACCATCCCATTACTGACGGAGCTCTCATTCCGAGCATTGTAAAAGATTAATTAACGAGATTATTTACTGATATAAAATGAACGCGTGGACTCAAACAAATAGATATATCATATTTAAGTATTTTATTATTTCCATGAGAAAAGAAATCGCACTTTTATATATCGCTCTTATCTCAACCGCACAAATATCGCTTGAGGGATTTATCGGACAAACAATTGAGCCCTATACCTTTCTCAGCTCTCAGCAACTTATCGAATTATATTTTTCCTGAGTTCATCAATTATAAAGGTTGATGTATACATTTTAACGATGTACTTGATTACGGGATAAATCTTTTGAGCCTGTTACTTTCACATGGTCTAATAGTATTATTCATTGAAGAAGTATAATTTGATCTAAGTTTATAATTAAACTATATTGAATGTATCTGGATTCGACGATATGTTTACTGTTTGTCCAATTTTTTAGATAGTTCAAGAGGTCATACGCAGGTACATAGTATATATCTACTAATATACATATTATGAAGAAAATGGGTTGAAAATGTCACCTAGAGGATACTCGAAGCAACTATATAGTACAAACTACATCACTACCAGCTTTGGTCACTTTATATCATTGCTTGTGGCACCATATCTTCCATAGATGTTAGAATAATATAGAAAGATACATCTGACGATTATAGGCAAGCAACAAAGATATACACTGGAAATCTCTGTGAACAACCGCGAGCAAACTCATGGAAGAATTATACCATTATTTTGCAGTGTGTATTTTCTACAGTGACCAAAGCTCTTTCTTGTGTGTGATGTTTGTAGTATTAGACGTGTTCGTTGGTGAACAATGTGGCCACTTTAATCACACTCGCACACCCCAACTGGGACACGTAGCAAATACAAATAATAACTCATATTCCTATTACACGCTGTGTAGTTACCATTTGTAGAACAAGATAACATTAGCTGTCATTGTAAAATATTCATTATTTTTTCATATTTCGCGAACCCAATTAGTTCAGCGGTAATTAACACTGCCTTCTGTGCTATGTTCTTCTGTGCTGTGTCCTAGGTTCTAATCCCGGTAGGGACAAATGTTTGTGTGATGAGCATTAACATTTGTATCCGAGTCATGGATGTATCTATTTATTATATGTATGTATTTAGAAAAACAAATAAGTATATATGTAGTATCTCAACCAACTAGTATCCGTAACACAAGCCTCGTAGCTTAGCTCGGAACTAGATGGCGCTGTATCATAATGTCCAGTAATACATATTTATTTACGGTTTATAAATTATTTACTTTGACTGATAGAATTGTAGATACAACAATACAATGTACAATGAAATGTATAGCTATGATTACGATGGATATAGTTTGCATGCAATTCCATAAATATGTCATAGTAAAGTTCAAGTAGGCAGAGCGTGACTCAGTCTAAGTCCTTTAAAACAATCGAAGCTTTTCCTACAGGAAATCGGGATTGTCGTATTATGTACTGTATCCCTAGTTTCAATTTTCGTTTACATGTCTTTTAAGGCCGTGTATAACAAAAACATCTACCCAAAATCTTATCAAGGAAAATCGTTGTCAGGAAACAAGAGAACATCAAAAAATCCAACCAGTGTGATACAATACGCGCTACTAACGTTCCCAAAAGACAGAAATGTACACGTACGTACGTACCAAGTTACATATATATTTCGCGAAACGAGTGACGTAGCTCCGCTGCGGCCACAAAAACACGATGATTTTATTTGGAAAAACTTAATAAAAACACAATATTAGGACAACAATATATTTAAAATAGTTATATCAGTACATATTGAAGGCACACAGTTTAAGTAAAATTTGATTTACATAGTTATTAAATAATAGTTTAGTATTCAAATTACATAATTAGATTAGATTTATATAATTATTGAACAAAAAGAAACAGTAGGGTAGACATCCTCTCTTTTAAATTACAATTTAAACGAGAACTTGCCAAGTAACCCACATAATATATTTAACATTTTACAATACTTAAATGATAATAAACCAGTATAAGTTAGAGTACAGTTCCTTACGTCTCGGAGTATTCTGAAGAAGAAGCCCGCCTTTTCTGGAGGTTCCGGCTTTTATATTTCTTCGCCGACATTTTAATTTACCTCCACTACAGAATATCCGGTGGGGTTGCCATTTCATTATCATAGACATTGTACTAAAAATATACAGCGACAACATCCGGCCGTCCTGCTAACAATGTCGTCCTCGATCATTGTTTTAGTCTGATGTCGGGGCTGAAAACGAACAACAGAAAATGGTTACATATTATCATTAACTGATTATATGCCATTATTGATGTTTATTCATTTCATCCGTGAATTAAACACCAATATGCTGGGGTTCCTTCAAACTCTACGACAGCAAATACAAGTAGGAAATATGGCTTGATGTAATACTTGTTCCGTATCTACTTGGTTGTGTATTATCCTGTTCTGTTAACAACTGTATATAGGATTTAAACCCAGTTAGTAGATATGTATTTAAGCATTACATCGTGTATTGCCTCTTCCCATGCAACAGTGTTCACTAGGATTTCCGTTACATTTTACCTTCCCACTGTCGCATCGTTTGAAGCAACTACATCTGACTACACACTAAAACATAATATTATATACAAGGAAATTCCAAATAGACAGATTTCTGTTATAAAAGTATACTTTGAGTTATAACATTTTTTTTTTGTAAAATATAGTGTTAAAATAATTTATAAAGAGCTGCTAGTATAAATGTATAAATATTAGTAGGTATACACGTAAATGGTAAATTATATTAGTTAAAAGGCAAGTTTTATATTTTATTGTTACCTGACTGCACAACATCCGGGTTTGAAGAGTTCTCATGATCATCCCCTATATTTACCCACCGTTTCATATTTTCAATGCAAGCGACTCCGTCGTATCGTTTGGAGGATCGCTCTGCTCCTCTCATATCAGTCACTCGATACCTGTCGTGACCAAGTACTTCCGAAATCTGAAAAGGGCCTTTGTAAACTGGTAAGAGTTTAGTACTCTGGCCGTCATTTGATTGACTTGGTATTTTAATTACCACCAAGTCCCCAACTGCCAGTTTTTCTGCAGTTTTACGTTTAGCGTCAAAGCCTACTTTTTGCCGGAGTGAGTCTCTCTTTATATTGTCGTCCACTATTTGTCGCAAAGCCGTTACGTCTACCGAATGTTCAATAATATCATCATTCAGTTTACGTGTTATTTTTCTTTCCGATTCAGACATTCGGTATGGTCGTTGACCTACTGGTTTGTTAGAAGTTAGCTCAATATCTAGTTCTATACAGGAGGTTTTACCCAAATTTGATAAATCTGATGCAATACATTTAGAGTACTTGGAAAAAATTTTTTTGTAACAGGGTCCAATGCTCGCGAGAAGATTCACTGAGAGAATCTATATGAATATTGAATATACTCAACGAATCAGCAGGTTGGAAAGTTAATAAGTTACCTATACGCATATATACTATATTTCTGTCCTCTGTAAAATTTCTACCTATCAAGATCTCACACCCGGTCAGCACTTCAATTACATACATTGTAATAATAAGCTCCACTCCGTCTACTTTGATTTTAACAGCTACTGCCTCTGTTACTTGCACACCAGTGCCATTTGTAAAGCCGGACAGATTTACGGGATTATTTAAAACGATAGTTTGTAATTTTAATTGGTTTACTAACTGTCGCGTAATCAAAGAACAGTCACTTCCCATATCGAAAAATGCCTCGCACTCGATTTCATTTAATTTAATTTTTTTATAATATTTTTGTTTTGTACTAGATCCGGAAATCATTCTAACCTCTGCATCCTTCTCAACTTTTGGTTTATACCGTTTTGACCTGCAAGCCGCCTCCAAGTGGCCCAGCTTGTTACATGAACCACAACGAACATTGTCTTTCACAGGACAAACATTACGTCTGTGACCTGATTCACCGCAACGATAGCAAACGTCACTGGAAGCGGCTGTATTTACCTTTGTACCGGATTCTTTCATTAAAATATTATTATCATTCCTATTATCATTATTCGAGTAAGACGTCCGTGGTTTATTTGATTTAATTAAAGAACTTTTCGGTGTAACAGAATTTTCAGACATGGTATGAACTTTTCCATGCAGAAATGACGCCAAATCTTCACAATATCTAAAATTACCGGCTTCAGCTGCCGTATTAATGTTTGGATCTCCGATCGATCCCACTATTATTGAAATCAAATCTTGTTCGCGGAAATCTAAACCTAACCTATCAATTTTCCCTTTTTGTTCAAAATAAAATTCATATAGTGATTGATTGGGTAACGGTCTAGCTTCCACGATTTGTTTGAGCAACATAAACATGTTACGTTTTGCTTGGAAAGTATCAGAAATATTTTCGCGCCATTGTTTCCACTTCCAAGTGGTCCAAGTTGTTTTATTTTTTTGCAATGATTCTAACCATGTTTTCGCGGTATTACGCAGTTTTTGTAAAGCCTGATATTTAATTACTCTATCGGACCAACCGAACGCACGTGCATTTGCCTCGACAACATTTAACCACATGTCTACATTATCAACAAGAGGGTCGAATTCCGGAATCACTGATGATAATATAACACTCTGACTCACGGTTTGCGACTCCAAACGACGTCTTTTTCTCCGTTTGTGTCGTTTCTGGGCACTGCTGCTCGAGCTGGACGAAGACGTCGAACTAGTTGAGGCGCTGGACAAGCTGGATTCCGAAGTTGACGGTCTCCTGGATCGCCCTTTCTGCTTGCGTTTCTTTCCTCGTCCCATGGCGTGAATAGTGGTACCACTTCTGATAATAATAACACAATATTAGGACAACAATATATTTAAAATAGTTATATCAGTACATATTGAAGGCACACAGTTTAAGTAAAATTTGATTTACATAGTTATTAAATAATAGTTTAGTATTCAAATTACATAATTAGATTAGATTTATATAATTATTGAACAAAAAGAAACAGTAGGGTAGACATCCTCTCTTTTAAATTACAATTTAAACGAGAACTTGCCAAGTAACCCACATAATATATTTAACATTTTACAATACTTAAATGATAATAAACCAGTATAAGTTAGAGTACAGTTCCTTACGTCTCGGAGTATTCTGAAGAAGAAGCCCGCCTTTTCTGGAGGTTCCGGCTTTTATATTTCTTCGCCGACATTTTAATTTACCTCCACTACAGAATATCCGGTGGGGTTGCCATTTCATTATCATAGACATTGTACTAAAAATATACAGCGACAACAAACTCGACTGGTAACTCAATATCAGTCAGCGAAACTAGAATTTCGCACATGGAGGTAGGGAAATAAAATAAGACCCACAATGGCGCGCCAACAGCGTTTTAGGGGTAATGCACAAGTGGGGCGTGACGCGAGGTGCTGCTTACTCGATAGTCTGCTCAATTTTTTATATGATTTAGAACATTTACGTGCTATACGTGACTTTCGTAACTTTATAATTAATAGTACTAGCTTTCTCAGCGTGGTATATTGATAAAAAACGCCCAAGTGCGTGTCGATCCACGCGCAATGTAGAATTTTGTAGCTGCCCGTTCGCCGACTATTTACTCTTTAACTTGTAAAGTTAGCTTAGTCGTATATTTTTCCTACTGCTGCTGTGATATTTTCACGTAACCCAAAATCAAGAGGTAGGCTTATGGCCAGCAGTGGACGTCATAATGATGATGAACCCAAAATCCACCAATAAAATGTTAAGTATAGGTTGTTGCACCTTGTAGTTACAGATCTCTAAAGAAGAGCATCTGTTCATACGGACAATATGTAAGCCAATCCGTTCAGCTATTTTTGCGTAGTTAGCTAACATACAAAGCTTTATCTATCTTATATGTATTTATATATATTTCTCTATCTATATAGTTATTTTAACAGGATGATAATTTAATAAATTTTAATTCTCCTTACTTTTATAAGACGCTGACTTGAATCCAAACATGCAATACAATTTTATTCAATTAAAATTCATTCCGGATTTGAGATAAGGAGAAATGATTATCGTTTTAGTCGTCAAGTTTATAATTAAAAAGTATGGGAAGAAAATCTTTCGGCAAATTAGAATAATTAAGGAAGTGAGATATTGTCGTTTTAGGTGTGGGTAGCGGATTATAACCTTTATTGCTCGTGAGTTAGAAATTCATCTAATTATCTCAAGTTAACTTTATTTTATTATGACATCTTCCTGTAAAATATGCATAAATTAAGTCACAGGGTACTTTTTTATGTAGAAAGGTAAAGAATACATTGACAACAGGATTAAAACAGCGGCTAGCTGCTGTGACTAAGCGATCGTTTTCATTGCTACCAGGTCGCACATTTGAATCCCATGCCGAGCAAATATCTGTATGACCGACAACCATAACAGATAGTTGTTCCGGATCTAATTGTGTACGTAAGAATCTAAACGCAACCATAAAACACGAGAAAAATAGTCATAGTGAATAAAAACGTTTTCATAGAAGAATTTCTATTTGACAGTTAATTTGAATTTAAATATTATCGGTAATTTGAATTTTTTTCTTATACTTGGATTATATGAAGCCTCGTTCGGATCCTTGTATAATTATATTCGTCATGCGCGTCAAACTTAGATTGAACAGCGCATGGTTAGCTTGGTGATCGGTTAGTGACTTGATTACGTCACACTTGGAAACAACCGGGTGTGCATGTGTGAGTACAAGTGACCGCTTATGTGTGTGTTTATAAGTTTACGAGTAAGGGTGTGTGTGTGTTTAATAAACAATTTTAAAACCATACAAATCAATATAAATTCGTTTATAACACTTTCATACAATGTTACATCAAAAATTCATTTCAAATGTACGACACACGTACGCGTAAACTTGTTTCTAGCAATATTCTCCCAGTTCAATTTACATGACAATATTTCTACTGACTGTAAACAAGTCAGGGAGTCGCACATTCTGCTGAAATCTGAAATTGAGTAACAAATATTTTGCAAAACTGAGAGCTACTTCAATGTATTTTTTTTTATTGAAAACCTGTTTCTTATGTTCCGAAATACGTCATATTTTTACCAAGCTTATCAAGTAAATGAAAACAAAATGACATATCATAATTAGGTATACCGTAACGCCGATACGCCCAAAGGTGCACCAATGCTCATTGCACATATGTACACATTAAACAATATGAGGATTTTTTTTAAATTAGATAGTAATAACTGTTATCTGAGATGTGTGCCAAAGTAGGTTCAGCTGCTATTTCCAATATTTGTGCCCGTTTGCCACTACAGTAGTAATATATTTACTCTACTTTCAAATATGGTAATAGTTTTAACTCCTTGGAGTATATAATGTACAATAGTCTTACCCTCTACATTGTACGGTGGTACAAGCATATCAAGCTACCACAATCTGTCAAATTCCTTTGATAGATTTTGAACTTTATAACAAACTAATAAGGTTCATGTTCAGTTGGGAAAATTTTACAGTTTCGGATAGGTTGACCAGCTGGCGACCTGTACCTACACCTGTACCCTTAAAGATACAGGCAAACTGTGAGTGGACAAATTGGAGATGCTAGCCTTTTGGCAATACAGGTGTGATATTATATTATTATACTCCCTAAATTTAGACATTTACAAACAAGAGAAACATCCACCTTCTGACTGCAAATACTGAACCCAAAAAAGGTATATTCGGGAATATTTACAAAATCCTTGCAAAATAATCCCACATCTCGGTGGGAACATATTACGCGGGTCGTTTACCGCGTAATGTGCAGTGCACACAGTATTTTACGCTGCTACCGCGTGTTGTCAGCGAACACGGGGATGCGGCGGTGTGAACACGCCTAGCGTTACAAGCGTATAGCCTCTAAAAACATGTTGCTCATTAACCTCGGGAAGTGGCAAATTAAAAAATAATAATTTAATCAAGCCCATTACTGTCCCATTACCAGTACCTTTTTTTGTTATCGTTGTGGAAAACTTCAAGAGGCACTTTTTTACCTCACTAAAACCACCACGGTGGTCACCATCTGCACAAGAATAGAAGTCCCGGGTCGTCTTAAGAGACCAGCTCCGTACAAGCGTCCCACTTGAATGGTCTCTGGTAATACCTATTTAATGTTTGTCATTAGTTCCTTAATTGCCTAATTAGTCTAGTGAGTTCGATTACCAGGTTAATCAAAATGTTATTGGGTTTTTCTATAAAACTCTTCAATACCTGGTCTGAGTGTGTATTTGGACCCAGTTAATGGCAATAGGCCCAACTCCTATATCTTTATATTTACTATGCTTTTAAACATTAAACGATTTGTGCATAGAGGCGTGATACTGTAGGTATGATTATTTAATCCATGAAAGGTTTACTAAAATCTTTCAATACCAACTTCACATTCTCTTTTTAAATAAAATCGAATGGTAATTGTTATTAATGATTTATCAAATGATATAATATGGAGACGTCACTTTGAGAATTTTACACAATAACTCAATGACACTTTAGTCAACCCGGAAATCTCAACTAGAACAACATACTCAACAATGGCCTTTCCAACCACTTTCTAACCAGTACTAGGCTTTAACGTTCATGTTTTCAATAGCACACTGAAAATAAACGTGTTATATAGTAACTTAATATAGGCGTGTCATCGGCTTTCCCCACAAAATGTGCTAGCTCACATTGTACAAGTTGTCCCATTTCAATTAACACGATACGACTAATTTGGTCCCCAGCACGGCTAGGGTGATATATGTCCCTTATCCCAACCTAATTAGTCCGGCGGCTCATATGAACGTTGCGTTAATTATTTCAAATTTAAAGTTTGCTTGATAGGATATGGGACGAACTTTCCCTTAGTCGTCGAGTGCTATGAATTAATCAGAGAACTTCTCAATTCGGTCAAGCTTGGTGCTTGACGAGAGCGGGGGAGTAAAGTCGAACTATGTTCGAAGTTAGTTGGCTAATACTTGTTCCTAACTAGTATTTCACTAGTCGACTTCATAAGAAATTATCATTAATGTACATTCACCCAGAAGTATCGTTTGAAGGGGATTCTTTGACACTAAGTGCTTTGTACAACTTTATCTGAACGAGTTTGAACTTATTGTAATAGTTGATTATTTTCGTCTACTTATTTCTTCCAGCTCTGATAGCCTAGTGGACATTAAAGTCAGAAGTCTCGAATTCAATTTGAATGCACTGAAATTGAATTTGAGACTTCTGACTGACTGTATTTATCACGTCCTCAAACAGTGATAAAAACATCGTGCATGACTGAGATATTTTCTTGATGTCATGTGTAGTGTGCAAAGCCACACTTGGCTAGTGCGGTAGACTTCTCTTAAAAAAAAAAAGCCCGTGCCAAGCAGTGGAACAGTAAATAAGTAGATGATTATAATGAGTTACTGCTTTTACTTGCTTAAGTATTTTCTGAATCGAAAAATAATACTACATATCATACAATGAGGTTATATTTAAATGTGTAGTCATATTATAGTTTATACCTTAACTACTGGGCTTAATATTATGACACATAATTATATGTACAACAATAATAAATCGTAGTTTAAGCTTACGAAGGCTAACGAAATCAATGTTGCAACAACCAATTCACGAATGTAAATTCGAAAATTAAATTTAAATTTTCACGCTGACGGCCAGTACGTGGTTGCAAAAGATAGTAAAAAAGGATTTATGTTGCATAAATACACGGATTTATTTACTGGCAAGGTTGTGATGAGGGAAAAATCTAACAAGTGTATGTCGAAAATATTTTTAAATATTTTAAAAATAAACAACGAGTCAATGACTGGTTATTTAATTATGACGAGTCGATTGACGCAGTGGTTGAGCATTCGGTTTGTACTTAATTGATAGCAGGGTACGATCCTCGCACGATCTGCAGGTAGTTGTTCTGGATCTGGGTCTTTATGTATGTGAACGTTTATATTTGCAAATGGGCTCACAATACAGAACAAAATAAAAAGTATCATCATCATCAACCCATTAACGTCCCACTGCTGGGCACGGTCTCCTCTCATTTAAGAGGGATTAGGCCATAGTCTACCACGCTAGCCTACTGCGGGTTGGCCGACTTCACATGCCATCAAGACAAATCTTTCAAGCATGCAGGTTTCCTCACGATGTTTTCCTTCACCGTTTCAGCTTGTGATAATTATATATTTGAATAATGATTCATCCCTAAAAAGTTATTCTTGAATTCATTATAAGTTTTATAATAACAAATAACGAAATGCTTTTAACTTCCCCTATGTGTGTCTTTATTATCACTATCAACATCCCCCAATAACAGTATCTACCAATAAATTATACCTAAGCAAGATAAAAGAAAAACTAGCGCTTCCCTGAGAACCGAAACATCTGGTTGAATTGTCTCCGCGCGGAGAAATCTTAGTCGGGATTGTTTACCGCGACACTTATTATCTGTGCCTTTTGTCTATGGTCTGGGCTTTGTTTCGTTTTCATTTAATTAGGGCCTGCCAGCTGAAGGTATTGTTTTACCTTACACACTACAAAGAAAATGCTAAAGCTACAACTTTTAATCTTTTGCGCTCAACTGAGATTTTGTTTCCCACCTATGCAAGAAAATTTATTTTTTCATGGAATTTATGTTATAATAAACATGACAGAGATACTAGAAGAAGGAAAACTTGTGGGTCTCAGAATTAGTTGTGAGAAGACTGAGTACCTTCATATGAAGAGATACAGTGACTATACTTATATTGTAAAGAGACAATATTTGATTTCTTGTTTGTTACGAAGGCGTAAAGCAATAGTTATGCACTAAAGCATTAATGTTAATACTTTGTCGACTAGGTAACCCTACAAGAAAAAACGTACAGGTAATATGAACAAAGAAAAAGTTTTATAAAGATGCAGCTTTGAGGAAAACTTTTTTGTGAAATTACTGCCAACGTTCTGATGTCTAAGTTTTTTAATTAATTAGTTATTGCTGTCAGCAATCCGGATATTAGACCAAGTTGGCATTATCGAACTTTATCAATTAATTACGGACTCAAACTTTATGATAAATCTAAAAACACAAATTTGAACTGTGTTTTATTTTTTGTTTATATAGACTTAATAATGCAGTTATGAAACGTACCTAATAATATCATCACGCCTGTCATTGTCGAAGTGTAAGGCAGAGCTGTACTAGTGTATACCCATATTTCACCGATATTTTTAAGTCCCATGTAATAAAGGGCGAGTCTATTGGTATATCGGCCACTATTCCAAACGCCGGGTTGCTACTGAGAATTTTGTAGGAAAACCTATAACTGTGTGCTCGACCTGGAAATCGAACCTAAGACCTCTCGCTCAGCAGTTGTATTTACGACCACTATAACAACGAGGCAATTATTATTAAACAATCAATTAAGTAACGAAATAAAGAAGCTCATATTAAGAATTCGAGAGTTCTACTATAGCTTTCTTAACCCTAATAAAGTTAAGTTACTGTGTGACACTTAAGTTATAAAAAATCTAATAATTTACCAAAACCTTTACCAAATAATCAAGAATAAAAGATACAGAACGAATTGTTGGAAACAAATTTTCTCCAATCGAGTAGAACAATCGCTCAACAAAAAGGGCCCTCACAATTCGGTAGAGATTAACAGTTCGCATTGATCCGTTCATACCGGTCGTTGTGAATCCAATCTGTGCAAATTGTACCGATCCGTTTCCAGCGACAAAGTTACACAACAAACCCCAATCGTTTTTGGGGGGTTGACTGTTTTATACAATGAGATTATAATGTAATCAGAAAACGGAACTGCGATCTAATTTATCATTTTTGTATTATTCAATATTAGGTCATCCAATTTTATACCCTGAATGGGTAATCCCAATAATAAAATTGTTTTTCAATAAATAACTTAAATTATTTACTAAACAGACCAAACAAATATCAATCACGCCAATTAACTGGGACTCGTTCGCACGATCGGAATATTATTTAATATTTCGCATGGATAAGCACGTTGGCAATAAAATTCGAAAGAAATCCACAACACACTCGAACCGAGGCGTTCATAAAATTTAAATTTCCAACGAAACTTCGAATTCAGGCTCTTGCAAACTTAAATGTAGGATATAGTGTGTTCAGGCAGGTGGCCGAATATACTCTGTAAGTTGTTTGTTGAGCTCTATCCAACTCCCCATTGACATTACCTGATCCTTTGGGCTTATGAGAAGTCAATGGATTTGCCTTTTTAACTCCCTCGTCGTAGAATGTTTTATGTTTACTTGTAACCTTATTTTTCCTTACGTCGTAAATCGTGAAGCATATCGATGTTGATATTTTTGTATTGCACGGGACGTTGTTTATGTGGGACATTCAATTTTATTGTACACATTCAGAATGAATTTATGGCAAAGACATAATAGATTTCGGTACAGTCTCAAAGTATGAATTTAAATCTAGCAAATACGTGGAACCACATACATTGAATTTACTTTGTTATGAAATGCAAAGTGACGCGGTAGTTCAGTAGTGTGAAGAGCATCCTTACGTGTGGGAAGATATTATTTACGTTTGTTATTTTTAGTGTATGTGAGGCTAGAACACTTTGTATGGCATACATACAAGAAGAGCCCGCCGTCCCATTAATGTCCCATAATTGAGCACGGATCTTTGAGAGAGATTAGAATATAGTCTACCGCGCTAGCATAGTACGGGTTGACATACTTTACACACCATCTAGAAAATCCATCAGACAGGTCAGTATCCCCACGATGTTTTCCTTTATCTACCGTTTGCGCATATGAATTAATACACACAGAATTTCGAAAAGTTTGCGGTGCGTACTTTAGATTGAAGCTTGGCACCTCAGTCCACTAGTCCATCCCATAAGGCTGCCATAGATTTTTTCTATTAATTCGATATTTTGAAATAATGTAACATAAAAAAATATCATTATTGTGCAATAGACGTTGATGTTATGCAATCGAATTTAGCACTTTGTTGAAATTATGACAGCCGGGCGGCCGTGGAACAATAAATAAATAATAAATAAATATTTCCGGACATTATTACACAGCGCCATCTAGTTCCGTGGTAAGCAACGAGGCTTGTGTTACGGATACTAGAAGGTTGATATACTAAATATATACTTTTTTTTTGTAAATACATACATATTATACATAGATACATCCATGACTCGGATCCATGAATAGATTGAACTTTTGACTAAATATTATAATTTACAAATAGAATCTATTTTGATCTATAAATCCTGTATTTTATCTGTGTTCGATGGACAAACGAGGTCGATACGATATGTCTAGACAGTCACCATGTTATCGAACAATTATTATATTATTAATGACCCTTGTAACAACCATGTTGCCGTGAAAATTGGGATTTACAGAGGCTAATATTCCTATACCTACCTGAATCGTTCTGCAGTTTAGGTTTAATATTAAATCATAAAATGGTGTACCTATTGCTTTACAAAGTAATGTAAAATAATACGAAATGCTAAAGATTTAACAAAATATATTTTTTTCTAGCGGTTTTATATCTGTCTCCATTTATTGGCTATTCCTGAACCTTAAAACCGTAAATTACTGCTCAGAAAACCTAATAACACTTTACCTGACCCAGAAACTCGAGCTAAATTAAACCTACAATTCGCCACATTGCGTTTTATGTTCTACGGTACGCACGGTAAAGTATTGTACAAAAATGTCAACAGACATTTTCAATTTCAACCTCCTTTGAGCATTGACAACTACATAAACTCGACAACATATAGGTCGACCAAACATACAAATATGTGATTTGGAAATACGAAACTCCCAACTTTAAAGTCCTGTACGATCAAACTTTGATATTTTCAATACAAATATTCTAGCTGTGGTGACCTCATGTAATATTAATTCTGGATCAATATACTTGTTTACTTCCAAAAGGCTCATGTTTCGTATGTTCTTCTATAATTGCACATCTTTCACTCTCTTAAATCTTGACAGATTTGAGAACACTAGGCCATCACGTGAGTGATGAATTATGACCATGGAATGAATATCTTTGACTTTTCGAAAAAAAAATATAAAATATTTTATCAGTGGTTGAAATGATGGTATTGTGAAGAAACATACGGGTCGAACATTTTTTTCGATTGCGTATAATGTCTTCCTACCTGCAATAGGCCAGAGCAGTGATCTACTAGCCCGCCAAATGAGGGTCTTTCCTCAGAGCCCAGCAGCAGGGCGGTGGGTTGATGATCATGCTTACTTTTTTAAAAGCTAAGAAAAAACATAGTGATTTATTTCGTTGGGCTACAAAGGACTTGGATGTATAGTGGTTTATGCAGGTTTGGACAATACATAAAACCCTCATTTCTTCGCTTCTATTCTATTGTAGCGCCGTATTTAAGTGTGCACTGCAAGTAACGGATCTAATCTTTAAAGCTCCCATGAAAAAGAAACCAATTCAAAATAACATTGATAAAAATCACAGTCACCTTAAGCTTTCATTTCTCGTAAAGTACCCTTATAAGACAAACATTTCTTATGAACGTAACAGCCTTTTACAAAGGATGAAGCCTCCCATAACATTTTATTTGCGTTGCGTATCGGGAAACAGGATGTTTCTATTCTACCATGTCGAGACGTTTGTCGGAAATAATCAGTAAACAATGACTTTCAAGATGTATTTTGGTGAAAGAAAAACATGGTACACTTCATTATTCCCCGCTAACATATGGCTTACGTAAATAAGGCAAATTATTGTGGATTGTATTTTCGGTTTTGATTGAATTTCATACCACCCCACCTCTTCCAACTAGATAGTTAGAGACTTTAGATCCAAAACCACCACTCTTCATCCGGTTCCTAATTTCAAATACCGCAGAGCTAATCAAACCTTTGATGGGTTCGTGGTGAAATAATAACCACACTAATCTATCATAATCTTTTTGACGATTATAATACTAGATATAAGTCAAAATTAATGCAGCTAACCGTCGCCGTCACCGTCACCAACCCGGCCGGGCCCGGCGGACCCGGCCGGGTTGAGAAACATACCGGGTTGCAATCCCTAGCTATAATCAATAACTCTCCCGTTACTTGTTAAGTCTCATCAAAAAGTAGGTCATACATTATGGCATACATTTTAATTGTATTTACAATTACATACATTTATAATTAGTAAAAGCATTTTTATAATAGTATAAGAATGTAGTCACCGATGCAGGATATTGGAACTGGTCGCTGCATAGATTCCCGCACGAAACAAACCATATCCGTTTTTTAATATTTCTTATGGTAGTATGTGTAGTTATGTAACAATCCGTATTTGTAAATTCACCTATAAAACAGGAGTCTAACATTCTAGCGCTTGAAAAAATAAAAATGATATTTTCTCATAACATTAAGTGCTTTTGTGAAAATATTTTATTACGCCGTAATTCGAGCGACCACTCGAGCCGTAGCACTTTTCGTAGGCACTACGACGACATTGCTGCTACGACGGCTACGCAATAACCAGCTACGAACTCTTACTGTTAATAATACACTCCCTAGCCTTTGAGGAATACACATTATTACTTTACATTATTACTCTAATAACAGGTTCAGTTAAGTGAGCTTGTATATCTTACTATAGTTTACTACAATAATACCAGTCATAAGACACATCAGGACTTTAAGTTTAACTTCATCACTGAAATTATGTTAAATTCTAAGACATGAATATACTACTTTACCTTGAAGTTATACTAAACTTAACGTATAAACAACATACGTGTTGTTTATACGTTAAGTTTAGTATAACTACACTATCACTACAAAATCACACAGTCGAAAGAGAACTTCCTTAAAAATTAAGAAAATACATTTGGTTGCTTAAATTAATCGAAAAGAGGTTAAAGGTTGATTTTCAGATACACAAATTATAAATATTGGAAGCTTGTGAAAATCAAACACAGTCAAAAGTCAATTAATTATTAAGTATGTTGCAATCTCACTGGAGTTATTTGAATTTCAACTTTATATATATCTTGTTTCTTATAATTACTTTCTTACTTCACTGAAGTCGAAAGATATGCTACATCTATATGTACCCAGGTACATATATTTACTTTTCTTTTCCTTCTTTATAAAAAACAAAATAATTTCTTTGACCCTTTATGTTATTTTTAAGTTAGAATAAGAAATGTTTCTTGTTTCTTCATAAATAATTTAATTGTTCGAAACAGTTAAGGTTTTCTTTTTGTTATTTCAGGTTTCTGACCAACAACAATTACATTGCTCAAGTGTACTGATAATCAACGGGTATTATTTCATTGATGCCTAACAAATCAACAACTCTATGTCTATACTAATAAAACGTTTTTTTTTTCTTTATATGAACGCGCTTATCTCAAGAACTGCCAGTCATCAAAAAAATCTTTATACGAAAGCTGTTCATTTATGAAACTTTAGGGCTATTTTAAATCAAGCTACGGCGTATATGAGCAGAACATCAATGAAAAATGTTGCAAATACGGGAAATATGTTACCCATTCTCTCGCACCGGTCAGCTGGTTGTTTTGGTGTAATTATGGAACTGCCTGCCGAAATTATCCTTTTCGGATAATTTCGACTAAAACATAGTTCTTCAAAAATGGACCGAAAAGATTTTTTCAGGTTGAAAATAAACGAGCTTATCAGGTGGGCAGTAAACTGGTTTGCCACCTTAAAGGTAATATAAAAAATTTACTTTAAAACTACATTCCCATTCACACTAAAACAAACAGTCCCTGAAAATGTTATGTGCTCCTATAATTGACATATGCATAGGAAAATGTACCTTATTATTAAGCATTTAAGTGTGTATTTGCTATTTGGTGTACTCATCAAGTAAATAAATAAAATAAATAGTTGCAATGCCTGCAACTTTGTCTGCGTTTCGTTAAATTCTAGTCTAATTAACATCATATGTCATGTGCACACAGCGTTCTGACAATACATGTCATATTATTTTTATTTTCTTCGTAAGAAATGAACTGATTTTATTATACACTTAGGTCTTGTACATGATTTTGTTTTCAACAAAGCGCAGTTTCTCAAAACGGATTTAAATATTTTTACAGCTTATATAATAACTAAAATCGGGTAAACCAGTTAAACACAACTGAGAAATTGAATTGAATTATTGAATTGAAACCCAAAGTGGCCTCTTATTTTATTAATTGTTCTGCGTTGTATTGGCAGATGTTTGTTTGGCGTATCTAAATTAACTCAAACCACTTTTTAAACAATGTTATATTTCATGTACAAAGTAAAAAATACATGTGGTTTCACAAATTTCGTTGAATCATATGGATTCGCTATCACTTATTTTGACTTACATTAAAGTAATTTTATCCCTGGCCCTCTTGGCGGATCGAGATATTCACTTAAACGAACCACATATCCAGCAAAGAGTATTTTGCCTAAAATAATTTAATTAAACTTAGAATAAAGGTAATTGGTGTACAATTGCTGGCAACCACCGCAAAAACCACACAAATGGTTTTGCGAGGGACGCGTAACAAAGAAACAAAATTAATTTGAAATTGTATAACATAGATTTTGCGTGCGTACCGAAAGAGGTGCTTACAAAATAGGAATTACAACACTTTATAATAAGACTCTTTTAATAGTCTAGTGATGTGACGGTGTAGTTAGCGTAAGCCAATGCAAAAAGCACTGATTACTCGGAAGTTACGTGCATATTTATATTATCACATGCTTAAAAATGGTGAAAGAAAACATCGTGAGGAAACCTGCTTGCTTGAGAGTTATTTTTTGATGGCGCGTGAAGTCTGCCAAACCCACACTACGCTAGCGTGGTGGACTATAGCTTAATCGCTCTCAAACGAGATGAGCCCCGTGCCCATCAGTGGGACATTGAATGGGTTGATGATTATGACTAGGTTTTGTAATTATCGAACGTCAATATTATGACGACATAATTGGATCAATGGCTGAGCTCAGCAATCAGCTTTTGCGCTGCGGATTGCGTTAATACTTATGCATCTAACTGTTCTACATTTAAAAAATAAAATGTAATATTTATCACAATATTTCACATATAGTGACTGCCGCAAACCAATGTCAAGGCAATATTCATATCCACAGGATAAACCGACAGACACGCTTCTCAAATTTCTTACCATATGCCAGGGACTATAATGGCTTTGCGTGCTCTCTGAGGCAATGGACGGTCTAAATAAGTTATGATTCCACAGACTGACCGCGATCGAATGCAGCTTAACTTCATAAATTGATTGTAACAGTGTAGCTATGATTACTTATTTGTGAGTCTCTCAGTTTGACATTTTAAAACATGAGACAGCAATCATAATGTAAAAAAATAGTCACTGTCATTAAATAAAACACTTCTGAAACAGTATTGTCAACCAAACTGAATATAATAATAATGAATATAATAATACTTTACTATGTTTAACTAGATAATAGCGATAGAGATATTTGTGAAAATTGAGTAGCAAGCTGAGTTTTAAAATCCAACGTCCTGCTTTAGCCAAAATCGCGACTGGTAAGTAATACATAATAAAATTACTGTTGGAAAAAATATCAAATTTTTTGTGTCTGTTTTTTATAAAGTTTTCCTTCCTTTATCCCTCTCTCATTTTATTGACAAGTTAAAAACGAGATATATGCTTATAATTTAGTTATCAATTTTCGTTTTTTTAATTTTAGAGGGAGATTTTTACTCGGCTCAATGAATTAAACGCGATTGCGATATTTCGCATCGCTTTACGTCGCGGTTAACCCTCACGTAGAACAACGAATAAAAAACACGCTTCGTTGACGCCGCAAGGTGCAGTTGGTAGTACAAATAAAACCTTGTTACCTCTGCTAACGTAGCAGGCAGCCGATTCAATTTCTTTGTGTCGAGATCTTTAATCCCTAATTGGATGGGAGCTGTGATGTAATGTATAGGGATTCACTTCAAGTATAATATTACTTACGATCTCTATTCTTTCAGTTTTATCTGTTGATATTTTTATTTCATTTATCGAGACTTAGGTAGGTATTATTTTATTTTAGTTCGGTAAAATATTGTAAGTATACTATTCAAACTGCTCTAGGCAGGGTGGCGTACTATGAACAACTTCTTTTGTTTTTAAAAAGACTGGTATCCAATATTGGGACAGTAAAACGTATATGATGACGACCAATCCTTTTTACATTTTGCATTCTATAATTAGACATACTAAGAGTAGATAGCAAGAGAGAACAAATGGACAAAAATGGCTAATTATGCACATAAATTCCTTTATACAAAATGTTTTTGTTTATTTTTTAATTATGTGTATCGCAAGACGATATAGTTAGTAAAAACGTTGGGTATATATTATATAATATAATATATTGTAACATAGAGCTTATATGACGACCTCTGTGGTCTAGTGGTTCGAGTACCGGACTGCTGATCACGAGGTCGTGGGTTCGATTCCCACGGGACACAAATATTTATGTGATGAATATAAGTGTTTGTGTTCGTCTGGGTGTTTCCTATGTATTATAAGTATGTATTTACAAAAAAAAAAGTATATAAGTATTTATATCCATTGTCTAGTACCCATAGTACAAGCTCTGCTTAGTTTGGGACTAGATGGTGATGTGTAAAATGTCGCAGAATATTTATAACAAGATAGACTTTTCTTCCTAACTATTACATAAACCGGCTGTGAAAGATATAAAACTACAAAAGTGAAGTGGACGGCTCGTAATATTAAATCAGACAAACAATGAACAATAGGAAAATAAAACACATCATGTTTATGAAATTCTTTTATTTACCACTAGCTTTTGCCCGCGACTTCGTCCGCGTAAAATTAGTAATTGTATCCGCATACAAACTTTCACCCCATTTTTTTCCCTTTTGAGGGATGATTTCCGGGATGAAAACTTCCCTATGTCCTTCCCCGGGACTCAACCTATCTTTATACCAAATTTCATCTTAATCAATTCAGTGGCTATAGCGTGAAGAGGTAACAGACAGACGAAGTATGTATGGATTTACAAGAAAGCTGTCATACCCTAATAGTGTGGCTAGTGGATTATGAAGTCAAAGCTCTTGATCGATTCGATTTCAAAGCACACATCACTGCCATTTCGAAGCTATGCGCATTTAACATATGCTCAAACGGTTAACAAAAACTTCGAGAGGAAACCTGCATGCATGAAAGATTTTCTCGATGACGTGTGAAGTATGGTCTAACTGAACTATAGCCTATTTCCTCTCAAATGAGAGACTTTTGCCCAGTATCGGGACAATAAATGAGTTGACCTGTGCATGTTGATGCTATGCTTGTCATTGTAAGTACCGTGCAGTGAACTCACAAAGCGCGGAAAGATTGACCTTTAGCTGGTATGTAATATCAATGGTTTAAAAAATATGTGTATTTCTCAACCAAATACATAATAACAGCTATATTCTAAACCGGGAAGTATTCAAAACCACTCCATTTATAAAGCGTTGTTTTGGTAAATAAATAAACGGGCTTAGAATTGATTTCATTAATTTCAATTGGATCGAATACCGAGTGGATGGTCATTGAAGCACGCAAGAGGCATTACATCGGCTTAACAACATTTTAATCGTCGGAATAGCTATTAATTTGTAAATCAACTTGA
The DNA here is from genome assembly GCA_905163465.1 of Craniophora ligustri. Classification (NCBI taxonomy): domain Eukaryota; kingdom Metazoa; phylum Arthropoda; class Insecta; order Lepidoptera; family Noctuidae; genus Craniophora; species Craniophora ligustri. The sequence continues at coordinate 6,162,662 of LR990970.1, forward strand.
AGTATGAAAGCCGTGATAAAAAAATATTGGATAACTAACCGATGGTTGATTGACGGATCGGTGATTTTTGGAGGGCTATTGAACGCTTTGATTGCGTGTGAATTCGATGATCTGTGCTAATGTGAGAATTGAAGATAGATATTTATGTATTATCAGAGAAGTATGGCATTGCGAAGTTTTTTGCTCAAATTATGCTGCCATACGGTGGAAGTACCTCCGTCTTATAGAAGACCGCAGTGAAACAAAAATACTAATGTTTGCCGTCAGTTTAGTAACTCCCCTACTTTAACAAAACTAAAACTAAACTATTGTTTGCCAACCTTGTGACATAAATAAATTAAGACTGTAATCCATATTAATAGGTATTATGAATGCCAATGCATGTCCGTCTGTGAATCTGAAAATTTGCTTGTAAACAAGAAGAGAAAATTTATTTGTCGGGCAACTTAAAAATTCTGTTTACCAATGTTCCTGATTCTGACAGGTTACAAGATACTAGTTGAATCAATTGTCTACACCATCATGTTCGTAATACCAAGTACACGTGTATTTCACCAGCCGGCCCTCGTTAACATTATACCTGCGTGGTTGAATGTAAAACATAATGTAGACTGGCAGCCCTCAACCATGGATTAAGATACAATGGAGAGCGGTTGAAAACCAAACAGACGTATGCAGTTAACAGTATTCACTCCATGAGGTAGGAATATAATTATATAGGTAATACCTATTTTTAATGACATTTAAACTCAATTGGAGAAAATTGAATATAAGTTTTGTAATTTGTGCTACCAAGAAATGCCTCGATAACCAGAGAAGGTGATAACAAAAAAATCGTTTTTCAAAAATTATAACTTTATGTCGTTCGTCAAGAGCCAACAAATATCGTTTTAATTATAATTGCTCCATTTTTTAATACTCTATGTTTAGAATAGACACGGTTCGTTAGCATTTCCGTAAGTTAACTCACTTGTAAGTAGTGAGTCTTGTGGTCCGCTCGGGAACAAGATCCGAGGACAAATTACAACCGCTATTGTCAATTATTGCTCCGCTTTGTGGATTTTCGTATAATAATGACATTGTAGAGTAACTAGCGTCTACTCTTGTTGTAATCTTGTTTACTGTGTATACGTCCAGTGAATATTACTCTGTAGCATTTATCTATGTATTATATTTATGGAATGTTAATTAAGATTATTTTGTCAACGGTTTAGTTTATGGGTCTGACTTTCGTTTTAGATGATCGCTCTACTTATATAACATGGCCTTCATGTGTACGTACCGTGTTATAATCGTACACGGCATATATCGTGCCAAATCAATTATTGGATACGAGATAATGGGCAAACAAAATTATCTAGGCAACTGGAGCTTACACTGACCTAGAAAAGATTTATAAACTTCGTACATTACAATAATTTAATGAATCCCACTGGACAGATTTCATGATAATATTTTTTCCTTTATAACTTGCCAATAGAGTATGTTTTTAATTGTTTCTCCCGCTTCTGATACAGCGCGCTAATTACGAAGGCTGTAGCCGGAGGATGCAAAAAAATACAAAATTTAATTAAACTTAATGTATTAATTACAATTACAATTCTTATAATTATGGATTATGTCGACAGTTGATCGATGTTGTATCAAAAGTGACGCTAGTTGAGGGGCCGCGACGTCCGGTGTCCGATGCATCGCATTCCGCTGAATCGGCGCCTCGTGTCCCTGGCTGTTGTAATGCGCAGTAAATGAGGTAAACGCTTGTCAGCGTTCCTGGTGCTATGCGCATACGTAACACCTCCCCCCGCAGATCAGCAACTATTTCGAAATCTTGTGTGAGAGAGATGATGAAATATTGCTGTGGTCAATTCTTATCTTGCTGGGACTGGTCCTGATTGCCTCTTGAATTTCAGCATAGTTTCCTGAAGATCTTACATCATCCATTTTTATTGATTCATTCTTATCGTTCCGTTTGGCTCGGTGACGTCGGTACATCAGTGCGATAGTGAGTGCACTTGCACCGAATAGTATAAGGTAGATTGGAATTGTAGTGTGATAGATACTTGTATCAACGGTTTCATTTAATTTAATTGGAGTCTGCAACGATATCTTTGTATTGATAGCGTGTAGATTTTCTAAGTCGATCGAGTTTAGGATGATTGGCGTTTCACTAGATGGTTCTAGCTCTTCAAATGTAGGTAATTGCATTATCTCCAGGGCGAATCCTTTAATGTGGTTATTTGAATTTGCTATTGTGAATTCGGGCGTCTTGATGTGACAGTTATACGGGATGATGGCCAAATAGCTTCCTTCGAGTGTTTTATAGGTTTCTTGTCTGCATGAAATTTTTACTTTGGTTGGAGTTGGAAAGTTCATGGTGTAATGTTTCTCATCGAGTTGTTCCACAGCTTCTTTATTTAAGATGACAGAAGACAGTTTACAAGATGGGTGAAGTTCTTGCTCGGTGATCAAATGCTGGATACAGTCAGTTTCTTCTTGGGTTTTATATTTAGTTTTTGCTTCACAGAGATACAGAGAATTTACCTTCGGGCATTCAGCCTCCATGTACATAGAATCTTTTCCAGAAATCGCAATGAAAGGTAAGATAGGTAAGAGGATTTTATTATGCTTATTGGGGACAATGGATAGTTTATAGAGGTTATAAATTGGAGGGAAGGCAATCGGCATCTTAAAAACTATAACTACTTGATTTTCTATATAAAAATACCCTAGCTTAATTATATCATAATATTCTCTTAATTCTAAGTCAATGATTTCTTTAGTTGAATAAAGAATCTTAAGTTTAACTAACATATTTCTAATCTCATCTAAACTAACTACTGTATGTGGTGTGCTCGATGCACGTATAAAAGCTAATGTATATTCTAATTTATGAATTTCTTCAAATAAGTTATCTATGTGGTCATTTAGTATATTTAGGTATTGGGCCATATGGGCATAGTGAATAAAGTCTGAATCTTTGCTATTGAGTATTTGATTTAAAACATGACTTATGCGTAACTGATTTATAGTCATGTTAGTTAATAAATGTTCATTATGAATAGCCCACGTTTTAGTTATACTGACGTGTTCATTAATTTGGGACTGTAGTCTATGCTCATTTTCTTGAAGGATTTTTATAGCGTTATTATATTTAACTGCGTCAGTTTGATCTAAATTACCAGATATACTCTTAATTACGGAACCAAGTCCATCGATAAGCCCTCTTTTGTGGCGATTGTGTTCAAATGATTCTAATTGGGTAGATATTTTAATTAACTTAGAAGTTAGATAATTTATATGCGGTTCAAACATAAACGAAGTTTTATTATTTAATTTAGGTCTAATTTCTGACAGTTTAGAGCTAACTAAATCGACTTGAGATTGAATACTATCGAGGTTAACGTAATTAAGAAATGAATGGTAATGGGAGATGACTCGCGTGGTACCTAAGTTAAAGGGAAGCAAACCAGGGCCATTGCCTAAGGGGTCAATCGTTACTTCTTGTCCTTGAATCATCTGGAGTAGTAATAAAAGTAGTATCCTGTAACAATACGGGTTCATTATGGCCTCTTTTTATACGAGATTTTGCGACAGGGCCACGCTTCTTTCTTGTATATATGTGAATAGGAAGATCAGCTAGGACTGTATCTTGAGTAAAGCGCGGGGCTAGCTTTTGTCTAGCAGCTATAGGATTACGAACAAAAATTTGTTGGTCAGGGGTATATTCTTTTTCAGTTTCGCGATCCTTATTCCTATTTTCAGTTAATTCTGTCCGGTGATGAAGAGAACTTTCATTGATTATATCGTAAACCTGAGTTAGACGTTTTTTATGGTCTTGTAAGTATTGCTGCAATAAGTGCTCGGATAAGTTAACATCTAGAGAATCTCGGGGATCAAAGTGTCCTGTAATTAAATCTATAGGTCTACATTTAGTAAAGCTATGTATGGAACTGTTATAACCTAAGACTGCATAAGGCATGAGATTTATGACTGGTTCGTTTCGTTTCTCTAATTTCAGGATTCTGAGATGTTCAAGAATAGTAGAGTGAAAACGTTCTACTATACCATTATCGTTAGGAGTATGTGCAAGTATCTTATGATGCTGTATTTTATGGAGTCGTACGAATTCTGAGAAAAGTGCATTAGTAAATTCAGGTCCTTGGTCGGTAACAATAGTGTAAGGGACGCCATGATGGGTGCAAAACATTAAAAGAGCTTGAACGACACTTAGAGCTGTGCTATCTCTAAGATGATATGCTTGCGCATATTTCGAGAAAGCGTCAACTAAAGTTAGGAATTTCTCATTCTGGGCTGTGAAAAGATCAAGATGTACAATTTCAAAAGGTTTGGTAGAAGGGGGAACTATAGAAAATTTTTGTTTAATAGGATTTCGATCATATTTTGCTTGTCCACAAATGCTACATTCATTAATATATTTTGATATACTATCTTTCATTTTAGGCCAATAATAACGATGGGATAAAGCTAGAAAGCATTCCGTTATACCACGATGATTAGTTTTACCTTCGTGGTAATTACGTATAATTTCTTGTTGTGTTAGATAATTTTTGACGTTCTCTACTTCTTTTTTTGTTAACACCATGGCAGAACTTTTAAATTTATCTTGAATGATCGGGATGATATTATACATAGCTAGAGGTGGATGGATAATAATACCAGTTTTTACCTTGGGGTTTACGTATTCTTTTACAGCGTTGATAACATCGTCTTCAAGATTAGACTCCGATAATTGTATAGTGGTTTTAGTATGGGATTCGAAGGGTTTTGAAACTGTGGGGCGTTTTTTAATGTCTCCTACGACTACAAAGGATATTTGGCGGTGAAATTTGTTAAGGGGATCATCAGATATAGGGATTTCTAGTATAGGACTTTCAGCACTAGTATGCGCGGTAACTGTGGTAGATCCACTTACTGAAGGGGGTTTTTCAGATGTGTTAACGGCTATAGAATTTGCATCTTCATTATTAATTTCAATACGGGACAAGGCGTCTGCATTGGTATTTAGCTTACCCTGCTTATAGACAGTAGTGAAATTATACTCACTCAGCTTTAATCTCCAGCGGGTTAGGCGAGAGTTGGGTTCTTTTAAATTCATGACCCATTGTAGTGGTTTGTGGTCTGTTACGATCTTAAATTTTCTACCGAATAAATAAGGGCGGAAATACTTGGTTGCCCACACAATTGCTAACAGTTCCTTTTCAATTGTGCTGTAATTAATTTCACTAGTGTTTAATGTGCGGGATGCGTACGCTATAGGTTTATCGCTACCTATCTGTCCCTGGGAGAGAATGGCACCAATGGCAAGATTTGAAGCATCAGTCGTCAGTATAAAGTCTTTGGTAAAGTCGGGGTATTGCAAGATCGGGTCGTTTGTTAATAGAGTTTTGCACTTCTCAAAGCAACCTACATAATTTGGATCGGTTAAAACAATTTTAGAGCCTTTCTTTAAACATTGCGTCATTGGTTTGGTTATACGCGCGAAGTCTGGGATAAATTTCCTGTAATAGCCTAATAATCCTAAGAAGCGTTTAATTTCAGTAGCTGTTTTAGGCAGTGGGAATTTTTGAATTGCTATAATTTTGTCCGGATTTGGTTTAATACCGTCCTTGCTACTAATGTGTCCTAAATATGCGGTTTCTAATTTTAAAAATTCTGATTTGTTCATTTGAATTTTGAAATTAGATTCTCTTAGTCTCTGAAATACTTTTTGCAGATTTATCATGTGTTCCTGAAGGGATACAGAAAATACGATTATATCATCCAGGTAAACTAAGCATACGTTATTTTGTAGATCTCTGAGGACATTGTCCATAACCCGTTGGAAGGTGGAAAGAGAATTTTTTAAACCCATTGGCATACGTAAAAATTCAAAATGACCGTGCTCGACTGTGAATGCGGTTTTATGAATATCTTCGGGGTTCATTTCAACCTGATAAAAACCAGATGCAAGGTCAAGAGTAGTGAAATAATGACAGTTGCCTAACTTGTCAAGAACGTCTGAAATATTTGGAATGGGATAGCGGTCATCTATAGTTTTCTCGTTTAGTTTCCGAAAATCTATTACCAAACGCCATTTGGTTTTTCCACTGGCGTCAGTTTTCTTAGGGACTACCCAAATAGGGGAGCTCCATGCAGACTGTGAGGGACGGATAATATTTTGTTCCAACATTTTAGAGATTTGATCTTGAACTTCCTGTTTATGTATAAAGGGATATCTGTAACTTTTCGTGTAAACTGGGACATCATCTGTTGTACGGATAGAATGTTTTACTTGATTGGTAAAAGATAGCGGCTCGTCATCAATATAAAAAACATCAGCATATTGAGCACAGAGTGTCTCCAAATTTACTTTCTCTTCACGGTTTAAATGGTCAGTGCGCAGGCGAGACAAAACTTCCTGTACGCGATCGGACTGGTTTATGGTGCGCATGCCCTGAACGTTAAACATCTCTGTATTAATCGGTCGATCCATGGAAAATACTACATCATGACGTGACGTATTTGTTACTTCTATTATACCTCTATTATTTTTTACAGTTGTAACGCAATCGCCTATATGACAATTAGAAATGTACTGTTCAGGTATTAAAACGTCACCGTCTTGAGAGTTTATAGGGGCTTTAATTATTTTAGATGAGTTAGCCGGTATTATATCTTCATATAAATTACTATTACGGGAGTCATACATAAGTAACGGATTACTAGAATTACGAGTGACCAACAATCTATTCTTTAAATCGATATTAGATTCTAATTTTTCTAATAAGTCATAGCCAATCAACCCATCGAAAAATTCATGAAAAGCGTATATAAAAAGTGTGATATCGCCTGGTTCATTAAATTCCTGAAAACACGGTAATGTAATAGAATAATTACTTCGAGTGGTGGCGTGAATATTTGTGACCTCAAAAGGATCATAATTACGTGGTATATGAGAAAGATATTTTTGAACCACTGCAGGGCTGAGAAAAGACATATTTGCACCTGTATCAATTAACAATTTAAGTGGAGGGTTCGAGATTTTAATATACGGTAACTGCCTCTGAGTCTGCAAATTTATTTCTATTTTAAGGTGTCTGATTTGGGGGCTTTCTGAAAATCCTCATTTTCTGTAGACGGGGCGTTACCAACTTCCTCTATAGTATAAGAGTCAGTACATTGTGGTTGTTCATGCGCGTATTCACCGGTATACGCATAATCAGGGTATTCAAAATATTCTTGATGGTAATAATCATCGTCAACATAATGTTCATTATAATAATCGTAATGAGACTGATCATTGAAATTATTAAAATTAATTTCCTTAGATTTAAAGTAATTTGATGGGGGTGGATTTTCAAATTTAGACCAGTCCTGGGGTGAGCGAGGTACGAATGGTTTAGCCACGTAGTGACTTACGCCGCTCATTGGTTGTGGTGCATTATTTGCTGATGGTGATGATGCATGGTCCTAAGCATTTTAAAAACTTGACTTTGGGGCCTGTAATTGGGTGGTGGCGCGCTAAACATTTGCTGTGTTCGAGTGGGACCACGATATTGAGGGGATTGATTTTTCCAGAAGGGAACAGGTTGCTGTGTTTGAGGCATAAACGGACGTGAGGGACCTGGCGTATTAAAAGGCTTAGGTGGGGGAAAATTAAATGAACGCGGTGTGAGCGATGTCGATTGAACCGGGGGCCTAATGCCGTAAGAATATTTATGACTAACCTGGTGCTGAGGCTGCGACCTCCTGTCAGGAACATGGTCGTTGCGCTGCTGTAAATACAATGTATTCAACTCCTCGTGCACGAACTCTAAAGCTTTCTCGATTGTATCAGGCCGCATGCACCGAATGCGAGAACCCAACGGGTCGCGTAAACCACGTAAGTACGACTGTAATGTGAGTTTCTTATACAGCGTGCGTTTTGATTCAATGGTACTCGCTATCGTTTCATGTAGGCTGATATAAGTCATTATAGTGCTAAAAAGGTTTTGGCATTGTTCATAAAATTCCTGTGGGGTTGCCGAACCCTGAGTCAAAAGTGCAAGGTCATTATATAGGGACGTTTCATCGCGTTGATCAGCAAAGTTATTAACTAAGGCGCTCCTAATGCCTTCCCAACTCTCCGGGATACCGTTCGAGTTAATCGTGCGCGCTGCTGGACCCACTACTTTATTTAAAATACCGTTTAATAATGCTAAATTACTTAACTGAAAATCTGGTCCATCTCTCATATACTGTCCTACTAATTGATCGCATAGTTTTATGAATCGAGTTAGTACGTTCGAGTTACCGTCGAATTCCGGAACCAAGCGTAGGGCTTTGTAAATACGATCTACTGAGTCAGCCATTTTCGACGAAACAATACTATCGCTATCCTCCTGAATCGTCTCTAAATTTCTGTTCGAGTCTAAAGTATTAATTCTACTATTATAATTATCTAACCTAGGGGACCGAGATTGCCGTGGATGGAAAATCTTGGATGTTATAGGAAAACTTAAAAGTAAAAAGGAAGCGACTCTAGAATGATTCTAAAGTACTTACATGAACTGATTTTGTACCTCTGCTGTATCGATGTCTGGATACTCCTCTGGACTGCAGCACGTGTAGGTTCAGGATACTCGTAAGGTGCCCGATAGCCACCCGGGTGACTCGCGATCCTAACAATTTAATCTCGCGAACCGGCCCGCGAGTATCCTACCGACTGCGCCAATTACGAAGGCTGTAGCCGGAGGATGCAAAAAAATACAAAATTTAATTAAACTTAATTTATTAATTACAATTACAATTCTTATAATTATGGATTATGTCGACAGTTGATCGATGTTGTATCAAAAGTGACGCTAGTTGAGGGGCCGCGACGTCCGGTGTCCGATGCATCGCATTCCGCTGAATCGGCGCCTCGTGTCCCTGGCTGTTGTAATGCGCAGTAAATGAGGTAAACGCTTGTCAGCGTTCCTGGTGCTATGCGCATACGTAACACGCTTAGTGGTCCAAGTGTGGTTGATAACATTAACCTATGGTCTAGTGCAGGTTGACAGTTTTCACATGTTGTCGCAACGATGATGATTAATGAATACGCTATGATATCGAAAAGACAGAGTAGCGAGATTTTATTTCAAGACCAATTACTTGATAATAAGTGGTCATATGATAAGGCTACTAACTGCTTCCGATGTACTCTGTGGGGTCTTGTTAGTGGTTATCCCGATTCATCGGCACCGTGGCTTGGCTCATGGGGCTGCCGCGCGATTCCATTGATTGACAAAAACCAAAGACGTAAATTTGTGGTGGATCGGATAGTAGCTACTATCCGATTCGATTATAGTATAGTACATCATTTACCGAATTTAAGCTAGAGAGGAATGTAGGTAGATTCCTATCTAAGTTGATTCGTATGTGTACACCAAATATACAGAATGTATCACAAATAATAATGATTATGCACATAGGGTGTGCTTTATAATGCTTGAACAAAGGCAAATAAAATATAATCCTTTCAGTTTTTAAAAATCTTTGCGTTGTGATCCTAAAAGTCGATAAACCTGCTTACATGAGATAAGAAGAAAATAAAATTCAAGTTGGACAATAGATTTAAATGTCGCGCGCCAGTAGGCTCCACGTACATCATAATTTCAACCGTTAGACGTCCACTGCTGGACATCGGTCTGCCCCAAGGATCGCCACGACGACCGATCATATGCCGCTCACATTCAGTGGATTCCAGCGACCTTTACCAAGTCGTCAGTCCACCTTGCCGGGGGCCTGCCCATGCTGCTTCTTCCAGTACGTGGTCGCCTCCTTCAAGCCCCATTGGCCGTCCGTTCTTCGAGCGATGTGCCCTGCCCACTGCCACTTGAGTTTGGCGATTCTTCGAGCTATGTCTACGACCCGGGTTCTTCTACGGATCCCCTCAGTTCTGATTCGATCACATAGTGAAACTCCTAACATAGCCCTCTCCATCGCTCTCTAAGTGACAGTGAGATGTACCACGTACATCATTTTATTCAAAATAAAAATAGTATATTGCCAGGATAGTCTATTTACGATACCCGTCTATTTCTGTAAATATTATTATAGTATAATCTTATGTAGAATGTTGCTACATATTATAAAACCTACACATCGAGTACGCTCGTTAATATTATAATTTTAGAATAACAACTAAATTCTACGAAGCTATAATGAAGCAGCGATCTCGAACAAACACTTCGCAACATAAAGATAATGTGAGAACCAACAATGTTATTGGAACCAGAAATTATACCCAAATTTATCCATTTCCGATAGGGGGCAAATTGTGAAAAAAAAAACCGGAGCATATTTTTCATTAGATTCAAAACGAATCCAAAAAGGGTCGGTGTTTAAATTTGTGCTTTACCTTCGAAATGTGTATCTGCTTCCTTCTCTTATCACCTCTGCCTAATGCTTTGGGGATACATCCGTGATGATATCATCAGAGGACGTCCACCGCTGAAGAAAGATATGTAGATAGACTCTCTAATAGATTTTTATAGGGACTAGTTACCTACGTAACTAGTTGCCTACAACTTCTATCGGTATTTACCCTATTTATTCATTCATTAATTAATTATACTACCGTTATTTTCCTGAACACGTTTCAGTAGAAAAAGTATTTTCAACAAACCTTCGCGAATCGCCAAAATAATCGGTATCTTTTTACTTGAAGACATACATGCCATCACACCTGTCGTCTCCAAAGGGTAAGGCAGTGATGTCCTATACACATATATTTTACCGGTATGGTTTTATTAGGCCTTGTGTAATAGGGGATGACCCTATTGCAATCAACCGGACCTGAATTCTAACTCCGAACTTTTTCGAGAATTTTACAAAAACTCAACCTGGGAATCGAACCTAAGACCGCTTGCACAGCGGTCGCACTTACGACCACTACACCAACAAGGCAGTTGTACTTGAGGACTATAACTGATTATAGCGGAACTCGACAGCAGAAGAAGAACAATTGAAAACAGAGACTAATAAAATAATAAAATGTATACAATATAATACAATAATTAGGAAAACATTTCATAATCTATAGTTGACAGCTTTGTACGCCAAATTTACATGCCTAGTCCAACGCATACACAATGCTAAAATATCGCGGTTTACGAGTAAAACGGATAGTGACGTCACTGATAGGCCGTTGACCTTAACAAGCGACGCCACAAGCCCAAATAACACAGGGGCACTAAATCACAATGTTTTATGTACAAACTTTACGTACAAGTTTACACAATTTATTGACAGCAATAAGGTCTTCGAAATATTGAAAGTATTTTTTTTTCCTTCAAATTCATCGAACTATTGTGTGCTAGGCTGTGTCTTCAAGGGGATTTGGCTGCTTGATCTTTGTATAGTCTTTATATGTGTATATTTAAGGTTTTGATGAAATAGTTATTTTCTCATTACTGTTATTAGTATCGTCATAATTGGACACAAACCCAATTATAGGTTGCTTTTTAGATTTTTTCTAACAGTTCAATAATATTTATCCCACATTGGCCAATTTAAGACTTAGTCAAAGCAGCTGCAGTTGCGTTCACTGCCGAAAGCTATAATAAAACATGCATTTACAAACAATAAGGCAAATAGACACTGAAACCGATTCCCGTTGTAGTAAAGCTTGATTATATAACGCGAAAAAATACACCGCGGATTGAAACCTCAACAGTTTAAACAAACACATTCAGTAATCGGATTTGTTTTTAAATCTAGGCATACCACTTATATAGTGAATATTAAAACATGACTTAAATTCACATTGTAGAAAAAAAAACGATACACCTTACGTAAAACAATATTTTGTTAAGGAAGGTATTCTTTTAGCATCTTGAGATTATATAGAATTACGTCAAATTGTATACAACCCACTCGTTTATTAGATTTACGTTTTACGGTCGACTTGGTCAAACGATCTAACTTCACGATCTCCAAAAATAGCTACTGATCCCTTGACGTTGTGATTCAGAGCCCTCAAAGGAATACATCAGTATTTTAGCACACATCTAGAACAATAAAATAAATCCTAATACAAGCAATCACTTCTGAATAGCACAAATAAAGGAATAACAGACAAGATGCCCGATTCTCGAGTAATCGGACATTAATAAGTCGTCTTCTGCTTGTAAAGCGGAACTCGGGTCCCACGGTACTCATACTGAACATTGCTTGACTAACATATACGAGACATAAGTGCAGAAGGAATACGACTTGGAATAATAATAATAATTGAACAGGGAAGGACTTTGTCATCGTTATTATAAGGATGTTTCTCGATCAAAAGTCAATTATTTTGCTCCAATTAAACCGATAGCTTAGTAGTACTTCAGAGTTAGAGAAGTGAAAAATTATACATAACACTATTTTAATGAACGGGAATGATGAACAAGAAACACATAATATATATTATTTCTTCCGACTAATTAATAAAAATCGTTATTTAAAAAAAAAACTTAATACTTCTGATTGTCAGGAAATAAAAAATTAATTATTATAACAATAATAATTAATAACAAATAATATTTGTCTTCTCTTTTCTTTTCAAGTTGTTGTATATGTATTAATGTAGTATTAATTTATCGAGATGCTAATTATTATAGGCAGAGCAGAAATTCAATTATTACAGGGTACCGCCTGTCGTAGGTACGCCCCAGAGGTATTATTGCAAACATTTATAAACAACTATTTTACACCGTCTTCTGTATAAATTCACTTAAAAATAACTATTTTATTGTACCTTGTGTAAGTTCTTTACTTGTCAAAAACTTTTAGAGTTGGATTTCTGAAATTCACTTTATAACTAACATACTTTTGGCTAATGTCCTCTGAGGGACAGATTCTCTGCTAGTGACGCAATCGATGTAGCCGTCATTGTAAAGCGTCTTTATACCTATATACGACAGTAAAATTAGATGCTTACGTGTGTAAATTTAATCATTTTCGTTCATAAGTATAAAATCTTGCTGAGTAAAGACCTATAAAGTTAACACGTTCACGTGAACATTATCAATATCTAAGCAATATTCGATATTGAACATCATTTTTTTATACAAAAAGAAGCCAAGCGGAAGAGATATCGGAGATAGCAAAAAAATTGGTCTAGATTTTTGAGAGATCGATATGTCGTAGACCAACAACCAAACTATTAGATAATAATATGGCTAGATATCGTATTACAATGTCGCGCTGAATAAAGTATTTTTTCGCTGGACATAATGATACATTCTTCTTCTTCGTGTCGATGGAACATGAATGTCGTCAAATTTAATACCCACATTTTAGTAAATATGGCCATTAAATCTGACGAGCCCAGAATGATGCCACATTTACGGCACTTTCAGTGGCAAACCAAAGATACATTGTGCCACATTACGTCTACCAATATGTAACTTGTACATAAGTACATACGCCGTTCAAATCAAAGTGTTAAGCTGCGGTACGCATACGTCAATGTCTAAAAGAGTTCTTAATTCTCTTATATACTTAGGATACGATTAACGAAGTTTAGATCTTTTTTTTATCGTCTATATCCCTCCCTCTGGGCACATAACAATGACAATATATACAATAACAAAAATAGAATTAGGTTAAGCCAACATTAATTGAATACTGATTATTACATTAGATACTTAGTAGCGAACTTGAGGGATGAGCTTATTGGTAGGATTGGCTTCAGAAAGCTCTAAGTTAAGAGGAATGAGAGTAGGAAGCCTTGGTCCTGCAGTGAGACTGACGAAGACTGCTTATATATAATATTGATTACACTAGTGTTCAGTCGGAATTCATTAGGTAGATTGAGTTTACGATCGTTGGTGTCATGTACTGAAGTTTTGAAAAATAGCGTTACTTATTTTATTCGCTTTTTAATGAAATAAATATAAGTCATCGTGACCTAAATTGATGAAAAAATGCCTCCATTATAAAATTAGTAAAATCATGCAAATTAAAACACAAAACACACACCCAATGTCTACAGACAAAATTGAGAGTCAACGTGGCATTACCAACGTATTTACCATCTCCTAATAAAGTGTCTAATTAATATTTCTATTACATTACGAGAACGTTCTCGTAATTAAATTACGTACTTGTAATGTTCCAGAAAACTGCCTCGTTGGTCTAGTGGTTATAAGTGCCAATGTTGGGCACGAGGTCTTGAGTTCGATTTCACGGTCGAGCAAAATATCATTGGGTTTTTAATGGAATTCTCAGCAGCAGCTCGGAATTTGGACTCGTGCCCGATTGATGGCAATAGGCTTGCCCCCTATTACATGGGACCTATAACATACTGGCAAAATGACCTAACCTAACCCTTCGGTGAAGACAGGCGTATGTATGTTATGTCATTTAATTAAAATCATAACGTGACTCTCGACGGCGCCAGTTAATATACTCCAGCCATAAAATTCCGCTGCAATATGTCACAGATTTACAATTTAGCTCCAACGAACTAATTGGATGCAGATAACAATGTTTGTGCCCGTAAGCCTCGCTTACCTCCGTGCGCCTGCTCCAGTGAATAATTTTATTGCTTCATAATACATCAAAAAATTGATGATACGCTATGACGTAGGTAGCTGAATTCTTTTTATGCTTCCATTTCGTAATTAAAAGTGTATGTACGGATGCGTATCAATAATGATTTGAATTTTTATTTTTTATATAAAGTTACTGTTCACTGATTTTATCGCGGTATATTCATTTACTTTATTTCAAATTTTCGGATCCTAAACAGCCTCTTTACGGTTAGACTAGTGTAAGAATCAGATAATATTTGTGATAATAGTTTTGTTTAAATGACATTTATAGATACTCTAATATTCTCATAGAAATTTGATCGGCAGCCGATTCAACCTAAGTACACTCCTGAAGATTACTATGAATTGTTATATTACTAAGTAAATAACGACTTATTTAAATTTATACCTTTATCGCAAGGACTATATCTCAAAAAGGTTAAGAAGAAGTACATTGATTGTATACCTGCAGTTCACCGGCTTGTTTCGCCTTACATTAAAGGACGGCCAAAAAATTACGAATTGAAACTGATTTTGAGTAATATTATTCTCAGCTAAATTTAAAGAAATAATAAGCCCCCTATGATCAAATTAAATTCTAGCCAGGCGGAAAATTATCTACACAAACTGACAGTCGGATTAGCTGCAGAGTAAAAGAGGGATGCCAGTATATAGTTTGAATAGCGCCGTTCCACCCTTACAACCTAAATAAAAAACCTACTTAATGCAGGTAATACGTTTTAAGTGTGACATTAAAGTACTACATTGACGCTCACTGGGCTCAACGATATATTGCTTGGAAAAAATAATATCACAACTTATATAAAAATAATTAAATCACATCAGCCCAGTTACAGTCCCACTGTTGGGCATGGATGTCCCCGCATTTGAGGACTATGTTATGTATAATTATCCTCAAGATAATCCTCAATCCTAGTGCGAGTAAACAGACTTCAGACGCCATCGAGAAAATGTCTCATGCATGCAGGTTTCCTCAAGATGTTCCTTTACTGTTTCAGTATGTAATTAATACGCACATCACTTCAAAAAGTCAGTCGTGTGTGCGTTAACTTTACAGTCCGTCACAAAGCTATCCCATTGTTTTTGTATAAATCCATTGAATTAAATAAATATTGCTTTTATACTAATTACTTATTTTAATTAACTGATTTTAATAAAATAAGTAATTATTTTTACGCTAATCTCTTCGACGTAACGTTAATAGTTTTAAAACCGCGCCTAATTAATATTTCTAATAAGTACTCAGTTATAAAATTTTCAAGCTTACAAAAATAAAATCCTACTTTGCACTAGACGTCGGAGAAAAGTATTTTAGTTTGAAAAGTGGTTTTGCTTAATTAAGTTCATAAACTAAGGTGTCGGTGTTTGAATTTGTAGCTAGTACTTATTGTATAAAATATGAGAACTTATGTACACTTTATTCCAAAATATAGGTCAGTTAGCGCACTGTGTGCCGCGACGAGGTAAAACTCGAGGGCGTGGTCGACTATTTCATTGAAATAGTCGACCACGCCGATGACATCTAGTCGTTAATAAAATTAATCCACGGATATGTGGCTGTCGGTCTAAACACTTTGCCTTTTAGTAACCGTATTAATACATAAAAGTGAATATACTTTTATTCTCTCTTTTTTAAGGAGCAATTATGAGGATTTTCAGAGAGTAAAATGAATTATTGTCTACTGTGTATATTTCTAATATATTGTTATGTCTCGAGAGTAAGAGTTTTATGTAATATTTTTGTGAAATTAATATCATAATTTATTATTACATGTAATAAAGTTAAGCTTGATAGTGGCGCGAATATTTCACAATGTTAGTCTTCCAAAGTTATCTAGGCATACATTTATCTCAAGCTCCGGCAGACTACGACTCAATTTACTGAGCAGTACCTACTTGGTAAAAAACATAAATCTTAAAACTTCATTACTCGCTTCGCCCACAAGTTGGTTTTTCTCCCAACAAGGCGTTGATGTTTACGATTTAAAAGGTTTTCGACGTAAAATATTGCTGTTGCCGACACTTCTCCGCCGCCGCCTAATGGTTAAGATGTCAGGTAAAGGAAATGCTAGCAGTGGGCTGCGGGTTCGATGACATGTTCTCGAAGTATGAAAATGAAAAAGTTCCTTTCTTATTTAAGTTTGAATGAAATATGCGGAGCATCGGAGGGAACGAACCGTTGAAATGCTTCTGTGGAATTATTTTTAAAAGTCCCTCGATGCGACGAAATATCTCTATTCTCAATATGATATTCCCTGTGATATATGCTAATCACATGGTTTCTAAAATAATATATTTTAAATAAAATGAGATAAAATTTGTAAAAAGTAGTTTTATGTCCAATGTTAGCGCAAGTGTAAGAAGTCAGTACAAAGAAAAAGCATTTATTTTCCCCTTATAGCGTAGTGCGTCTTATTGAGAACTAGTATTTTTACAAGTAGGTATTTTTGTAGCAACTTAATAAGTAATGAGACTAAAAAGTATGTTTTCAAAACTTTATGAATCATTTGTAATAACTTACCAATTTTATGAATACATTTTTTCCCAAACTTTCATGAATGTCGAATTTCACAGTTCATAAATTCATTAAAAAGTTGAAGCATAGTATGCATAATTTAGTTTACTCACGGGAATTTACATTTCTATTAAATACCAAAAAGTTTGTGATACATGCAAATCATCACCCACCTAGTTTCAAGAGTCCTTCAAACTTTACATCGTTACTTTTCATGTGTTTAGAAAGTCTATTTTACTAAACATACATTTAAAATATACATTGGGATTCTTTAGTTAAAATAATCTGTCACGGTGTATAAATAATGAAATTTATAAATAGGAATCGTTATACTTTTAATGCAGAACTTAGTTCTAATTTTTACATTTGAAAAACAAAACTGATTTTGTGCAGAATCTTACTATTTTTTTTTCACTTACGTGAATACTAGACATTGAAGTAAAACTAAACGATTAAATAAAATATTAATGTGCCGCGATAAAATCAGTAAAAACATGTTTTATTTTAATGTGTTGAATCTCTACCTACGGTATCTAACCTAATTTCTTTGGGACATTTTTAAATGTACCTTCCTTCTATATAAAATATAATTAAATATATTTTGATCATATGTAATTTGTTTTTTTTTTCGAAAATTAAACAAATTAATAAATTGATACAAAGTCCGGCAATGCTTTAAGTAGTTTAAATTAAGTACCTAAACTATTTTCTGCTAGACAAATATTTAGTGATTATATACATATATGTTTCATAAATTATAACACACTACAACATAATTAAAATAATTGTTATACTTATATTTTAATTTATTCTTTGAAACAGGATTCCAAATTCGTACACAAACATTGACAGTACTGAACTCAACGACTAAATTACTGTGCCTAAACAAATGCTTTAAAAAAATGGCGGTCGTTTTCAAATATCATTATCGGTCGTCAGTGAAACGTTGTAAACACGTAAATATGATACGAATAAATATTAAACAAACAAGATAATTTTAGTAATAATCAGTTTGGAGCAGGCCCTGTACTTCGCAATTAGCCACAGGCGGGCGGAGGCACTACGTGCGGTGCCCACAATCGTCGAATTTACAACACTGCCCAACTTTAAACACGGCCTCTCGACACCCTTGCCATGTATTTTGCTAAATTCACTTTTGTTTCAGTGAATGGCTTTATGAATTCTGCGAAACACTGTGTAAACCGCTTACGGCGTTCAAAACTATTATTCCCTGGTCTACTTGGAAAATCTGTTTTTGAATGTTTGTATTTTTGGATACTGTCGCTAAAGTAAAATAGAGAGGATACTGCGGGGAAATAATACGACTTTGTTAATACGAATTAGGTTCACATCATATCACACACACATTCAAATAAAACTTATTTTTGTGTATTTTACCACGTTTTATGTTGTAGCAATTTGTTAAAAGTAGATTTATTATAATGTCTACCTAATATTCGCGTAAGTGGTAGCAATTAGTATCTATGTGCACATATTTATAATTTATATAACTACTTAAGTGATATTTATCACTCATATACATCATGTTAATATTATATCACATATTGTAACAGGTAGGTATTGAGTAAAATTATTATTGGGAACATGCGATAGGACCTATAATATCATTAAATGGATGTAAAAGAGTATACCCCTGCCTATAAATTCGAATAATACAGACGTACATATATTAGCCTTCATCCAGGCTACTAGTGGACACCCAGATTCTCTATAGCATCTACTAATCGCTAATAGAGCCGTAGATTGGTTCAGCAATCTACTGAACAGGTTGGGTTACGTTTAGAGCGACTGATATAATCTCGAATAATGTTTACATACTATTAACTTTAGACTTTTTTATAATTAAAATGGATTTCATTCAATTTTGTTAATGGATATCAAATCTCTACACTTACACAAAATTGTTTTACCACTGAAACCAAAATCCTAAAATAAATAACACAAATGATGTATTTTAAACCTCTGACAAAACCGCAGAGTTGTAATTAATTAAAGTGGAGGTATAATTTTAAAATATTACAAATTTTAATAAAACGTTTATGTATTTTGACAAATGTAACAAAACACTGTCGCAAAAAATTTAAAAACGTCTTGAAGCAGGTTGCTTACTTTTCTTTGACCTACATCGTTAGGCTCCCATAATTATTGTAAACAAAGTATTTGTAACTTTCGGTATTTCTTCTCAGAGGTCGTCAGTTAGGAAACACCGATGCCACCTAGATACTAAAATAATCTTATAAATGACTTTTAAAAGTGTCTGCAAAAGATCATTACTATTTTCATTTTATATCGTGTCTAAATTTATAGTCAACATTCTGAGTTGTTGCTTACAAAACCAACATTATTTGATGTATACATATATTTACATTGACTATCTTACAACATGTACACAAGGTTTTAACCACTGTTACATACATTATAACTTAAAAATATAACTCTTAAAACCTCAAAGTAAGCTAAATAAAACAAAAACTACATTAATACGTGCCCCACCGCACGGGCCATTGAAACCTGAGGAACAAACAAATGTAGCTTAAAGAAACTTAACTAAATTAAATGATAATAAGTGTGCACGGTAAACAGGGATTACTACACAAAGGTGTAAACTGTCACGTAGCCCGTATACGTCAGCACTATCGTACACCGTGTGAACGTTATCTCACCAGTGATTTACAGCCTTGCAGAATTTAATTAGGGCTGCCTGCCTTAGAAGCACGTTTGACGAGCTAGGATAATTTCTAGTCTAATATTTCAGTTTAGATTGTAGCACTAAGTATAATAAATTAGTGTATTATTAAATGTTTTGAGTATAGTATCGGAATAGATTCGCATTACAGAATTGATGGATGATTTGGTTATAAAGTTATAAACTTGTACATATTTAAAATTGTGAATATACTTTGTGAATTACACACACACAAATTTAGTTTTGTTGTAAATACAACGATGCTAAATTAATGTTATACAAAATAGCATGTAATCACACTTTCATCCTTGAATGGTTTAGTACAAGAGGACTAATGAATAAACACGGTTTATTAGAGGATTATCAAAAATCATCGGGAATAAAAGCATTAGGTAGGTACATGGAACTGAAAACATATCAACGAGCTGCTTAACCTCCAAAAATACAAGTTCAATGTTATTAAACAATGGTTTACATAAAAATAAATCTGCCTACAATCCTTTACAGAATATTAACAAAAAACTGACACGATGTTGCTATACGAAAAATAACAATGTATATTTGAAAATGATATGATAAATTGCAGGCGGTAAATCCTAATACGATCCCAGCTCGTCATTTCACCATTACTGGCGTTTTTATCAGAATCCTGATTTAGTAGAAAAACATTCAATTCGCAACACATATATCGTTTGTAATTTCTCTTGGCCTGAAGCTCTGGAATGACGGTACATTATTCAACATATTGCTGCCCAGCGCATGTCAAAACTCCCATCAAATTAAATTGGATGAAGTTATGATTTAAAACGATATAAAATAGTATACATAACTCCATAAGCAGTTTCTTTCTTAAAATCTCTCGTTGATCTTGTGTAACTACTCGGGTGTAACAATTGATTTGTGCCCGGTATTAACAATAGGGTCGCCCCCTATTACAGGGATCTTAAAACAAACCTGTCAAATGTGGGTGTATAGTATATCTCTGCCTAACGCTTCGAGAATGACAGACGGGATGGTATGTAAAGTAGTTTTTTAAAAGATACTTTAAATAACAGAGACATAGATTGCAACTCATTAATAATTTAATGTAACTATCATTTGAATCTGGAATCGTCATCTAAATAATTTTAGAACTATTTCATGCATATCTGTCAGCCCTATGAATAATGAGTTATGTGGACACAACCTAATCACCACACTGTGTAAATCGTATGAATATCATATAATTAGCTTTGTTATGTCCTAAATTAATATTGCTAGAGTATGTGTGTCATGTGGCACAAATTATGATCGTGGGTATGTTACGTTATCAGCTGCCTATTAACAACCGTGAAACTATAGCTGCAAATTCATTCACTATTTCTGTACGCGTGTAAATAACGTCAGAATATTGTGACATAAGCATGGAAATGTGCCTTGTCGATTCACGTAATGAAATCGATGTATTTGAGAAGTTTAATGACATAGAATGACTGACGAATGACGTACAATCTATGTTTAATTCAATATCATGCTTATTTATTTACACGCATGGTGCATTCTTCACTGAGAATCGTAAAGGATCAATTGCAACCTAATGAAAATCATCTTACATGCCTGGTAAACAGTTTAAAGTCCACATCCGAGAAACCGGACTACTAATATTTATGGGATTTTGGTATTGCCCAGAATTTGAGCCAAAGAGGTCCGGCAATCGCTTCGGGTAAATTGTACGGATATTCCCCATCTTGTTACATCGGAATCTGAAGATAATGTTGGTCGATTCATCATTATGGATATTTGTATCCAGGAATCAATTCTGATAGTACGGAATTATTAGATTCTGAAAATAGAAAATAAAAAATGTGGAGAAAATAAGGAAAAAATAAAAAGTAAAGAATTTCCTATTAAGTCGACAAGCGAAAAAGGATGATGGTATCATTACTCAGTATACTATTCAAATCGCGTTTACGGGGTATGAGTCTTTTGATGATTTTTTACGGTATATACCTACGGTTTATCACAGTCTCTTACCGGAAACTCTTAAGTTTATTTCCTTCCAAATAACAAAATAAAACGGGCATCACAAAAACGTCTTAAAGGCTACGCCATACGTAGTATGTGCACTAAACGTGTGTAGTACGCGACGGATGCGGAAAAAGAGTGCTGTGTATGTATTTCTTTCCACAGTTAACGCGCTTGTTGTGCTAGAGCGGCGGGCACTGCAATTGGCCCGCTCTAAGCTTTATGACCAATCAAAGAACCGAACGCCGCAGACATAACGGATGCGTTCAAATTTTGAAGTAGTGAAAATAAACTAACATAGGGTACTAAATCTAGATTTAGTTGAACGAGAGATGTTGCCACTGTGTGGCATTTGTTTTATTTCATAAGTACTGGCTCACAGGTGGTCGTCGGTTCGATTCTCACGCGGAGAAAATTATAACGGGTGTATCATGTGAATTTGCATTTTGTGTGTAGCAACGATTAAGAAAATGCAGTAATTGGCGAGTCGTGACAAACAGTTATAACAGCTCCGCACACAGTGTAACCCATGCTTAACTCATCCTAACATACCAACATTCGAGAGACTCGGACAAAAACATTTAGTACCTAGTGAAATACCTAATAGCTGCTCTGTTACCAAGACGAATGGCCCTCGTTTGTTCCGGTTTGCTCCCATTAACCCACCCAACCACCGAGCTACACAGCCTTTAAGATACAGGGTCAAAGGCCGTCTCCGAAAACTAATCCGCATTGCTGTTAATACCAATAAGTCGTGGTGGAAAATTTATCGGGGTCAAAATATAGTGGCTGAATACTTTATAGGACTTGCGTATAAGTTCGGGGTATTCATAAAGAAGCGCAGATGTGCTCATGTGCCGAATAAATGTTGTTTCTTAGTTTCTGTTGTACAGTCGAACAAGTTGATTGGTATACATGCAACTATAGACCGATCTATGTGTGGATGTAAACCAATTAGCTTGTTCGACTGTACGAAGTTGATCACGGTGTAGTTTTCGTTCAAAGATGACATGAATTCTTGAGTATCTAATGTTTTGTCTAATGTAATAAACAATGGACAAAACATTGCTCATACTTATTATTACTATTTTATTGACTATAATCTAAACGTATCGTAGGGCTATTTCCAACACAGATTCTCACACACTCAAACCCAATATAATTATATACGTGTTAGAGAAAAAATCGTAGGCATGCAGTTTTTGTCACGATGTTTTTCATTTCATATGGTTTTTACACTCAACTAATAACGCTTAGATGTGACTTACTTTGAAATTAAGGAGATATATCATCGTTTGTCTCGTAAATGTGAACCCCTGTTTATTTGATATCGTCTTAGGTCTCAAAAAGTGAGAGATATAAACATCACAAAGCTTTGCGTCACCCAAAGCGTTTGCCAGTTTCCAATTGAATACATAGGTTCCGTGAGTTTTAAATATAACTCATATACCCTTATTGTTAGGCAGAGGTGTACTAAAGTACACCCAATCGCCGGAATGTTTGGGTTTCCATTTAATAGGGGGCGAACATCCACTGGGCACGAATCAAAACTCTGAGCTGCAACTGACAATTCCGTAGAAAAACCCAATGACACTTTGTTCGACCTTGGAAATCGAACTAAAAGCCGCTTCTCAGCTCAACAGTCGCACTTATGACCACAAAACCAACGAGACTATTTAACATATAGCTCACGTAGATATTAAATGCTAAAAACTATAAACTATAAATCTGCCCATAAAATCATTTTTGATAAATGCAAAAATAATGTGCGGGATAAGCCAAAGATAGGTTAATGGTATGACATTTATTTTTCAAATGTTTTTGTTGAGTCGACAGAGTAATATGAATTTTGCCTAAATGTGTGTACATTTAGCTTTATGTGGGCAATAAAAAATTGCGTTATCTCACATAGTTGACAATTTGTTTATTTATTTTATTGTTGATATAAATACGTCGTATTTATACGTACCTTCATACCCTCTACTCTTACATTTTTACCTTTCTTTATAAACTCCTTTTTAGTAATGCTTTTATCTCACTGGGGTAGGCAGAAACTATAGAATGCAACGCGCTACGATCCCTGGATTCCACTTTTGCTTCGTCCACATTCATACATTTACCTTTCCATTTTCTTTTCGCCATTTTTATTGTCTGTAATATCTATTTGAAAATATCTACCTGTTTTCTGATATTCTTTTAGTTTTCCAATCTACTACATACAGTTCAGTCCCAGGTACCTAAAAAAACAGCGATAAAATATACCTGTCAGAGTAGGCCAACTCGTAGCTGTTGTCACGTGCCGTATTCCTACGCTTAGGAACCCGCCAGCCGCGCCAAGGAACGTTTATGACAGAATCACAAATGCATTTTTCGTGTCCTGAAAAAGTGCCGGCGCGTTTGCCTCTCGAGGGTTTTTTTGACACACAGCTGAGACGGATTGATATTTATAATAAATTCGCAAATCGCTGAATATACTGGTAGAAGTATTTGTAATCTTTCAATTATGAGTTATAAATCAGTCTTTCATCTTCCAAATTGCAAGTTTCTTTAAATTCTGAAATAGTATGTTTAAAATTTTAAGTCTCCACTAATCTACGACATTCTACTCCAACATATAATATGCCTGGTTGTATTCATGGACGTGTGAAAGAAAAGAAAACAATTAAAATATGATACTAAAAAGGACAGTGGGACACGAAAATTGGTATAATAAAAAAAATATTAACGCATATACTGTACATATTTATGAGGTTTCATTATTTTAATACACATTTCTGCTATTCAAAAGTAGATACCGTTTCTGTATATAGCGATATTTTTCCCCAATGCTCTATTTTATCACTTTACTTAGAAAAAATATTTAGTAGGTAGGTACTCCCGGGTGGCGTACTCCAACTAGTGATGTAGACCCACAACGTAGCAGTGTGTTTTTCAGTCCCATGTGAGTTTGAGCCATTACAAAAAGTCTAGCTAGCCAACGATCTAATCTGATGAATTTATACATAATTATGTACATCCCACCTTACCTTACCAATACGCAATAAGCTCACCTCCTATTATATGGGACCTAAAACATACCGGCGAAACGTGGGTGTACATTAGTACACCTCTGCCCAAACCTTTAGGGGACGACAGGCATGATGGTATGATAAGTTATGTTTATCCCACCTTATTAATTACAGAGTTTTATTGAAATTTACTTGTACGCGATGCAATCACAGTTGTAGGTACCTAGTTATATTTTAGATTTTTAAACAAATCTGTTCAAAAAGATAAACAATACCCAATGTTCTGATTGACTAGCGTTCGTGCTGCCTGTGTGTTCGGCACCTTGTAGTAGTAGGTAAGTTATCTCAGTCTGCCTTTTTTTCTTAATTCGCATTTTATTATAACACCCTAGGTATCTCAGATAAGTCTAAGTTACCTTCTACGAAATCCTACCTTATACTATTTTATTGAAATATCATACGAGTACAAAAGGGACTGAGAAACAAATAACATCTGAGGGCACCTTTTTCCAAATATTATTAATCTGTGGTTTCGGAGATACGTTATGAGTCATCTTCATCTTTTTGTACGCATAGTCAGAGCGATTACAAACATCAGTTGGAGTCAGTATAATAATAATATAATAAAGTCCAAAGTTATTAGTTACTTATTTATTCGTGAGAAAATTATTTCTATGGAAATAATAAGCCCAAAGTTTCTTATTGTTGTTTGACACGTTCCGTCTACAAGAAATATATTATTATTAATGTGGTATATTCACCCCGTCACGCAAGGGTAACACTTTAGTAATTAAGTTTTAAGACTGTACGAGTACATTCTTAAGACAATTCAATCATTCTCAACTCAATTATTGTCCCACTTCTGGGCACGTTTTTCCTCTCATTTGGGAGCATTAGGCCATAGTCCACCACGCTAGGCTAGTGCGTGTTGGCAAATTTCACTTCCCATCGAGAAAATCTCTCAGGCATACAGGTTTGCTCTCGATGTTTTCATTCACCAATTGAGCACATAACTTCCAAAAAGTCAGTAGCGTGTGCCATGAGTTCGAACTGGAAACCTTTGACTTTACAGCCGACTGGTCACACCAGTAGGCTATCACAACGCCCTTTATTCCAGAGAGATCAATATATAATCATTATCCACTATGACAAAGGCCTCCTCTGACTTCCTCATAGACATTGAGAATAGCAGACTATAAGCCACCAACCACGTCCAACAACAATGTCCGGAAACCTGAACAGTCATCTGTTTGTCTCGTTGAAAGCGTTTTCAAGTTATGTTCACTTAAGAACCTGTATGATGCTACATACTTACTTATAGAACTAGAGGTCAATTAACAAATCTATATACATATTCATATTTAATAAATGTAAAGTTGGTTTGTGCAAGCTTCAAACACTCCAAAAGTTCTGCAGTGATGGGAGCTCAAAATTTTACACGATATTCAACCCACTTTAAAGGTTGTTTTTATCTATTTTTACGCAACCACAATGTGCCTCAGGCTACAGCAAACCGTGGCAGGGGTCTGTAAGTTATATTATATATAAAGACTCAATACTAATAATTACCTTTTAAATAATTGTAATTGACTGAAAAATAGACTCTATTAAGTAGAAACAACAGAAACAAGGAGGACAGAAAAAAGCTGCAGTACTGAAATGAATAAAAAATATCCAAAAGCATCCATCTCCTTGGAAAGTCTCCGTCTCCTCTGCATCTTTTATTCTTAAATGCAGCAAAGCAATTATTGTGAAAATAACTGTAACTTTACTTACTGCTGAACGCTTCTCCACTTTCATTTTACAGTTATATCAAAATGCACTCAACGCAATCGCTTTGCCAAAAGTACCGCTTAATGTCTTCGAATTTACATTTAGAACACACTGCATCTTGAATTCAAATGTCGTCAAAATTGCTTCCGTTATGAAACATACTGCATTCTACTAGAAGCTTCTGTTTTCATTACGTTTCATACACCAACAATTTTGGAAGAAAACTTTTCTTTAATGTTGGGACGAAAATGTACACGTGCTTAGCAATTTTCGGATTATATAGATACAGAGCTAACGGTCACGGTCACTAACCTCTTTTCAAAACATAATATTACCTCAGATAAAGGGTAATTTTTGTCTGGAGTTGCTTAATCGACCAATTTACAAATCATAACTTAATTACGATTGTACTATATCCCTGAAACTGGTTATTATTTATTTATTGATACATGAAACTAATAATAAATTTACATTAAAGAATTGTATTGTTATTGGGGTCATATTGATAGATTTCCATTGGCAAAATTTAAAATTATCAACGAACTCGTACGCATGGAAAGTAAACCAATCAAGTCAAAAGTAATGTGCGTCGATTCCTATAGCAACGGGCTCGTTCTACAAGATTTGAAGCAAGATATAAATTTATTAACATTTATTTACTTGCCCATATCAGAATTACTAAGAACAAAAGAAATTCAGAGTTATGGGCAAACGTAATGAAACTCCCCATTTCCTCTGCGTGCTTACGTAAATAAAAAGGAAACATTCAAAGGAAATGCCTACTCTGAACGCAAAAATACTCAACAAAGTTGGCTCTCCGAGCACATTCAAGTCCTTTTAAATAAAAGTTGCCTTTTATCACAGGCTAAAACGTCCATTTCTCAGGGAGGACTGCTAAATGGACAAAGAAACGCGAGTCTGTGATGACACTCAAGTGCTTTCTGGGCTTTACACAGTTTTAGTCCAAACTTGGTGAGTTAGTCACGATTTTGGTGTACGTGTTACTGTCCAAGAACAATATCACCGCGGCGACACCTTTCCTCTCTCGTTTTATGAATCTTTGTTGGAACTTGTTATTTCGAGTGCATTTAAAATTTACCCAGAACCACCTAGTGTTATTGTAGTTGTTTGGGAGATTGCATGACGTCACATACCTAGAAAACAACATTTGCTTTTAAGCTTAAAGTAATAAAAATCCATGTTATAGGTACTAAATGTTTAGTAGGTAAAGCACCTATATACTTAGCTTGCAATAAATGCTTTGAGTTTAAGTATTTTCTTACTGATGAATCTTTTCGACTTAAATTGTCTTCGCGTTTCACCTTAATTACGTCTCTCACGGGTAGATAAAATAAGAGTCTGTAAAATAAAAATGTATTAGGTAAAAAACAAGCAGCTTGTAAATATTTATTTTCAATGTTTAATGTTCCTTACATCTACATATATTTCCGGCATCTATCCTCATACAGTAAGTAGTATATAATATGTAAATCATGAATATATAAAGAAACTTTGCGAATTCACTTACACAAAATAAATTGATACTAAAAATACTTTTTTAAAAAGACAATCCATATAACTAAATTTATTGTCATCAGAACTAAACCTTCCACGGATACGAGGAAATGGAAGACCACTTCCCCGATCGATTCTCTTCTTGTTTGAAATTATAAAAGAAAATAATTCTAACCTAGGTCTAGGCGTACATGTATTGTGTGTAAAAAATTGCACTGGAGAAAATGTTAGATTGAGGAAACTTAGGTAAGAAAATATAATTTTCCTTTGACGTTAACGAACTGTGTACAGTAAAATACTATTGCTGTAAAAAAATATATAAGAAAATTTTTATTGGACTCCACTGTGGTCTCCTTGTAACTGAGCCTGAGTCTGGTTATAAATATGACAGAAACGCTTGCAGCATGTAAATCTGCACAGTATACGACTGTGACGTCACTGGCACACTGAGTAAGTGAAATTGCTGACCCAGTGCATTTAATGTTCTAGAGAACTCTTAGCGATATGTACGTACTATTACACTCAAAAGATGTAAAAAAAAACTAAATTAAAATGCCTACCGATTGCTTACGCTTTTGCGAATATTACATTGAAATTTTAATAATATTATTTTTTTATGCATTTTATTATTATTAGCTATTCATTGGTATTATTACTGAATAAAATCTTCGTATTCAAGAACCTTTTTAGAGAACCACCTACTATATCTCTATAACTAATCAAATTTGTAGCCCGTCAAAGAGATGATAACAAAGCTGGTCTTCGAAAAACAAAAGGTCGAAAGAATAACAACAAACCTCAATTTTATATTATTAAGAAGAAAAGATTCAAGGATTACATGTATAAATATTAACATTAGTAATACAAATGTTGTTATTTTAATAAAACTAGAAATTTATAAAAGCATTTGAAGCTATTATAAAAGCGATTAACTATGTAAAGCAAGAAATCCTTTTTATTTTACGTTTCTATTCTATTTTGAAGGGTCAAAGATAAATATTTCTCGACCTAAAGATTTGGGTATCATGGTTTTAAATTATAACCGTTTAATTTAATAAGTATTAACTGATTTGTATTTCTAAGAGAATATTACATTATTTCATAATTTAATACACCAGCATACGTGTTTTCCGTTTACAGTTTCAAACCTTCAAAAAATATTCGGCCTTTGAGTTAGAGTCTGGGGAGTCACGGGAAGTGGTATTCCTACTACCTCACTAAAACTAGCCCTAGTTCACTATCAGCACATAAATGGGGACCCGGGATCCTCTTATCCTGGATTTGGTTTCATAAGTGGCACAGGGTTCTCCCTTTAGCATGCCTAAAAAGCACATGCCCAAATGGTTAAACAGAAATACTGAAAATAATTTACATTTAACCGATATACATATTAGGACCCGTTTTGGTACACACTAAGGCGTTTAGTGAGCTTGCGATTACTAAACGCTAACTTTCGTTTTTCTTTTAAAAAACGTTACCGCATACTAGGATTTTCAGGTGAAAATCGCCTAGATCTGGAACGACCTGTAGATCGTTAAAATATTTGCCCCGTGCGAGGATCGAACTTGCAACCCACTACACAATCTGTGTGACCCACGAGCCAAGCTGAATCGAGTCGCCAAAATATTATTGAATATAATTACATATAATATCATAGAAAATTCCAATGACACTTTATATTCCGCTAAGCATCGTTTGTATTACGAAATCATAAACATCGATAAATGTAGTCAGTTTTTCAATAGTCAGCCTTATTACAAGGGACTAATTTTGTGAAATTATTGTTGAAGATAGAACACGCAGGGGATTTGTAGTGTAAACACTTTTCAAATTAATTTCAATGAGTAGGTAACCTAAATAGGTATACTTTGCTGCTCAATAATGTTTGGTAGAAATAACATTTCTGATACTTTATCCTTAGATAATAAGAAAAAGTTTTCAAATAAATTTGTTGTGTAATATCTATTAGAGGTAGTTTTTCACTTGCATTATGGCATCTAATCCATTAATCGGACATAAAACCAAACTCTAAACTGCTCTGGAGGATTATAAAAAAAATCCAATTACTAAATTGATTCCAGGACCTCTCAGTTAGCCAGCAGCCGCTATGCCACCAAAGAAACTAGTAAAGCATACAAATAGTTTCCACAAAAAAGTGGCAGATAACGCATATTTTTAGTTCTCACATAAACCAACACCATGTACACACATTTAGGTTAAATTCATATTACTCTGTCGACTCAACAAAAACATTTGAAAAATAAATGTCATACCATTAACCTATCTCTGGCTTATCCCGCACATTATTTTTGCATTTGGTTTGATCAAAAATGATAGTGATTTTTTGGGCAAAATTATAGTTAATAGTTTTTACGATTCTCTCACGTATATTAATAGGTTCCTGAGTTATATTTTTACCTACCTCATTGGTCTAGTGATAATTAGTGCGACTGCTGAGCTAAAGGTCTGTTCTGTAAAGGTGAGTTCGATTCCCAGGCCGAGCAATGTTATTGGGTTTTACTATGAAATTCTCAGGAGCAGCTCAGAGTTTCGATTCGTACCCGGTTGTTTGCAATAGGCTCACCTCCTATTACATAGGATCTTAAACATACGGGTGAAATGCGATTGTACACCCTTACCCCTCCGACACGACAGGCATGAAGGTAAGGTGAAGGTAAGGTTTATGTTAAAAAAAGTTTTTTTAAGTTGTCTCTTTGTCTCACTCTGACCTCGAAGCTAGTTATATTCGTTTACATTATAATATTTATGTCCAATATAATAAGGTCGTAATTAGCAAAGTTAGTTTAGCCGTTACCTCTGGGCAGCACACACATGAACTTCAGACTACATGTTTGGAATAATACCTCCCGTTTAAGTCTAGCTGACGGTCGTAGCAAAATTAATACAACTTGTGATTACATTCTAATTGCTCTTTAAGTTACAAACAGTTTAGTTTGTTTTGCCCTATCAGTAAAATTTGAGTCAGCTGTAGGTACTCAAATATATTTGAGAACCACTTACCCTGCTAGGTGCGAAATATTATTTGTTTTTATTAGTGGTTGTATTATTAATCATGGTCTCAAAGTCATCATACATCGGTATGAAGGAATCGTGTATCATACGTAGTAGGCATATCAACCTTCTAGTATCCGTAACACAAACCTTGTTGCTGACTACGAAACTAGATGGCACAGTGTCTAATGTCCAGATATATGTATATAATGTCCTAGCGAACCTATTGTCATTAGCCGGTCACAAATCCACACCACCGAGTTGGTACTAACCAGATTCCATAGAAACACCTTTTGGAACCGTGCAACTAGTTTTTGACAATTCAAAAGTACCTGGAATATTGGTCTAATTGAAATAAATCATTTGAGTTTTACCTCATTACGTTTTGTTCGACCTGACAATAAATTCCAGCAATATACCTATATTATGTTCGGCAGTTGCGCTTGGGATGACTAGAACAATAAGACAGCAATTTAATGCAGTTACCAATTAATCCCTCATAATATGAGAATTTGAATTCCGAAATATAGAGCTTTGGTATTGGTAAACCAAATTTCAAATGGTTCTTTATTATGTATGCTATTATTTTGTAAGCCCATTGTTTCAATGCCCGAACTATCCATTTGAAAATTGATTACATAGCAATATCTCTTTAATTTAACATGATGTTAACCAACTAACAAAACAATTTCATAAATATGTTATCGAACAATGTGTAAATCACCTCGTTCAATTTTGATTATTAACTAGGTATGTACTGACTAAGTGCACATTTTATTACACATTTAGTTGTGTTTCTAATAACATACGTCTGTCATCCCAAAGGGTTAGGCAGGGGTAAACTAACGTACCTACACCTACATTCCACCGGTATATTTTAGGTCCCTTTAAGCGCCTTGAGGGCGAGCCTATTGCCCTCAACCGAACACAAATCCAAACTCCAAGCTGCTATTAAAAATTTCACAGAAAA
Source organism: Craniophora ligustri (assembly GCA_905163465.1). NCBI lineage: Eukaryota > Metazoa > Arthropoda > Insecta > Lepidoptera > Noctuidae > Craniophora > Craniophora ligustri. The sequence goes on from LR990970.1 coordinate 6,194,730, forward strand.
AACCAATAACTCTTTGCTCGACCTGGGAATCGAACCTACTAGACCAATGAGGCAGTTATATCGACGGGTGAAAGGCTTTTTGGTTTGAGCGACTCTATGGTCGATATAGAGTTATATACATATTCGGAATCAGCAAATTTTTCTGCTTCGAATGAACCTATTTTTTGGCGCCAAATACTTAATTTTGCATCTATTTCTCAAAACATGGATTTGAACATATTTGCAACACTGATAAAATCAATTAAGCCATTTTACCTGGCAGTAGCTAACGTTATTTAAATCATTTGTCATGCCACTCAATTACATTGAATGGTACCTAAAACTTTGTTTGCTTCCACCTTAATATAATATTGCGTCGCTTAATAATTTGTTCCTTCAACCAAATACGGGATATATGGTGCTTGAACTGTTTTTACTGCAATTACGTTAGTATTTTATGGAGTTAAACTAGATTTACCTGCAGAATCAAGCCTGATACGAATGTTACATAAAAAGTATTTTGTAATCGATTACTATTTTATTTAACAGCAATAATAAAACTGTGGTAAAATAATATTATTTTCATGTTACTCCATTTTAAGTTTTGTTTCATTTGCTAGGTAGATAATATATAATTTTGTCATCAAATGACAAATAAATCAATTGCTTTTACGAAGCATTGTCACTTCAATGTTTCTTTCTGAAACCTGGTAATGCACGGTTGGCCTTTAAACCAACTAGCCATAGTTAAACTAACAATGTAATATAATGTCGATTAAATCAAATAGACAAACTCTTAATAATAACAATGAGCATTCCTTCTGAATCTAATGACCTAGTAGTCTTTGTTTGCCCGATTCTATAGTAAAAAGGATCGTGACATTTTGTATAAAGTGGCAGTTCTTTTTGTTGATATAATATTTTCGTTGCGCAGAACATCATTTTTATTATGACTCTTATTAATTAAAATCGTAATAGCCAACTTATGTTTGAATATCTCCCAATATATTTTGAATATAGGTACACAACTTTTTAAGTAATGATTTTTTTCAACTTTAAAATGGTCCTCCTTTAAAGGTCATAAAATGTCACTTAAACCAAATAGCATTTCACCCGTCGATATGCTTACATAGTTGGTAAGACTTGTGGTAACTATGCCGAGACTAAAAGAATCACAGTCTCGAAACGTTTGCCGATAAAGTAGTAGGTAAAGAAAGATTTCTTTCTTTCTTTTCTTTCAAAGTTGTAGGTAATAAAGTAAAGGCAGACAGAAACAACTCGAAAGTTTAAATTTAATTTGGTAGTCTCGACGAGGACGAAGGAGCCTCTAATCATCTTATTTTAACTCGTCTCATTGAAACACTACACGTGTAGGACATTAAGAATATAATTTTATGAATAAGACTTCACGACATAGTTTGCCGTCATGATTTAATGTGTACCTACATATATGTCACGATTTAATAAGTACTTGTATTATGGAATATGTAATATTAGTATGAAGGAAGGATAATTTTTTCAAAATTGAAAATTTTAAACCCATTTTCTGTACTCTTGACATGAGTCTTCTCTGATTTAAGAAGGATTAAACTATAGGTAGTCCATCACGTGCGGATCATCATGATTTATACATAGTTTTCCTCAAGATGTTTCCTTCACCGTTTGAGCGTGTGACAACAACACACATAACTTTAACAAGTTGGGGGTGCGTTGGTATAGAACTAAGTCACTAGTGTCACAGTCACAAGTGAAATTGTTTTGGGCACTAGGTACACATAAATAATACCTGTAAGTACTATGAGTTTAATAACATAAAATCAAAACATAATAATATAGAATGTGACGTGGAACACGGAAGACTATTATGAATTTTCCTAATATATATTTTTAGTTGGGTCAGAAAAGCAACGAGGGTCGTACAACTGTCACCAAAACGTCAAGGGAACGAAATCTAAAGCAATGTTTAGGAATTCACGCGACGAAATTTTCTTACTTCCATTAATTAAACAAGAAGAACAGATCGGCTAGATAAAGGACTATAAATCTAAATGATGAATAGGGAGGCTCACTCTGCGGATCTGAATTGTAAATTGCTTATTTGTGCGAAATAGCTACCTATTTGCGACCGCCGAAAATATCTGATAAAATGTGGATACCATTGACGTTTTTAGTCTGTTTTGTTTCGGAATTTGAGGGATTAATTCGATTTTAATCGGCTGTGGACTTGTTGCCGTGGAACCGCGCAATTAAGTTATTAAATATCAGTCGTATCGCAAATACAAATAGTAGGTACTTATAGGTAAGTATTTACATTTTATTAAAAGTAATCACTTTTTAATTATACATGAGTTTTAGTTAGATATAACGACAACGTTGAAAAAATTAATATTTCAAAGCATTTAAAGACTCAGGGAATTAAATATCAAGATGTGATGTGAATCGGATTGTTCTAGTAGTTAGAATCGCAACTGTTGGGTAATAAGATTCCGGATTAGATTCCTAGGTCAAGTAGTATTATTACGTTTTTATGATACTTTCAGTAACTAGCAGCTCAGGATTTGCATTTGTACCTACCTAGTACCCGACATGTGACAAGAAGGTCGATATCCCTATTAGCTATATTTTTTTCTGCTGTACCTTTCAAGAATACAGCCGCGAGGGTATTTTAATGTGATTGCTGTGAAGTCTATAGTGATATGGACTGGCAGTTTGAATCCAAAACACCTTTGACTTTCCTAATATTATATTTAATTAAATTACTATTTAAACGTTCAAGGAAAACAACTTAAGGAAAACGTACCTACCTACATGCCTAGAAATCTACTCGTTACGGCTCATTGGCTTTTAACTGTAATCTCGCCTACCTACTTTTGTCATGCGTCTCTGTTACGGGCGAGAGTAAATAAGTTTCTTACTTTTAATTCGTGTACCTGCACATGTCTGCTCTCTATCATGCTCACACCTAGAAGTGGGAAGTATATGGGAATGTAAAATAAGAGAGTATAGGTAGGTATATGGGAAGATGGTGAATGTGCTTTCTTTTAATTTTCAATTAAGTACGATGTTTTCAATAATTTCATTTCCATATTTTATTCGCACAAACCATTAAAAATATACTTACAAAGCTCGCGGTCTAAACGAAGAACTTTCAAACTATTACCCGCGTCGTGTAATTTCAAATGTCTCACATACTATCAAAATACTCAATGCCCATGAATATAACATGTTAAAGTTAGGATCGCACACAATGGCGTGAGATCCGAAGCATTAGCTGATAATGGGGCACCTCCGTTCTGCGTTCCTTCGTCGGCGCTTAAATACTGAGCGCACTGTGCGGACGAGATAGTGCTGCACTCACTAATACTTCAGTAAGTCTAGTTTACCGGCTGCCAGCAAAGCTTCGCTTCGCACGTATCTGCGAACCGCACTTGCGGCGTAATGAAGCAATCTAGTAACGGCTCACCGAATAAACTGTTTGTGCACAATGGTGCACCGACCAACTAATTGTTTTGAAGCTACATTTCATTTTACTTTAGTTTTCAAGTCGAATTCTTGCGCTTAATTATAAACGTGATATTACAATAATTTTGCAAATAAGTAAGAGTTTGTTTTTGTAACTGTTACACATATTTGATCAGTGTCTTTCCTTGTTGTGAGATAGGACTAACTAGTCCAATCTCCTTTAAAGTAAATCTAATGATTTACACACTACGAATTAGGTAACATGAGACCAAATATAATTAGATATATTGGTTTTATTTTAGGTACCTCTACATACGATGATGGCAAAAACACAAGATACATTATAGAAATTTATTCATTTGGACACGGATGGCCTAATAAACAATAAATTATTAGATACAGGTGCAACAAGTTGCTAAGCAAACATTTGCCGATAGTACCTTAATAATAGGTAGGTACCTACCACAAAAGTAAACTGTTTAGCCGAAGCTAATTTCATCATGATCAATAGATCGTTGGTTGCCTGATAATTACCCCGACAGTACCGTAGCTTGCGACATGGCTACAGGCAATTTCACGCTCTAATGTGACAGATCACCGGCAACAAGTAACTCCTATGTTAATTCCCCAAGTCTCCCAACTCGGTCTTCAAGGAATTACGCGTCACTTGCCGTAATTACCGACGTCACACTAATAACTCCCTCTCAAACTGAATTAAATGATATTTATCCACTGAAAGCTTGTTTTGTAGGTTACTCTGGGAATTATTATACTTATAATTCATGGGATTATTTTATATTTATATCTGCGTGATGGCATTTATTCCCCCAATTATTCTATGATATCTACTATTTAAATAGCCTTTGTTATAACCTTGTTAATTCCCAATGTTAAAACGGAAAACAAATTTTCGCCAGTAATTTTACAAGACGATCTTAGTTATATCATTTTTGATTACTATAATGAGTAAATTTTATCAGAATATTATGCAATTCGAGGTTCCAAAGACTGAAGACTGTTCCAAAGTCATGTTTGCCGCTAAGCACTAGTCTTAAGACCGTTGATAACGCGCTCAAAACGGCAAGACATTTATTGCCACACGGTTTACGAAGCATCATGAGTAACCGTGAGGGCGTGTAGTTTTTACTGGCGATTACATCTGCGGGTCAAAAGCGGGTAATTCCAATTAAAAAACTACAGAAGATCCTATTAAATAACTCATGCACCACAATTTATCACTCGTACTAACGGTCAGCGTGACTATATGTCACGGAGAAAAGAAACACGTTTAATTTAAACTTTCAGTATATTTCAATATTTTTTTTAAACAAATCGTAATAAATGCTCAAAATAGACATAATTACATGTTGAACCTGTTTCCAATAAACGTGATATAACTTTACATAATCATTAATGAAATTAATTTTAGAAACTAATATTTAAAAAGTGATATCATTGAATTTTAAAATGCAAACCTTTACTGTAAACAAAAACCTTTTAGTGACATTTCACTGTCTTTTTTTTAAGTCAAAACAGCAGTAGTTTGAAAAGGGTCGCCCTTCACTAAAAAACTGGTGTTTTATATCGTGTGTGCTAACGTCTTTAGAACCATTATCTTGTCAGCAATTAGGTACAGTAGGAACTCACTCGCTATTGGCTTATTAAAAAAAAGATCTCAGTTCACTTCCTTATTGACGCGTCAGATCCAATGTCAAATATTAAGAAAAAATTTCAACCAAACAGAGTAAACATAATTATTTCCTCAATCATTACGAAAAAAACAGGTTCGCACTTGAGGACAATCAAGATAACTTTTATTATTTTCGAGATATTCGTATAGGTATTTTGAACATGTTTATGGAAAAATCTTGCGTACACAAACCACTTTGAAGACTAATAAATTAATTAATAGAATTTTAAAATAAAAAATTAATGGCTGTTGTCATATCTTTTTGACTGACTGGTTCTTGTATTACTATCATTATGAACACTTTTTGGAAATTAGTAAAGGTTTGTCTATGCAAATAATACGAAAGAAGTACAATATACAATGTTCAAGTTATAACAAGCAGAATTTAGCACTTGAGGCAATTAAATCAAGAGGTAGATATATTTTAAACTTAAATCGAGTAACAATTTAATGTGGCTGTATTAACAACATATTTATATATTTCGTACCAAAATTATATTATACCTTTAATAAATGATTAAAGGTGAAATATAATTTTACACAATCTTTTAATAAAACATTTTGAGAAATGTGTAAACCACACTTTAAGCAGGAAAAGATAAGATTAATTTGTATTTAATATTTCATACGAAACAATATATTGCAGTTGATTGGGTTTGTAAACTTAGTAGTTGTATGTCTCCAGACCGTCATTTCCCGTATTTAATAAAATGCAGTTCACATAATTTTAAATCATGTCAACTGCATTTTATTCAGACATCATCTTTACGGACTAGCAATCAAATAGGCCTAAACCTAACAGTTACATTAATACGTTAGTGTAAGAAAATCAAAACATGGGGCTAACAATTTATACTAATGGTTATGATAACGTTATTTTATACTCTCTCTTAAATGAGAGGAGACCCGTGCCCAGCAGTGGCCTAAGGAACGTAGAACCCTAGAAACCTAGGCTCTGTTTCGTGGCACGAAATACAATAAATGCTGAAAGCGAAATGCATTTTGGAACTAAATTATAATGACTACGACTAAACTTCTTCAATTAAATTAGCAATTTTATATCATACATCATTATATATTCAGAAGGCGCAACATATTATAAATGTAAACTCACTTCATATTTTTATAAAAACATCATCATATAAAATCTAATTTAAATAGTTTTGCAACATTGGCTCAACAAGCGATTAAATAAATCAATGACAAGACAGCGAAATAGTAAGAAATTAGTAAAACTTGTGACCGTTTTATACAAAACCTGTATGAAAAATACAAATAGATACATTAACACATTGGCTGTGGTTGAATGGTACCTACCTATCACAGTCGTAAAGGTGCATACAGATTATATAACATAACATGTTATAAAATATTGTTAGGTATATAACATGTTATTAATTTTTACAACAATGTTGTATAACTTACACGGGTGAATAGGTGCGATATCGACACTTTAATTGTTATATAACATTGTTATATAGCATTGTTATTCTGATGTGGACGTGTTACAAAACAAAAGTTACATAACATGTTACTAAATCTGTACGCACCTTAACGTTCATACAACAGCGAACGATAGTGCGGCCGTACGCGTCCGAACACGCACGCGTTGAGTCGTAACATACACGTAGAGCGTGATTTGCTGCAGACATTTTTACACTTTGTCATACAAAGTATGAAAACACACCAGGGGTGTGGACACCCCACTGGCGTTACGTCAACGAAAATACAGCACGTGCGTTTTCCGACAGCGATTGTGTTAAAAAATATATACATATATACGTTTTGATAAGGGATACGTAACTTATATCAAAAATTTACAATAAAAACACTGGTTCTTATAACAAATTAACAAAATATGTTTTAAGACGATTTTTTTATCGTCTGACTGCCAGATAATTTCGATGTATCTAATGAATTAGCTCGCTATATCAGTTTTTATAAAAAAAAATGGAACTACCTTGCAGTTTCACTATGCGTTTTTCATATTTTCAACAAAAAAACACATAGAGACAAATTTTCGATAAATTGTATACCATCCTGAACTAGAATCTAACCTGAAAGCCATTTTAACATGAAAAAAGGCATGAGAATAAACGCACTGTAGAACCATATAATAAATCAAACATAAACCATATTTTAGTTCACGACAAACAATCTCATTCGATTATTGAAAAAAACACGCATAGTGAAACCGCGAAGCATAATCCTATTACATTCGTTATCCAATTTCTACAGTAAAAAATATAAACGCACATTTAATTCGAATAAAATATTGGTCGTTAGTAATTGATGACCGTTAGCAATTAGGAGGCAGTTACACTGTGAATTACCGTTTCTTCGTCACGCAATATAAATAAATTTAATATAGCATACGTACCTACTTGTACATGTTGCTCGTTTATGTTATCGGTTCAATGTTTCCTTATTCTTTGAACTTGCTCAACGGGCACGATTTATTTTTAGTTTTCGATGCGTTTTGTTGCATTTTTGCCTCGTTATAAGGACTATAAATGACTGAGCACGTAGAGGAAAAGGGATAGGGCTATTTATACCGTATAGCTTCTCTGTTTCATAGAGCGTGTACTTTCTCAATTTTGCGTATGTAATAAGAAAGACTGGTATATCGCATTGCCACCAGAAACAGTACTGACTCTATGTAAGAAATAGTAAATTATATTCATTTCAATAAATAGATTTTTTGAGGACTATTTTCAAAGTCATATTAAAGATATTTTTAGAAACTAGATGGTGCATTTCCGAACTGACGACCTGAGACAAAAATTTTGATGTACTATATATTAATCTAACAGTACAGATCAATGTCTGAATTGACCTTTTGAAGAAACCGCCATAGCATCTTTGCAGCCGATGGCACGCATACATCAGTCAAAGTGTAGCTCTCCCTATACGAAATAAGTGATCATTATTATTGTACCACAGTGTGACTGCCTCCTAACATATAATAAAAATAGCTTAATATTTCTATTTGTGCAATAATTTGATAAAACGCCTAACTACTCAACTGCACATGGCACGTCACGAGAAATTCTCATATTGTACTATATCGCTAAGTATTTACTCGTTGTCCACTCAATGACACCGTTAGGTACTTGATACCTACTCAAATATTAGCACCTAGTATTCATAAACATTATATTAAGTACTAACAAATTCAATATTATACAAAAATAATTATGCAACAGTAATAAAACTTCAGCATAATTAAATTACTATAATTTCGGTAGGTAACTTAAAATTCTTAAAAACTCATTAGGTCGAGGCGACACCGTGTGAAACTTTTTTTCTGATTATGAATGCTTATTTTAAGACGTGACGCGAGACACTTATTATAGTACGATTTGTTCGTATTTGTTTTACTAATTAATATTTAAAGTTGGTCCATTATACATGCGTGTAATAATTGATATTCAGGGTTGAAACGGCTGTCTAATAAACACTACAAACGGACACAAACATGCACATTCTCAAGACATTTGACGCCATTCATAATTAGAAAATAAGTTTATCATGATATTTCATATTGTAACAGGGTTTCATAAAACGGAGCAGCTATGATTCGCTCTCCCACTTGTCGTGTAACGATTTCAAATGTTCATAGGCTCTTTTGGTGATATTTAACGTTGGTTCTATTTCTAGTAAGCCGTTTTCACCTATTAAGCTAAGGCCGGCTAAGCCTAGATACGTGTGCATTGGGTCTGTACACGTGTCGGGCCATTTCGAGAACCCACCAACAACTACATCTTGAGTCTCATAAACGTATCTTCTATTGCTTCCGTAGTTGGAATATTGTAGCATGTCTAATATTTTAAGGGACGCTCCTACCCAGAAACTGTAACAGGTGTCGACGGGCTTGTTAGGCCTGCCTTGGAAGCCGTCGACTTGTCGGAACAGGAGCCATCGCTTCAACCCGTCTATTTGCTGTTCTGATAGCTTATCCAGTTGGTTGGTTAGACTTAGTGTTGCTAGCGCACAAAAGGTCGTGCCTCCGTGAGATTCCAGTTCTGGACATTGAGCGATGCCGTAGTCGTAACCCTAAAAATATAAACTTGCTTATTAAAACTGTTGTTGTTGTGTGAGAAGAGTAACAGGTTTTACAATACAAGACGATATGAGATTTTATAAGGCTACGTTGAAAACGATAAAAACTTTTTGTTGAGGTCACAACTTATCTACAAGATACCAAACGTACAGTAATATACACCCATACTTCTTGGGTATGTTTTAGGTCCCATGCAGTAACCGGGCACAAATCAAATTTTCTAGCTGTTACTAAGAATTTCATAAAAAAAAAACACTCTCCGAGTTCGGCTGTCTCGTTTGCGAACTCTAGACTAATGAGGGAGATATCACGATTATCAAGCGGCCCAATAGCACTATTGGGTTCTGGGGAGTAGTACTCAGAAAACAACAACAGGTTCGCCTCAACCGACCATAACAAATATAATTCTGCCGGATCCATTAAACAATAACGCATTTTGCTCGTAATCGCAAATGCATTCGTAACAATAAACGTTCAATAAAATAAGCAATACAAGGAACATATATTCACTTATGTACATAACATAATAATATTACATGCATTACGTACTTTACATAGTTAATTAAATCTAAAGATAAAATGTTTTTAGTACTTTGAAGCATTAACACTCCTTTTTTAATTCACATTTGTACTTGGTTTGAATTTGCATTTTTTGTATACTTTAAACTAAATCTTTCGACAATAATGAACTCTTCGGAGGAAATCGAAAATCGGAGAATAATTATAAGCTAGAAAGACAAGACTGTTCATATTTAAAAATGTTTAAAAAACATCTGTAACGTTTACTTACTATGGACTTGATAATGTAATCAGTGGCTTTCTCGATGTTAAACCCTGACCAATCGTTGAGGATGTAGCTGATACAAGCAGCACAATACACGAAACGCATATCCGATTCGCATCCGGAGAGTGTTGCTGCGAAATTACCTTCTTCTGTCTGAAGCGCTTTTACACCTAAAAGAATCAACAACAAATTATTTTGGAGGCTGTTTATTTAATTATCTCCTTATACATAAAAATGTAAAGTTGGTTTGTGTGATCGCCAAAAACTCTGTACCACAGCAAGCGTGGCCGAATTCAGGTAGTATGTTCTATTCTTAGGGTTAATTATAAATGTAATGATACTATAAGAAGGCCTGTGAACTTTGTTTGTTAACACACAAAGTTACAAAGCGGCGTTACTTTGCCTTAACCTGACTTAAGACAATGAAAATACGAAACAAACGCATTGATAAAATCGTAACTATTATATCATTTTTATGAATTCTTTCTTGAGCAGCATTATACTTTTCAGCCATTTTATTTCCAACCATGATATTTGGTCACATGACAACATATTTATATTTACATAAGTGCCAATGCTAACAGAATATCGATTATCAAAGGGGGCAGATAAGATTATGTTATTTGTTTGTATACTGACCCTAGTTGACACAACGTTTCTGAAAACCTTTACGATTGTGCAAATGACATTCCATCTTTTACATCGCATACATATCGACCAACCTATAAACTTACCTTCTATCAAAGCTTTCCTGTTCAGTCTGGAGAGGTCGTCGCCCAGCGCGAGAAGGATACAAAGCCCAGTGTATGTCATAGCGAGATGTCCGCACCGATAATGATTGTTCGGAGGGGCCAAGTCTATATTTATTGTCGAGGAACCCTGGAAACCACACATTGACATATCGCCATCTGTAAAGGGGAGAACCAATTATTAGTTTGGATTAAACGTGTTCAAAGTTCCTATATTATTTTTTGTTTTAATCTGACTTCGTTTTATTTTTCATAAGTACGTAATAGTATACCTACATATTTTATGCAATGGTTGTTTTACGACAGGTTCGGTACTAACACATTGCACAAAATGACCATTGCAGAAAGCGAACGGTAGACATTTTGAGAAGTAAACGAATTGCGAAAAAGGGCGTTACCAAAGGCGCATTGCAAGAAATTAACGTTAAGCGACCTAGATACCACATCGACGTAAGATATTATACGATATACGTTTATTTTTCGTTTTCTCCTAACATAAAACCTTCATGTTTAGAAGTGTAACGGGCATAAGATCAAGGTGACTCATAAAAGCGTAAAAAATAAACAATGAAGCTTCTACATAAGACGTAGACTACACGTTGATAAACCATGTAATAAAAACGCTACTTAAGTGGAAACATGTTCAAATAAACTAGATAACAGAACGCATTGTGATGTTTATTATTTCAATTTTGCTACCTTGATATAGTTCAATGCTAATAAATTAATCTACACGCATCGTATAACATAATTCCACGCAAGCTGTAGCGAGTAGATACTACTTATTCGTTAATGCATTTGATACTTTTTATTTCCCATGTCGTTAAACGGATTATACATTATACTAGCTGACCCAGCAAAAGTTGTTTTGCCACATTATAGGGGTTGGTGGACAACCCTTATCACTAAGGGGTATGAAAAATAGATGTTGGCCGATTCTCAGACCTACTCAATATGCTCACAAAATTTCATGAGAATCGGTCAAGCCGTTTCGGAGGAGTACGGGAACGAACGTTGTGACACGAGAATTTTATTTATTAAATAATTGCCTCTGTATTTAATGGTCCTACTATGTTTTTTTTTATTTATTTTAATAAACTGATTTAGTGGAAGGATTTTGCTACTGATTTCGTCTGGTAGAGTATCATCGCAATTATTCTGCAGCCAAATAGTAGTATGGTGACATTATTGTATTCCGGTTTGAAAGGTAATGCAGCCAATGACATTGCCGGACAAATGCCGACTTAAGACGAGAACGATCTTAAATTTCACCATTCTTTCCTTGTATTTAATTATTGTAGCCTTATAATCCAACTATGTTGAGGTCGCTTTTCAATCTACCCGGATTAAAATAATAAGTTTTTAACGTAGTATATAACAATGGCTGCTACATAATATGTATCCGACATCCCAAGCATCCGACTGCAGATGACAGAGGATTAGGAACCTAACTTGATTAGGAATAGGATTAGGATTCGAAAGCGCATATTATGCAGTTGTTTACGGAAAATCAACTTCCCTACTTCGCAAATTTGAATTAAATTGCACTGCAACAATTTTGCAATGAAACAACTTGGTATAGGTACGTGTTTGAGTCAACACTCAACACCCGTTTAATGTACTCCGTTGTAACTGTTACTTTATCTAAATAAGGACGCAGTTCTCTACCAAGATTACAAGAACTAGTTATAGAGGGCATAAAGCGGTCAAACTACTTATTGAAAAAACGTAACTAGATTTGACCTCTGACGATTTTTTTTTAAGGTAAGTCGGTAGTCAACCTTGGAATATCATTATAGAAACATTTTATGAATATTTATTTTCAAAAATTAAAATTTTGTGCAAATATGTGATTATGTATACGACTGCGAAAATATTACGCTCTTTCTACTAGTAGGCTAAGTCTATCACAATGAAACATCTAGGCATTTAAAAATTTCTATGTAACGCATAAAGATGCGTAGTCCACGCGTAGGTACGGACATGAAGCCGTGCGACGTTGCCGTTCTTCCGTACGCGGCTGCATTGGGATGCGCAACGTACGCCACACCAAACTCTGTTCGCAACGCGTTTCGAACCACGCGGAGATGCGTCGTCGCACGTCACTCCGTCGTAAGGACTCGTAAGTACACGGGAACGTGACGGAAAGACGAAATCGCGTCTTTAAAGCACAGGATGTAGAAATACCTATAAGTGCTTATCATAGATGGGCGCTTTTAGCTGCCGTCTTAAGTCTATTTATGGGATATTATTGACATAAACTTGAGTAGGTCCTGTAAAGAAGTTTTATTTTTGTAAGTTAAAAGGAGACTTTCTTGCATCGGCGGTTATAGTCGCGTTATTAATATCGTCGGCCGCGCCGCGCGCGCTTCTGTCGCAGTCGTCGGATGTAGCTACATTTTCACTAACACCGGTCGCAGGTGCCGCACACGCATTTTTCTACCTACATACATATTGCATGGAGACATCAACAAATTCAAAGAAAACTTTTATTATTGGATTGGTTTAGAAGTGAAGTGAATGTAAGCAGCTTGTTTATTCTGATCCAAAGATTTACAGTTGCCATATAATAATTATGTAGATATTAAAAAATGCACTATAACCCTATACCACTATAAACCTAAGATTTAAACCCAAAGGACCAGTTTGTGACTAAAAAAATATTGCAAACATTGAATAATATTTACCCTTGAATGCAGACAGAGGTCAAAGGGATTATTCTGCAATGGGATTATTTATTGTAACATACATGTCTATGTGAATGTGAGCACTTTGTAGGTAGTTAAACATACGCTTACAAACTAATGTCTGGCGGCTTTGGGTTTTTGAAATGGCCTACGCAAATGTCCCGCTGATCTTGCATAGACGTGCGCCGGGTCGTTAAGCTCCCTCAATAATGGTTGAGTTAAACGATGGCTGACGTATGCGTGCTGTCAGTATGGACAGGTCAACTCAAAGCTGCACTGGTGCTTTCTTCAAAAGGCCATCTCAGACTTTAACCTACATAGTCAGGCTCACATATTATATCCAAAATGTTTGGACTTTAAAAGAGACCATGATTCTCTGAGTTTGTTTCGGCATTTCTTCTCAGAGGTCGTCAGTTAGGAAATGCCGATGTCAACTAGATATTTAAAAAAAAATGTACATGACTTGTAAAAGTGTCTTTAAAAAGATCTATTTACAGAAATAAACAATCAATCAATCAATCAATCAAAGAAAAGGCCAAGGTTATCGAAATTATATGTATGCAACACATGACATTAATCCTATCTGGTTATTTGTCAATGCAGTCAAATCTGAGTGCTAATCCTCACATTCGTATCTACATATAACATATACATAAAATATAATACTTACTATTCTTATCTGGATGTACTTGAAGTCTGTAAATCCATTCTATTATTCTAGACCGCAGGTCTAATGATACCGATGATATTGCTCCAAGAACATCTAGTCCAGAAACGGAAAAATAGGCGATTGTTACCCTGAAACAGATATGTTTTATATTAATTTTTACTAGTGGTCACCCAATGGTTATAATTCAACCACAATTAATTTATATTATAGTTTATAATATGTAGTTCTTTATATGCATACTTGAAAAAAATATATTATCATTCTCCACTCATTCTCTATATAAACTATAAGTGTGGGAAACTGCATACTTAATTGTTCGCACAATTTTCAAGCAGTACAAAGTTTTTGCTTCACATATGAATATATAGATTAATCAGTAGAGGACCTTTAAAAATATTTTGAGCCTTGACGTGACTTTTGGACTAGCAATTAATGAAACATTATTAACTAATTTTACTATGATTCCACTCTTTCTTTGTTGTGCTGAATCACTGACGTAAAACGTAAATAAAATTGGTTTAATATTAATAAATCAATAACATTTTATATAACCTCATTATTTTTTAACTGGTTCTATTGTTATAATTTCCGATCATAAAAAATATATTTTAAACTCCAGTATAATCACATACAAATAACACTTCAATAACATAAGTCACTGCATTTATACTGAATGAGCAAAATAAATGAAACAGGATAAAATGGACACTAATAAGCAACCTTTATCAATAAACAAATTAATTGAAGACATTATCAGAATGATGTGACATTTTACTGAACATTTAAATCACCACAATAGAAGTGAATTTTAATAAATCATATTAAGATTACCAAGTAATTACTTATATCTATGCTAAGTTGTTCAAAATTTGCTTTATTGACATGAGTCAATAAAGCAAATTTTGCTTTATTGACATGAGTCAATAAAGCAAATTTTGTCAATAAAGCACAAGCCTTGTTGCTTAGCTCGGAACTAGATGGCGCTGTGTTGTAATGTCCAGGCATATTTATTTATTTATTATTTTCTAAAGAAACTGATAATTCATCATTATCGGAATGAACTAAAGTTTTAAAGTATTGTAAGGCCTTGCTTTTACTTTCAGTTTCTACTCAATATTAATATATAAAGATAAATAAAATATTTATATTTATAATTTTTTTATTAAGAAAGAAAAATTCAACCTCAGGCGGGACTCGAACCCGCGTCTTCTTTCTTAATAAAAAATTTAAAAATCTTAGCTTGAAATAAGCTAAAAAATACAAAAAGATTGTATTTATATTTATTTTGTCGGTATTTATAAAATATAAATACTGACAAAACAGGCTATATATAGATTGGGAAAGTAAATTAAAGTGAATGTTAACAGTCATTGATCTAGCCTCGTAAATCAGATAGATTACCTGGTAGTGTCATGAGATGACAACGATGATGGTAAAATGTTTAAAAACCGCATGAAGTACTTCACATGCTGCCGGTGAGCCATAATTTTATTCTCCTCGTGATTCATTTTCGTGGATATAAAGTTTGCTTTTATATTAAATCGTAATTGGTTTATTTAAATGAAAGTATGCACCCAAGCGAAACTACACGGCACTGACGAAACAGTTGTTGTTTATAAACTATTTTAAATTGTCGTTTGTGTATTATTTACGGACTGTATTTCATTTTTATTTTAGTCCACTCTTAAATTTAAAGACACGAAATCTCAGTCTTGCAACCTGACAGGATAACAGGCTTACTTTATAAATTACCTACTTGACTGACTTCTGTCAGACTGTCACTGCGATACTGAAAGTAGAGATGAAGCGTATATACTAGAACAGATCCAGGGACTAGGTATTTATCGAGACTAGGTAGCACCTATTCCCAAGTTACAAAATACTCGATCCACCTAGTCTGACTGTTCTGCACACGCCACGGCGGCGTGCGTCGTGACATGGCACCCGAAGCCCGCGCGAATCGTATTAGATTGCGAGCTTATATTATATTTATTATAAATAAACTTAAAAAAAAAACTAAAAAGTTAAAAAAAGTAAACAAAAATTAAAAATAGGCTAAAACTGATTAGTATAAAAAATGAATTGAAATCTTTTAAATACGCCAACAATCTACAATAAAGATAGATATTTCACGTTGACAGTCCTAAGCCTGTGTAAAGTACCGTAACCGTACTTTCAGGTATCACTAGCAGACTTTAACCGAAACATACTATAAAGTACGCGTACTTCATGGACTAGGTGGAATAGGTATTTAGATCGAGTGTTTGTACGGAATCGGACTAGATGCACCTAGTATCAAATTTACCTAGTATGACTCATCTCTAACTGAAAGACAACCTAACCCTTTCAATGCTATTATCATATCTATTATGGACCACAGATATTTAATAACATGGCACGGGGCAGTTTCTATCTGTTTGACGTTCAGTTAATTCGTCTTTACCCAGTAAAATTAAATTAATGCTGTCTTGTATATACTTCGTCAGTTCAGAATATTATATATTTTGAATTAGTACTGAATGGTATTCTGTTTTAAGTGATATAAAAAAGTTAGTTGTAATGTTGTAAATGAATTTTAACGACAAATTCAGGATATGAATTAGCCAAAGGTGTCTGTGAGACTAAAACCGTCTACCTATGTACTTGGCCGTTGCTCTAGGGACCGTACTAATTTATTGAGTCACAGTCATAACTGACTGTAGGCTCCAGCCTAGCCCAGCATCAAGGATATATTTTGCACACATTAAAACGGTGCGACCTTCTATCCGACCAGGACCGTTCCAGATTTATGGAATATCACAAAACTTTAACGTTTAATACAAACTTGACCCCACCTAAACATTGTTACGATGGATGAACAAAATATTGACTGAAGAAAATAATATTACGGACTCGACCAACCAACCGAACCGTTAGCAAACCGTCCAAAGAATGTTATCTTAACCATTTCGAAGGCGTTCGTTGGGTTCGTATGTACTTACTATTAGACTAGAAGGTCAATAACACGGTTTTGTAGTTACTGTTGTAACCGACTAACGTGTACTTAGTCGATTAGTTACCATAGTCTCTGGTCGAAAAATTGTCAATTCGTGTTTTTGACATAGCTTGGAGTTTGGACTTGTACTCAGCTCTACGGGTATCTATGGTCTTTTTCATGGCTGACGTTCAAGGAATCTAACCGCAGTCATGAAGGTTCTCATTAAGTTTTATTTTAAATTATGTTACATTAATGTGAAATATACTAAATATGTGATTCTTTAATACTTAACGTAAATCCCAATAGTATTAATTGTACAAAGTGGTCTAAGATTTACTAGAAAACTTTTGATAAGTTGTGCCGTATTGTGAACAGTGAAATTGTCATGCACGGAATTAGTGCTGTGTGATCACTTAGCAAATTTATTATCAGTTCTAAAACTTAGCAAACGTACTTAAAAACAGAACTCAAACATGAGACGGTGTTTTAAGATTTTGTAGAATAATTTGTTCTAACCTCACTTTGTTTTTGTAGCTGAACGTCTCCTTCCCGGCTACGGGATGTCAGAAGTTATTCGAGGTAGTTGATGAGCACAAGCTGCGCATCTTCTACGAGAAGCGCATGGGCGCTGAAGTGGAGGCAGATCAGCTAGGTGATGAATGGAAGGGCTATGTCCTCCGCGTCGCCGGTGGTAACGACAAACAGGGTTTCCCCATGAAGCAGGGAGTCCTCACAAACAGTAAGTACCTGTAAACAAACTCGCATGTAATTTTTGTCCTGTTTATCACAACCTAACCTATGCTCTCTTATTTGTGGTCAGATGGGCAACTAAATTATAGATGGTTGTAGATAATATTAGACGACATTGACTCTGCCTCCCGTTTATAGAAGTATTTAAGTACTTTTTCTTGACGTTTCCCAAAGTAATTAAACAATCTAATTTATTTCAGGCCGTGTCCGTTTGTTGATGTCAAAGGGCCATTCCTGCTACAGACCGCGTCGTGACGGAGAGAGGAAACGTAAATCAGTGCGTGGTTGCATTGTTGATGCTAACCTGTCTGTGCTGGCCCTCGTCATTGTCCGCAAGGGTGAACAGGTAAACAACATGTTATGATAAAAATATGAATACTTTGTACTTTTTAACTTGAGCTTAACAATTATTGGGCTAATACTAATACTCTTGGGCATTTAAACAAGTATGTATAACCCAAAAAATCATTCATCATTTATTTCCTTTAGCATCAAGTTTGATGCTAGTGGTCATTTTTATAAAGAAAACATGTGCTCTTTGTTCCTTGTTTAATTCAACACGGAAGCTGAAAAATGTTTTATATTTTTATTAAAACACAATAACCCTGTTCTTACTGTTTCTAAGGTCATCAAATCTTAGCAATTATATGCGTCAGGGGATAATAACTG
Source organism: Craniophora ligustri (assembly GCA_905163465.1). NCBI lineage: Eukaryota > Metazoa > Arthropoda > Insecta > Lepidoptera > Noctuidae > Craniophora > Craniophora ligustri. The sequence continues at coordinate 6,213,210 of LR990970.1, forward strand.
GTACTTGGCGTAGCCTCTGAATTATTTGTTCAGAGGTTTTTATCAAATACCATACATTTATATTATCATACGGCATAAAGCACAAAAATAGGATGTGAAATTACTAACATAATAGAAACTTGGCCAAAATAGGAATAAATATGTTAATTAATAGTAAATTAAAGATTTTTTTGAAAGTATTAGTATTGTTGAATACTTACGACTTTTTGTCCTTGTCTTCAATACTTCATAGTTTTTAACATAATTTTCCATTAGAAAATATGTCCCATGTCCCATGCACTTGATTTAAAGTTTACTGAATACTTGTAAGACTTGTATCTTTTGAATCTAGGAAATCCCCGGCCTTACTGACGGCAATGTTCCCCGCCGTCTTGGTCCCAAGCGTGCATCCAAAATCCGCAAGCTCTTCAACTTGACCAAGGAAGATGATGTACGTCGCTATGTCGTCAAACGCCTGCTTCCCGCCAAAGAGGGCAAGGAGAACGCTAAACCCAGATATAAGGTAAATAATAATGATTTAATCATTACATTTTTATGACAACATGTGAAGTGCAGTGATTGATTTCTGCACTGTGTGGTTGTAGGTTCAAAACCTGCACAAAACTAATACTGCCTATAGGTAGTTGGCTTTAATTTAATTTATATCCTTACAATTAAATATTTTCATAATCATCATTCTCATGGATAGTTATTTACCTCTTCTATAGTGCACAACCTACATATCCCTGATTTTAATATTGTTTGCAAGTTAACATAGCTTGGAAACAGCAGCATTAGGGAATATCATATCGGCACCGAGCAGAAGATTCAGGCTTTGTGTCTGTCTACTTTTACAGTGTGCTGAACAATATTTTATTTAACATTTATTTTAGTGAGATTGTTTCAGTAGTAAATATCTACGTAGAATTTTGCAGCCAATTTGTGCAATTAAAAACAAAATTATTGTTTTACAGTATTTCAACTACTTTTTTGTTTTGATTACTAGGCTCCTAGGATCCAGAGGTTAGTCACCCCTGTAGTCCTGCAGCGCAGACGTCACCGTCTGGCGCTCAAGAAGAAGCGTCTTGCTAAGCGCAAGGCATCTGAGAATGAGTATGCTAAGCTGCTTGCACAGAGAAAGAAGGAATCCAAGGTAAAATGCACAATAGGCATTAATTAACATATAAACATCCATAGCATTATGCATTAATTACTTATATGCGTCTTAATCTTGTAAACATTAAGTACAGCTGGTATCATATGGCCACATAATTATTTGTGGAAATCATACTTAGCTGTAAGAGTAAAGGCTGTGTCTTACCCCATGGTATATTTTTAGTATAGATCATGGTATTAAATCAGCAATAAAGGAATATATTAACCATTACTAGACACTTGCAAAGGATTCAGTGTTTCATTGCATATCAGTATTTGTGCTGCAACTTGTTTAATTAATTAATTAATAATATTAATCATGTTTATTTTAATTTTATAGGTAAGACGCCAGGAAGAGCTTAAACGCAGGCGTTCGGCTTCAATGCGCGACTCCAAGAGCTCCAACCAGAGTGCGCCACAAAAGTAATCTATTTTACACAATAAAAAAATGTAAAACCTATTTACTAAGTTTTTTATTTCTGGAAGAGACATTAAGATGCACAGAACAGAAAAAAAGAGTAGAAGTGGTATGTGACAAAATTAGTATGGAACCACTGTCGCCAATCTCGCACAAATATGCCAATAATCATATTCTGCATTACATGTAAACGTCAAAAATAGCTTCAATATAAAAAAATAATATTCAATTTTTATTATACTAGGAACGTACTTAAGCTTTTTATGATCTAAGGTCAAACTAAATACGATTGTTGAGATAATTTTGCAAATCAGTGCGCGACGCATTGATCAAAATCGATATCGATACATCGATCTACAAAACATTTGTAATATTATCATTAAAATAAGTATATTACTTACCATCTATTATTTTATTGTGGGTTATCAATTTAGTTTCCGAGTAGGTTTAATTATGCTTTTAGAGAAATTTGGATCTGTATGTAGAGTGGGTTAAGAGATGTGATGTTTATAAATAAAAATCGTATTTAACCCATAAAGGCTACCATGAATTTGTACTCTGCTTAGACTAAAAAGGGTATATAAACACCGGGATTTAATGATTTGAATAAATAATATTTAATTTTTTATGTTGTATAGGTACCCACTTGAATTAGGGATCGTGTTCTTGGATCTTTTAATTTATTTATTGAATATTTAAAAAAAACAGTTTAAATTGAATGCAGTCTGTGTCCGAACAATCCCAAAACTGGCATATCACTTATAAATTACAAGCACATTAAATTATCTATCATCATCAGCTTATACTCATCCACTGCTGAAAATTGACAAATTGTTTATGGTTTAGTATATTAAAGCATTGGGTAAAATTATTGGAGACGAATTGAGGGACGATCACTAAAGTGTACGTTTGACACCACTACAGTGTTTGGTGTCAGAAGTTTAAACGGTTTATTTAAATAGGCCTTGCCGTGAAATATGATGTGAAGTTTCGAAACTACGTGACTGGCAAAAATACATAGTACCAACATTTGTGATACCAACTACAATTCGTAGTTTTTTTTAATCCAATACTAGGATTTTCTCCTGTCTCGGGTGCGTTTACAAAAATGCGTACACAAATTTTCACATACACAAACGCCCAGACCCGGAACAACTACCTGTAGAACGTTCAAATAATTGCTCCGTGCGGGGATCGAACCCGCAACCCGTGACGCACAAGCCGATCGCTCAGCCGCTGCGCCAATCGGGTCGTCAAAATCAAATTAAGATGAAGAAAAGTGTTAAGAGTTTTTATAGCTTGGCAAATTCGTACGTGACATGCTCCCACGGTCCACGCGGGTGGCGGGGGACGTTACTACCCGATGATGTATTGGACACAACTACACTGCTACACACGATTCGAATTAGGTACGTTACGATTTAAGTTGCAAATATGAAATATCCCTGAGTAAAATTGCTAATAAGTTAATTTATTGCGTTATATAGAATAATGATGTGCTGTAGATATAAAATATTACTATCGAATTAACAATATGTGAAGCCTGGAAGCCCAATTATAGGTCATATTAATACACAAATATATATTCTTGCGACTCGGTTTCATGTAACATCTATTAAATTATATTATTAATACATTACATTAATGTTCTAAGAAGTAATAAATATTGTATGTAATTAGTTTGACGTCCAATAATGTTGCCTATCGGCGGATTCATCTTCGTATAGTGATATCGTGTGTGTTTTGTCTAAAGTGTCCGTCCCCGAAAACACAAGGCACCGTCAACGGCGATGGTAGCTGACTGACTTTCCGATAGTAGGTATATATTATAGACCAGGGTAGAAGCCTTTAAAAATAATGAAAAGTGAAAAAAAATTATAATAGAATGAAACCCATTAGAAAAGGAGGGAAATATGATAAAAATGAAAGGAAAAATAATTTACGGGCGATCTGAGGTTGGGAAGGGGATGGGGGTGAGTTTTTAAGGGTAAAAAACGGTTTTTCTCGATTTCCGGCAAAACTAAAAGTCCTATCGAAAAAAGTCAAATGGAAAAGTTGTAGATAATAAAAAGATCTAAAACTTTTGTACTTACACTTTTTTCACATAACCTCAAAATTTATGTGAAAAATTCAAAAAACCAAGTTTTTGGTTTTTTATTTTTATCTTTTACAAAAATTTTTTTTTTTAACGAAATTTTGTGAAAACTTACCTTTTTATGTCCCAAATACGCTGTAATTTATTTAATTAAAAATATTTATTTTTTCACCTTATTTTGAATTAATATCGAAAAAACACCCTAATTTTCAATCGAAAATTCACCCGTCAAAATATCAGCTTTTTTCAAAGAGTTGGTGTGGTTTCTGTTCGTCGGAATCTCTACTTTCCGATGGTAAAAAAAATAAAATATGTTACTATGGTAAATCTTCTCAGAAAATGCAAAAATTCAAAAAAAACTTGAATTCGAAAAAAAGTTTTTAATTATTATAAATAATTTTGAGCTATTTATTAAAATTTAGACTTTAATTACTCGAAAAACGTTAGATTACATGTGACGTTGATAACAAAAAAATTGCAAATAAAAATATACTACTATAATTAACAAACAAATAAGTTAATGAAATTAATATTTAATAAGACATCTACAATATTTGGAGAAAGTTGTCTAATTTTCTTTAAATTATATGCGTAGATGCTTATTTATAACTATTTTGAGATAAATTATATATATACCTGAGTGACCTACGAAAAATTGTAGCCCATCAAAAGGTATTTCGTGGAGAAGTGGGGAAGGGGCTAGGCGGGTCTGGGTCTTACTACATACATACCTACTATTATATACTATATATTTCGTAGCAGCTGTTACAACCGCTAGCCTAACCAGTATTCGAAATACAGTACAGTATACAACATCGTTTATAAAAATACACGTGCACGCTGAGTTTCTTGAAGATAATTGTGACAAGTTTACTTAAAAAATCAATAAAACTTTTCGAATCTGCATAGGAAGGTAAATACTATCTCTATTTTTATCTGTATCAATCAACTCAACCATAAAAATCGTAATATTTTCTTTAAAAAATAGTATGTTTAACTTAACATAACCTAAAGATTGAAATTAAATGATATTTTAGTACAAGATAAAAAAATAATTATCTCCTTAATTTTGCACAAACAAATTTAGTTAATCCCATGAAAAAAAATATATTTCAAAATCTATAAAAAATATATTTAAAATCTATAAAAAATATATGAAATATATATCGTAAATATATTTCTAATAAAACAAACTTTTGGCCGATTTTCATATATATTTTATACATTTTTATAGATTTATAATATATTATTTATACATTTTGACATTGATTTCTTTAATTTTTTTTTTTTTCATGGGAGTTTATTCACGATTAAATAGTGAAGACATTAATTCGATTTTGTCTTTTCAGATTATCAGTATGGATGAATCTGTTTGTATCCTTTGCAATAATTAAAAAAAATTTTTCGAATTCAAGTTTTTTTTGAATTTTTGCATTTTCTGAGAAGATTTACCATAGTAACATATATTTTTTTTTTTTACCATCGGAAAGTAGAGATTCCAACGAACAGAAACCACACCAACTTTTTGAAAAAAGCTGATATTTTGACGGGTGAATTTTCGATTGAAAATTAGGGTGTTTTTTCGATATTAATTCAAAATAAGGTGAAAAAATAAATATTTTTAATTAAATAAATTACAGCGTATTTGGGACATAAAAAGGTAAGTTTTCACAAAATTTCGTTAAAAAAAAAAAATTTTGTAAAAGAAAAATAAAACACCAAAAACTTGGTTTTTTGAATTTTTCACATAAATTTTGAGGTTATGTGAAAAAAGTGTAAGTACAAAAGTTTTAGATCTTTTTATTATCTACAACTTTTCCATTTGACTTTTTTCGATAGGACTTTTAGTTTTGCCGGAAATCGAGAAAAACCGTTTTTTACCCTTAAAAACTCACCCCCATCCCCTTCCCAACCTCAGATCGCCCGTAAATTATTTTTCCTTTCATTTTTATCATATTTCCCTCCTTTTCTAATGGCTTTCATCCTATTATGATTTTTTTGGTTTTAAAAATTATCGACCCTGGACTATTAGTCTATGTGACTGACGCTCCCGTCGGGTAATCCCCGCGCCGCGTGCACGAGCCTCCACCCCCGTTGCGTTACGTCCCCCGTCGCCCGCGGACCATGGGAGTGTCACGTACGAATTTGCCAAGCTATAAAATGTCACTCTTTTCTCATTTTTTTAATGAAGATGAACCAAATCCCAGTATTATGGGTTTTGTAGAAACTACAAAACATATTTTAATCGAATAAATGCAGCATATTTCGAGTGAAACGACAATGAATGAAGTATGATTGAAAAAGAGTCATAACGGAAACAATAATTTGTCTAACAAAATAGCATAGTCCGTTGAATTAAAAAAATAAATTCAGAAGTTAAGAACTGCACTGCATCCATTAGGGATGGTATTAATTTTTTTTCGTAACTCGTTACAAGAAATGCTACTACATAGACACATCCATGACTCGAAAACTAATGTTTATGCTTATCGCACAAACATTTGTTCCTTCCAGGTTCTAACTCGGACTCGGGACCCACGGCACAGAAGGCATTGTTAACTGGACTAACTGGGTCGTTGATAATCGTCGTAATATTATAAATGCAAAAGTTTGCCTGTCTGCCTGTTACCTGTTTAACCACTGAACCGAATAAGACGAAATTTGGTATTGAGTTTGAGTCCCGTTGAAGGACATAGGATAGTTTTTATGCGAAATCAATAGTTTCATATAAGAGGGTAGAAATTTATAAGTGGTTTGTGTTTATAAGTATTGTATAAATAACGTTTCGTTAATAAAATATTTATTAATATAAATAGTTATATAAATTATATATATATTGCAAAAACACAATTATAATTTTAACAACTCACAACATTCACTTCCAAGCACAAAATAATATTAATTTTTTGTCGGTGGTTTCAACAATCCTAGACCCACATATCGTGCCATTACACGAAGGTACGAAGGATTCAGCTTCTTGCGTTTCTCCAACAAAGACTTAAGAAGCCTTTCTGAAGATTCGTCGAATGGCCTTTGATAATCAGAAGCCTGATGAAGAAGAACGATAATTATATTATTCGCCAATCTATCTTATTATGAAAAAAAAAACACTCGTAATCAATTAGGTCTAAAGTTGGCCTCCCCTATTAATTTACCAAAAACATCGGGGTCAGCTTTTAACACAGTAAGTAGCAACTGTATGCATTATCACTTCTTTATCTTGCCGCTTATGTTAGACTTAAAAACAAAAATAACTAGAAAAAAATATCTCACAGTAGTTTTAGCGATCCAGTACAACTCCTCCAAAAGATTGTCGTAATTCGTAACCGACTCGGGCAAGTAAGATATTCCTTCGTACTGTCTCAGAACAAAACAAAACTGTGTTAATTTGTGATTTAAAACCTTGCAAATTCGTAAAGACAAAATTGTCTTTACGAATTCGCAAGTATTAAGTATATAAAGTTAAAAACGCGTCATTTTCGTTCTATCTAGGTGACATAAAATGGTTGCGACATATAATACGTTAGCAGTAGTATGTTGTTCTCGAGAAATATAAAATAGATATAGGTATATCAATTTATGTAACTACATGTAAGTACCTGCGAAAATTTGTTTAAATTTTCTCTTTCAATTACTTCAATCTCCATGTCTAATTCTGAAGCGCGGGTGATCCTATTCACTGCAATGCCTTGCAAGAGTATTGGTCTAAATCGAATTAAGTTCGGAGTGTCTTTTTTATTGGTCAATAATAATATTAATAGTGCCTGTTTTGGATTTATTTCAGATATCCAGTTTCGCACCTACAATGACGTATTTTATAGGATTATTAAATAGCAGGCATCGTAAATGTGTTCTAAAATTATATATTAAAATACAAACCTCCATTATGGACGATAAAATCTTTTTTTTTGCGTACCCATCAAACACGCTACAGAGCATTTTTTTTGATCCAAGGATTTGAAAGAAGTCATCCAAAGTAGTTACTTTATTCAATGGCGTATTAACACATTTCTCAGCCGAAGGCAAATTACTTGTCGATTTACACTTTCTATAGAGTTTAAAAAAACCTTTCCTCTTGATTCTGTTACCGGTGACCTGGTTTACCTCGATGTGTTCCGGTTTGCTTGCTTGCGAAGTGTTAATGTATTCTATACATTTCAAAGGGGTACTAGTAGTGTTCATTAGATTTTTATTGTAAGTATTCTTTTTTGGAAAAGCTTTATACAATGAGTCAATTTTCAAGTTTCTTATTGTAACCAATATTTTGTTTTGAACACCTTCATTATTTGTCATCGACATGCTTATTTTGATATTTCTGCCATCGTATTGCAGTTTGAGCATATCCAAATATGAAAACAAATTACGGTTTATTTGTGTGTCGTGATAACTGAAAATACTTTGAATGATACTGACTAAACTAGTGCATGTAAATACTGTACTTAAACTCTTGTTGTTATTGCTGCCATTACAGACGTCGATAACGGAACAGTTAGAATTAGAGATGTTATTACTAAGTGACATTTTCTTGTTCGATTCAAGTAAAGATAATTGTGTATGTATAAATTTACTGTTACTCGGTTCTGTTAATAGCGGATTTACTTCATATCGCAACAAGTATGTCAACGACACCATCGGTAACAAATCTGTCTCAAAATGTTTATTGTAATCCATTCTAGGGTTAGTGTATTCTGATGTGGGTTTTATGATATCACTCATTTTATTTGAAAAGCTTCCCTCAAGCATAGTCTTCATTTCTATAGACATCTGGACTGAGGATATAGTGCTTAAACAATCGGTTGTTTCATAACGAGTTATTTCAGTTATTGTAGATAAACAGGAATCTGTTTTTGAGGGGCACAACGCAGGAAGATCTGATTTAACATTTGAATTAACAATACTGTTCATCATCCTGGGCAGGATACTGCATAACTCAGCAGGTAATATAGCGTTGCCAATAGTTGTTTTACATTTGTATATTTTCGTATGACTTTCTGTTACCTCGATAGGGATGAACGACAAAGATTTATTTATGCTTATTGTGCTTTGATCGTTCTTAGTTGGAATTGTTATATCAAACTGCACCATAACATTGGTCATGCAATGTTTAATAGCAATTTGCTTCATGTTAAGCGTTTTGATTTCAAGCACTGGCTGCGTATTATTAAAACCTGGTATACTAGTATAACTCTTTTGAGATCTAGCAATTGCTACTTCACGTCCAAAGCATGTATCACTCTCACTCGTCTGAGTATCAGAAGAATGGCATAACGATCCAGCCTGTACAGACTCTTCCTTCAACTCTATGAATAAATATACATTAATTTATATCAGTATAAATGGGGTACTAAAATGTAGTTTTTGCTACATACATAAGAAGAGTGCATGCTGTGCATGGCTCTTGGTCACAAAACAATGTATATAATATGCAATAAACTATGTTATAATTGAAGCAGATAGCAAAAAAATAATAATTTGTAACTTACCAATTCGGTATTTATGGATAACATGATCTTGGGAGTAATAAACTCCATTACGTATCTTCTTTATTACGTTTTCTATAAAATCACTAGCCCATTTCGCTTTGGCCCATGGATATACAAAACCTTGTGCTTTTTTAACCGGACTCTGAAAAATTCGCCTCTTTGGTTGGTCGTTTAACATCATGACTGGTTCTACTTGAGTATCAGTAGTTGCGTCAACTTTAGTTACTATTACATTGTTGTTAAGGTGGTTTTCAAAGTTTTGTTGATTTTCGTGAATAGCATGGCGAGATGAAGATTTTTTGTACAAGAAGTTTAACATTTTGTCTTTAAATTGAACAATTGATTTCTGTTTTTTAGATGATTGTAGTAATTTAGGGTTCATTTCCGGACAAGGAGTTAGTCGCTTTATTTCAAGTTTCTTTTTATTGGTAATTGAATCGTAAATAGGCTGTTTCTTGTCCTTTAGTGAAGTTTGCTTGCACATGCCTACTTCAGCATTTTTGCGGGTTTTATTTGAATTGGATTCCGAAAGGAAGGGATTACATTTCCTGTTTGTGATGTTGTTACGAAGTTTTGGATCTTTAGCTGTTTCTTCAGACCATTGCATCATAAAGGGCCAAATATGATCATCTAAACCGTCGAATTGCGGATAATCATAATTCGGAACCTGAATACTAGAACTGACCTGATCTTTTCCTAAAATAACGATAGGATATCTGATTTGAGCAAGTCTCTTTTTAATTTCAGTTTGTGTTAACTTTGGCATCAAGCACGAACTAGGCATTGTAGTTACTAAACGTGGTTTCCTTTTCAGAGAGTCAAATCGGTTTGGTTCCACTAAACTTACACTTGGCTCTGTTCTTGACTGTTCTGGACTCAAAACTACTTTTGGTATTCGTTTTAATGGCAAACTGTCTTTATATGTGTCTAAAAAAAAGATTTATCCAATTGATTATTTAGGTACCTACATACTTAATTATGTTGATTTAAATGAGAATTATTAATTTATTTAATCACTTACCTTTGACTATAATAAGTTGTTCTTCATTTAATTTATCTAATAAGTCAGCTTTACTCGATCCCGAATAATTTGAATAGGTAAAGCTGCCTCTCATTGCATGCATACTGTCATTAGCAGGCTTACGTGATGAATTATCAAAATGATCTCTATTATCCACATCAATTAGCGAGTCTATTTTATTACTGCCATACGTAGCTAAACTTAAAGATGGATCAGCAGGCACTTTGACACTGGTTATTTTCTTTTTCTTCAAGGTTATTGACTTACTGTCTTTAGGCCCAACATGTTTGGAGATTTTATACTGGTTTTTATTTCTTTTGTTGTGATTTTTCGAATTATTGGAGTCTTTTAAGAAATCATGAGTGTTAAGAAGTCTCTTTTCGAATTCCTCACATATTTTACTAAATTCATCTTGTTTGTCAATAACTGTAACGCGATCAATACTAGATGAACGTGAAAAATTAGGACAGGGTACCTTTCTATCTAGTTCGAAACTTGATATATATGCGAATTCTTCAGTATGACAGGTTTCAATAACACTAAAAGAATAAAAATATATGTTTAAATGAGTTCTTATTTAGATAATAGGGTTAAAAACAATCGAATTTGATATTTAAAAAATACCGTTTTCCTCGTCTATTTTGAACTTTCTTTTTTATTGGTATACTCTGTTCTGATAATGGAGGTGAAGGTCTAAATTGAAATCTATTCATATTCCTAAGAACGGTCCAAACGTCACTAAGGTTGTTATTTCCTGTTTGATGTTTATTAAAATTAGGTGACATTTTTTTCTTGATTGATACTCTCTTCCCATCACCATTAAAGTTTTTCATCATATCTGTAGAGCTACAGTCTAAATTTATATTTAGCTGTGAGCAGTACTGGGCGTCTCTGTCATAGAACTCGAAATCTTTTTCTCTAACTCGTGCCTTTCTGTTGTTTTGAATTGGAGTACGCTTCTTTATAACTTTTAGCTTACGGTCTTCATCATTTTTCGCACTATACTCCGAATCATTCATATCACTTACTGTACATACTTGAGGCACAGGAGCCGGATCGTTAGGAAGAGTTAGCACAGATTTTTTGACCTTCTTATTTACCTTCTTAGAAGATTTGAATTCATCTGAATTAGCTTTGTAAATATTTACAGCGAGTGGGAACGATGAAACAAAGTCAGTTGTTTTTTTATGAACTAAACGTTTCTCTGTTACCCTTGAAACTAGCTGCACTCTATCGCTGTTAAGATAGGGAGACTTGGAATGCATTTTTTTCGATTTGCAACGTTTACTTGCAACACTCGAGAAGCTGCCGTCAGCGGCAAAGTTTATTTTAAGTAAACGGCAAGGGCTATCGCCTTTAGAACTGTGCGTTGAACATGACGACTTCATTGGAAATTTATCACACGATATGTCACAAGAAGTTATTGCCATATCATATCACAATAGATCGATAATTTTATTCTGGTTGTAGTGAAACAATTCTGAAAACAAATATTTTATTCTGAAACAAGATAAATGATTGAAATCAAGTTATACTATGTAAATACCTATTAGATACATATTTATGGGTAACAGCCACGGTGTCATCTACTCGTTGTGTGTTGTTAAATTACAATTCGTTTTATTTTATATTTGCTATATAACTGAACTACGAAAAAGTCGCTGACAACTAATCTTATACGTACAATAAACAACTGTAAATACAATTTTGTTCGTAACTATGGCGTGAGAGCTGACTAAGTATAAAATATAAATAATACATAGACCTATTTTTATACGTTCATGACCTATAGATATTCTTAATGATTGGGTATACTTACAGATTTTCTCACAATAATTTCGATTGTAGAGACCAAAATATAACCACTCTCTACATGGAACTATACTTATATTTATGAAATTTATTTCAAAACCCAATCAAAGATTTTATAAAATAAGCCATTGACATCATGTAACTGACATTTCGTTCTTTCGAATACTACAAAAATCATTATGAAAAGATAATTAACTGCTTCCTGGCTGGATATTACGAACTGCCAGCATCTATTATATGAAATGATAGTTTTTCCTATCTCAATACGACAAACTATAGGCACGGCTAGTGGTATGGTTCATCATCAGCATCATATCAACCGTTAGAAGTCCACTGCTGCACATAGGTCTAACCTAAGGATCGCCACGACGACCATTCCTGCGCTACTCCAGTGGATAAATATAGGTTATTACCGAGTCATTAAAAATAAGAGAAGTTCGTATTAAAAATAATATTTTTATTTATAACATGCATGGGGGTTTTCCCTCCAGGAGAGCACCCTCGATCGAGAAGTGAAATAATTGAAGCGCCGGGTGCTAAAGAGCTAAAAAAGGTCGTCAAATGTCAGCATTCAAATTTCGAAGAGTAACTAGAGTAACATTTGCAAGCTTCTGATGTTGCAAATGTCTATGAGCGGCGGTCATCACTTACCATCAGGTGAGCAGCCTGCTCGTTTGCCCCCTTATCACCAAAAAAAAACATTGTTTCATGGTGGAAATCCCCGAAACAAGCGCCCTAAGCGCTTCGCTTCATACAGTGAGAAAATTAAATCAGCTACTTGACTGTATTTCCTGACGTGTACAATTTGAGAGTCACGAGGTTATTAAGTAACATGCTCGTTTATTGACCACATTCGTCACTTACCATCAGGTGAGATTTTTGTTAAACTCTAACCTACTTATATATATCATCTAGACGACAATCAGAACAGCTAAGCTGTTTAGGGGTTCTTCGCTCATAATGGAGCTTAACTTGAAAAACAATGTAGGTAGTTAGATAATTCTTAAACCCACGTGTTATTTTAGGTGTTTGTAAAGAAAGGTTGAGTTCAAATTCGATTGTTTTAATTTCAAATGACTTATAAAATATTGTGGGTAAGCTTGAAAGGGCGCCCTGAAAAGCGAGATATTTCCTTCTGCCGCCCCGGACCATGGCCCTTTTGGCTCCAGGGTTATTACGCCCCTGCTATACCGTGTTGATTTAAAATTATACAGTAATACGATAATGAGAAAATAAATAAACTTTTCATTGATTCATCCACATCAACCGTTAGACGTCCACTGCTGGACATAAGTCTCCCCCAAGGATCGCCATGACGACCGATCATATGATATGCCGTCCGCATCCAGTGGATTCCAGCGACCTTTACCAAGTCGTCAGTCCACCTCTACCAGCAGCCTCCAGCCCCCGGCAGGGCCTGGCCACGCTGCGTCTTCCAGTATGTGGTCGCCAATCTAGGACTTTCATGCTCCATCGGCCGTCCGTTCATCGAGCGATGTGCCCTGCCCACTGCCTATTGAGTTTGGCGATTCTTCAAATAAACTTATAATCACTAAATCTAGAAGTGAGAAAAAAAAATATTCATTCAAAACTTCAAATTCCCCATGACTGAAGTAGCACGAAACGGCTGAAAATTTTTTTAATGGGACTAGGCAGGCTACGTCTGCCGCATGCTTGATGTGTTGTTGGCCTATAATGTACCAAACAAGTTCCCTAAAATAGTTTGCTGGACCTTGGCGATACAACTTGGACAAGAAAAGCTAAATTAAAAAAGATACAGTTACTGTTACAGATGTTGAGCTCAGAATAAGAACTTCAAAGTAGTAATATTTTTCATCTTTGGAAGGTTACTAGTGTCGTTGGAAGGTTTGACATTTGGTTCAAGTTTGACATTGATTGATATCTTAACTTGTCTCTGTTTTGTTGTTGTCTTGTCATTGTTGTGAATTATGTATTAGAAGTTCCGACGGTATGTACAGTAACCAATAATATTTTTCTGAGAAATAGTTATTTGCAAGCTTTACTAATCTTGTTTACGTGAGAATAATGTCGACATCAAAAAGTCAAGATATAATTCAGTATGTACCGTTTATGTCGTTTGTGCATCCATCCTTCTGGCATACTCTCACTGATATGAAACTAGAGGTAGACAAATTGAACGAAACCAAGAAACAAATTTGGGGGCGTTTTACTTACCGTGGTGATATAGGAGCCGTTTTTGAAGTCGATGGTACGTCGTTTAACAAGTAAGTAATTGTTAAAAGGATTAATTAATTATATTACAAACATTCTGTTACATATTTGACTAAGACTGCAAGCTTGCACCTAAACGACTTAATTATGACTGCTACTTGATAATAAAGTCGTGTTGGTTATGAGAGATTGAGATAACAGAGAGGATTACCATAAATTAAGAAGGGTTAGGAATAAAAATTGAATATTTAAATTAGAATCCTATTTATCTAAGATTTGTTTTTCTGTAAGACTATGCAGTGAATCTAAAGTGGTATTGGCCCTTTGATTGTAAACTAAAATGGGTATTGCAATAAACTCTTTTAAAAGTCTTTAATTAAACCTATAATACAGTTGAATAAGCAAAGTATTATATTTACAGAATACCTGAAGATGAACAGTTATACATAAATGTACAAGGAACAATCATGAACAAGAATACTATTGAAGATTTCAAATCACTTGATAAAGCAGCTTTTCTGAATTTTGTTGGGATGACCTTTTGGTGTGGCCTCAAGGAAAAAACATGGATTGCAAAACCTAGTATTTTATTGAATTTTATGATACTATCATTTGCTGTGAGTTTGATTTCAATAGTAATTTTCCAATGCCTGAAATACAATGATTTCATAATGTATCTATTTGTTCTTGGTATTCTGCACAGATTTAGATACATGCACATACTTTTTTGGATCAATGTTGTCTTATTTAGTTAAATTATGCATTGGCATTAGCAAAACGAAAACATCTTTATTTTTGTAGAAGAACATAATAATATTTTTTAATAATTACATACAGTCAATTTATGTTCATTCACATAATATTTGTGTCTTCTTAATTTGCAGGATCTCAAAAAATTCCATTACTATTATTGGTTTGCATTCCCTGCACCAAACCAACCCATAGTGTATGTAAAAGAAAAGAGCAAAAGTATTACAGAACTTTTCAACAGCAAACAACTTGACGATTTAGCACAAAGTTACACATCTCTAGATGTGGAACAAAAATGTTTCTTTATTGCTTCTGTAGAAAATGGTTCCATTAAAGTTGGAGTATTATCTAGCGTATTCGATATAAAGGAAGGCGTTCTGGAAACTGATATGTCTAATGTATACTTCGTATTCAATGATCCGAGTAATGGAAGCAATCCAGGATGGCCATTGAGGCTATTTTTGGCAGCCCTCTTAGACCACTGTCCCAGTTTAATTGGTGCTGATATTAAAGTTATAGGCTTAAGGTGCAATGCAAAGGGTAGTCTTGAAAATAGTCGGATCTTTACTGTAACTGTGCCAAAGGTATTTTACTGTTTTTGGAATAGAATATATTAATATATACTTTCGCAAATACAACACCTGTGCTGCACAGATTAATAACATTTTTAAATGTTTCAGGATGTTAAGACAGTAGAGGAGGCAGGTTGGGTAGGGTGGGAAAGAAATGATAAAGGCAACTTTGGACCAAAGCTTGCTAATATGTCTGCGTCTTTAGATCCTGTTATGTAAGTTTATGTTTATTGGCTTAGTAATCAAGGAGTATGCTATGCTGTAACATGGTAATTTTGGTCCTTCTTGTGATTGTCCTGAATTATTAAGTTCAAACTTCTGGCTAATGTTTTAAATTAATATTACACATCAAACAGAATCATTCTTAAATCTTAGATATGAAAATTTCGAACAAAGTCATATCTTAATCTTTATTAATAAAAATAGAAGGTCTTAATTCCATATATATTGCAGATTGGCTGATGCATCTTCAGATTTAAATATTAAACTAATGAAATGGCGCCTTGTGCCAGATATTGATGTAGATATAATGAAAAGTACAAAATGTTTGCTGTTGGGTGCAGGCACCCTCGGATGTCATGTTGCGCGGGATTTATTGGTAAGCTCAAACATAATATGTCTAGCTTTAGATGGACACTTAGATAAAATAATGCCATTTAAACCTTAACAAAGAAGGTGGTACATAGGCAAGGCCGAAGTTCAAAAGTTCATCTTGCGCAAAGTCCATTAGCAGAAGTTCTTGTGGGCCAAACAGCGTATTGCTAGTGCGCCAGTCCACTTCTGTATGGTTAGCTTTTGTTACTTTGCAGATGTCTCTAGACTGTACCAAACACAGGAAGACTCAGTAAGTTTCAAGAAGCTCTAGAAGTGAGGGAGACACCATAATGAATTTGAGCTGTGCCATATTATAATGAATATTTAAATACGTAATAACTTTTCCACCATATGAGTCACGTTAACCTTAAGAAATATGTTTTTTCCAGGCATGGGGATTTCGCCATATAACATTTATAGATAACGGCAAAGTTTCCTTTTCTAATCCGACGCGACAAGTGCTGTTCAGTTTTCAAGACTGCCTAAATGGTGGCCGGAAAAAAGCTGAAGCGGCTGCAGATAGCCTGAAAAATATTCTACCTACAGTTGTAAGTAGTCATTACGTAGGTTATTTAGTTTAAACATATAGAATTATTTGAATTATAGTATATTCACGTTATATGCTATGCCAGGTGATTAATAAATTAAATGGTCCTGATATTGGTTACCATGGATTTGTAGGAATTTAGGGTTAACCAAATATGATTATCAAAAGGAAAAACAAATGTAATCCTTCTATTACGTAACCTTCTAGGTAAGCAAAGGTATAGCAGCCCACATTCCAATGCCAGGACATCCGGTCGGAGAGTCATTGAAAGAAGAAACGATATCAAACATCAAGCTCATCACAGATGCCATAGCCGAGCATGACGTCATTTTCCTACTGTTGGACACCAGGGAGGCCCGATGGCTGCCCACAATAATAGCAGCGCATTATGGAAAGGTGTGTGGGAATTTCATAGGAAACAAAACTGGGGTTCTCTTCAAGCTTAACAACCACGTTTCCGTCCTTTAGACCAATGAGGTGTACTAACAAAATAGTTGACCACTACATACTACATTATAATTTTTAATCCCCGACGCAAAAACGACTGGGTGTGTTATAAGTTTGAAGTGTCTGTGTGTGTGTGTGTGTGTTTTCTAGTTTTATTAGCTAGCTATGATTGATGAAAATCGGTGTCGGTTTTAAAAAAAATTAATTATATTATTTTGTTCACATTCCCAGATAGTTATAAATGCGGCGTTAGGTTTCGATAGCTACCTAGTGATGCGGCATGGAATTGGGGGCTCAGATACTGAAGGAACTTCTGTCAACACCTCCTGGATTCCTGGCGAAAGTCTTGGTTGCTATTTCTGTAATGATGTGACTGCGCCAGGCAATGTAAGTAATGGGTGTAAACTCGAGACCTTTAACATCTCAGTCCACTGGTCACACCACTGTAGTAAAATTATTTATTTATTTTAGTCACTAAAGGACCGCACGTTAGATCAACAATGTACTGTAACGAGGCCTGGGGTGGCTGCGATCGCCGGCGCGTTGGCCGTAGAAATCCTCGTCGGTTTATTACAACATCCATTACGGTAAATAAATTGCATTTATTAGAGTATAAATAATTTATAGGATTGTATAGACTTTTTACCTGCATTGATGTATAAATTAAATTATATGAACCCTTAATATAATGTAACCATCCGAGGAGGGTAAATCTACATGTTCCAAAAGATCGTTTATGCGAAAATATAAACTATCACAAACATTGTTTATAGCTTTACTGAATAACTTTAATTAAAATATCGGTAATGGTCACTCTCCGCAATATTTATCGCTTACCGTAACAAAACTATTATCTACTTACCTATGTCGACAATTTGTTTTATTATATTTTTCCAGGGTTAACGCACCGGCCGTATACAATCTCAACAGTGATACAGAAGACATACCTCCCGAGTTTCAAGGTGTACTGGGCCCAATACCCCACTCAATAAGGGGCTTTTTACATTCTTACCAAACGGTGGCGCCAACATGTGCCAAATTTATACAATGCATAGCATGCTCTGACATGGTGATAAATAAGTATAAAGAAGAGAATATCGATTTCTTGCTGAAAGTATTCAATAGTGGAAATTATTTGGAAGATGTGACCGGACTTCACGAGTTGCATTTGACTGCGGAGATGACTGATGTAAGTTGTATAGAGATTTCTTTTCAGTAGCTTAAGGCCTGGTTTCGGCCAAAGCGGAGAGATGCGCTTTGAATAACCAATCAGATTTCGTTATTTCCACAACGATATACCTATAGCTCGTGTCCTCTCCGCAACGATATATAGCTCGTCTCCTCTCCGCTTTGGAAACCGGGCCATAAATAGTTCTATAATAAATATGAAAAAAATTGTTTTTCTTATTACAGATTTTAACATTTTCGGATGAAGACGAAGAATAATAAAATCTAGTAAATTTATCGAATATCCGCATTTTAAAGCTTTTTCGGCCGTCTAAAATAATCTCATGCATTTATAAAGTACCTATAATCTAGGTTTAGGTAGTGGTCATGTCATGACCGTTTTGACAATGCGTAAAATTTATTACCTACCTACGTCGTAAAAGTATAATTGATTAAATCTATAGTTTTAAGATATCAAAATAAAACCCATATTTCCATAAAATGCTAATTACAGATTTGATTTAAGTAAAGGATCCTGCGTAAGTTAATTATTTTTTTAGACTTTTTATAATTAAACTTTCTTATATTTGATTAATATAAAATAGTATTATGTCAAAACGGCATAACATACGACTTATATACTTTATAATATAATACCGATTCGTTTTAAATATACTGTTTATGCAAGTTTGCAGCCTCTTTTAAAGGGTAATCAGCACCAAGCTGCAGCTTTACATGTTGTGATATTAATCTGTAGGTAGATAAGTGTCAAATAAAATCATTGAAAACATCTAATATTATTTTTATTGCTACAAAGTAAATTATGATTGCATCGTCAGTCTGATGGCTGGCAGTGCGGTTTTACCAGGTGCAAAGATTTCTTTCATTGGTTTAATGGGTTTGATCTTTCTTCCGTGTCGACCAGTCTTTCTTTGCCAAAGACCAGACCGTGGTCGGTTTCCAAGCCATCTATTGCGCTGGGGAGACCCTATTGGTGTGTTGCCGTGGTCCACATTTGAGAGGCGACCTGAAAATCCAAAATCGAGTAGTTATTACATTTAATTTATTACAAAAGTTATTTACATGCCTAATACTGTATTATACTATGGTTATTTAGAGAAGATCAGCAAATCTAAAGGGGTCCAAGACAACATGACAATAAACAACTTTTTGCAAAGTATCAAAGAATCGGGATACATACCTACAACTGCCATACAGTGCTGGTCAAAACTGAACAGCCTCTTGGAAGGCATTTGAACCACGACGCGGTCATCTTGTCTCCTGATAACGGTACCAAAAGTGCCTGCAGCATGAATGTAAAGACCACCCATACCTGTAAATTATATTATTTACATGAATATACTTTTATGTAGTGTTTAAAATATATATTTTTTTGACTGTATAAACTGACAGACAGACTGTAAAATCAGCAAATAATGGCTATAATGTATTTTCTGGGAGAACAGGCTTTTTAAGAGAGTATTGAACAATTCTGAGGTCAAATATGTTATGTTTCAGCTGTAATCTTTGATATTATTTATAGGAACAGAAAATGCGTCGTAAATACAATGAATGTGATTGGTAATTACTATATAAGATAGAAATTATCATCGGAGGCAAAAATAACAATGTATCAGATCATACATCAGATTAGTTAATTAAACAACTAGCAATAAAATAAAACTATAACTGTGCACAATTGGGTTGAGTATTATCTGACCGATCTGGGTACTGTTTTTAGGTAAGTATGGTGTATGCCTGAGTATTTATTTATATTACACCCTAGACTTAGCATGTCAGTATTGTGTGTGTAATATAAAAGAGATCTAAGTGTTGACAAGTTCTCAGTATTAGTATCTGTTATATGAAAAGGAGTAGTGCTAAAACAAAAACTGTACTACTTTTATACGTAGCTTCACATTTTACAACAACTAAATAATGATTTTGAATATGGTATGAAGATCCTCAATTTCTTACCTGGTACTTTCTCAATACTATGAACAATGGTTCCAGATGGCAGTGCCCCTAATACATATGCATCGCCATCATTTGCTCTTACTGAAAATAAAAGGTATTTTTTTTAAATAATTTTTATCTCACTTACTTTTTGTGAAATCTAGCATATTGAAAATCACTGTATTTAGTGAAATTCATTAGTACCTATTATTTTTAAGCCAGAAAAAACAAATAGACTAAAATATTAAATTACTGGAACCATTTAGTGATGCAATTTTTATGGGTATTTACCTGGTATTCTGGGCAAATGACGAGAAGATTTAATGATGTCTCCAGCTTTCATTTTTTCTGTAGCTAATATATATTTTAACTTGTCACCAACCGCAACTAGAGCTATATGAGCTGTCCTGCAACCATCTTCCATTACCTATAAAATTAAGTTTATAAAAAACTAGCTGACCCAGCAAACGTTGTTTTGCCACATTTTAGGGGTTGGTGGTAGAAGGGTGAAAATTTAGGGTTGTATGTATTTTTTAATGCCAAATCTAAAAAAAAATACAAAAAAATATTTTGTCTAAAAAAAAAAAAAAAAAATTAGGGGTGGACTACCCCTAACATTTAGGGGGATGAAAAATAGATGTTGGCCGATTCTCATAGATACCGGATAAGCACAAAAAATTTCATCAAAATCGGTCAAGCCGTTTCGGAGGAGTATGGCAACGAAAACTGTGACACGAGAATTTTATATATTAGATTAATGAAAATATCTCTTTTTCTTAAAAACTGGTGTACAGAGGAAGTTGGTGTGCTTTGCAATTTATTATAATTATTTCAATTATTGTATTAGTAAAAAATATTTTCTGGACATTATTACACAGCGCCATCTAGTTCCGAGCTAAGCAACGAGGCTTGTGTTACGGATATTAGTTGGTTGATATACTACATATATACTTTTTTTTTGTAAATACATAAATATTATACATAGAAACATCCATGACTCGGATACAAATTCAAACCTGGGACCCATAGCACAGAAGGCAGTGTTACTGCCGCTGGACTAATTGGGTTGTCTAACATGTCTGTTAATAATGACAACTGACTGACACTTCCAATGCCCAACACCCAGCTCTCACATTGAACTAGTTTATAATAGAATAATCCAGACTTTTGGGAATACACCTTCAGAGAATTTTGGTATCTAAAATTGAAATTTAATAAAACAATTAACAAAATATGAATTTGTTAAATATGTTGCAGCAACCACTCTACATTTTGATTATGTGTTGGAAAGGAATATCTGGGGTGTGGTATAGTGAAATTATTTTAGATTTGAAGATATAAACTGTTCTCTTATACCTGAATGACTTTTTCTTCCTGTGGTGGTCCTTCAGTAGGACCATCTCTATGCCAATCTATCCAGTGATACTTTTGCTTGATCCCACCACCAATACCTTTGGCGATTACTCTACCTGTATCAAAATATAAAATTTATATAATATTTTATAGAAAGGAGACATTTTAAGCTTTTGTAACCTTATAAATAAATGTATAACAACTGCAATGATAAAGAACAAAACTAAGTTGATCTCATAGTAAGGAGTAGGAGCAGAATTAAAAAAAAGCAAATATTCCATACCAGATACAGGATCTCTGCCCGCAAGATTTGTTACTTCTAAAGGCTTCACGGTATAACTTTCAGGAAAATGCACAATGCGTCTGTAGCTCTTGCCTAAACCAGGTTTTGGTTTTTCAATATCAGGTCTACTGGCAAAATTTACAGCGGCCACATGAATAGACCTTCTTGTGATCAAATTAGGTGTGATAGTTAAACTGGCGAATAACCGATTTAACGCCATAGTGTATACTTTTTATTCACTATTTGGATAATAACAAGAATAACTGAATTAGTTTATAAACTGAGTTCTGTTCATTTCAATTTATATTTCTTGAGTACCAGTGTCCAGTTCATAACCTATCCGCAAGTGTCAAAATTGATATTTCTAATATTATGATCGTGAAAGGGATACAGATACAAGTCTTTAAAGTTTCACAACGAATAAGTTATTATACAATATTGTTATAGTAGAAAATTAAGTTACAATATGTTATATGAATTATGTATGTACTTTCCAAGTGGTTGTGCATTTCCAACTTTTAGAAAAGTATGTTTTGAATTTTAAATAAGGTATGGATGGGTCATGTTTTTAGTTATCTGTGGTAGTATCTATAAATTTGACAATTATGAGATCGTTTGGAAATTGGTTACAGGATCATTCTATCAATCAAAATTTCTCCTAATTTATGATGATGATGATGAAATAATTTATTTTACCCTCATATTTAGTGAAATTATTATATTATAAAAAAATGTGATCATGAAATTAGTTAAATTGGTTTATAATTTTGTATTATTGTTTTGGTATTATTTTGTATTATGTTATTATGAAACAGTTTACCAGTCACTTTTATTTCCGAACAAGAGAACCAGTGTCATTGTCAATTTCCAATACTGTCGCAAAAGTTTTGGCTCATGTTGTGCAATTTATCTTTAATTTTTCGTAATATCTTATGAGTATTCACGTTCAAAATTTTTAGTGTATTCCAGCAACATTATTCTACATAACAGCTTCAAAAGTTTATTAAAAAGTTATCAAAATGCGGCTCGTGGATTCATCTAAACTTTTAGAACTTCAAAACAAACCTACAAATATTCGTAATATTTGTATCGTGGCGCACGTGGACCATGGGAAAACTACTTTGGCAGATTCCCTGATATCTAGCAATGGTATAATATCGCAAAGAATGTCGGGGAAGTTGCGTTATATGGATAGCAGGCCTGACGAACAGGAGAGAGGTATTACAATGAAGAGCAGCAGCATATCGTTGTACCACTGTCTTGATCAGCAGGAGTACCTGGTAAACCTGATAGACTCGCCGGGGCACATAGACTTCTCCAGTGAAGTGTCTACTGCAGTCAGACTTTGTGATGGGGCAATCGTTGTTGTGAGTATTGATCTGATTTTGTTTATGTTTATGAAGTTATAATAATAATATATAGTGGTCCATACTAAACAAACAACAACATATACCTACTTAATATTCATCCTAACTTATTTTTTTTAGTGAATTTGATTTTAACAAAATTAAAACTCAGAACCATTTTTAAAAGTTTGTTATTTGGGACATTCCTCTGTCTTTTTGCCTTAACATTATGAAATCTAAATGATTTTATTAATCCACATATTTTTGGCCAATATTCCAGGTTGATGTTGTAGAAGGAGTATGTCCGCAAACCAGACTTGTGCTAAAACAAGCGTATTCAGAGAATATCCGGGCAGTGTTAGTGCTCAACAAAATTGACAGGCTCATATTGGAAATGCAACTAACACCACTGGATGCCTACATACACTTGATGCAAGTTTTAGAACAAGTTAATGCAGTGATGGGAGAATTGTTCACAACTGAAGTGTTTGAGAATGAAGTATCTACAATGGAGAAACAGGTATTAATATTAGAAGCTTTTAGATTATTAGGAAATATTTATGCTATAATTTTAAATAAATATTTTTTTCATAATATAAATTTATTGAAAACAATAATTCTAATTTGATTCATGCTTGATATTATTAGAACTAAAGAAGAAGTCTAGAAGGTCTAGGCTGTAGTTTACAGGTTTGGTCTGGGCAGCAATAGAAAAAAAAATATCTCTAATGTTGGACAAGTTTTGTGATGCAGATTTTGTAGATGAGAGAATTTATATAGGAACTAAATTGTTCATTATCTTTGATTCCAGCAACAAAAAGAACAACTAAACAAGGAGGACAACAACTTCTATGATTGGACTTCTGCTATGGATGATGCTGATGACTCTAACTTGTATTTTGCTCCTGAACATGGAAATGTTGTGTTTGCTAGTGCGGCTGATGGTTGGGGATTCACAATTCATACTTTTGCTAAGTTATTCTCTGATAAATTAGGTAAGTTTTTCCATACAATTTTTTATTTCCTTAAGTGGCTACACCACATGTTATATGTTACGAATTTAATATTATCTTTTCTGTTACTTTTCAGGTGTAAAAGAAGAAATATTGAGAAAAGTACTTTGGGGAGATTTCTATCTGAACGCAAAAACTAAACGCTTCATGAAAGGAGCTCAGGAAAAGGCCAAGAAACCACTTTTTGTTCAGGTTATATTAGATAATCTGTGGAATGTATATGAAACAGTAGCTATAAGAAATGAAAAGGAAAAAGTCCCTGTAATTTGTGAGAAGCTTGGTATAAAATTGACAACAAGAGATTTAAGGCATACAGATTCCCGCGTTCAACTCCAATCACTGATGGTCCAGTGGCTTCCATTATCAAATACTGTACTCAATATGGTTTGTGAAAAACTTCCATCACCAAAAGAAATTCTTCCAGAAAAAGTTGAGAAATTAATGTGCTCCAGAATACGCGATTTTGACTCATTCTTTCCTGAGACACAGAAACTGAAAGATGATTTTATAGCCTGTGATAGTAGTGATGATAGACCAATAATTATTTTTATATCCAAAATGTTTAATGTTGATAAGAGTATTTTACCAGAAAACAAACCTAAGGCTTTGACAGCTGAAGAAATGGCGTTGAGAAGGGAAAGAGCGAGACAGCTACGGGAATTAAAAGAGAATAATCCTAATATCGGAGGAGCGCCTCTAGAAGAAAAGAAAGAAGAAGAAACAGAAAAAGCGGCAGAAGAAGATGTGGATCAGCCTATATTTATAGCTTTTGCTAGAATATTTAGTGGCAAAATAAAGAAAGGGGATAAGGTGTACGTTTTAGGACCTAAACATGACCCTTCCAAAGTACTTAGTAAAGACTTTCAAATAGATCCTAATAAGAAACTAAAAGACTTGCCAAGTGATGAACATATCACATGTACAGAGTAAGTATTAGAAAGCTTAAATTTAATTTTGCCTTTATGTTTAACCTCATGTGAAATAATAAATATTGCGATAGAAAAGTTTGTACCGCAATATTAATTTTTGTCTGCTTTTTTATTGTATATTATATCAAAATTATACTTTGTTACAGAATTAAGTCGTTGTACATACTAATGGGAAGAGAATTAGAATTAATAGATGAAGCAATAGCAGGAAATATTATAGGTGAGTCAATAATCTTCACAGTAAAAATAATATTGCACAACATTAATTATTAATAATTTGTATATTATCCGTCTTTAAATTAAAATATTGTGAAATAGAGGTGATAGCTTAGTTATATGAACATGGCTTGCCAACCTTTATAAATTATATGCATATCACATAACATCGTAAAATTACTTGACGGATTTTCCCTATAGCATGTGAATTGTTTCTCCTCTTAATCTTAGATGAGATACTTGCCCTCAGTAAGACAGTCAAGGGTTTAATTATCGAGTCAAAGTCAAAGTCAAAGTCAAAATATCATTTATTCAAAGTAGGCCAAATTAAATTGGCTCTTTTTGAACGTCGACAATAAAGATAGCCCCCAAAAACGCCCGTACTTCACCGCTTCCTAGTGTTTTTGCTGGGAAGAAGAAGCGGTGCAACAAACACCCCAGCAAAAATAGTATTGGAAAAATAAATAAATATATTGGATAACTAGTATTGGAAGTTCCTAACAGTTTCGTATAGCCCAAAGGTTAGAGATCTAAATGCACCAATGAAATGAAAACTTTTACAATTACATGTAATGTATTTACTTGAATCGCAAGTTGATTCCAATTGTACGTTCTACCGTACCCAACTTTCTCTTTTATCCTTTACGTAATTTGTATTCGTACGCAACTTGAATTGAAGAAGTAGAATAAAATCAAACTGGCTTATCCATTACAATTCTTTGCAGGTCTGAGAATTAGATAACATTTAAACCTGTTTGTTTGGCACAATGAGCATTTCAGTGTTGTCATTAAATTTTTTGTGACCTTTAATTTAATCTTTTTTTTTTAACCTTATTTCAAGTTAAGATTTTTAAATTTTTACTAAGAAAGAAAAATTCAACCTCAGGCGGGAGGTTGAATTTTTCTTTCATAGTAAAAATTTAAAAACCTTGATTTAAGTCAAAATTAAATTATCTATATTAATTTCAGGTATTGGTGGCTTAGAAGAACATGTACTTAGAACAGCCACTTTATCTAGCACCATTGCCTGTCCTGCGTTTAGTGAAATGCAATACTCAGTAGTGCCAATATTGAGAGTAGCCTTGGAGCCTACGTATCCGTCGCAACTACCACAATTAGTTAAAGGTACTGTATTTTTTTTGTTTTAATTATAGGACACTTCTATATTATCTATAGAAGTGTCGTATAATATAATCTATCTATAATAACCTACTATTTTGTTTCTTCAGTGACATTCGATGATTTGTTCTATTCTAGATATAGTTGTAGGTCAACTTACGACTAAGAAAATAGACCAAATACCTAATTGTTTAATTAACTTGAAATTTTTACATTTCAAACCTTTTCTCATATAATCTGGCTTTGCAATATTGGACCTTATTTTATTTAAAATAACATCTATTTTACGTAAGCAGTATTTTTTGCATTCTTTACAAAATATAAATTTATCCAACAGGTTTAAAATTGCTCAATCAATCAGATTCTTGTGTGCAAGTGTTATTGCAAGAAACTGGTGAACACGTACTAGTTACGGCTGGCAAAATACATTTAGAAAGATGTTTGGAGGATTTAAAGTAAGTAGAAATTTTTTGTTTTTAATATATATTAACATTTAAGTTTTCAAATTATTGCCCGATTTATAAACAAACAGTTCATTTAAAAACAAATCATTAATTTAAAAGCTCAGATCTTGTCGGTGGATCAATCGCCAGTTTTCTCTATCTTCTGCTTTCTGTTTTAACTCCTTGATACGATTTGATCCCCACTCTATTTTTTCACTTATTCCACAAAACTTCGTCTAGATCTTCCTCTTTCTGTTTTAAAATTACAAAAAACACTTATGATATATTTTTTAGCTTTCTCTTGTAATAACATACTTATTGATACGCTTTTTTTTAGAAACCATTACGCCAAAATACCAATTACCGTATCCGAACCAATCGTACCATTCAGAGAAACAATAGTAGAACCACCTAAAATTGACATGGCGAACGAAGAGATAGATGCTCAAAATGTAGTAGACAAAACCGTGGACAAAGATATAGACCCAGTTATAATAGTATACACAAATAATAAACAAAGTAGAATAACGATTAGAGCAAAACCCATACCAAATGAAATAACAGCATTACTAGATAGATCAACAGATTTACTTAAAGCAATTTCACAACACATCAAAACATTACAAGGATTACACAAAAATGACAAATTAGAAAGTAAACTGGAGGAATTACAAATTAATGGTACAAAACATAAACTATCCGATCGCATGTTAAAACTCATTCAAACATTCAAAGAAGAACTGCAAACTATTTGCGACAAACTGGGTCCTGAATGGAAAGATGTTGTCGAACAAATATGGTCTGTAGGCCCCAGGAATTGTGGTCCGAATTTGCTGCTCAATCAAACTGGAGATTATAGAACAAAGTATCTACACCATGAACAAGAAATAAAAGAAGATCCGCGCTTTGAATATGAGAGCAGTTTTGTTAATGGATTCCAATTGGCTTCGTTAGCTGGGCCGTTGTGTGATGAGCCAATGATGGGTGTTGCGTTCTGTGTTGAAGAATGGTATTTAGATAAATCGGCTGGAGATGATGTGTCCCAAACTTTTGGACCACTTTCAGGTATGTGTTTACTGAACTATAAATATATGGTAAGAACAAGGTGTGAGATATTTAGCTCCCATCATTTACTTCACGTTATTCGCAGCTTTTTAGCACTTTCTGGTAGTGTTCGTTGTCTCTAAAAGAAGGGTCAGCGGGCGATGTATACCTGCGATGATCGTCTAAACATGTAAATTTACAAGTGTAAATGTATGGAAAGTGTACATGCTTTTCTGATATCCATTAATTTTTGGAATATGGTAAAGTTATTTGAATTAGAACTACTTAATTCACTATTATATAATTATACAGGTCAAATAATGTCAGCGGTGAAGGACGGCTGTCGGAAAGCATTCCAAGCGCAACCACAACGTTTAATGGCAGCGATGTACTCCTGTGACATAGTCGTCGACCAGAAAGTATTAGGTGAGTCATATTATGTTAACAAAAATAGGCCGTGGCGAACGGTAACTAGGTATGAAATTGAATGACAATATTTTAAACTAGCACAGGTGATCCAATAGAATTAAATAGTAAGTGAATTGTGTACGCTGTTGTATAAACCTAATGCATGATTTGCCACAGCAATATAACCCTTTTTCCATTAGAATACAAATAATTCATGTGTAATGTGGACGTAATAAAGGAAACTGGTTGATGGTAAGAAGTGAAAAAAGCACAAAAAATCCGTTAAATTTATTTTCCGTAATTACAAATATTGTAATTTCTATTTCTACTATTTACAATTTATAATTCTAAGTATAAATATGGTTCTTAAATAAATATATTATTATTAAATTAAACATACTTAACTATAAATGCACTGAAATGTTTTACACAAAAAAAAACCATTGAATACTTATCACATATTTTTGTGTACAATAAAAAAATATTACCTTTAATTATTATGTAATCACCTTGTATTGGTGGGGAAATAATTATTTTATTTTGCAATTATAATAATCCAAAACTTAATAACTAATAGTCATGGTTATTTCTATTTCTGGCAAATTGTTATGCTACATTACACCAAGAAATAAATTTAGTAATTTGAATAAATAAATAATACAAAATTATTTACTTTCGAAACAGAATTTGTTGTAATCCATACTTTGTTGTGGTAAAACTACCAGGAATTCATAGAAATTTATAACCATGCATGCTACATATTGTTCTGTCTTGGTCTATTAGGTACGAATATTCACACTGACTTTCAAACTAAAATTATTATTGAATAATCCTCGTGGGGTTTATTTCTACTTGGGATTAATAATACTTTCTTAGTATGTCTTCAGCTGATGATGTACAAGCTGTAACAATTTTAGGAATGAACAATTTCTTTTGAGTACATCTTTTACTGTAGTCGAAATATTAAACATAATTATATTATATCTTATACAAAGTAAGTAATTATAATCTCCGACCTGACATTTGAATATGTTGGTAAATTGATTCTAATTTTTGTAATACAATGTGGACCTCAATCTACATCAGATTCGTACAAAAATTGAAAATGTTAGTTAATTTATTTATATGCTAACTAACATTTTAAATTTTTGGACGAATCTGATGTATATGAATATTTGTATTATATATTGTTAGCCAATAATGGCTAACAATATATTACCTCATACATAAAGCCTTCACTATTACATCTGTTTCAATAAATTAAATTATTGTTAATTATATTCTAGTAAATGCAGTTGTACTGAGTATTAAATAGGCGTCCAAGAATAAATTTCGCAACACTAAACAATTACGTTTAGAGTGGGAAACTTAATGAGAAAGCGTTAAAAAAAATCGGATACATAAGCATAAAAAAAGCGTTTCGAAATTAAATATGTTTCAAGTATAAGTTGAATCCAAAGAGGCGGAATCGATTAATATAAAGCCTCAATGAAGCCAACAAACTCTTTTTTCTATACTAAACATTAAAATGGGTTAGATTCTAGTTGATCCAATGTAATGACCTTGCTAATTCGATAACTTTGTACCATGGGAAGGGCGGATATTCTGATGTCGATCGCCTGGTCCTCGCGACTCGAGATCTTCGGTTGTAGTAAGGCTCTGTGTAGCTGTGTGGACGATATCTATTATACACAGGCTTGTCCGGATATCCATGAGACTGGGAGTAATCTACTTTGTAGGCTCCCGTAGTACTCTGAACAGTAAGACCGGTGTATCGATTTTTGTTGTAAGCTGTAAAAATTAAATAAAAATGTGAATGTTGTGTCATAGAATATTATGTAAATCGGATTTGATTTAGAGTTTCACACGTTCTAGTTTTTTTTCGATATTATAAACCTAATATTGATTGTGAATTGGTGTACAATTTAAAGAAAAAAGGTTTTATAGATTTAGGATATACAATTAGGAACGATACCTACCTGAATGATAAGCGGTCGTCGGTCGCACACACATCATCCCGTATACTCTGATGCCAGGAACAGACGCGTATGTAGGCTGATCGTGTGACATCGGCCCTTCTGTAATTTTATTAAATGAAATGTTAAATATCTTGGATAAATTTCAACATTTATAAATAGAACAATCAATTATAATGTTAATAAATGGGTTTCAATGGTTTGGTGTTATAAGTTGAATTATGTTTCATGGGTCAATATTTTACCGTTTTGGCCAACAGTTGGGTAATACGAATACTTTACTGCATCCGAACTGTATTCATTTTACAAAACAGTAATGCACTACATAGAATGTAAATGCAACACGAACTGTCAACATACATGGACTGCACTATATTGTAATGGTGCTACGTTATGGCAATAGCTGTATTACATAATGGTCATTCTTAACCAAATATGTATAATAAACAATAGGAATTCCTATATCGATGTGAGCCTAAGATTGTCCCTTGCGGCACTCCATAACCGCCGACATCTCTTAGTGTCGTGACGTTTATCAAACATTCTTATGCAAATATATTTAGAAGCAGGAAATACAGAAACTCCATGCAGTGTTCAGTAACCATGCTATTTCATACGGCACAGGGTTAGTGATGGTAACGCGACGTTTTACGAGGTTTCCTTTACGAGGTTTCCTTTTAGCTGAAAAAAAATCCGAAGTTGATTAGCTGCTTAAGTTTCCTATGATATTTGTAGGCATATCTTCATAAGTCATAGTTATTTTCTGAGATAGAAGCCAGATTTTTATACAGCCTAAAGAAAGTTGATTTAGTGTTTGAATTATGAATTATTTATTGATATTGGGCTGATAGTTGCCAGTAAAAAATCCTGTTCGTGCGTTTTGCATATATTGCAAGTAATATAACCTCACCTAATATATGATCCTCGGAACACCGGCAGATTACCAGGTAGTGAGATTTGCCGGTTCTGATGTTCTGCAGCGCCAAAAGAGACCAGTCTCTTGGCGCTCGACATTCTCGCATCTCTGATACTGCCTCGCAAGTCTTTACCAGAGTCACAGCTTTGCTGGCGAACTGTAACGGGGATAAATGATGCATATTAGTAAGTGTAATAAAAATACATACAGGACACAATAATCTGTGATAACCTAATGTCAGAGTCAAAGATCGATTCTAAAATGTGTCTTTTTAAGTTTTTATATGAATGTCTAGAAATAGTGATAGCCTAGTGCTAAGGTTGGGGTAAGCAACAAACGTGGCAGCAATTCAGTTAATTGGATCATCGGTTTATATACCAAAATAGAACTCTCCAATTAGAGCACGCACGCGATTCTTGGTACTTCGTAAAATCTGAACGACATAGTCGCGTGAAAACGTCGCATTTCTGAGATCTGATTTGTCCTAACAATATGTAACACTTCTAAAGAGCTTACTCGTGTTGTGATGTTATCGGTAACTGATCTAGATAGCGTATAATATACGATATGATATTATTCTTAAAGTCGTAGGTCTCGAGTTTGCGTCCTATGGTTTAAGCTTTTGCTAAAAGGGTGATGCAAGTCATCGTAAGCCTGAGGGGGTGCTTTTTACTACTAGTAACCAAAAATGGATGGATGATGCCATGATATTCTACTACAGTTAGGTATTTTTTCTTTGTTAGGAAAACAAGATCGATATCTTTTGTAACAAGTACGGCAAAACTATAAAAAGTTATTCAGGGTATACATAGAATTTAGTGCGTCAAATCCAATTAAGTTGGAGCGTTACCTTTTTTTTCGAGTCGGTGGTGAGGCGTGTAGTATGCAGGTCGTCGGCGTTGAGACTAGCGGAGCATGGGTCTCTGTACCGAGCCGGGCACGCGCACAGTGGTTGCGTGTAGTTCAGACGCACGTAGACAGCATTGCATACCTGTAACATGACCGCCTTATGAAGTAACGAACCAACATGCTGCATAGCGAACGGTGTTTGTTGCAGACAAGACGATATGAGAGAGACAAGATTCCATATAATTGATATTCATTCACCACACTTTACATTGGCTGCAAGTACTCTTGCAAGCGTAAGATTCATTCCTAAATCCAGAAAAGTGAGTGAGTATAGAGGTTATCTATAAAACGCTCAGTAGCTGCTCGAAGTTAGGAATTTTGCTTTTTCATAATCATCCCTGCATAACCCTTACTATGTTTCTCTTTCTCATTAATATTTTATATCATGTTTTTATAATGACAGCGTTATATGGCATTGTACTATATTAGGAACAAAAACACATTAGATTCGCATCTATTCTGAGCGTAGATAATAGTTTTTTTTGGAAAATCTGTACCTATTCTATCTTCGCTCAAGTCTTCAACGAACTTACAATTACTATTTCGAATATTCTAGCGTTTAGATACAGTGTTGTTAGAATTTCGTTTGTTTCAGTTCCGGTACTTTCTTTAGAACAAAAGGGTCAATTACCTGTTGAATAGCGCATTCAGGCAACAAATAAATGTGCTGATTGTGAGGATAGTAGTGATACTTTGTCGGCTTTGCTAACACTGACGTCGACCCAGCAGGCAGAGGCACCGTCTGAAATCAAAGAATAAAGATGATATATTACTTTACATCCATTATAACAAATGGAACAATCGGTGATGGAATGCTATTTCCCAATAAGACTATTTTTGCAAGTAACATAAGAATGTAGTGTACCGATTTATGTATCCGTTGAAAGTGCGTCAATTTATCCGAGTTGTCATTAGTTATTGTAACAATGATGGGAAATCGCTCTAGCCTGGTCTCGGATTGCGAACCACAATCTCATTCATCCCCGTTTGTATCTGCGAGGGTTTCTGTGTCAACGCTCTTGTGTATAGACCTTATTAATTTCTATTTAGCCTCTGATCTCTATGTAGGCATCTTGTTTTGTGTGTTATTTCTTAGGCAAGGATTTTGATTTTGAAACTTTAGTGTTAGTATACGAAAGGAGTGATTCGTGCGCGTTGGTTCTTACTCATAACAATGCTTCACGGTCATGTACCCTGCGATTTGCCGATTACTTCGTCACGTTTGTTGCTGGATCAGGTTAATAAACCTGTTAAATGACGATTATCCTTTGTAACTTTTTTCACTAAAGAGCATTTCGTTTTACTTTTTGCGGCTTTAATTTAATTTTGGGCATAAACTTGTTAGTATCGGCGTCTATGCATTTTGTTTTAGATATTTTAACGACATATACTCTGACAACAGTTTAAACACATCACACGTCTAATAGTTGAAGTGCACAATGGTCATGCGGTGGTATCTATAAACATCTCGCTTACGAGAACAATCTCCACCTGCTGCGCGATTCAATTTGGATTGCTATCATCATAAGTTGTTCAACGTACTCACTTATTTGGCCCACTAACCCGTATATATTGACATCTGACTAACTCACAATAAAGAGCTTTTTGTGTCCACAACCGCTGATCGTGTTTGTTACAATAATTTTTCCTTTTACTTTACACAAAAGAAATAATGTTATAATGGGCGGCATTTCTATTTTGTTAACAAGACAACTGTTATCAATGATTTTATTTTATGGCCTTCACCGCAGTTTCATATTCGTTTTGGGATATAAAATGTAATCGCGATCAAATTGCGAAGGTATGTGGATATAAATCTGATGCATGAAGATTTGCCTATTCAAACTGTGGATTACGTATCTCTAACTTGTGGTTGATTATTATTTTCTATGTTTTTTCCCACGGTTTCATATAAAAATAAATATGTATGTTTAACCGTGTTTTTAACTCCTGTAATTGTAGAATCACAATAGGTTCAACATTATTTTTACAATTTTGTAAATAAACAAATAAACATATTCAATTATTTTGGATTTTCAACGATCCAACTACTACGTTGGTTTATAATGAATTTCGTATTCTTAGTAGGTCTTGAGAATAACTTAGTAAGTTCGTCAACTAAACAAACTAACAGTAATTTATTCATTTCTTTAATTTGAATAATGGATAATTTTGTATTTAATTTTAAGCAATATGTTATTATGTTATATAAGCAAAACCCAAAATAATCAGAATGATGAATGTGGTCTTAATGTGTAAAATGAATTACCTATATTATGTGAAATCCTTTTGAAACATAAGTACATGGTAAAAACAATATTATATAAATACAAATCAATTTAATTTATAACGAAGAGCAACAATTAATATAATTTAATTTGATTCCTACAAGAGTTGAATCCTACAAGTGTTGGTATTCAATTCGCGTAAATCCCTGCGAGCTTAAGCTACTTCTACGGTAATAGTATTTCCAATTAAATATCTAACATTTAACGGTATAATACATATATTATAGTTATTCTATTAAATTTGCTTGAAGTTTTACAAAAGAAGGAAGAAATATTGACACATCCATTATGTCAACTTTCTTTTTACGGTCGCGTCCGAAAACACTTATAATTGCATTAACAACATTAAATAATTTTCCGTCAGACTACCCAATTGACCTTCACGATTGCGCTTGCAATAGAAATGTTTTATTATTAATACAACAAGCAAATTTTGTTTTTATATTTAATCGTAACAAACTTTCACTTATTTCTGTGAATTTTGTGAACGCTATGTTAATCTTGTTTTACAAATTTGTTTCTTTCCCAAACAATGATGGCGCCGGTCTGGGCGCGAATCTGCTTTTATTCAATGATTTCACTTAACACTGCGCGTAACTATTTCATTGTTAATTAATTTTATATTTTGTTCCTCACCATGATCAAACACAACACTTGCCGCAAAACACGGTTCAGTCGGAAACTCATTGTGTCGGATGTTATCGTTTGTAAAGTTACTGCTCTTTTTGACCGTCAGTACCGTACTGATCGGTGTTCGATAACAGGGTACCGCGGTTGAAATGACTCAGGAGCGGGTTACCGCGCCAGGCTAGATCCTCGAAATGGTATTTTTTCTACGGACGTCACGTGCAAGTTGAATGATCTAATTTGTCTCAACGGTTTTGGGATGAGCTTCAGCAGGCGTGCATTGGTGCGGTCGGCACGTTCAAGTTGAACGATCTAAATCGTCTCAACTGATTCGGGACCAGGTTCACCTGTTGTGCGGTGTTTTTTGATGTAATTGGGAATTTTAAGTTTGGAAAAATGTTTACTGAGTTTTTGTAAAAATTTTAATTATGTTATAATGTAAAGTTGACATTACGTATACTACTTTTTGGTTACGTCATTTAAACGAATTCTATGCAGGTTGTTGAATATTATTATAGTCCGTTACGAAGGGCTAAAAGGTCAGCTCTAGGGCAGTGCTGTTCACACGACATGTTTACCATAAGAGAAAATCTTTGGTTCGCGATCTTGACAAATGATCCCGGCATCGTGACATAACTGATCGCGATAACTGAAGGTTGTTAAACTATCTAAATGTTCAGTTACATTGTAGTTGCGAGCTGATATTGTTTATACAAAGATCGTGATTTTTATACCGTCTAAACTTGACATTGATTTTTATAAAAAGGAAAAATATTATAACTGTGATGTTGCATAAACCTGACATAAGAGGATACTATTATGTCATATTATCGCTTTTATATTATGCCGTGTGAAATTTCTCGTAATAGGAATTTCTCGTTAATTCAGAAACGTCCCTCTTCTTTCTAGTCATAGTAAACAACTACAATATTTCTGTCCAGTGAGTATATGAGTTTTTTATCTGTGAGTAATTCCCTTGTAGCGGTCGCTCATAAACCCTTTTGAAGTTTCACTCGAGTGAACCATAAAATAATTGATATGTATAACAAGAGTGCTCGCTGTAGAGGACTGGAAAATTATAATAGAATTCTGAATACGGAATATAGTGGCGTGGTGTCTAGTAATTTGTAAAGTCAGACGTTTATCTATATCTAAGCAACACTAACGGAGCCGTGGGTGAAGTGCTTTAGAATTCCTTTGACAGTAGTGTGTCATTCACACATTTAATAGCTCAGCAATTAATTGAAGTGAATTTTCAATCAAAATGCAATGGAAATACATTGAAAGCCGAGTGTTACCTTTTATGTGCGTTATAATTAATTCACGGTTAGAATGATCCAACATCAGATATCAATCAGATAAATTATACAGCGATTGCCATGTCATGATCTTTTATTTATATTTTAGGTGTATTATATAGAATATATTTATATTAATAATAAAACAAAAAATATATCACTAGAATAATTTAGTGTGGCGACTGAATATGGAAATAAGAAAAAAAAACTTGAGAGGTGTCAAGGGACACCCGGATGGAACGAAGTTCCTTTCGATTAATTAGTGAAGGAATTGTAATAAAATTGTATTTTTTTTTACAATAGCTTACTATAGCAAAAAGTGTCGTTACAACTTTTCGTCTTAATTTTTTCCGTCTGCCCCCTTTCGCAACGCGCGATAAGGAACTTCGTTCCAACTAGAAATGAAAGAGTCTTTATGGGATTGTGAGTCACACAATTTGTAACTATTGGTTACCGTTCATAAAAATTAATGCCATTTTAATCCATTTCCTCAGACTTCGTATCCCATATAGTAACATTCTGTAATAAAGATAATTCTAGCGGCAAAAAACGAGTTATACCGAGTATGGTAGTAATACAATCATTATGATTTATCACATGTATTAGAACATAGCAATACAAAAATACGGCGAGTGAGTATAAGTATTTTATAAATTAGTAATAAAATGTAATAAGTACTCATAAAATACTAGTTTTTGCTGGTGACTTGGTCTGCTTGGAATTTAAATTTTATTCAAACTGTTTTTTCTTCAATCTGCCTATTTATTTCTTGCCCTCCTATTTATAGAAAATATCGATTTAGCATATAAACTTTCACTCACACTGTCATCCTTTTAAAGGATGATTTCCAGGACAATGACACCTATGTCGTTCATCGGGATAAGCTAGCTCTTCAACTCTAAGCATGAAGAAGTAACAAAGAGCCAGACATACTTTCGCATTTATAATATTAGTATAGTATAGTAATAGTCTGCATTTAACAGGTAAGGTTAGATGATATTTTATAGCGAATTCTATAGTGGCTTGGATATTTTCTCCCACGCTTTACTAACGAGTTAAATAGTGGCCTAATGAATACTGTCCACGCAGCTGTAACTGGTCGGTTTATTGACGATATTTAGTTTACAATTTGTAACTATCCTAATTGATATGTCCATACAAAAAATTGCAATATCTATAGAATGGGTTTTTACAATTATTTTAATTATAGATATAAAATCAATATAACAAACAATATTTTTATGAATGTTGCAATTTATTTTAAAGTGTTTATATAAACTCAATTTAACGCAGATATTATTTATGCTGGAAATAGCAAGTGTAATATCATTATATCACTATACAAAATCTTAATTAAGCTTAAAATTCTATCTTCTTAAAAAATAAAAAAAAAACAATGATAAATAGATAATTCATATTGAAAATGACTTTATAACCTGTGTCTATCTAAAACGATCAAGTGCGCACGGTCGCACATTAGTCGCACGCAATCTACGTTCGTTGGCCGCGACCAACCTCAATACAGGTTCAGGGTTGTGTTACATAACCAACGCGTAATTACTTCCGACTTTATCCTGATTCATTTGCATATTGCAATCGATGTATGAGAATTCAATCAATATACTCTTATTATGTAAAATTTTATTTACGAGAGTGCGAAACAAATACGCATAATGAAGAGACTTATTTCTTTGTATGTGAATCTCAAGGAAATTGTGTTATGATTATGATAATAGAATGAAGGAAGAGGGAAAAACTTCATTAGACTGACATAATATCTACATCCGTATAAAGGCTTGTTCTCACGCATTGCGAGTTCGTGATATAAATATAGTTTCCTCGTCTTGTGAGTCTGCATTGTTTTTAGATACTAATACACGATACACACATCATGATCTCGACATTTCTTGCGTGAAATGACGACGGGTTGATAGATACTTTGTCTTTATACCGGATATTTCCTGCCTTCCTATATCATGTCGGCATGATATCCATACTAACATTATAAATGCGAAACTATGTCTTTGGATATGGATGAAGTTTGGTGTGGAGATATCAAACTATTTCCACACCAAATTTCATCAAAATCTAGCAGTCCCGGGAAAGGACTTAGGATTTTTGTCCGGGATATCATCCTTTAAGATAATGTTATTTTTTTTTAAAGGATTAGATAAAATTACTAATTCAATGCAACGAAGTCACGGGAAAATGCTAGTATACTATAATAGGGACTATTTTGTTATGCATATATCTGGTTTGGGAAAATACACAGGAATATTAAGTAAATCATAGTCTATATTTTTTCTTGACTACGTGCTATAGCAACCTAGCGGCCCTTAGAAAAACCGGGTTTTTGCAGTAGATGTTATCAGTGGATCTTGCTGCCCATCCAGCTGATAAAATCTCTTGATCGACTCTTAAGACACCCACGGGTCGGGATGAAATGGCTTATTCTTCGCTCAGCGAAAATGACTACAGTTAGCTGTAGTATATATGGAGCAATGTGATGATACTCAAGAAAGATAAATTATCTTGTTATTCTGGTTTATTGTATGTGTTGGAAGATCTTACCCTGAAATGTTTAGGAATATTTTTATCTATACAGTGTTTGAGTTCTAGTAAGTAGACATAAAACATCAATGTATTAATAATGGTTTCAGATTAGAATATAATAAAATTTGAATTATAATTTGATTAGCTATACAAACTAACCTTAACACCCCGAGCGTATTCTATTACTAAGTACTTTATAAAATGTAATTTAGTTTTACTATTTAATACCTAATAAAATATTAATACTGCCGACATAGCTCGTAAAATCAACCGTTATGCAAAACACATATCGTCTTATTCTATAGAGGAAACATATATATAAAAGGTGCATGCACTAATCATCGTTATCAATGCTTTCCTGTAATGCAATCGTAAACTTAAAGTTATCAAGTACAGTTGCACCCACTCTTACGCATGCTCTGTCAGGATAGCGGTACAGTTATTTAATACTCTTCGTTACGGAGTATGGACTTCTTTCTAGTGGCCTTCATGGTGATATGAAGATATAATAACAGTAACTGCTTCTAGAGAGTTCAAAGAGTAATTCAATTGGTGGTTATATCCGTAGGAAGTGATAAGATGATGGTTTTTCGCGTCTAGTTCTCTCGGATATAATATATCTTATGCAACATTAAATATCATATCAATATCCTCAATGAAGTTTTATATGTTAATCCAATTTAAGCTCTTAAGCCCTTGTGTTTAGAGGTAGGATATTTTTTCAACAAGCATTTAAATAAAAAATACCTACACAATTTCCAAGGAAAGGAAAATTATCAGGATCTATTGTTTTATCTTATTTATGATTAGTGTTGTTCCAATTATAAGTATTGCTTCGGTTCAGTCAAAGAAGAAGACCTCGATGATTATTATTTATATTCAATATAAATTCTTCTCCTGTGGTTATTTTTCAAATAATGATGCAAATAATTAACTACAGAAATAAATCTAGAAAAAGGGTTACTATTCTAAAGATAACTCTGCACATATGAGCCGGTAGGAACCAGTTATTCGGACTTGTATAAGACTCCTAATCATTTGCAAAGTACCCATACCAAATATGTCGTTTCCAATATGACTGAAAACCATAAAAAGATAGTGGGCACACTGGTCCTTATTAAGAAGTACACGTAATTATACGCACACGTTGCTGACAATATAATTAGTGGCCCTTAATATTTATTCGCGTTTTAACTGCAAATCTAGTTCCGAAGAACTAGTAATGCAAATGATGTAACTGCTATTACTACTATCACTAGTACCTACCTACTTTATTTGTTGTTTACGTTACATTGAAATCAAGTTTTCATTTCAAATAAACTTTTCCAAGGATTTATGAAACGTTAAGGCTCTAAGTGCACGTCTCCAAGAAGTTAATCTTATGGAGAATAATCTGATTCTATAACTCCAGACACATTCTTTAAAAAAAATACTTCTTACATAAATCAACTCTCTTTGTAACAACTGAGTGTCTAAATTATACATTGCCCATCAGTCCTCCAATTCCAGTAAACATGTATTTATTGACTAACTAAATTTATTCGCTCATTTTGGAGACCTAGGTTAATTTTATTAAGGCGTGCTATTTTAATAGGGAAGTGATGTCTTCTAATATTATTTTTTTAATTTTGATATATAATTATGTAAAATTGCGTGTATATAAATATACAGGGTGAGGCGTATCCCTCTAATAAAAAACAGATCAGAAGCCATAATGTTCATCAACTAGTTCTAGCTTACAACCATTTTCTCAACTACTTATTATATGTTGTGGTCGATGTCAGCAGGTGCCAGTCTAAACATACTAAGTATATATTTTGTCGTGTGAACTACACCAGTTTGTCATTTATTTACCAAGATGTTTCTTTTTTGTTTTGAGGGAGGCATGAAGTACATGTTACTTAAAGTGTGAAGAATGCGAATGAAGATACATATGTAGAGGCGTAGGGAACACCTAAGATGTATGGATAGTTTGTTTTAAGGACGATATGAGTAAAACGAGAGGGAATGATTAGGTCCCGACTGTAATGCCACGAGAATATATACAGTTATTTTTAAATTTAAGGTCGGTTCTATAAGATTGATACTTTGCATATCAATATTCGTATTTAATCATATGATTGATTTTTCTAAGCTTTATAATAATTAGGTTGGTCAGTATTGTTTATACTTAGACTTAAATTTAATTTATGTGTCCACGACTTCGTATTTACGATTTTCTGATTTATTTGCAATCAATAACGGATATATAACTAGGCACCATATTTATATATCCGTTAGAGATTGCAATGATCCGTTATAAGCTGAAGATATTAAACTTTATTACTGAAAGTAATTAAATTCGTAATTTAATATTGAATAGGGCTAATACTAGATTTCACATTTTAAGTGGGTTATTATTTAATTATACATGAATAAATACTTAACGAACAATGTCAGGAAAATAAATTACATTGATCTAGATCGTATTGTAATTTAGTTACCTATGTGTATGATGCTAATTATTTTGATCACGAAATAAAACAAAAGGTAACACAATTTTCGTAGAAGAAATTGCTACGCGCAGTTACATACAATTTGCCTACGTTTAACTGCCTACTAGTAAATCGTAGCACTTTTTTCGTAGCTTATTATTGACGACCTGTTTAGCTCAGCGGTAGTTGACGCTGCCTGCTGTGCTATGGGTCCCGGGTTCGAATCCCGGTAGGGACAAATGTTTGTGTGATGAGCATTAACATTTGTATCCGAGTCATGGATGTATTTATGTTTAATATGTATGTATTTACAAAAAAAAAGTATATATATAGTATATCAACCGTCAAGTATCCGTAACACAAGCCTCGTTGCTTACCACGGAACTAGATGGCGCTGTGTAATAATGTCCGGAAATATTTATTTATTTATTACTACTACTTTCTCTATACGTGACGCCAAGGAGTACGTGTTTTCTAATATCAAAATTTACGTTGTAGGATAGGGGCAAGAATATCTCAGCGACCTTTTGATCTTAGACCATCCTTAATCGCTGATTTATTTCCGCATCTGTCCCATAAATCTTGTATAGATTGTGCCAATAGAGGTACTAAGACTTATTTGCAACTTTACGCTCATTACGGTAGACATAAAAGAGAAAATGTTATTAAAAAGGTTTCTATATTAAAGATGACCATAAATTTAGTTTATGATTTTATCGTCTTAAAATTTTCTTCCTCAACATTTGATAGCTTCATAAGCTTATAAAGTTAAGTTAGTTATTAGTATCGTTAGTTTTATTTTTCTTTCGGTACTCTTACTCCATATAAACTTTAACTATACCAAATATCACTCCACTCCAATCTGTTTTAAGTTTTACGTAATAATAATATCTACTAGTAGAAATCCTTTCGTAATTTGTAAAACTTTAACGTATTGAACTTGTACTGTGTACAAGCTTTCTGCACATTGTCAATATAAAAAAAAACATTAAAAATCACTCAAAACTCACAGAACGAAACTTTCTTTTGACTTAGTGTCTTACAATTTTATTCTTTCTTTTGTACTCGAAATGACAGTGTGTATTCGCAGTAAGTCAGCAACCTCGTGAGGTTGGTTGGCCGACAATGTAAACGGGCTATTGACGTAACCACCTTGTGACGTATGACGTTCCTCACCCTCTGACGGATATATCGATGGAGATAACATAGTATTTCTCGCTTATTGTCAATGAGTTATTTCTCAGTTCTGGAATTTTAATAGGCTCTCTATTTTAGTTCTAACCGGAGGCTAAACCACATTAAAATTTATTTCTAGGTACATTCTGTTATTACCAATGGAGCGAAGTAGCAATAATAAAAATAAAAATCTAACTTAATCAAACAATAGCTAGCCGTCAAAAAGTGCTTCGCACAATCTCGTTATACTTTTTAGCAAAAAACATTAGGATTTATTTCAAAGATTTATTTTACTCTATACTTTTTGTACTTGTTTCGAGTTAGACCACCTCAGGTGTGGCGACTGCAATCCGCATCTCTGTGTACATTTTGCAATAACCGAAAAATCACGAACGTACTGATAATATTTTCAAGTATTTTTTGTGTTCAATATTAGAACAAGATGAAAAACAAAAATGACATAAATACATTTTCATCCAAAACGTAATTCAGTGTTCATTTGGAGCTATGTTTACTTCGTACAAAGTAAAACAGGTACCTACATTACACAGGTACTACATACATTTATTATTTATGTATGAGTCGATACTTGTGTAACTGGTATAATTTATGCTGTTGCACCAACGTGTACACCATTAAATTGTGCTCTGCTGGAGTTTCAATACACTTATGTATGCAAACATAACACCTAATTGAACCTTTGAACATGTAATATGTCCATTTTAAAAAATATAAGTAGCCGATCCTACCCTAGTTGAATTTTGATGATGTATTTTTAATGATTACTGTAGTTGTCTTCTGCGAAAATTAAATACCGTGTTATCGAAGAGGCGATTTTGAAGTAGAATCAATAAATTAAGGTGATTTTGTGTATAATAAAAAATGATTAATTCTAAGTTAACTATTTGCAAACTCCTAACTTATTTGCTCATCAGTTACTGCTTTCTAAGAGATTTAGTTGGTTCCTAGAAGGTTATTTAAGGGTTCCAGAAGGTCATTTATCGTTTCTTATCAGATTAAAGATTATATAAACCAAGGTTTCCTTACATAAGTTTCCTGGATGAAGTTACTAGTATCGTAACTCAATCGCTATAAGATAGTACAACAGTCGGAATCGCTATTGACTCTTTGGAATACTGAATTATATGACTAACTCCTGATTGTTTATATTAAGTAAATAACGAATAAAAAAAAATTCAAATTGCAGCTATCAAATAAACCGAAGAATCATCAAAATCGATTCACCCAGTCGAAAGTTATGAGACAAATGAAACAAACATAAAAAACATTGCGAACATCGGTACGACCCATCAACTCCATTCAACCCTAAGCAAGAATCCGTTTATACACGCGGCAATGTGTTCATGTACCTAGCACATTTCACAATTATCGTAATTATTAAATTTCGCGTGCTTTTGTTCGCTCGCTCTGAACTGTTAAGATGTCAACTGAACTGCGAGAATATCTGAGGTAAACGACTCCAGTGGGAGGCTGCGAGTGTTCATTTTGCACGTAATACTATTATTTATAACATACCATCACGCCTGTCGTTCGCGATGGGTTAGACTAGGAGTACTAATCTTCACTAACATTTCGCCGGCATGTTTTAGAGCACGAATCCAAACTCGATATCGAGATATCACTTTGCTCGACCTGGGAGTCAAATCCAAGACTTCTAGCTCAGCAATCACACTTAAGCTCGCTAGACCAACGAGGCAGCTAGTTTTACTATTAGTTACTCGTATAAATTCGTATACTCGTATGTAAGTATGCCATTTGCACACTTATTATGAAGTTGCATGTCTATAAGAAGTAAAGCCATGCTTGTCAGATGCAATCATCATAAAATTATATCGGTAACTGGACACCTGATTACTTAAGCTGCCTCACCGTGAAGCGCATGAACCCTGTGCTAACACTAGAAGCTCTTTATTAAAGTGGATATAATATAATGTGAAAGTTAGTACTGTTTAGATAATTTTCACTATATAGCTGTGAGCATTTCAATTAGTTAAATATATTCATATAATATAATCTGCAATACAGAGCAGATTTAAAGCATAGCGATGATTTTCGTGAAATTTAAGTTAGGTTTAGAGTGGGCTTTTGTCTGATTGATTAACAAACATCCTAAAGAAATGTAAATGGATTAAGAAAATGCAATACTAA
The DNA here is from genome assembly GCA_905163465.1 of Craniophora ligustri. Lineage (NCBI taxonomy): Eukaryota > Metazoa > Arthropoda > Insecta > Lepidoptera > Noctuidae > Craniophora > Craniophora ligustri. The sequence continues at coordinate 6,257,939 of LR990970.1, forward strand.
AAATAAAAATTAATTTCCTTGGATATCAAAACATCTTCCCGTCTATTTTTCCTTCAAATATCCTGCTACTGGTGCCGTATAAATTTATTTTGACGACCCGGATAGCCCAGCGATAATTAACGCTGCCTTCTGTGCTACGGGTCCTGGGTTCGAATCCCGGTGGACACAAATGTTTCAGTTATAAGCTCAACATTTGTATCCGAGTCATGGATATATCTATATATGATATGTATGAATTTACAAAAACAAGTATATATGTAGTATATCAACCTTCTAGTATCCGTAACACAAGCCTCGTTGCTTAGCTCGGAACTGGATGGCGCTCTGTCATGATAATGTCGGGGTTTATTATTATTATTTTATTACTATAAACTCAGTCAACCTGTCGTATAAACACAAAGTCTAGAATAATGTCTAGTGAGGTAAGTACTCAGTCTAATGCGCAGGCTATTGTGTTTAGCCTGTACCTATATTTATGAGCTGAGAATAGAAGTGGCATATCGAGCCTGTACCACCTAGCTGCGTTATTAGGGCCGATAAGATCGCATGCATTAAAAGCAAATGCGTTCATACAGATTGTGGAACAATAAATCTTATTGACTGCACTCAAAGCTTCAATTATCTGTAAAAGGGAAAGAAAATAAAAATAATGCACATTGAGACTTGTTGGTTGACGTCTATTTAAATACAATATCGTTTGTCACACAATGCTGAATTGTTCTTTGTGTTATCGATCATGCTACAAATACCAATGCTGCTTGACCAGTACAAAGATTTTGATATTTGATAAAAATATTGGTTATTATTTAAATCACACATAAACAGAACTGGATTAACACATATTATGCGTTATATTTAGATTCTTTAGACAAACTCAATACAGACTGTTATTTAGTCTCTCAACGTTTAAAGTCTACACCACAAAAAAGACTAAACTACTGAACAAATCGATCTATATAATCGACTCTCCGCATCCCTAAATATCAATCTTCTGAACAAAACGACCAAGAAACTCACGCAATCACGAGACATTAACTGGCTCAGAATCAGCCGTAACTAAGGTGACGCGAGTGATGGATCGTAACGTCGAACGCCGCCGTCGAACATAGGTACAACGTCGTGACATTCAGGAAACCACCAAGATAAACAGTTTGGAGATCCTAGCATCTCCCAGATCGAGTTACAGATTGCCGTGTTGCTGTCTGCCAGGGAATTTGTTACGGCTCGCTCAAGTAGCTGGATCACTTTAACAAGCACCAAACAAGGCGTGAAAACGAAAATAAATAACATTTTCGAGGTGTGCCCTCCGAATGGTAAATTAATGGCCCTCGCTTCCAGTGAAGCAGATAAGGATGTATGGACACTTTATATTCGTACAGGTTCAGTCGTGAATGGAAATAATTTATTTCAGACAAATAGTATTCCAATGGCTCGTTAGAAACGCACTCAATTGTTCTCGTTATACGAAAATGGTCAAATAAAAATATTAACGGAGATCGAAAACGCCTATTGAATATTGATAAGTAGAAAGGATACACAAATTAACATCTCGAAGTGTTTAAATTTAGTACGTTCTTACTTAATACGTTCCTTATCCTTATTTAAATAAACGTTTACAGCTCGACGCGTAGGACGCGAGATAAGTGAGAGAACGACGGTTGGGCGAAACGAAAGATTTGACTTGTACGATATCACCCTACCCACGCTGGGCTACGACACAACCGCCACGCCTCGCCAGCCAAGATAACCCACCTTTAATAAGATAAATTGAATTTATCGTGTATTAAATCTTCTATTACCTCATGGTTCATGCGTGGTCCACTCATATAATGCTGTTAAGATACGACCTGCGGTAAACGTACATAGATTGTTAGCCGATATTTACCATCGTACGAGTATCCTCGCCATTAAACCACTATACAATAACGAGAACCTCGCTAAAACTTTTAAATCCATATTTTCTAATAAATTGTACTACCGCAATATATTTATCCAGTTTGACGTTACAAACGCTTACTTTCCTTATAAAGCGCCCACGAAAGTTAGAGAAATTCGCTTGAATTGTATCGTAAAATAGAACAATGCGGACTATTGAAAACGAGTGGGTAAAGATTTACATCTGAACGAGAGGCAGTGGTCTTCATTGTGTGCGGTTCCCAGCGGCTCCTAGGACGAACGCGGAGACACGACAATATTCTATGCGATATTGAGTATCGATGCTGCCGCATCTATGTATGCAAAGGCACGCGCGGTGTACAGGGAACCGATATCCCGATAAGGCGGTACCGATCGTACATTACGCTTATCCAGGCGCTGTTGGTGCGCCTAGCGCCTATACATTTTACTCAGCATCCTCCTATGTAATGAATACCTCGCCGACACGTAATTGGCTGGTGGAGCTCTGCTAGAACTCGTAAACGGTCCTATTTGCCTATGCGGATAAATGCGCATGCACGCTACCGGACGCCCTGCAAGAATTTCATCGCTAAGTCCGAAACAATGCTCACGATTCTACATTCTGAAATATCTCTTATATTATTATGCCTCTCCAACGATTACTGTTATAATTTTTTTTGCTTCCAGAATAGGTTCTGGAGTTTTGCAAAAACCAAGTACAATATATCTCCGACAAGAAATCCATTATATCGATAAACAAGGTTACTTCAGACCGAAGATTTTTTATATCCATCTAATCTAGCTGTCCATGCCATGTATCTGTTGCTGGGTCCGGGAAATGCCCACAAAAGCTGATCCCGTTCTTAGAGAGCTTGCGGTAATCGCTGTCGGCATCAGTCTCCGTTGCGATCACCGCTCAATTAATCTCTTTTTTCTCGAATGCATTGTCTTCCCTATTTATCAATTCTTACGTGCCGTTTGTGTGTCATATTAACGGTGAGCGTGATGCAACTCGTCGTGTGACAACGTCGAAACATGTTTTTGCGGAGCACTCGATCATCGTCGACGTGGACTTTTGTGTTGGTTACCGTTTAACCATTTATTCCGCAAGTGGCGCCAAGCTTTAATAATTATATGTTAGTCGAAATGGTGTAGTGAATTACGAAGTTATTTTTGAATTTTGCGAGTATCATGGTTCGTGCGCCTCAACTTTTTTGTTGCTGTTTATCGCAGCAAAACGTTCGCCGAAGTGTTTGGTTTTATTGTCACATAGTTGCGTCTTCTCGTACTTTAACGAACGAAAGTTTCTCGCACCTGTGTTCAGTAATGGTCGTATATCACATCACGTATTGTTAGAAAGTATTTTAAGTAAATCGCGCATCGTCGTTTGGATTATTTATATGCTGCATAAAGTTGTTGTTAATGGCTTTTTCATATAATTGCGCTATTATTGGAAACAAATGTAATATTCCTTATACCGGAGTACTCATTCATTCGCCTTTCACTTTTTTAACAAGTCTTAAGCTGACTTTAGGTCTCTGGTTTATAATAGTGGTATTATTGCACCTGAAATTTCTCAGAGATAAATTACATACTCTTGTGTAACTCTTGCGCTGAGAATTGCCGTTGTCGGGTGTGTTGTTCGTACGTTGTTTTGAACAACGGTCATTAGGTGATTCTTCCGCTAACTACGATAGTGTGGTGCGAAACTCGTTCTGGCACATGCGTAATAGTCGATCGACCGTATCGGGACCCCTGCACGCACATAAACCATAAATTACGTATTCAAGACTTGCATATGGCAACACATACCATCCTTTTATGCCTGATAAAATCGTTGTGTGAATCTCTCAATTATAAAATTGTTGCATATTTTAAATATAACATTATGTTGTAACGGCTATTGCCTCTCTTATGTAAAAATTCTACAGGTCTTTATTAATAAAACTATGACGCCTTTAGACGCACCAGACGTATATGACATGCTTTAATTTAAACATTTACTTATACAATAGTTATAATGTAAAGCTTAGAGTTAAATTTCGTTTTCGCTTTTAAATTAATGGTTTGTGTTGTTTTCCACGTCGTTATTTGTAGAAAGTTTAGTACTGTCAATATATTAAATTGGCGAAGCGTTCTGATCACGATTAGACCCGGCTCACAGGCCAATCCCGCGATGCAATAAGAAACCGACTTTAATTTCTATCGTGACAGCCCGCGCTATTCCCCACTTATTAATTGATTAGATCGCTTACAACGTTGCTTAGTATAAAACAATTGTTATTAACAATCTCCGATGTATCGTTGGCTTTATGATTGTGTATGATTCCTAGAAGCGATCACGTTTTATTATAATTCTCAGCTTCAGTTCACTTTGCTGCAACGTTTCCTGGTAATGTATCTTATCTTGCCTCGAAGACATAGAATGGAATATTAAAACCAGTAGCAGATTGGCTATGATTTTATGTTAGATTAGGTTTCCATGGAGTAAGCTGTCGTGACTCTTTGTGTTGTATATAGTTTTTACTTGTCATCTGTGTTAATTTAAAGTGTATCATACCATTAATAGAAGCCATTATAAACGTTTAAGTGACGTTTATAAGGTTAAAAAGACTGCTTACGTTATACGACTTGAAACTTCTATTCTATATCAATACAGTGAAGTGTCAAGATGAGCGATAATCCATGACAATCATCGTTAGTTTTTCTATTTGGTCACCAAGATCTGTTTTGATTATAAGAACTTGTATTACCGACAAGTTCGTATCTATATCATCCTTTCACAGGTACATGATAGTATTTCAAGTCTTTGGTTTTATTCAAAGTGAATGCCGACATTGATTCTTCCCTTAGGGAAGTCAAGTTTCCGCAGTTTAAGTACTGGTATCAGCTCTGATATGGATGCCGCTATTCTATTAATATACAACCAAGTTTGTTAAAGCTATGGCATGAACATTTTCAGAGAAATACAATTCTTTTACACTTACGGATTTTATAATGGCATAATTTGATTATTTAATATATAAGACTCGACAATTCTGGATCCATAACAATTTCCTAATTGTCAAAGAAAGCAAATTTAATTAAATTAAAAATCAACAATTATCTGTCATTGACCTTCAAGACCTGTCAATAAAATCGTCATAAGACTTTCAGGATGCAGATATTACGTCCAATAACTTAACAGGTTTACGACCACTAATCGCACAATTTAATACCTTCACATGTATTCATACTGATAGTAAATATAGGCGTCATAAAGTGCTAAGACTGAGAGTAGGTTTGCAGCCTTTCAAGTTGCTGTATCGCCTCGAGTGTTCCTTTAAGTACGAGAATTTCAATGAGCAGCCTTTACAGCGTATTATTACGTATTATAAAACACTGTTCTTGATATGCATCCAGCTGTCGTTCGTTCCGGTTATTATTGAAAACTACTTCACCTATTTTGCCTACCAACCTTATTTTAAGTTCTATTCGAAAAATGATTATTTAAAATGAATTTCTGCTAATCAATAATGTGGTGCCTTAATTTGCATTTAAAGTCCCCAACTGGGACCCAGCTAGAATCAAGGTAAAAATACCTTTTGATTTCTTAACATTCGCAATTGAAATGAAAGTTATCGCCATAGTTTCTTAAGGGTTTAAATGAGCTATCATAAAAAATATTACATCATTTATTCGTTCATAAATATACGTATAGCATAGCTTAGATTTTTATACTGCACTGTACTTATTTTTTACAATACTAGCAATGCTAATTCCACCTACATTCAGATGTCATTCATTTTCATTTTGCTTTCTCGTCTGAATACACCATGAATGAACAAGATACATTGTAAGCAACCTGACGTTTCAAACTCTCTTTGAATAATTGCCTCATTAAACAAAGCGGTATTAAATTGAAGCCGCATTTGAGAAACAAATGAACACCGATACGCTAAAGACATCCCATTCCATTAATCAAAGTTGACCTCCGTCGGCTTTTCAAAACGTGAGCTTTAATATTTATTTACACTTTATACTGATGAGATAATAGGAAAGCTATACAAAGAAGGCAATAGCTCTTGCCGACATTTTGTTGTTCATGCTGTGGATGTTCCGTTCATGTAAAACATGATTGGTCTTGAACGTCGCACAATAAATCGCTATGATACTGCGGTCATTATTGTGATTTATTGTATCATGGTTTCCGTAGACCACGACCATAGAGTTGCGGAAACTTTTCCTTACAATTTCTGGGCAGCTCGTACTTAGAGTTAACAGAGTCTAGGAAATTGCCCTTTCGCCTGCAATCATTGCGGCTGGCTAATGCGGCACCGCCTGTACAAATAACACAGCGGTGGCTTCCGCGTGGCTAAGAGAAATATTTATTTTGAGAAAATTGATAGCTGTGTCTAGTCGCTACTGTCATTAACGAGCCATGCGAACCGCAGCGTATTTAATTCCTTCTAAGGAAAGTTCGCTTTTCTCAATCTTTTTCGAAGGTTCAGTTAGGGTGATGGAACAATGAGATCTGTATTCTATAAGAATATTTGTAAAATCATACCTATTCCAATATTTTTTTCGAGCTATTACTGTTGATGTTTGCAGGTGAAAATATATAATCTTGTTGATACATTTTCAGAATTTGATAATTCGAACATATTAATTAACATCACTATTAAAACAATAAGTCAATTATTTTACAATTCGGGGTAATGGTTCTCTATACCGATTTATGTGAGGACATAGTTTTCGCCGTATTATTTACAAACACCTGTATTAAATGCTAGTGTACTGGTACAGTAGTTCTTATCACGTATTCTATTTCTCTGGGAACAACTTGTTGTCTAGATTGTTGTCATGTTTTTGTTAGTTGCGTGTCTATGCGCAGCGGCTGTTAGATCGCAACGTGCAGAGACCAGATAATAAATGTTCCACATTTTGTTCCACATTCACGCTCAACAGTTTTATTTAGAAATACGATGTGACTCGAGTTTTTATTTCAATGTCCCTTACCGACAATTAATTCGCAGGCGTATCATTTACAACTTAATTAAAGTAATTTGCATAGCTAAATAGAAAGTCGCAACTAAGCGTTCCCTTAACGTTGCTTTCCATTTTGTCCCTTTTAAAGAAACACTTGCAGCACGTAGTGAGAACGCTGTACCCCACAGTTTTATGTTTAAAAACCGTCTAGTGACTACGTTTAACCTACTTGCCTAGCATTTTCGTGACGCATCGGAATCTTGTACTACATTTGAATAATCGGCCTTCACTGTCGCCTTTGACAAGAAATTCTGGAAAAACTGTTCATGTCTCAAACCGACGAGCGATGCGACGAAAAAAAAAGCAATCGCCTGGGACACGGTCGCAGTCGTGACTTCTTGATTTTGTAAACTTTTCAAACTAAATTATTTTTTAGTATAACCATTCATATATTCCGTTCGCAGTTAGGTTATGCTATGTTAGTGAATTCGCGTTGTAATCTTTCTTTCTTTTTGTTGAAGAGGTGGAAACCAAAAGGTATCGGATCTCTGAAGAAGAATCCTGATATAACTAATCCTTATTCCCATAGGTAGTTTTAGGGATATCTTCCCCGCGTGCATAGTGCTTTTATGCCCTGTCTATGTTTTTCGCTGGTTAAGTACACATCTAAGCACTCAACCTATCATAAAAGGTAAAATTTTGTATGATCGTTGCGTTTGTATGATGAAACATGTTTTTTTCATTTCTTGAAAGACCACTTAACCTGTGGCAAAGAAGGCGGAATGTTCAGTCACAGTCTTGCAGTGAACTTTGACACTAATGTTCGCAAATAGAAATCGTTCAATCACGAAATCAGCTAATGCGAATTACTTCCACGCAAAGAAAGACGCGCTACTTATACTTAATTCTTCCATCTAAAAATAGAAAATAATTAAATTAATAACTGAAATGTATTTCACTTGTGCTTTCCAAATTTCATAGAATAGAATCGTTTTGCTGTTAATAAGGATTGAAATAGACATCACGAAATTCTATATAAGTGGCTAGTGAATTTCTCTTTAACGTTTCTCGTTTTTCTGGACAAATTGTTGGTTGTGGCGACTCAATTCAATTTATGTTTGTAAATTGTCAGCTAAATGATTAAGGTAGCTCCGTGTTGAGCGTACAGTTTTGTTTGGTTGCCGCTGTGACAACAAAGGCAGTGTTACAATAAGCGTTAGCGCCGAAATTGAAAGTGAGTCAACAGGTGCGCTTGCGTGCGTCGTCCGTGTTCAACACAACAACAATAAAAGAATAAATACGACAGAAGTATGAGACCGTACAAAATTATACACGCACGCATTGGCCATGCTACGTAATCGGGTTATGTATTCGCATTCTGCAAAAGCTTTAAATTTTATGACGTCACGTTTTAAGACATGCTATCGGCAATCAGATAACAAGAGTATTTTGAAAAAAAAAAAAAAATGTCTCATCTAGATTTCTTCAGCGACGTAACTTGCAAAACCGCCTATTGATATAAAAACCTTTTTTTAACGCACTTCTTCTAATCTCTCGCAGATAAAGAGATTAGAAATAAATAAATAAAATTAAAACCCATTCCGATAGAGGAACTTCTTTCTAATTAGCTCAGCACAGGACATGATAAAAATCAACGGTCTATTAACTTGGATGAATAAAATCTGATATAGAAAAACTAGATAGAGGCAATGAGCTGGCGTCAGGAGAACTTGTTTAGAGCAAAAAAGTTTCTAACAGTTAAGTTCAACAAAAATTTTACAAAAACTTTTAACTTGACTGATGCATTACTGTAAACAGCTAATAAAATAGTGCGACAAAAAGACTGAAATTCCTGCCGTTTACTAACCTTAACAAGTACTTAGCTATCGCTTACAACTGAATTCGATATAAAACATTACATAAAATACCGTCAAGTTAAAACATTTTAATAAATAAACAATATATGTATATGAAGTATTAAGAAGCCGCAATCATTTCAAGTAGAAAGGCCATAGAGAAAGGGCCGAATCAAAAAGTTTTAATATTTTTTTTACATTACCACAATACGTTACAGATTGACGATGGAATCTGACTATTCATACGATTTCACCTATAATTTCGTGTCAAAATTATAGTCTTGAATGAATTTTAGGCCCGACATTATATTCTTTCATTCTTATTGTTGTGTCTCAGAGATTTCGTTTGGTACAATTCGATTATAGTCTACGAAATATGTATTTTCGAAGATTTAGTTATTCCACTATTTTCCTACATCAGTATACCTCTGCCTTACCCTTCGGGCACGACAGGCGTGATGGTAGTATATATAAAGAAATTTCAGGTTATTTGTTAGCCATTAATTCGTTATCATTAAAACGTGAACTTTTACATGTTTATTCAAACGATTAGGATTAAGGTCTTTTAAAAGCATGAGCCATTTCAATTTCACACACGATTCATTACTCAAAAGCGGCGATTGTCTAACATCGTGTTCGTTTTTGAACAGAAGTGCGCACGCGACTGCAAACCAAACTTTCTTCCGCGCTTCGGACCGCACCTGACAAATTGCTTTATAATGATAGCTAATTGATGATCGTTTTAGGCTGATTTGTGCGGTTTCATGTTTCTTTTTTATATAACGATAATTGAGAGATGAATCATCACATGTGTAAACTGGATAATACGATCTTTTTGGTAAGCTTAAATCTAACATGCGATAAAGCGATTATATTTACAAATTAGAGATCAGAGATAATCGATGATAATTTATAATATTACTAGTAATTCAGTTACGTCGTACATTCAGAGAAATATATAATCTTGTACATTGATGGAGGTCTATTAAGACAAATGGTAATAGATTCCAATCGAAACTCTTTGTTAGAAAGTTATTTCGGCGATAGCGTGTAGATAAATACTTTAGAATAATAGTGACGCTTCCGGGTTTCAATTTAACATTCCTCGTTCATTTTTATAGCCAAGTCGTCTACTCGCGACTTAGTGGTGGTCGATGGTAATAACACTCATTATCATATATTGGATCGTCCATATCAATTACGACTTGTTAGCTAAATTCAAATTACATTATACGTAAGATATGTTTAAGTAAAAATCTATTAGTCACGCAATTTCGCCAATCATAGATTGGACTGCGAATACTGTAAACTAATGTTAGAAAGCTGTATAAAAAAAATGAAGATCATATAATGGCTCATAGAAAATCTATTGATGTTGTATGAATTTTTTAAATATTATACTATTTTGTTGAAATCTAAAAAGACTTTTCGAATCTACAAAATTAAATATCAATTTCTGACATGAAATTTAAAATGTTTCTAGTGTGAAATTCTTATTATGCTTTTTTATATATACTGAGTGAAACTTATTGCTCATTGTGAGTGGAATTATTACCAACACTGGAGCTTGTGGGAACTCGTTAGAAGCTACCCCGAGCACTGAACTCTTGCACCCGTTTTTCTACACAAGTCTTGTGTGACTGCTTTTTGTCTCTATTAATTTTACTACAACACTCTAGGTTTGCGATTCAGTCGCCACAGATGATGTTTTTGCGCTACTAGTAATTTGTAAAGCAACTGACCAATACTTGTTGGTTGTGTCTGAGCAGTTCGAACCCACGACCTCAGCTTGTTTCATATTTACGAGATTTCTATCTGTGTTCAATTGAAAATGATGATCATTGACCTATCAGCTCAATGTTCACCTCTGCTACCCTTCAGAAGCCATATATATGTTACCTTTTATTCTTGTTTTTAATCTAAGTTAAAGGTTATTATTTTGGGTTCGGATTTATTTAGAAGAATAATCATAATATACTGATTGCCGTCAAAGTTAAGTATGTGTGTGCCATTTTTTTACAGGAAATTTTGCTCTTTTAGATAAGGATCGTCTGCATCCAATTGACTTTTAGTTTTGACAGATATTTGACGAACAATAGATGTAGTCAATAATCACTCCTAACCCTAACTGTAAAATTTGGCAGAAACAATAAGACCACTGTTTCAAGCTCACAATCGACATCTAACATCTAAAGTAATGAACTAAGTTGTTTGAAATTGTACATACATATCTGATCTAAATTTATAATTCACGAATCTTGAAAGCAATGTTCGCAGCAATTAAAGAATGCCACGGTACGTAATTTTAACTGTTGAGAATCAAAATTTCTTGCGTTACTGGTTCATTGATTTGATCGATTACGAACACTTTTGAAAGAATTTATCTTACCCGAATAATCAAAGTGATTTTTTTGTAAACACATCCCCGTGTCACACATCTAACTCACGATTTAAAAAAATCGGTTGGTGCATCTTAATATAATGTCACTAACATTTTATTTTTATCTATAATAGCTATAAATTATTGCATAATCAGGTTTTAAAAGCTAATGTAATTTTATTCAGTAAATTTTTGTTATGTGAAATTGTAGTCGTTATTGGGTTAGGCGAAAGAATTCAATGGACGTAAATGAACCAATAAAATGGGCATTTGTTATGTATTGGATAAAAAAGATGTTCATACAGAATCTGTGCTCTTACCAATTTATCGGTGCATTAGCTCCGGTGTCCCGATTGGTAATTATCATCAGGTTACCGTTCCGTTCGTCCACTCGGATTCAATTGTTGATCTTGTCACTTTTACCTTTGGTATTTTTGATATTATCTGCAAAGTTGGGTGCACGTGGAAAGTAAAACAAGTTATTGCAATGTTTGGATGTTTTAAATGAATAAAACAAAAACTTTTTTTTGTAAAAAGAAAACTTTCTGATTGGGTACGCGTTCAATAAACTGAGTGGACGACTTGTGAAAGATTTACTTGCTGATGAAGTTTAGTCTAGTCAGACTAGATAAGAAGAAATCATATTGAGCTCTGTTCTGTGGCGTTTCCTATGGTAGGTCTACGTGCAACAGCTAAAGAATATAGGCTTATGATGATGATGTGTTGACTCGATCGTCCATCAAATTAGACAACGCAAAGTTAATTGTAATATACCTAAAGTGATCAGTAAAGATGAATGACCGAAAAAAAGAAATACATTTATTCCAATAATAAAATGTAGGCTGAAGAAATATAAATGGCCTAGAAATCAATACCTATAAGACTAGGCACTGGGCAGATAATAATCTAAGCATTATTTCTTCGCACCGGACAACTGCCCACTTTAAACAATGTGGCTTTTTCGATACCGCAAACACCTTTTTGCGGACATTCTTATTTTATTTAGAGTTATTGTCGCCCCTGAAGTCTAAGGTTTCTTTTTGCTAATTACACTATACGCGTTGCGGGCACGTAAAAGAAAACTACAAAGAAAGTAAACCGAAGCCTATCGACGTTAAATCTTAACGCTTACTTTTTGTTAGAGCAACTTAATAATGTGCTTGGCTACTGAAATTAGATAAATTATTATTTTAGGGGAGTAATTTGATACACATAAAGTAAAAAAAATACCGACTGAAGCAGAAACAAAATTCAAGCTACCATCAGTGATCAGGGGCTCAAAGATTATTATATTCTAGTATAGTATGTTTGTCATTATCATATCAGTCAGAGAACTTCTACTACTAATAAAATGCCCAACCATACCATAGTTTACCCACAATAACCGGTTTTATGCTACCCGCATCCAATAACAGGCATGTATTAAGCAAATGCAAAGTTTCAAAGGTAAAGATAAGTCACAGAGTCAGACATTACAAGAATCTAATGAGCTTTATTCAGAACGAGTATCATCCGAACGAACAGCCTATAATAAATACTGCGTAATTGGCCATCGTACGTTAGAGGACAGTCCTTAATTCGCAATTCAATCTAGTTCAATGTTCATTTGAACACATGGCCGTGGACTGAGGTTGAAGTTCCCATCCCACATACACAAACATTTATTTCAATTTTCTTATTACCTTTAAACGTAACGTAATTTGTGAGTAAGGTATGAAAACCATCCTGTCATCAAATCAGCATCGGCTCTCATCCATTGCTAGTTACCTGGCAATTTTCTACGTGCCATGCATCATATTCGCGGGTTAATCGTAGGTTGCTTGTTTCCAGCATAGTATGTAGGTTGTAGCAGATTGTAGGTCAATGGAACGAGGCACGCGCTGCGCTTTCCTGCAGTTGTCTTATGCAGATGAGAATTATTTATTAATCCCGCTGGCTTAAGTTGCCATCATTACTAATTTTATTAGCTACTTTAAAACGGAGGCAACTAATTAGAAATAATACTCAGATTTTCTATTAACTTATTTAACTGACGAAAAATTACAGATTTGGTGGACTTATTATGCGTAAATACTTCATGTAAGTTCACGGAGTCTACGATTTTTAAACAATGATAATAATAATATACCTGCATAAATTGAGAAATTGATTTTGTCCAAGTAATAAATGGGCACAGTATGTAATTATTTGTCTGCCTGCATAAGACGCTTAGACCACCACCAGGCATAATTATTTTTATTATAGAACATTGATAAATAATATTTGACGGTTCTCGGTCTAAGTCTAATATAAACTTTGAACAATGTGACTAGTAGAAATCTGAACCGAATCCAATTGTACATTTCCGTTCCCAGACATTTCTAGATCAATCGAAGAAACAATAAAAGGAAATCATGTAATTATCAGCCCCGTTGTCCATTATACATTGAACTACAATTTAATCCGAAACCTAGGGGCACGCATTATAACTTATTGAACCAAATCGTACCTAAATCAAACGATCTTTTATGTTCTATCTACACTCTGTAATTTCTTCAATGGATTACTATCCAACAGGATAGTAATCCATTGAAGCCGATGTTGATTTGATGACAGGATGACAGGATGGTTTTCACCATCCAACAGGATAGTAATCCATTGAAGAAATTACGCTTCGTTAACACATCAACCGATTCACATCTACTAGTATTGTTTTCACATTTAGTGAACTTCGAATTATTATCTTTAAGCCAATCCAATTCGCTGTCGAATGATCCGTTGAACGAATTACTTTCTTCTCGTTCATTTTTAATCTGGTCTTAAAGATACTTATCGCCGGTAATCACTTCAAAACGGTTGCTTTATTGACCCTTAGCGTGTTATAGCGGTAATTTTATTTTTATCATGATGTTGGTAAAGGTCGTTATTACGAGTGCACCAATAAATAACCTATTTTTTTATATATGACAGACGGCATTTCCTGTTAATCTCATGAATGTTTGTCGAAACTTTGTTCAAATACTATATGTAAAAACTTTTCTGGTTCATTTCGCATGGGCTGCATATCGAAAGCACCTGTTAGCATATCTGGGTCAGTTTTTGTTCGTCGTTTTCACTATCCAAACAAACACCGCGCTACGTCACTCTTAGTTCTTGTGCACAAACGTACATTTTTATATTTGATTATATGAGAAACGAAAATGTCATTTCTAGTCATGTAATATTTAAAACAATTGTACATTTCTCAGTAATTTCGCTTTTAAGTATGGTAATGTTCAAAATTTTATCGTTGTTGTTTGTAAATTTTATTTGAATAGTAGTGAATGAAAGTGTTTCTATTATGTAGTTCTTTATTCATGACCACATTAAGTGTTTTTGTTTTCTCATTGTTATCGTGTAAACTGTGGATTAAAGAGTGGTTACAAAATTCGCACATCATTTTGCCATTTCTTCTTATGTTTGTAAAGTTGCGTGGCTTAGTTGGGCGTGACGCACCGTTTTGTCGGCTGCTCTTACCGATACGGTCTACATGCGCTTGAGCATCCGCCGACTAACCCCTGGTTTCGGCTTCAAGTTTTCTTCTTCCATGGGGAAAGCTATCGATTTCTTGTTAGTAATATACATATCAGCCTCCGCACTTTCTTTTTCTTACTTGCATTATGGTTGCAAGTATTTATCGTCTACAAAACATGTAACCACACATGTGTGAAAGCGTTGATTTACAACAATTATAAAAGGTAATTAGGTATTATAGCACGTTGTTGAATGTTCTTTTATATTACATATATGAATCCTGATAATTTTCATTTGTGTTCCCACGAGTTTATTGACTATTCAATTGTGAATGGATACAATAACTTGGAATGCTCTTCTTACATCAATAATAATTATTCAAATTGTAACCTTTATTTTTTATATGACCATTACTACGTGTATCAAGATTATGTTCTTAAATAACTTGCATAATATGTTATTTTGTAAGTGTATATAATACAGTTCACTTATGCACAAAATACGTCATATTCTAGTAAAGTCGATTTTTTCTCGTAGGTAAATTATAATATTTTAATAGTAATATAACATATTTGGCATCCATCTTCTCTTAACTGCATTATTAATTGAAATTGGTGATATAGGTCTGAAGATAGCATGAAAATGTAAAATGGCGAAACAGTATAAATAGTGGTCGTTAATATAATTTAGGTTAAATGCATTAGTTTAATTTTCTCATCTATGAGCTGTGGTAGCCTAGCGGTGTGACCAGTGGACTGCGACGTCAAAGGTCTCGAGTTCGAACCCAAGGCACGCACCACTGACTTTTCGGAAGTTATGTGCGTATTTATCACAAGCTCAAACGGTGAAGGAAAAACATCGTGAGGAAACCTGCATGCTTGAGAGATTTGTCTTGATGTCATGTGAAGTCTGCCAACCCGCAGTAGGCTAGCGTGGTGGACTATAGCCTAATCCCTCTCAAATGAGAGGAGACCCGTGCCCAGCAGTGGGACGTTAATGGGTTGATGATGAAAATATTTTCTCATATATCGGCTCATAGCGGTATTATCTGTAACTGCTTCTCATCTGTTTGAAGTGCATTATTGCTTCGAATTTCTTTAACATTGGACGAGGTTGGTTTAATTTTATATGGACTTTTTATAGTAGAAACTGTTTGATCTGTTTTTATTACACACTAACATTTCACAGACAATTCTTGGAATAGATTACTTCACGTGGTGTAACTAATATCATAGCACACTCAGTTACAATATTAATAAATTCAATTTTATCTAGTACATTTTCTTTTTTAACAATAGTTACGTCGTCACCTTAAGCGGTACTCAAAACGGTATTACAGTTAGCGATGCAATTGAATGTTTTACCCGAAGTTGGATCTACGGGCACGACCACAGCCCAGTTCTGAGTGAAATGCAAGGTCGGAAACCGCTCAGTTATTGTGTTTATAAACTTTTTGTCATGCATCTCACCGAGTTGTATTGTTACAACCAACTGAACTGCTCCATTGAGACAGATATGCCGTGCGATACTCGACTCGGAAATGTACCTTTTTTCAACGTCTTCCGTGATGGTTGACGACGAAAGCCCCACTTATGTTGACGCAAATATGTGTTACAGCAGCGATTAACTACGATATGCATCAGTATGTAACGTTAATTAGATTCTTATTAATATTCATCTTTTATTGCCAACACTAATCAATTCTAATTACAACACTGAATATTTGCTCTTGAGAAATCTTAAAATTGTAGCTGGCGAGATGTGACGATCTCTTGTTACTTACTTTAGTTTATTGTATAAAATGTTACCGTCTATAAAATTGCGCCGTGCTGCACGGCTCATGACAACAACTTTGTGCGAGGCGGCTGTGGTTTGCTTTAAATCCGAAGTGGAAATGAGCTAGCAGTTAGTGTCCGTATTCCCTCCTGGCTGAAACCGCAAATCGTCGAGGGGAGACGAGCCTTTATAGTCGCGTTTTGTAATGACTTTGAGTTTCCGCCGCGGATGGTTGATGTCCTCACCTGTCGCATGCCGTTACAGCTTCACGAATAGGTTTATCGTCCAATATTACGGTTGGAAAATGTATTCGAACCTTACTTGTGCAGTTAAAGACACTTTCAAATGGTCGTTTCGCAGTATTTCAAAGAGAACATTGCTTGTTCAGATTAAACGTTTTACGCTACAATCTCAGTATGTCGCTCGTAAAGACCGTCCGTAGTATCTAGTTATTTACCTTCCATATCAGGATATTGAGTAGGCTTTAAATAAGCATTGTGTGTAGAAACACTAAGAAGACAGTTGTTAAGTCTTTATGCGTATAAACGAGTATTACCTACTGAAAACATCGCTTTACTCATATTTAATAGTTATTCATGAAAATCCATCATGTTTGACTATTTTATACATCTTTAGAAGTAATTTCTGAGTTTATTGATTACTTACACTTGCGTGAATGTTAGACATTAATAAAATATTACATTTTAATTAAATTATAACTTTTTTACTATCGTGATTATTTAGACTTAGAAGTAATTTCTGAGTGTATTGATTACTTACACTTGCGTGAATGTTAGACATTAATAAAATATTACATTTAATTAAATTATAACTTTTTTACTATCGTGATTATTTAGACTTAACAAACTGTTGTAAAATCAATTAATAACACTTTTATAACAACTTTTTGAATACTTTGTAATGTGACCAGTAGATTGTGAATTTAAGGGTCTCAAAACCAACCATTTTTTTGAGTGCGAAATAATCCTTTACGGACCTTCCAGCCGCCTAGCGAGGCGACAGGGTGTGTCGGACACAGGGTCTCAAAGTCTTTCCTATGGCATGGACTTTCAAACTTAGATGCGAATATATCAAATGCTTAAAACGACGGAGAAAAATATGAGTAAACCTGCATGAGAATTTCTCCGTAGCGCGATGGCGTGTGAAATCTGCCACCTCACATAAGACTGGCCTACAGTTAGGACTATAGTGTAATTTGTCTAGCAGTAGAAAAGGTAAAAAATGGGTGAAATCATATTTAGTTTGCTAAAACTAACTACTTACTTATTTTTACTCGAAGTTTATTTTGGACTGAACACTGAGAAAATTGTTTTTGTCGGTAATTAATTTTTTATCCACACAATATTATTCCATCACGGGGTTTATAAATAATTCCGTTGATTCAACGTTAAAAACACGTCTTAGATTAGTTTTGCTCATTTTGGTATCAACGTTAATGGAATTACCATTAAACTGTACATTTTTATGGCGGTTTCTAATAAGTTTATTCCGCAAATTAAGTTCAAGTTAAACTTGTAACTATATTTAACTTTCATAAACATAAGCCTAGATAAAGTGCCATCTAGAACGAAGTAGAGTCCGAAAATATGGAGTAACTATTATCCAATTTAGTAAAGAGACAAATTCACCAATAAAATTATTACAGTTATATAAGTGGGAGTTTATATATTTACTAGCTGACCCAGCAAACATTGTTTTGCCACATTATAGGGGTTGGTGGACAACCCTTATCACTAAGGGGGATGAAAAATAGATGTTGGCCGATTCTCATAGATACCGGATAAGCACAAAAAATTTCATCAAAATCGGTCAAGCCGTTTCGGAGGAGTATGGCAACGAAAACTGTGACACGAGAATTTTATATATTAGATTAGATGTTTATATTAATTTATAACTACAATTTTGTTAATAGCTTAAGTCTTTATTTTACACTTAACGACGTAGGTAATGCAGCATTTCCCAAACAAATAGCTATAAGGCCAGAAAAGTGATGATTTCAGTCTATAAATTTATGCAAGAACCGAATATATATGAACGGTATTGTACTAATAATTTCTTTATATACTTTACTTACCATAAATGTTCGTATATCAGAGCACTTTAACGCAACCAGTTCCGTCTGGTCGCTAACATATTTCCCATTCCGCCTGTTAGGATAACCAGATTTATGTGGAGTTGAATTAACCGCCCATGTCGTTCTGAAGTCTGAAGTCTATTGACGTGGATTTATGATGCAACTGATTGGCAATTCGCCACAACTCATTGTGCATGGATGTGCTTTGAAGAATATGTTAATGCTTTGTGAATTGCGCGGTAAACGGGCTGTTATGCTTTGTTGAAAGATGAAAGGAGTTACGTTTTGTTATTTAAATTGGTATGCGCTTTGAATGAGATGAAATTATGTGAATGCGTACAAAAAAGGAACTAATGCCTGAATCCGAGGTATGAAACTTAGTTTTATATAAACTATGTTGTTTTTTCAGAACATGAACATTTATTAAAGGGATACTTTTAAATGCATTAAAAATTCAATATAACGATTATCATATGACGCCCGATGCACATATTATGATGCATTGATGATTAATTTATTAGAATACGATAAGCAGTTAGGATTTATGCGGATATGTGAGAAGACCGTTAAAATCGTAACCCTTATTATGTCTTCATAAAACTGTTGTTGGCATGAATTTATAGTGTCTTTAATTTATAGAATCTTCCAACCAAAACGCTTCTTACCTATAAACAAATTTCTCCAATCGACAGTAAACCTGAAGTCTATTTCCTTTCAAAGTGTTCTATCATTAGATTCGATTATTTAATCGTAAATCAAGCAAATAATTGTATAAATATTAGTTTCTAGTTGACCTCCATGACTGGAACTCAACAGTAATTTACATCTACGTTTTATTGGCGGTAAATACGTCTAGAGATTGAATATAATATCGTTCCTATCATTTTCCTATCCGAGGTCGAGCTGAAAAGTCACCGGTCTCGATGATTGGTTTGTATAATTTCACGGTGCCGCGTGAACTTCGACTAACGGACTGCTCTCTCGAATTACTATAACCCAATAACATAGTTACATCGGATACTTCGTCAAATTGATTCTAGACCGGCTCGTCTAGCGCGCCCTTAAGGTCTGACTTTGACCTTAGATTGGAAAATTATGGTTGAACTTTATTTTGTAGTCACGTTCACATAACAATATTAACCCTTGCTGAGTTCGCTTCGTGAAAACTTTTGTCATGAACTACAAGTACATTTCTGACCATACTTCATAGCAATAAGCTACTAGAGTGATTATCGCCTTTTCCTTAATAAATGATATCGTGTGAATAATATGATAGGTACTGTTATTTAAACCTGAGTTTTTGGCAAAGTCCGGTATGTTTCGGTAGTGTACTCATTAGCGACCAGTTCCGTAATTCAATACGCGTGAATTTCTTGTTTTACGAGGACCAACTACCGTATGACCTAGACCTTTAGTGAAACTTGGTTTTCATATTTTGATGTTATCGGTGTATGAACTCGTTCAGATAAATGTGCTTGATATCATTAATTTGGCTTAACAATACCTATAGCCCATTTTTTGCTTGATATAATTTGATGGAAATAATAATAAACAGTTGGTTTATGATTCAATCGTGTGCAGTACATTGTGTTATACAACGTAACAATTTGGTAGGAATATAGCTTTGGTATCGTAAGAGTGCTTTGCCCGTCGTGGTAGGGGTTAGAAAGATCAGATTACTTGTGCACTTATAATATTTTATAAGCTTAGATGAAATATAGAATTTACTATGTAGTGATAAACAATTGTTGTTTTTATTAATTTATTACTTAAGCAGTTTATATTGCGGGTTGATAAGTTTGTATAAACAACACAATTTAAGGATAACCGGATGGTTAAGATAATTCTTTCAGAAAGCAAATTGGACACGTTAGTTACGGCTTAAAATAATTGTATTAAACCTGAATGTTTCCCCGTGTTTGTACAGGGGTTTTCTTAGAATTATTCTCCGGTTTCGTGATCATGTCTAAGTTCTCGTGACTATAAAAGCTTGTAACGTCTAGATTAAAATGTTTCCGGGGAGATTAAACATTATTGTTACGGCGACATTGCCCTACTTTTTGTATAAGGCAGTGAATGCACTAGACTGTCAAGTTGCGGTAGTCAATTCAAGCGCGTGCATCGCTGCGGCAAATAAAATTACTAATAAATATTTATTTATCTCCTCTTGTAGATGTCAATAAAAGTGTCTGAACAAGATAAGTAGCAGTATTTGCTTGAGTGTTACTAAATATACGATACGTAATTCGATTGGTAAATCTGCTTATCATAGTTCTCTAATACTTAGTTTGACAGTTGTATATTATAAAGCTGGTAAATGGATCTAGTCGATTTTTACTACGCTAATATTAGGCATAAAAGAATTATCTAGCAGACCGGTCTCATCAGCGTCCTAATACGCTCCTATCTCTACCTGTATACGCAAATTTGGTCTATGGTCAACCCTGCCATTTTATGAGAAAGTTTTCTTTTCCTTAAAGTCGTGCACTATGGGAATATAATTTAATTTCACCGACGCAATTCTATATGCTTTATTATGCTTCTAATAGTCAATATTATTCGGTGTCACAGCAAAGGTCACGTAGAGTAAATCATTAATTAAACCAAGTCTTTATACTTAGCTCTCGATTAACCGTTACCGTAGTACCAGTTTCGTGTCATAACGTTGAAATTAAGATATTAGTTTACGCACTTAACCGACAAACACACATTACTGTAATTTCTCTACATAATTCAGGATTTATTAATTGGCCATACTGACTTACAGGCTTTATAGTGTTTAATTTAAAGTTATGAGCTTTTTAGTGGTGACACAGAATTCAGAAGCGATTCATGTTATTTATTTTAATAATCATATTACAAGCTTTTATTTTATTATTTAAATGAAGTTACACTTTTCAGGCCACTTATTAAATTTTTATACTTGAATTTAAATTTCATGGGTGACGCCCATGAAATTTTATGTACCTATACATAAATATAGAAATACGATTACTATACTAAAATATATAAGGAGCCTCTATTCTATATAAATACCTACTATTTGCATATAAATAAAAAAATAACGGAAGTTACCAGTCTTGCCAGCAAGCTTTGAAGGAATAAATACAGTATAAAAGTAACATACAATACCAGTCATGTAACTCCTTCACGGGCATAAATGTCCTGTTAAGGAAGTGGCAGACTACCATTTAAATATTGCCGCCATCACTGATTTCCTACTTCTATTTGCATAGAAAAATGCTTAACATTTTCTCTATTAATTGCATGGCATTCGTACTGTACGTCAAGTGATACTCATACGCTCGCAGTTCGTGACTAGCGCATTAACACAGTGCTGACCTGCGGCGCTTCTCACGCCATTGACTCTTTTTTGGGTTGAAAACCTACTACCAGCCACTGGTAACTGTGCTTGCGATGCACTACCAACAAACCCATGCAACCCGTCAAGTGCTCCTCATTCTTTGCTCAATTAGTGACTTTCTGTTAAATACATCACTGACTTGGTATACAAATCATATTTCCCCCATTTAAAGGAATAAATCTTCTTGCTTTCATTTATGACCTTTAAGCTTGTATTCATTATTTACCGTTTCTAGACGCTTTAAATGACGCAGTTAAATGGACTGTATGCCTTAAATTAAAACTAGACAGACTGTTTATTATGAATACAAAACGACTGTTATTGCAAATAGGAATCTGATGGAATCCTATTGACCAGTTTATAATATAAAATCGAGTCATACAATACTGCAAGTATAGGAAGATAAATAAGCAAGATATAAACGCCACTATTAACGTCTACGCTTAGTCTGGGCGCAGCTTCCGTCATATTTGATATACAACCCTGACAATTGGACATTATCACCCATTTTCCACGAATCATTGAGGTTTAAATTCGCTTGCGGTGAGGCGGACAAAGCCGATCAATCTCTATAGAAAGCTGTATTGTACGAAGGTCGTAATGTCCCGTGAAGTTTCCGTGAAAGAACCACAATAGATAGATTCTTTAGGGCACAGCCACACGATTCATATTTTGGTCGAATAACAGTATGTTAGAGGTTAAAAATATATAGGCTCCGTAACTATAGGTGGTTTAAGTAAAATTATATTGTAACAGTTGGTTTTCCTATGTTTTTGTAGATCACAATATGCTTAGACGAATGACTGGAATGAATTTGCAAAGCCATGTTGAAATGGTCGCTTTTAGAAATGACTGAAAGTAAATACAAATATTTCCTGTAACTGTACCCAAAACTGATATCTCACCAGATTATAAACACGAAAACAAAATAACAGACAATGGTAGAATCTGGAATGAACGGTACAATCGATATTGAATTAGAACAAACTCTTCCATTTTTCGTCGTGTCGCGTAACTTATTTCACCGTATTGAAGGGGACGCGGATAATTTCATCTGTCTTAAATGTTTTTTATTCAAGTTTCAATTAAAAGGCGACTTGTTTCCGGTTCGTCGGTCATTCGTGTTGACGCACCTTTTCTTGCCCGGAGCCCTTCGCCTATAACACAATATGGACCCAAATTGCCCATCGATGATCTCTCAACGGGTCTATTGTGCCGCCTCCGTGGAATTTGTATCTAACGGGAGATATCTTGCACTCGACTGTAACACCGACGTGCGTGAGGTGCATTTCGCCATGGCATAGACTTATGGTTCGAGTGCCGGTACTCACTCTCGACTCATAAAAATAGCCACCCATATCGAATTTCTTTAAATCGACACAAAAGGATAAGTCAGGTATCCAGGAAGTTAGGCTGTTACGGCTTTCTAGCCTAGCCTTAGATGGTTCGGATAATACTGTCGTATTTTATTACGGTATGTCTTTTCTAAAAAGGTATATTTGTAACTGTTCTCCGGTTAGCATAAAACATGTTACGGCGACGATTTGTGTAAGTGACATATATAACATATATAACGAATAGTTTCTCATATTTCTACATGGATACTAAATTCTAATTCATATGCAAATGATCAGAAAAGTGTCGAACGGTACCCAAACCAATCATACTAACTAGGGAAATCTGGGACTTGCTTTCCAGGTTAGACATATTGGATGACATTTTCAATTAGATATAAGAATATATACTACCACAATAATATATTCATACCAAAATATCTAGGTAGGTACTGTATAATTGTCAAACTTGCCTCTGCCAAGTCCAACACGAATTCATAGGCGAAACATATGTTATGGTCCCGTTGCACCCACTCACCCAGTAACCCGAAATCATAAGTGCAATCAACATATTCTACATGGTGAGAATCAGACGGATTGCATTCTCCAAATCGTAATCACCCGAATCGTCAACGATAATTAATGTCTCGTCGGAACAGTCATTACTACGTTAGAAGAATATTTATTGACAGCTCCAAAGCGAGCACAAAGGCCACGAGAAAGCCACCATTGTGGCAGACCACATCGATGCCTTACACAATGCTACCGACGACGCCTAATAACCCATCTGCGACTTTACAACTAGCAACTCATTTAGGAAAATGAAAAGCCCGTTTCAATGAGCTCAACTCTCCCTTATTGTTGTTCGACTGGAGGTTGTTTGAGTACAATAGCGTCTAAGGTTATCAGACCGGATGATGAGGCTTCAGATTCTATTGCTTTCACCCATTACGTAGCCTTTTGTGTGTGTCTCTGCGTCGTCAAGCTGTCGATAAGTTGTTATGTAATGATGTACTAATTGGTTTAAAAATCATCTTTCATTTGTAATAAAGGAGTCTTATGTTCCCGTTGGACTTTCTCCCCTTTGTAAGGCGTTAATTATACACAGGTTGGGTACGAAAGCTGGCGGATGGATGCTTACATTTTATTATTGGTACTTTAGTTTCTGAAATTATGTAAATTAAAGTAAATTACTAGCTATGAGTAACAGTCGATTTTGCGTATTAATAGAACATATTAAAACATGCACAGTCGCATGTTCACCAACTCGTAAATCATGTATTTCTTCTTTTGAGTCACGAAAGTGTTAGCCATTTATGGTAATGTTGAAAATTCTTTAACTTCCGCACACGATTTGCTTTTATCAACAGAATTTAGAGTCTGTGCCGTGTTAATAGCATTTAAATGTAAAACGTTGAATATGAATAAATTTTAAATTGCTCGTAGAATGGTGTCATTTTGTTCAATTTGTAACGGCGATAAATACTTGTGGCAACCGCCCGTCAACTAACATCAGCAGTGGTAGCGGTTTTCTTGATGCGATGCTTCGTATAAATTGGCTTTCTGCAGTTTCATGGAGCTGTTCATTTTTAATACTTCGTCGCTTTTAATAGATTGATCTGAAGTACATAACGATATTTCATTACTCCCACGCATCATTCAAGTGGCCCAAATGCAATGAAACGATTAAAAAGTCCCAAGTTTTTTATTCATTTAATGTTAAAAATTATACATTTATATCTCACGATCGCTACTGTTGACCCAGTGGGCGCTTGACCTCGTTTTCGAAGAATAGTACCTTAAAAGGGATCCATTAGTTCGTAGACGTGAGAGCAGACAGAATTGTCCATATAAGCACGTTGTTATACGAATTTAGAATTCGAAATAGGTCTTTCCTGAAACATTGTTACATCGTAGGTAACTAAACTGATCTAAATTCAACAGGCTATTTATTATCATTTATCAGTATCCTGCTTCATAGATCGGCCGAGCCTTGGCGTATTCGTTATGTGAATGTCGCATTAAACGTGACATAAACGTTTGAGACAGGAAGCAATTGAACACATCCTATCGGCTGATGCAAAATGCTACAAATTATTCTGCTACAGCGATTTTCTACACGCATCTGTATATCACGAAACGGTTGACTGTTGACTGTCTGTGCGGATACTTATACGAGAACCACGTTTTATTGATCAGGTAAGAGATTATGTTTCGATTAGATTGATCAAAGGGGCGTAGACCTTCGCTGCGTGAGCTGCGTATGGGGAAAGCCTTCTCGAAAGATCCTAGATTTTAATATGTCAGCTGTTAGAGATATCAATATAACTGTATGTCTATTCCATCTTAGCTGCAATAACAAAACTCCTTTAATATGGCTTTGCCGGTAAAATGCTCGTAGTAAACCTACGAGTAGGTAATGTTCCACAGACAATAAAAAGTCAATTTCACATAAAAAATGTGAGATTGAATATTGTATGTGTAATTTAGAAATAATTAAAGAGGCTAATAGTAGTAAGTGAATCTCAATGTAATGAATCTTGCTGTTCTGCTCCATGAACTTGACCGAGTTTTGAGTAAACAAACGCATTAGTAGTCCAAGACACTAGGCGGCACGAGCCGATGGCACAAGGATTTCGCTTGCATACGTGAGCTGCACGCGCAATGTGCGAGCTAAAGTGATTCGCGAACAACCTTTGCATTCCTTCCGCAGTGCAGCACACTGGCATGATTTAAGTTTGACCCCCGTCAAAGCAGGGAAATTCTGTCCAGTGATACATACGTGCCTGACCAAATGTAGGTTGAAACTTTCGTCCGCTTACAGTCATTCCAACCGCAATCCAAACAAGAACAGCGGTCACGTTTCCGAGATCGCCACCAATGTCTGCGTCGGCCGGATCATTTATACCGATCCATATTAACAATGTGCGGTGAAAGAAACCGCCTCATTGTATAATTGTTAATCTATTCCGATTTCGCACTCAGCTCGGTTATTATATCTACGCGATTGACAGATTCCCACGTCCGCATACTCCAAATACTTGTAATGATATTTTCCCCTGCGCTCGCACTATGTTCATTAATTCTGTAGCTTCGATAAATAACCGTAGGTCGAATCAAAATGCATGCCGGTTACAGTAATGCATGTGCAAATGATAATACAGCCAGTTCGTATAACAGTTCCGAGTCATTCCATCAGAAGTGATATCGCCATACTAGATTACAAGTTACAGTTACAGACGTTAGTGAGAGGTTTCCATTTAAGTACATTGTATCCACTATCCACTTTTTACTACAACAGATCTCGCTATTTATCGCCGATGCTATCATTAAACACTTGAAACGAAAAGTGAACTTGTTATTTAACGCCTTTGTATTTGATTTTGAGGTGTTTTACTTTCTAAAATTACGTGTACGTAAATTAATAACGCGTTTTCGGCACTTTTTGTGTTAACGGCGTATCGATACAGTTCAGTGTTTTGAGTGTCATCGAAATAAGAACTAAAAACTGGGCTATTTGATGAGATTAAGTCCAGTTCGTCATTGTTGTTCGTCCAACCAAGGTGGATTGGACAAGGAAAAGAAAAAAGTGCATACCGCTAGCTGACACAGTGCTTTATTGAACAGAATTCCGTTGGCCGGTACGCAGAGGTAGGCCTTACCGAGATGTAGATGGCGACGAGAGAACGGGACAGATTAATGCTAATAGTTGACATAATCTTACGTCCACACTTCCAGTCGACAACTGCATGCGTTTACAGTTTTGAAATAAATTATAGACGTCAAATTACATTGCTTTTACATTGCTTTACATTTTAATATTAAGTTGCTAATGGCATATGCGGACTAAAGGTTTTGAGACGTATGTATATTATTTATATTTCTTTTATACATATATTCCTAAAATGGTCCTTAGAGATACTTTTTTGGCGTATAATGAAAAACATACAACACAATATAAATTATTAAAGCATAAGCATATGCATGAATTATTCCGATTCCCACATATAAAACTACAAGCCACAACGTTTACTGGCCATAAAACCAGTAGCTGAACATTTCTGTTAATTAAAATTGATCTGACATCAAACCGTAGGATACCATCTATACCCTTATCAGTATAATTCATCATTTGGCGGAAAAGTGGTCTTTGCTTGGATTATTTCCTGCTTGATTTATCATACGCTTACATATGAGATTCCTATGATCTATGACTACTTATGTGATGTTGCAAAATGTCTAGTATGAGTTTCTGCAACCTCTGCATGGCGTTCTAGGCAAATTATAGTTTTGTATAACAAGTCCTTTTATGTAGATATATCCTTGTGCCTGTTTAGCTTGAGGTCAACGTGCTCATTATTTTATGGTCTGAGGTCATCAAAAGTTACAGGATCCTCTTATAAGTTCTTTGTGTTCTTTTCGTAGCTGTGGTAGCCTAGTGGTGTGACCAGTGGGGTCTCGAGGTTTCGAGTTCGAACCACAGACTTTTCGGAAGTTATGTGCGTATTCATCACAACCTCAAACAGTGAAGGAAAACATGTGAGGAAACCTGCAGGCTTGAGAGATTTGTCTCGATGGCATGTGAAGTCTCCAACCCGCAGTAGCCTAGCGTGGTGGACACGCTAGGACACATTAGAGGGCCTAAGCCCTCTTAAATGAGAGGAGACCCGTGCCCAGCAGTGGGACCTTAATGGTTAATGGACGTGTTCTTTTCTTACGTCAGAAATGGTTTATTGTTTATTGGGCTATTTGGATGATGGCCAACGGCCATACTTAATAATTAAAATGTATAGCGTTATCTATCTAGTTATCTAAAACGAAATAAGGATTCATAACAATGTGATGATATCTGAGTTTGTAGTAGCATTGAGTTTTTGCTTCATCTCAGACCTACCTGTACATGCTTCCACGATAAATCTTGCTATTTACAACTGGAGTAATTAATCTGTACCACTGGCTTCACTTTTTACTATTTATGTGTGAATCAAACAGTTTTTTGCAGCGTTTAGTCGCACAGAGAGGAATGTATGGACATCAAACATCGATCAATCGGTCTCCGTTAATCAGTTACCTATTAAACAAGTTCAGTTATTTGTAATGTGCATGCAATCAAGTGCAATAATGGTAGTTAAATAGAAACTTGAAATTGATTCAGGTTGGTGCTTTAAATGGTCTGTTTGCAATTTGGTCTCGTCAACACTTCTCGACAGCAACTTCCTCAATTGGTTGTTATTGAATAGTGCACTGCGGACCCCAATTGAACTAATAGGTCGGGCAAAAAGTAGCTTCGACAATAGCTCAGTGGCTTATTGACTTACTTTTGCTCGGTCCATGCACCGACGATACTTCTAATATCATTAGTTAAATAAACTCTCTTAATTCTTATGCATTTTTTATTTCTCAAATTTTTTATATTTTTATAATGACCACTTAAAGTCAAAATTGGTATCAACAAATATTGTTAATGTATGCGAACAAAAGTTTACTTATATATACATTAAAATGTACGAGCTTCTTCTTCGAGTTATACTGCACTACAACTTCCAGTACTTACTCGTCACCAAATTGCACTTCATAGTCGACACTAGTGTCGTGAGTGTCCACTCGTGAATGTTTACGCATCCACTGGGTATCTGCGCTGTTTGCAGTGTTTGCACACACTACTCGTTTAGACACGGTTCAAGTGTCAAGTCGTTCACTCTGTCACTAGTTGTTTTGCTTGATAGTTTTACGATGTATGTATGTTTGAGCTCGTTAGTTCTCGTAGAGTAAGCAGAACTCCCAAGTTATGCGAATATAAGAGGTAGAAAGAAATAATTTAATTGCCTGGTAATCTGTATGACAGGGTATCCTAGTGCAGATACCAGTCTCCCACAAAGGATTGCTATATTTACGCTTTGTAATTTAATTAAGTGACCTTTGTGGAAGAGAGCAGTAAAAAATTTTATTTGTTATTTATTTATTTAATTGAATATTTTGGTTAGTATCATTTCTTTTGACGATAAATGCTCACATGTCAGGGACTATTTTTTTCAAGTTATGTTAATAACATAAAATAATTAAAGGAGAATAAAAAAAAGTATTATTAATATAAATTTATCATAACATAATAGATAAAATGGAAGCAAAGAAAATGGATATAAATATATATAATTTATTTACCTCTTCGTGGGACGTTATTGGATCCATTCTGCACAACTGTCATACGAAACTGTCGACTAAGTAAAGTTTTAGAAAACCTTTTTAGTATAGATATGTATTTGTTTTGTAGTAATGTAGAATGTATCTGAAATTCCTAAAACGACTCGGTACCGGTACACGTATGTTACTTTTCGATTAGTCACGGTGTATTTTGTAGGGCAAAGATTTTAACCCACATATTTAAGTGTCGATTCAATGCTGGGCTAATACTTCCCTTTAAACATTTTCGCACATAAGTAAATACACTTTCTTTTGCTTTTATGGTAGCTGATTGCAATAAAAGCATAATATAGTAACCATATTGTTTTTAACTGTAATTATATCATAAAATGTTCTGTATGAACTCAAATTGAGAAATTGTTTTTTGTATCGAAAGTGTAATTGTATGTCGTGTTTCTAAAGTAGTTTGAAAATATATAATTGTTTAAATATATAATTGGTGAAAATATATAAATGCTTACTAGTACCATGGGGTCATGTGCTTAATTTAAATCGAGTAAAGGATTTCTATCTAAGAAACTAACAAACTGCACATAACTTTTGTACCCGGTAATAAATCAGTAGTATTATCTATTCTGTATCGGTCCTTTAATTCAACAACATTGTAAGTACCTTTAATTCAATAGGTTGAATTAAAAGGACGTAGAAAACACGCATGGTGTCTATTTCATTTCAATATGAATTCTAAGGTTCTAAAAATACATACCTTTTAACCCTGTCGTGGAATGAAGAAGTGATGTAACGTAATCTTGTTTAATAATAATTCAAGTAACTAATTCTTATTCATGTTAGCGGTTTTCTGACTACGATAGGTTCTCTTCGCTATAAATTAGCCGAGAATGGTTCGTCGAAGGACTGGTCGGGCGCTTATTAGTAGCGTTAGGACCTGTTCATCCGGGCATAGCACTTTTCTGGTTTCACATGAAGTGACGGCTGATTACAGCAGCGATGAGAAAAACAGCTTTTCTCGATATTACGGCATACTGGCTGGCATATCAATGAAGTAACGAAACGAAGAACGGTCGAAAATCTGTGTGTAATACGAGTAGGTACTAGGAAGGCATAGATCAAACGAATAACATCTCTGTATATTTTGACAAAGAGTGGACTTTTGACAGCCAGAACCAGCCAAAGCGCCAAAACTCAGACTAGTTGAAGAGAAAGACTCCAAAATATGTACAATACAGCAAGTACGCTAACAGGAACTATTACTTCACATAATCATTATATAATACTTAAATTCAAAATAAACTTAAAAAAAATGTTTACAGAACGTGAAGCGGTACTTCAACCGTTATTTAATCGAGCAAAGAATTATATTTTCTACTATACTTAATCCTTCTAACAGGATTATTCCGTGTAGTACAACAAATCGAGACGCAATTAAGGATAACGTATTTATTTTAATAGTACTCATGAATTACCATCTAGGAAGCAAAGTATGGTAGAGTATGTTCTGTTGGAGCTTCGGTACGGCTGTAGGGAATCAAGTAATTTGCAACCTTATGCCGTTCGCATAACATCGTGTGCTTTATGCAAGAGTAACAGAACACCGTAATTAGGATACCGAATACCTTAATCAAGGTGTTTTGTAGAAATGCAATCTGCGCTGGCGACTCGTCTCGGCGTGTATTATCTAATTACAATGTACAGTAGAATATGGTTCATACTCTTATAATGTTGTGCTGTATTAAGTCTTAATAAGAGCATAACATTGCATGTACAATTATTCAAATTGAAACGAAATCACTCTTGCTGCACATTAAGGCGTTGGGTGCAATTTGTCTGTGAGAAAAACATCTCTGCCTAGAACTAAACTATACAATATTATAACACGAGTTTCGGATTTGATTTGGGTAACGGTATTCAGATAATCATCTGCGGCAAGGGTTACAAGTTTGACTCCCGGTTAGGGCAAGTGTTTGTATGATGAGCATGGACATTTTCGTGTGAGTCACGTTTGTTTATATGTATAATTAAATAAATAAATGAATGAACAAATATGAGTGTTATAAAAATACCTTTGAAAATCAACTATCTAGTATTTGTAACACAAGCTTGGAACTAGGCGGCGGCGGCGCTGAGTAATAATGTCAAGATGAATTTATTTATAATTCACATGTAAAAAAATATATGAAGGAGATTATGCTTACACACACATAACCAAAGGTTTGTATTGCCGCAGGTAGACGATAACAGCGTAATTTAATTCATCTCTCCACTTATAAAGCGGCCTAACATGGAAGCCCGTAATTAACTAGCATACAAGACTTCAAAGGATCAACGTTAATTTAGCAAAACATGATTCTAAACCTAATCCTTGTAAAACACAAACCAACACAGTCCAATTTCCGATACATTTGAATGAATGCATGTATTTAAATTAATTCAGTTTATCCCATACACGGAATCATTTATTTAAATGAATACATACATTATAAATTTTCTTAACACCTTACTTTGTATGTAATTAATACCATCTTACACGTTTAGTTTGATCGTAAAAACAAATTAGATGTTTCAAAGAAATTGTTTGAACAAGACGTGATAGATAGTATCGGAAGGGTTCGTGTTTACCCAATTATGGTTTTACTGTCAAACTCACTATATATTTGGAGTTTATTAATTTTGGAACACGGTTTGTACAATCTTCATCTTTATAGTCTCACATTACCAGCTGTGGGCTTTATTATTGCTATAGGTATTGTAATTTCTTGATACTGGCTTCTTTTTACAGGAGAAGTTTTTTGAAACTAGGATTAAAATATAAGTTGTTCGATCACTTCAATAACTCGAGCCTAGCAGTATTACATAATAATGATAAGTTTTTCTGCCGTCACAGACTTCCAATCGACATTTAAGCCCTGTTATCTGCTTACTTCCTTGAGAAATGCAGCCATATAATATTACTGTCTATCTTTCTGTCCAATTATTAAGTCTATAAACCATCCAAGTCCTACAATAATTACAAGATGTATCAACAAAGATACTCGCCCACGTCGGAGCATTTAGTAGAATATGTAGAAAGAATCTATTAAGTTATTACATCTCTTCGTGCTAACTATAATTATCAGGATCAAAGAGCGTTGCACGAACTAACGTGTAGGCCTTCATGTACGTCCAAGAATTATATATTTTGTCCAGAGTTAATATATATCCTTATGAAAAAGAAATAATGAAGCCGAGAAAGGTATGAAGACTCCAACATAATACTCAGAAATATTAATTTATTACTATTTTAATGTCTACATTAATATATTTAACACTGGGTATAGACGTCTTGTCACAAGTTGACCAGGGCCGTCGAAATATCTCATTATAACAAAATTTCCATATATGTTTATTAATTATTTATTTACACTAGTAGTTTCTTTACTATTGAAATATGAAATATACAGAAGCACTGTAAAGGTTAATTTTGTATGAAAGAAATTATAATATCGGCTATCCTAATTTAGTGCCAGGGCTTCTAAAACGACTCACGCTGACAATCTCTATCTGTAGAATAACAAACAAAGTTCCTAGAAACTTAATAAAACAATAAAAGTGGCACTATCTACAAATCCCATCATGAAAATGTAATTTTCTTAGAAAGCCTACAATTATGACTAACCCACTAACCCCAAGGTTACCGCAGTCAGTTGTCTACCAACAAGTATATTAGTCATATGACATAAACCACTATATACCGTGCCTACCCATTAAATGATATGTGAGATAGTCCTACCTTCGCGGTAACATTAAACTTCTGATAGCGGGCATACGTGCAAATATTCGTCGATTTGGTACTAAGGTTTAACAGTATTTTTGTAAGTAGGTTAAGTGGCTAAAAGTAGTTGTTTCGTGTAAGTAGAGTACTTAATATAAAATAGGAATAGTCAAGCCATGTCTATGTAAGCCCTATATCATTCCAATGGCTATTGCATGACACAAAAGTAATGAAATAACTTGTATTTCACTTTATTCGTGAGCTTTGTGTTAAATTTAGTCACGTAACGGTCGCTTTTATTCCCATACATACACATATCTATATCCCGTAGAGCTATTCCAAAATACATATGTCAAAGTTTTGTGTTTTATTAAGTTCATTCGAGAACAAATCCATTCATCTGTTTTGTTCACACGGTTTCACAATACGGTAGCTTTTCTATCATCACACATTGCATTATACAGTTCATTTGAAAAATTAATTATCGCAACATAACATTCGCGATATATGTAATGTAAAAACAAAAATGCAATAAAAAAAAAATATTTTGTGATGAAATTTCACCGATCCCACAAACCATGTATAGTTTAACTAATTAGAGAAAATATCTCTAATTTGAAATCAATATTCATCATCGTATCTACCGTTAGACGTCCACTGCTGGACAAATCTGAAATGTATGCAATAAAAGCTGCTGTTTCTATTGTTGTCATTAATGTTCATGCGCATACCATAGTAACTGAAGGCATCTAACATTTGCATTGTACACAGTATTTCACCGCGGGAGGCCATAACTCCACGGGGTCGTGATGTTTGATATCAAAACTATTGTATACGGAATACACGGCGCGGGAAAGCACATAAAATTTACTGAAACTTGATTTTAGAAACTCGAGTTTTTGAAAGTAGCTATTTCTCCATATTCTGAATTATAATGCATTGTTATCTTCGACTTTGTCAATAAATACTTGAGAACTAATATTATGTCAATTTGTTTGTGCGATGAAATGCACCACTATGAAGAAACTTTTTTCTTCGATATGTATTATTTTCGTTACTATATTGGTAATGAACTGATAATACCAAAAATAAATAAAACTCCAAAGCTGATGCCGATATTCAAATAATCAAGGTAATCGACTCCAACGTACGTATTTATATTTATCGGTAAAGCTCTTCCAATCACTATAAAGTTTTATGACCTGCTATAATTACCATGATTTCTTTACACAATAAATTACAGCCTATTATAGCGAAAGCCGGTTCCATATCAATCAAAATCCAGTGAATGACTTCACGTCATCAATGGAGCTTCTGTTTAATAACAAGTTGTTACTACGAACTAGTATCTAATACACGTCAATAACTGGATTCAGGAAGCGATTACGATTATATAACACGCATTTATTATGTTACACAAACATTAGTTACATTACGGTAAATAATGATCTCAGACCGGTCGTTATCGTCACTTGTCTGCCGGATCCGACTAGATCATGGTCTGGCTCGATCAGGCTCGATGAGATCGCAGTAATTGATCCAGCAGCTAACTTCCGTCTTCGCTGAAAGTACTACTGATTTCTTACACTTACGCAAATGTACAATTGCACGTTGAAATAAATCAATTTTTTATGAATTTCTATCCCGACGACGCGTCCGTGAGGGGTCCGACCCTTTACAACGTAATCCGTAATAAATAGTTTTATTATACTGTAATTTCCAATATTGCGTTAATTATATATTTATATCAAGTAGAACTTCTGAATTATTTCGATGTTTAGTCTTTATAATTAGTTAAATGTCTAGTTTAAAAAAATATATGTTTTAAAATTTAATGCAATATTTGACTGAAATATAATTAATTTATATCCAATATGGTCTGAGTTATCCAAAGCGTAAGTTTGCCCGTGACCGTAAAAAGTAGTTTTATACAAATCTTACTATTAGTGGCAAAATTAATGTTCCAATTAAATCCCACATCATAAAAGTACGTATGACGTTTAAAATTTAGATTTCTTTATAAATACTACTGACTCAATTTGTTATGCTTCTCTGCTACATTATACTCGAAAAGGTAATTAACCTACCAAAAAGTACTACCATAAATTTTCACTGGCATAATTACAAAAAAAATATACCGAATCAAAGAGCAGCGTGAAACTCCGTATTGTTCTAAATTTTCCCATTCGCAATAACAACGAAATCAATTTAAGGCATATAGCAATCGAAACATGTGTTGATAAAATTGCTGTCAAACTAATCTCGTCTCGATTTAATTTCACTTTCGATTATCTTTTAATGAACAGAGAGGTCAGTAGTGCCAGTACACTTTCGCCCGAGGCTTCTAATATAATAGCAGTGTATTATGCATGCGTATCAGAATTCGTCATGTTATTGCGTCATTAATTTGTTCTACATCATCAATTTTATCGATGTCTTTTGTTTCAGGTATGATTCACACTGTGGTCCTGTCAGTGAGTGTGTTTTCTTTTTATTAAAATTATTAAACCAATATTATGGTGCGGTTAGTATTGTGATTTATGGAAGGGTTCAGTCTATTTTAATGTTGACCGTATTATAATTTAAATAAGTAAAAATATATTTATTGCAAAATTAACACCACACACATACATACAACAAAATAACATTATATTTGCCTATGAGTATTATCGTGAATCCTTGACTGAAAAGAAAAAGTATCAGTACCTTCTATTACCTATTCCAAAGTACCTAATTAGTTTAAATTTAAGAGAATGTATTTAATTAATGACCATGTGCATACTGAAGGTAGTTTTTATTCTAGTATTTTACTTTAAAATACATCAACAGCCTAATATTTGTCGCATAATTAAGTCAGCACTGTTTACATTTTCATTTAGCATTACAAAACATTAAACATTATTTTAATCTTGCAAATCATTATTCTTTAAATTTCTATTTTCAAATCTCACTGTGGTGTTTTTGAACCACTAGACGTCGCTCCCTTCACATTAGAATAGACTTTTTATTTCCCATGAATACAAAAATTAGATTGACACTAAGGTCAAATATGGAGCATTGAAATCATCATTACAGCGTTCGAATTGATTTGCCTTATAGCTTTCACTGAAAATTCCATTGTGATTACTATTCTATTGTTGGAAAGCAAATGTTACATTATGCGTTCGCCGTTGAACTTAAATAGTTTCTCGTTTACTTCACACTTTACGTATTCTGTTTGCGTTTGTGACAATTCGCTCGGTGCTCTGAATGCATTGGTAATTATTCGCGGCTTAACGAGAGTGAAAATAATTTCTACAAACACTGACCATCCATTTAACACACTTATTTCTGCTTTCTAATGTTAAAAGAGGTGTAATAATTGTAACGGATCTATGGGAAAATTGATTAGTGCAAAGTTATTATTTTCTCGAGCAAATTCTTCAATCGACCGTTCTTATTGACGACGAATCAAATTTGTTACAGTACCGCCTGATTAATTTCTATGTAAATAGAGGACAAAATTTATTTTTACTTAAGCAATAGCAGACTTAATCACCTGTCAATCAATCGATGTTCTGTAATGACCTTCAAATCTAGTTCAATAAAATTTGTATTGTGCTACTACCGTACATTTAATATTACATGCAAAACGATGAGAACAGCTTTTGTGTCTAAATATCCGTGAAATAGTTATCACACGTTCTTTTGTCCAGTGTTACTGTGATTTTTTAAGAGACACTTAAACATCAATACTTAGTGAATGATCAATAGATACCCTGCGGAGATTCGTCGGGCGTCATTACTGATAATGGAACTGCTGATTTAAAGTCAAATGCGTGACATAAATAATTCATTTCATTACCTCGAACTAATTTACAATCGTCATATCATTCGATTACGGAAACCATGAATATACAACAGGTTAGGTTTTCATTTCCAAGTTCGTGTTAAAAAAAGCTTAGTTTTTAGCGGTGGTCTGTATGTTTGTCGTGAATGAGTCTGTCCGGTGTATGTCTATGTTTGCAATCGAACTGTTATCGACAGCACATACAAGAAAACAATTTTGTACACTTTCTACGATTATTTTCTTGTTAGTTTCGCTTTCTTAGTGCCCACTATTTATTTTATAACTTCTGATGACGGCAGTATTCCGGTAGGTGCTGCTAATGAAAGGAAATAGTCGTTACAAGTTTTTGTTAATAAAAGGCGATGTGTAATATTACCTGTTTATTGGAGGGTAAAACAATAATCTAGTAATTGTACAGACGATGATAAGTAACTTTATGATTAAGACGCTTCTTTATGCCTTTAATGTCGTTATTACAGATCGTTATTTTAACTAATAAATATTTTCTATGATTATAAGCTTCAGTCTTAATTAAGATGTAAGCTATATCGACAATAATCTATTTCAGTCAAGACTTATAAAATAGTCTGATCAACTACAGCTATCCGAACTGTCAGCTTATCAGTAACTACTTAAACGAAGCAAGGATAATACGGTTAACGCAACGGATTTAACACGATTTTGTAGCTAACTGTCCGATTCGTAAACGGTTTTATTGCGAGTTTCGCGTGTGGAATTAGCGTGGCAAGTGTAGCGCAGATAAACGCATTTAACGCCACCGCGACGTCGCGCGTCGTGACGCGAGATGCCACCTGAATTTTAACTTCAACTGGTCGCTTATGTCATTGGACGCAGTACAGATCTGCGCCGAACGCTCCCGGTCTAACTAAAAAGTATTTTTCCTATTTTGGAACAGCCATAGCTGAATTGGGTTTTTGTATCATTATTAAGATAATCAAAAACCCCTTTCTAAGATAATCGTCACCATCCTTCTTGGCTAAATATAATATGATAATGCATCAAATCTCTAATAAAAAATAAATAACCTTAGAATAATGAAAATACTTCAGTAGTCTCAAAATTATACTAATTTTGGTTCCATAAATTAATTTCTATAAGAATCGTTTTATTAACAAAAGTGTTTGACATAGTAATATACATAGGTAGGTACTGTTACTATTAAATTTTTTTAAATGCCTAGTTTAATGTTTATTTTTTGTACATTCGGTTATTATGATAATAAAGTCTTCGTAAGTCATACTAGCGTAACAAAATATTATCTTAATCAAATATGACTCAAATGTTATGCAAAACACTTTATGTAATTACAGATGGCCTTGAACGATTTACTAAAGTCAATGTCAGTCACATACGAACGCATAAGAAACCTGTATTTAAATATTATTACTAGTTGACCAACTTCCATGAAATTGAAGTTATTTATTCTAGTTTAAAATTTCTTGATTTTTTTAACAATAATAATTACGTCTTCTGCAAAAAAAAACAACATTATCTTAAGTTGTTATTGTCTTTCATGATAAGTATTATTCAATCATAATTTTAAGTGTAAGGTTATATGAGTATGTAGCTACTCACGAGTGGGTTTTAAGTTTAACAATAATAATATAGTTTTATAGTATGACACATAAGTGTAGTGTTAACGCCAATTTCATGCCTTCCAGAGGTTTAACGACTTAATATGCAATTTATTTTACCACTAAGAGTTTACAGTCCATTTCACCGTACAATACAGTGGAGAACTAAGAAGCTAACCTTTCACCAACTAAGATATCTAAACAACCCTTGCTGAACGTCGTGACTCCGCGTTGGTACACTCCCATGCATATTTATGTACACGCTTCAATCATGGCTAGAGAAAATAATGATGTACAAAAACTGGGAAAGGATATCATTAGCCAGTCGGATGCAGCCAGCGGCCGATACAATAATGTGGTCAGTAATGATATCGGTAATCGGATCGCATCAATGTAGCTCACTCGACACTCTACTCTCCCTCTATTAATACACAACACTATTATAACGCATACATTTTTCCTCGTCATTATTAGCCTCTACGATATATTTTTACTCCGAAAATAAACATTTACATTAACAATTACTTTAGTTAATTCTGCAGCGATAAAATCACTGTCGCAGTACTGAGTTCTACATTCGCATTTCAATTCCAATTGATACAAGATCCGTGTTTTGTATCGTGATTGCAATTGGCGGCGGATGATTCTCTTATTTTTATTATACAAATTGAATTTACAATCGTTGTTATATAGCATTCAGTCGGATATTGTGCAATACATTATTTAATCGCAGGAATCTCGGGCATGAAAGTTAATGCTTTCTCTAATAATCGAGTCCAATACAAAAATGTCACAAAAGAAAACAAAGATTCGATGCGCATAGGATTACGTAAATGTTAAAAGCTTTATTAAGTTGAAGACGGTGAATCCGAGTGTTTAGTTTGACTAAAATAAATTACACTTCACGTTATAGCACTTAGTAGTAATAGTGACACAATCTAAAAAAAACACGCTGAAATTGTAGACATTGTTACATCAATCATGAATGCTAATATTTATAAGTTTTGATTAGTTCTTCTTTCTTCAACAAGCACTAAAGATATTAGAATTTACACGTTACAAATTCAATTGTAAGAGGAATTGGTTTCCTCTTACAATTGAGGTCCGATCGTTGTCATTACATAATGTATTATTTTATTTTCTTCTCTCGAGTATTCTCAGTTACATACGTGCAATGAAACATTCATGATATGAGACCACCCATGTAAAGTGTATACAATTTATTAAAAATATTACTGTAATACACAATGCTTTAACATCATCATAAAACATAAATATGGTATTCAACAAAACGTTTTCTCTCGTGAAACTCGACTAAGCTCAATTCATAGTTACGAGTATTACCAACCTAGTTCCTTATTCACTGTTCCCTACAGTACAGTTTGTACAGCCCCTTTCTCTTGAGGTTCGTCTGTACTTTCTACAAGTAATGCGTACCGATTAATTAGACACGATTAACAACTATCGATACCATTTTAATAATTCATTCCTCTCGCGAAAGTGAGGTTTCGTCTCGTTTTGCTACTGAATTAAACAAGTAATTTGTTCGTTACGTTTAGTTTTGGTGTGAATTCTCTGTTTGAGTGATGGTGCGTATCTTACTTTTTAATCTAAATTATGTAACGCTTTGAATTTACTTAATTGTTTCATCAATACAGCCTGTGTTTCTTTTTACATAATCATTAACTTGTATTAGTTTTATTTTTTTAACATTATAAGCTTACTAAACTGACTTATATCAATCAGCATCGCCACTGAATTAAACAATACAAAAGCCTTTATCATAATTTATAAATCATTAAAATATTTACTCAAACATACAATAACATCATGCATTATCTCTCTAGTTCTACAAACACAAGTTATAAAAATATAAAACGAGTGTTACATGGAATCCCAAATGACCCTGCAATAAAACTGTCTCAAAGACCTTTCCCGCCATTAAATTCATTCAACGTGTATATCATCACAATAGGCTTACGTATATATTATGGGGTACTAAGTGTTATGGAAATAGTACATTAAATAATTGTTTATTAAAAATAGTGGTTTACTAGACGCCTGGTATTACATTTCTTATATCTAACGAATTTTGCATTTCCACAAGTTCTGTGTTCGATTTAATCTGAAATTATACTTATCTTGTCAGTGTGTCTCGTTTATTTCAGGCATAAATTGACAGAAAACAAAAAGCAGAAAGAGACAACAATGTACAGTTGAAACGACTTAAAAAAAGTCTTAAAATGTATTGGACAAATAGACATTTTAATTTTAAGATTTGTACAAGGTCCAATGTATTGCATATTTTATCAAACAGATGTACGAAATCAATTGTTTTAAATTAGTGGCATCTATAACAATATTAAAAAAAAAAACAAGTAGGTTTTTATGAAGAATTTCTCAGAACAATTGATATATCTTCCGTAATTACACCATGGGGGTATTAAAAAGTTAACGATGTTGCAGCTCTCGCAGATAGTCGCGTTCATTAAGGATAAACGACACTAAAATGCAAATAGCTGAACGTCAAGCGCCGTAGACGCATCGTATCCGCGAGTCCGTTAGATTTGCCCGGTGGCGCCTAACAACGGTGAATTTAAAATCCAAGCTTACCTTAATACCTTTATGGAAAAGGATGAATTATTATGGCTACGCTGAAATCTTTACGGGTTATGTCCTATTTAGATTTCAATAATATATCTTTTCGTTCGTCTTTCTACTAGACGTTCGTATTAAAAGGATGAATTATTATGGCTACACTGAAATCTTTACGGGTTATGTCCTATTTAGATTTCAATAATATATCTTTTCGTTCGTCTTTCTACTAGACGTTCGTATTTAATCATAACTTTTATTTAACACGGGTCGTTTACAGTGCCTATTCATATTATTTTCAAACAATAAAATTGTTGACTAAATTAACGCAAGTATAAGCAAGCAATTTCTGCTCTGAGTGGCTTTTGTTGTATACTTGAAAATCGTAATTGATAATGAAGTTGAAGCATGGCCGTAGCACTATCATGACCAAGAAGCGAAGGGGGTATTATGAGCCCGTGGATAAATTCTGTAAAGAGATTACCAGCCAAATCGAATTCACAAACGGAATACATTAGAAAATGTTCATTCATTACCGATGATGGATCAGACTATGCAACAGTGAAAGTTCACGTTGTGAACTGTCTCCGGTGTGTCCAAAGTAAATTTGTTACTATGCAAGATTTTGCGGACGTCCACACAGTTAGAATCGACCACAAAGTCGCTAATGATAGGAAAGTACCGCCACAATATGATTTTGGACACTTTTTTGTGCATTGTCTGCGATTTTTCGAAGTTTCCGAATCTAAGTGCTTTCTCTATTACCTTTTATCACATTTCCATATTGACAAAAAAAGCTATTTGATGTGAATGTCTATTTGCGTTGCATTGTCGTAGTAATATTTATGTCAATGTATATTAAACTTGATTATTTATTGTGCACATGCTACAAAAAAGGCGTTTGTGCATTCCCACAGCCTCTTTCCTTCTTATAAATATCAGCAAAAAACTAATTGAGTATTAAAAATGTCACTATAATTTATCATCGTGCAGGAATTCAATATTATTTATGTCTGGTGCTAGTATTTTTTGTTGAATCTCTGGATGTTGCAAATGACCCGACCACTGAAAATAGTTGAATTTGCTCAATAATTGCTTCGTTTTTTTTGTATAACATTAATTTAATGGACTCCATTGTTTTTTTTTGGGTAATTATAACTTGATGGATTTTATGCAAAATATTTTTTTCAACATCTGATCTATTAGGTTATTTTGTAGATTGTGTTTTATACTACATTGATTTGTACATGATGTTATTCAGAAATATAGAAATAACACCGTTTATTTATAAATATTATCCAGAATAAAACGCACGCAGAACTGACTACGTAGAAATTATTTATTTCTATAAAACAAATGTTTGAGCAGTAGACTCCTATTTAAACACTTACTAATAAAATAATTATTATTTTATTTTCTTGGTGATTAGTAAAAATATTATTATTATTAGAAACAAAAAAAACATGCATTACTCGTATTGAGACGTGTTAGAAACAACTTGCAATTTAAAGCTAGTTAGTTCTATATAAAAAGTAGGTAGTATATACCTAGTTTATGTAAGTACATACACACAAATAATAAATTACGGTAGTATTTCTTTATTCGCATGGGACGCATCTTTTTAGTTCATTATCAACATTATTCTTTATGCTTAATTTACTACCACGTGATGCGTTTTGTAGGTACTATGATTAAAACATAATGTTTATCAAATAAAAACAGCTACTTTCCTTGTAGTGTGTTATTTTTTTTTCCAAAGTATTACTTAGTATTTAATTCTAGCGATAATTAGTGGGAATGATTTAAGCGTTCATTATTAACCATTACTGTGCAATAGAAACTGCGTGTAATAATTTAGTTTACATATGGTCACAGGGCGTAACACAATGTATTCTTATTATTAACTTTTTTACAATCGTAATGCAC
The DNA here is from genome assembly GCA_905163465.1 of Craniophora ligustri. Lineage (NCBI taxonomy): Eukaryota > Metazoa > Arthropoda > Insecta > Lepidoptera > Noctuidae > Craniophora > Craniophora ligustri. The sequence goes on from LR990970.1 coordinate 6,300,955, forward strand.
TTCATCGGGTTCTAGGAAATAAATAATTCATAGCAATTTGCACGGTTAATGTGAGAACATGCTTAGAGCTTGTGAATGCACAGCAACCTTCTCTAAGGGCTCATTAGCTCGAATTTATGTGCTATCACCTCGCCCGCTAACTCACAAGCTGTATCGGAAAGAGCTTTAGTATAACATATTTTACACCTATCGAAGCTCAACGCTACGTATATTTATGTATCGGTTGCCTTTAACTCGCCTAAAGAAATTTACGATCTCTTCGAGAAAACGCGGCGGTGACAGAAACTAGGAAAGTTGCAGCTATTAGACTGTGAACAATTTAGAAAAAAAAAGAGAATAGTATTAAATCACTGACCTCTTTCTTGGTCTGCTCGTTGATCTTAACGTGGTTCTGTTGAGGCTTGTCACGAAGTGGAAGATATCCCTCACGACTGTCGGCAGGATCTGTGCTGTCCGTCGGCGTGGTGGATTCCACGGTAGCTGTACTTGTGGTACCAGCGTCCGTGGACCGAGACTCGTCGGCCGTGCTTAGCGTCGGAGCTGTCTCCTTCGGACCCTCAGCCGTGGTTCCCACAGTATCAAACTCAGAAACAGTTTCCGTGCTGTCGCTGTTCAGCGTAGTTTCCGTGTCTTGAACTGTGGGCGGCTCCGTAGTCCGCACATTCGGCCGGATTGTGTAGTGTTTGGTTGGCGCTTTATACGTTGTCACGGTAGCATCTTTCGTAGTCGGTGGCGGAGCTTCAGTTTTTGTTTGCGTAGTTTTTATCTCGGTAGTCGTAGCCGCGGTGGGTTTGCGGGTAGATTTTTTCGTTTTGGGTGGTGTCGTAGCTGTCGGGTTCGTCACGGGTGCGGTTGATTTTGTTTTAGTGGATATTTTTTTTGCGTAAGTGGTCGAACGTTCCTCTATCGTGGTTGGTGCGGGAGTATTTTCTACTGTATGGGATGTGGTTTCAGGAGGTGTTCGGTCAGCGGGTGGATCAAGGTTAGATTGTTTAGGTGTTCTAGATGGAGGGAAAAAATAATCCATTATCGAAGGTGATCTGTTTCGGTTAGAAGGTAGCCATGCCCAGGGGTTAAAGTCTATAAGGCGGGGTCGCGGCGGGTCATCGGCGGTGATAACGGTGGCGAGGGCGGCGAGCGCGAAGACTACGATCAACGGACGATTCATGGCGCGTCGTGCGCGTGCGGCCGCGACGACGTTGCAAGCGGGACTGCGTGCGCGCAGCCGCTGAAGAGAACCCGCCATCGTTCACCTAGTTCATTCCGCCCTACGGACAACGCAGCAGATGCAGTCGCTGTAGTTCCTGTTCAATTTTCTTTTTTATAACTGAGTATCTTCGCTTTATGTAAGGGTAATTACGTAATAAGTAATTAAAGAAATAAATTGCTTTTAGGGTAGTTATTTTAAATGTTATGTCTGAAATTGTTGTTTGTTTATATTCCGTGTAAGTATATACCTGACTATGTCTATTAAAGACACGAAAGCACTAATTTTACATTGTTTGTTAACTTTTTAACAGAATTGAATTTTGCTAAAATGGGAAATAGGAACTGTTTTATATTATTTTTACATCATAATGTGGAGATGATAAAAATGATGACTGCAAAAAACTTTCCAAAATAATTTAAGAAAGTTATAAAAATATGTTCTCATTAAAGACCAAATCAATGTAAGTAACAGTTTACTTAATATTTTGTAAACATATATTATTAACTAGTTAACGTATCGTGAAAAGTTTATTTAGTATGTAGATAGATATATTATGTACAGTAAGTACGTTACAGAAATTAATTATTTAAAATACGACCTAATATACTCCGTTACTAAGATCCTGCACTAAGATGCATACTAATAGCCTAACATTAATTAGTTCCGCGTGTAATGGATTACCAATATTCAGCTCCGTTATTCTATGTACAATATACGGTATCAGATTAACCAAATTAGCTTACATTTTGAAGCAAATTTTCACCTATATTTTATCTGTGGTTTGTCAGTATGGCACCTAGTACCGTTATCCAATCAGAGCCGTTGAAATTCACTTTGGGTATAGCGATGCACGTCTGTCCCCTGAATTTGTATCAAAAATGCTTCACCGCAAACCGTGTAATGCTCGGCTATGGCACTTCTGTACGCTCCATTTAATTTCCAATATTGTTTGGACGTCCAGCTTAACCAATCATTTTTTAAGGTCAGCGGTCATTACTTAAGTAGGTACTGGGTTATTGTGTGGAGAACACAACGCGAAAAAGTTACAGAATTAAATTTAAACAAATATTAGAGATTAAAGTAGTTTTCAGTGCGTGCGCTGTACTGTACCTATAAAATATTTTGAAGGAGCCTATAAGAGGCCGAAGCCGGAAAAGATGACAATAGGTCGTAGACAACAATTATACTCCATTATTAATTTCATTTAAAGCTACCAAACCAATTACGTATACTAACATATTTTTATAGTGTAAAGATAAATATATAGTAATAAAATCTCATTATCCCTTAAGGTATGTGTACACTATTCACACGAATAAAGGCAATATCAATCAATTGCAGAATGCGCTGTGGAATCTTTAATAGCTTCATACACTACTGCGCCGCTTTATAAAGGAAAAAATACCAGGAATATATTTTGTAGAAAATTATATAAATATCTAGAAGGCTGGCTCATAAAGATCCTTCTAACGATCTTTATATTTCAGATCGTCAGCTAACGCTCTCTAAACAGTTATCGACGGTTCAATATTTAAATAAGCTTTTCACACACTTTCATAGACTCATTTTAATGCGAAGTCACACATTCTTGAATAGCTCACTTACACAGAGACTTGATGACTACATCATCTAGATACTTTAAAGAATAAATAGAGAATCTAACCACAGCACAAGATGATTTAGTCTATTGTTAAATGTTGTTCAAGAGGTTTTCTATGGGAAATGTTCTTGTGTAAGATAAGTCTAACTTTCGTAAGCTCAGAAGCTTCGTACCTAATTGAAGTTCATTTTAATCAAACGCGCGGATCAGATTGATTGACACGAATGAGGGAAAATAATTGCTGTACACTTGTATTGTGTATGTTATGACAGACTGTAGGATATAGATAGATATGTAGATAGAATACTCTTTATTGTCGATGGATTTTACTTTATTGATTGGCTACTGTGACTGGATCGCAAGTTAGATCTGTTTCTCAAAAGTGGAATCAATATTCGCTTGTGTATGTAATTATTTGTTTGAGAATGCGCGCCGCAACAAGACGCATGAGATATTCCTATTGAGGCAACACATTCAAAGATGTGGTTTTAGATTCGATATTTAATACCTCTCAAATGAGAGGAGACCCCTGCCCAGCAGCCGGACAATAATGAGTTGAAGATATTATTAGGTAGATCTATAGTGTACGTATATTATAATTATGCACACTATTTAAACAAACACTTTCAGGCACCGTGCAGCTGCTTACTTAATTAAATAATCAAGATTGTTTAATTGACATTTTCCAGGAAATGAAATCCTAAATTAGGCAAACCTAAGAAGCGAATAATCTTGCTTTAGTAAGATGTAAAAAACGATTAAACCATAGTAAAAAAAAGCAAAAGTGTAGCAAATTCTTTGCAAATTTGAATTTGAATTTGATCGCTCTCAATTAACTGTCTTTTCGCATTGATTTACTGAATTACTGAATATACGAATACTGTATGTGATACTACGTACGTACGGTGAATTTACGATTAGGAACTAGTTTATACGATTATATATTATAACGTATCTTAGCCTAAAACCATATATGATTTGCGTAAAAACCTTTTTTTTTTATTATAGTTAAGTTTACATATATTGACCACAGATGACCTCTGTGGTCTAGTGGTTCGAGTACCGGACTGCTGATCACGAGGTCGTGGGTTCGATTCCCACGGGACACAAATATTTATGTGATGAATATAAGTGTTTGTGTTCGTCTGGGTGTTTCCTATGTATTATAAGTATGTATTTACAAAAAAAAAGTATATGAGTATTTATATCCATTGTCTAGTACCCATAGTACAAGCTCTGCTTAGTTTGGGACTAGATGGTGATGTGTAAAATGTCGCAGAATATTTATTTTATTTATTTATTTATTTTATTAAATAAAGATATCAAAACTAGAAAATACCTAATCTATAAAATAAATGTGCATTTATCCAGGCATAGTCAGAGAACGAAGGAGACGAGGCGCCACATGACTTTGATATCAGTTGACGTTTCATATCCTATTCTCGAATCAAGAATCGATAATACGCTTATTAATTTGATGTTGTTGGTATAAAAATAATATATTGTTTAATAAATATCAGGTTGTGATTTTTTTTTTCTAAACGTATCCATTAGCTTAAGTTTTCCCTGTGTCGTGGTTGCATTTACAAACACTATTATTTTAGATATACAAATGCCCAGGCTTGGAACAAATACCTTCGATCGGACATATGTATACTTTTCATATATCTGACAGACAAATTGCCTCAACTTTTAATTTTGTATTTATATTACCTTATTACAATGATTGTTTCATCAAGATTTCTTATGGAATATATATTTTATTATGCTCCAATACTATCTACATATTTTCAACTCATCAATATTTATGGATCCGTCTCAAACTTGACAATATTTTTTCGATAACAAGTATTTCAAGACAATTTTTTATATGTCAAAACGGTCATCATAACGTGCCACCGTATTATCTGTCGGTAACTACAAAAAGGTTGTGTTTTATTATCAATTCAATCGATGATGATCCAATTAATTTACGTATTTTTTGTTTTGTTGTCTAATTTATAATTTTTTCTGCGATGCTTTGACCTTATTGCGGAGAAGTTTATGAGATTAAACGAAGACTCATTAATTGGTTTTCGGATAACTGCTTGTCTTTATACCCTTGTGTTAATAAATTAATTATATTACGACGATAGTCGGTAAATGCTTACTAAATTCACTTCAAAATAAGCACGTAATTTTCTGTCCTTGTCGGTATTTATGTTATAATCCAGACACGTTTTAAGTTCTGTAATATCAAGTTTTATGGTCGTTGATGTATGATATCCGTGAACATAATTCTCTGGCTCATAACAATTCTATAACAACTGCTTGATAAAGAAGTTGTAATAAAATTCTTAGCCTGGCGTTAACGGCATTAACAGAGCAGCTGTTCTAACGATTTCAAAAGTCAAACTCAAATGTTTTATTTCATTTACTTTTTAATTGTCGAAACTAGTTGCGTGGTTCCAAATCAGATCAAATTACGGGTCAAATTTAAACAAACAGATTTTGATAGAATACAATTTATTCTTCTAATTGCTCCTCCGTATATTCCCCATAGTATATAAGCAGTGATTCTGGCACTCTATAATTTAATACATTTTCAATCAAAATAAACAACGAGCAATATCTATTTATATTTTATTTCATTTTATCTTATTGGTAACTGTTTTGTGTCCCTTAGATTCGAAATTACCCTTAGAGGTGTAATATAAAATTACTGGGTGAGTGTACCCAGTACTTTTATATTTAACCTCTTTGTATGTATAAAGAAAATGGGTTCGGCTCTCGATAAGATCGCTGGCGTAATATTTAAGTTATTTTGCCCAAGTGAAAACAATCTACAACAAATACATTGAATAAAAAATTGCTGCAAAAGAACACAGAATTATGTAAAAGATGTTCACATTTTTTTTTTATTAATTAATTTAAAAAAAAAGAAACTGCATGGTTTTGTTTCGTCTGCATGGTTATCAAGAATAGTCTCTAAATAATGGGTAATTATTAATAGTACTTCAGTTCAATTTTACTAAATATGGCATGGGTCTCAGGACTCTCTTAAAAGACTATTTGTCAAAAATGAGCTGGTCATTACCCACTTAGGCCAGACGGATATTGTTCTAGAAAGTTTTCGATGACATATAAGTGTTGACGAGAATGCGTGATCATCATTGCAGATGTTTCAAGTATAACATAAAAGCTTGTCATCAGCACAATGTAAGTGTAAATAATAGAATGTCCAGCTTTGACAGATTGCACAATTAATTACAATAGTGACCGAGCCAAGTTGTGACTTATTTACCCGGCGGCCGCTCTACTTGCAATGGATAACGCGGTTAACGGAATTTGTCGTTTTCACCGGCCACCGGCGATAACTATCATCCGAATCCGGAACAACTCAGACGCAACTAAATTTGCGTGAAAATGTTGTATAAACAGACGCTGCCGTTTTATATACTTGTTTGTAAACTTACCGTTTTGCACATGCCTCGCGTGTAGCACATTTTTTCATTACACAAATGTATACTATACTTTTTACACATTAGAAGCTATATTAGTCTGTACGTTTTTGGCAGCGAGAGTGTGGTGATTCGGATCGGAAGTTTAAAATTCGTATCGAGCTTAAACATTCGCTTATGGCGCGTGCGCAGCGTATTAATGATAAAATGATGCACCGAGGAGTTCCTTGTCCACTTATTGTTGGAATGAGGTTTGTGTGTTGGAATTAAGAGAGACTATGAATATATAATTTACATTTATTGAACCGTGCTTGCATTCAGAAGTTTAGTGTTTCCGATGACCGACAAAACCGTAAAATTTCTCTCTTACATACATGGATCTTCAGTTTATTAAAAGCGATGACTCAGGCGAAGAAAAGTAAAACATGCAGAGATACTAAATAACTAAGTAAAGTTTATCTCTACGTACTTTTACTCGTTCATATAAATCGTATCGTTCGCTTGCCTTGCGAAAATACCTCATTTAGATATATGCTATCTAAATGAGGTATTTTCGCACTTTCAGTAGTAAGAAAGTGTTTAACAATATTGACTGTTCTTAACGAATACTGCATAGAAATGTATTATTTATATTAGAATGTTTTATATTTTCAGGGCTAATGCACAAATTAGAAAAGGTAGTTATTTTGTAGACAATCGTATTGAAAGCTGGGTCAGCAGCTGCCATTAGTCGTGATTTGCTCAATCAATTATCGCTATTCACAAATGCATTTTTGTGTCAGTGGGTAAAACTGTAATGGCTTACCAGAGTAATACAATAGATAGTACTATGAACGAGTTTCTCACCCGACCCGCCAATTACGATGCCTAATAGTAGCTTTTGAGTGTTCTTTAAGTGGATTATTTCGGATTGTCTACGAGGTGTTACTGTGTTAATTTAAATAATGTAATAATGGTAAGCTAGTTACATTAAGCTACTTAATTAAACTTTTTTTATGTATAATTGAGAATTTTGAGTAACTGAACTGTCATACAACAAAATAATTCTTAGCTTCTCAAATGATTACCTGATTTTGTTTTTAATAATGAGGTTACATCAATAGATAGAGGTTTGTCTTATAGTCATCGTCAGCCTGAAGACGGTAATGATGATATTGCATTCAATGCGTTATCAAAGGCATGCATTTGTTTCAAATAAGTAATATTGAATAGAAATGGAGATTTTTTTCATTGACTAATTGAATCACGAAGCAAGTTAGTACTTAGTTTACCATCGCTGTATACTGTGCGGAAGTCTGAATGTCTTCCGTGTCTTTACCGTGATATCCTCGTTAGACATGTCTCCAAGAAAGTTGACTACCTATCACATTACAAAAACTCGGCCTTGACTACTCTTGCTTTGTTTGAAACGCTGTTTCCTGGGAAGTAATTAATTAGCTTAAGAAAATAAAGAACGTCACCGTTCAAGATAAATACACAATACTACAATGTTTTTCCTAATAAATCGCTAGTATTTATGTAATTTATATTAAAATGTTACATATTCACAATCCCACTAAAACATTGGCATTGGTCTCTTCTAAATAATAACATAGATAAATGAGAAAGTCCTTATTACATTGTATTTTGTTTTAATATTTTCTTTAATTCGATAATGTTTCGTTCAGAACCCGAATTACTTAAGTAATGTATTTTAATGATTTTCGTCAGCACTACGCGCTAACATTGGTACTGATAGAATTAATTACTCATTTTTGGAATCTAAACTATGAAAAGACTAATTGAGAAGTGATTTACGCTAAAATAAACTAGAATTATATAGCTTAGAGTCGTTAACGGCAAGTATCGCCACCTCAACCTTTTTAAACCTATGCAATTCAAAATATCTTTGTATATTTATTAATGAAAAGAAATACCAAGATATAATTAATACTTTTATGTAAGAATTTTCTAATAGAAAGTTTTACAGTTTGTACTGCAGCTCAAGTATTGCACGTACGAGCTTACAGTTACCAAATGCTTACTTATATCGACTTACATCCGTCGTCTTAGTGAGGCAGTGAAAGAGAAAATAGAATATATTAACAGCTTGTTTCCTTCGTAAATCGCGAACGAGGGGCGTTAAATAAGAGATTTCTCTGAGATAGCGGCTTAAGCACACGATCGGATTTTGATCTCTTAGTCAGATCCTCCTTACACGCTGCAAGGAATAAAATGTACACAAAAAAGGAAACGACTAAGTTGTGTCAGTAAATAATAAATAAAATAAGAAGGTAGTTGTATTCGGTAACACGTCTCATTTGGCTCACCATATTCTATTTATAAATATATCTACCTTTTTACATAAATATAGATTACATTTTTTATTTGCGTTCATAAAAGCTTTTGCCTAATTTGGGGACACTTTGCCCGCATTATATGCACTGTACTAATGTGATGTATCGAAAATATAGAGTTAGTTTAACTAACCTATATGATACAAAAAAAGGTCTAATTATCATGTTTCTTACAATAATCACTAGGTTCAAGATAATAAATACGATGTAAACTACTGCTTAGAAACTGCTAACAATATGTTGTATTTTATAGCGTTAGCAACTTGTCAAAAATAACAACCAGGTATTATTGTTATTGAGGTTTGAAACCGGTTCGTCATTTGCATATTGTTTCGCGAATGTAAGAGAAACCTTTAAAGTTAATTATCACCAGGTACGGCCTCTATAAATTAGGTTAATGTAACGTTAGGCAACCTAGCATCCTTGCAATAAATATGCACTATTGTGAGCGTGATGTTTGAATGACTTACACGTCCATAGGCCTTCTAGCGGTCATGCCATGTCTCCAATATTGATGCAAGTACGAGTTGTAATACAAAGTGGTATTGATACTTTTCTCAATTGAAAGTATCCTCAAATTATTACAGAAATACGTTGTTAATAATGGAGGAAGTGGAGGGAAGTCCTATATTTCCCTGATGAAGACAATTAAAGTCCACAGTTTTAGACAAAAAAAACAGCCAAAATTATACTTTGAAAGAGAAAATTTTGTGTTTATAACTAAACTTCTCGTTTACAGTATAATTTTGGCTCTTTCTTCTAAGACGCAGGACTCATGCTCTATTGTTAAGTGTTACACTTCACACTGCTGTCAAAATCAATTAAGTTGTTAAGTTACATCTTAGTTGCTTTCGTTTACTTTATCAGCACAGTAGGCTCTCACGTTACATTAAATTCATGCTATCGCTTATCAAATCTCCTGTGAAAATATCTTCCGCCTGCTAATAGTCACATGCATTTTTAATATCTACATGTCTGTGCTTTCGTAGTTTCAAAACTAGGGAGTTTGTTTTCCAAATATTTCGTTAAAATAAACTGCCTCGTTGGTCTAACGGTTGTAAAATGCGACGGCTGACCGAGGCGTCTCGGGTTCGATTACCGGGTTGAATAAAGTGTTATTGGATTTTTCTATGAAATTTTCTCAAATTGACGAAGTTTTATAACAATATTACTGAACTGTGATGTTCCTAAAAACACGATATTTCAAGACAGCAGTAGACTATTTGTATTCTACGCTTACTGAAGGAAAGTCACGGTATAAGCTAGAACAATATAAAACGCAGGTTTTCACACAACCATATTCGCAGATCATCTGTACTTCCTATTATTAGTTAGCTTTACTCCAGTCACACACGGGTCCATTCTCATCATAATAATCAATGGCCACAGGGAGTAACTGAACATAATGATGGCAGCCATAGCGTAATGGTGCGAACACAGAAAACACTTTTATTTTATTCCTGTCCAGGCACGGACTCGGTGTATTATTAACACTCGTTCGCAGATTAGTGGCTATTTATTTAACTAAATAAATAAGGACAATTCTTAGGCAAACACAATGAAAGAAAACATAGGTAATCTCGATGATGAGATAATGTTTATATTTTAAGAGTATTTCATCTATTTAGTCACGATATATATTTAATATATGTGGCGTTCACTAGGGGAGGCCTACGTCTAGCAGTGGACGAATATAGGCTGATGATGATGATGATATATTTAAAATTATATTATTAGAAACTAACTATTAGTTTTATAATCTTAATTTTCAATTGCTTGTTAAATGTAACTTACATAATTTGTTTTAAATGAAAACACAAGAAAAAACATAAACTTAAGTTAAGTTAATAAAACTGCAGTTTTTGACTAAAATAAACAAATTATAAAAGAGAATGATTGTCCTCTAGTGTTTCCTTTGTAGTCTGCTTTGTCTGGAACTCATGGTAGCCTTTCAAAATATCCAAAAACTATCCGCGCAAGTCCGTATCTGTTTATTGAAGTCATTATCAAGGAGGTGTCCGTAATTACTGTTTAATGATTATTTTTATATGGCAACACACCGCGAATTGGTCGTGATGGACGTTAGATTGTTTGCGTAAAACATACATCCACTGATGTGAAAATAAACAAACGGGGGACTTTCCAATTGCGTAACTTTAAACAGTAACCATTGGATTCGGTTACGTAGATACGAAGACAGGTTAATATAGTCACGGCTTAAACAAAAGAAAAAGGTTTTGTCGAGATTTAAATTAAGTAACAGTGAAATGGTCATCGTTTAATAAATATTTTCCCTTTATTAAATTCGGTAGAGATTACAAATCTTTTGCTACATTTGATTAGCGGTTCCCAATGTAAGTTAGCTGTATGACATTTGGTTTGTACCTGTTAGAGATTCGTAGCCATATATTGTATGGTTAATTATACATTAATTGACATTCCCTTAAATGAGAGGAGATACGTGCCCAGCAGTGGGACAATATACCAATTGACGTTTTTTTTCAAAAACTAATTTTACAACAACTGCAATTACTATCCGAAAATGAACACAAGACTTTCCTATCACTCAAGCGCCCAACCCGGCGCTATCTAGATTGACACCATCATATTTGCATGCGGACTTGGTAGGCGGAGTGAAAATTGATTGTACACCGCACACTTGCGCAGTGGATCGCGGTCGGTGTGATAGGCAGCCAGCCCGTGGGACCATCTCGACCCATTAACACGAATTGAAAGAGTGACAACGTTGTGACCAGAGTGATTTTGAATTGCCAACTAATGAAAGCTTTGGTCAGGCCTTAAGTCAAATTCTATGCATATTTGCGTAATTGACATCTGTTTTAAAATGTCAAGCTCCTACAGGATATTATTATACAGAAGCTTTTTAATAAGCTACACAAGTACGGTTTAAAGATATTCTTTTTTATTTAATCAAGTTAAAGTACAAAATTGTTCGTATTCATTCGCAAAGAGTAATAATGTTCCATGTTACCTCCTAAGAAAACAAAAACTAATTACTTTATATCCGAATAACATTCCTTTGAGTCTATTCACATCATCGTTCAGCCGAGTGGTCATTAAAACGCGGCGTAACCATTCTCTTTAGATGCAAAAACTTTAGTTCCTAGCTCTGGATGACGCTACGAAACGTAATAGATTCACGGGTGGTCGCCCCTGATGATTGCTGGCCAAGAGCTCAGGATGCGTACAGTCAGCTCCGTAGATTAAGGGCTGTACACAAAAGACACGCCTAGATGAAGCCGGCGGCAAGTCTAAAATTTTGTAGAGAAAATCTTAAACTGCAATATACCAGACATAAATCACGCAAACGATTAATTTCTGGATTTATTGTTCTTTATGCTACGCATTATTGTTTAGCTATAATAAATTATTCTCCACAATAATAATTTTAGTCTTTGGCAACTAAGTAATATGAAATGTTGGTTGTAGAACAATTAAGAAGCCGCTCGCTCGAACTTGGCGCTGCCACCTTTTGAACTCGCGATGTCCTGATTTATCTAATGCCTGACTCGTGAAAATGCTTGTTCCATCCATATACGGCTTAAGTCGTTAACCGTTACCTCTGTCGTAAAGGGTTAAGATAGGCAAAACAGACAAGACGTCGTTTTGCATTTAAACATCCAGACACCATTTTCCTAAACAGTAATTGAAGTTCATTTCAAGCTTTAAAAAATTACGGCTGAAAAAGCATTGCTTGTTTTGTAAATACCTTCATAACGTTTTAAATGTTAATAAACTGAATTTGTGTATTAACGCGCGTTACCGTGGGATTTTTATAGAATTGTATGCTCGATATTTGTACAATATAATAATTGTCCTCTAGGGATTGTGATTGCTATTTATCTGCTTTGCATGAACATTATTTAATTCATCGCGGATCAAAATTTTTTTTAATAAATTTTCGTCATGTTTCTACTTCTTCGTATTTACTCTTACATGGTAAAAATAGTACATTGTTATTTGTCAAAAGACATAGACTAGTCCTATAATAATATTCGAAATTTAACGATAACACTGAGTGAGATGTATTTATTTTCTTTACCTCACCGTAAATATCATAGCTCTATGAAGCTGCAAAGGGTTATAGCTATATTATGTACTAATTCTGTATGATATAATTGCTTGTTCATTTTTATGAGGAAGTATGTTTTATAACAGTACCTGCAAGAAGTATACAAAATAATGTTACTTTCCAGGTTCTAGGGACATACTACAACCCATCTTACCTTGTAGCAAGTTCAATCCCCGTAACGGTCATCGTTTTCTCATATTAGAAACACCGTTAAACGTGGTACAATATTTCCAGATACCCTACCTAAATACTCTATGTTCATTGTGTCCCTTTATTTATGTTATGTCTTTGAATGTGTGCTAAAACTTCACGACTTCAGTCGGTCGTCTTATTTCCGAAGCTGACGTTACTTCAGTCACGAGTGAAGCTATTCGCTATTCAATTACTCTGTGCAATAAGACATGAGTAGGAATACGCTGTGGAGAAATTAAAGGCGTGTACCACAAAGATAATAATGTTCCACTGCGTTTATGTCTGGCTGTAATTAGATCTCATTGGATTTAACGTTTTGAAAGTAAACGTGTTTAAATTATTTTGTTCGGAAATCGTTGGGAAATTATTACAAGGAGTTATGGTTTCCTACTAGTAATTATTTTAATATATCTGTCACATCCTTATTTACATTATAAAAATTTCTACCATATAAATCTTTCTTCATCTTCATATAAACTCTAGAGGAGTATGCGTGATGTTCTTAAAAAGAAGCAAACTGTTTCTATTTAAGAACATCACGCAAGAAAACGAAGCAAATCTCTAAGTTTGATGCGGCCAAAATGTTACGGCATTTCAGTATTTCACAAAAACACAATGGTTAATACCAGTCGCGCTACGAAAGCTACAAAATTACATCCGCACTCAATTTATATCATACATATATTAAGTAAAAGAAACTTATTATTATGTTTTGCGTAAAGCACTTAGTATACCGCAACATTATTGTTACATGCACGGAACATCAAGGATGTCATAACTTAGCAAAATTATGGACTCACACAAAACTGACCACTGACTACGCATTTCACTTTCAATAAAAAGCCTAATCGTGACATTAACAGAATAACACTGATTGTGTGAGTGAGGATTCCATTAATCTTTTGGTAACAACTCGATTAAATATATGTTTGCGGATTGCTCATTGAGTCATTGCGTGCCTTTGGTGACTAAAAAGTTTTTTTTTCTAATCCACATTAGAAAAAATAATTATAAACAGCTGAAATGTTCACCTACCTACTAACCTCATGATGAATCCTCGTTACGTGAAAAGCGCACATCTAGTGCATGAAACGGTAATAAAAATAATGTTAAACCACAACGCAGTATAAATTTCCTCTGTATTGTCGATGTCGACTACATTCGATGTTAAAATAGTGTGTCCGTACGCTGTTATCCCAAGCAAGCGTAAGAATCAATTGAAGAAATTCAATTACTGTGGTGTACGCCACCATAATGTAGTAACTAGGCGATGCAAATTGTAAATTTCCGAGAGCTAATGCTACTTGTGCTCAATTACAAAGAACGTGTGTATGCTTCTAAACGTGCGGAAAGCACGTATTTTAAACACTTCTAATACATTCCTATTTTTCGTTATGCAAGATAGTACTACTTTATCATATCCTGTAATGTGTGTTAGGGAACATAGTGCCTATTAGTACCCAGTTATCAGTCTCTTACAAAGTATTTTTGAAAACAATTGTTATAATTTGTAAGGTACTTTAGTGGAAAAAAATATATATTAATAATATCATTAATCGCTCTTTAGCGATAAGACCGCCATTGTACCCTTATTTTATGAATAATAATATATTATTAATGTAATTCTTTTTGGTGTACAATAAAGTATATTCTATCTATCTATCTATCTATCATTATAACTAAGTAATAATTACACCGAACAATTATTATGTAAGATTCAACCGTGCGTGCCTAAGTCAGTCTACACATGGAGACTCCTCATCTCGCCTCGTGTACTCTTCATTAAGCTCTCGGCTCCTGTTGTCATACGGTTACATTACGAGAATCATTAGTGGTAGTCAGATATCTGAAAATCGTGACAACCACTTTAACCTTACAATGTAGGTACTCGCATTTACCAATAAGCGGTTTGCAGAGGTTTTATGAATCCATATCCGACATTTGATAGATTGGCACCAAACCCAACATTATTGGTATAAGGATGAAATCAAATGAAATCACCTCTTTGACAAAATTTTCCATTTCAATTTAATTCATTGTTTTGGTTCGTCTTTTATCGCATCGACCGGCGGCAGAAAATCTGTCATAATATGTATGTAGTTCGAAAATCACCTTTCGGCGCAGCGGTGTGCGATTTGAGGCTTGCTCTCATTTTAACAGTGCGAGTCGCATGCAGTATGTATAGAGTAACGTGAGATACTTCTAATGATGCTCCAGCTTTTACCCCCCAAATATAGTATAATAGCTAGCCCTGTGGTCCTATCATAAAAATATATGAAAGAAAGACTCTCGTTTAAGAAACTACAGAATAACAAAAAAATTGAATTTGTCGTCTACATAACGCTATTGGTTGACTTAAAAAAAAGGATTCTTTATTGGACACATACATAAATGATTTTTTATGTATGTAAACCGATTACACAGGGAGTACGTGATCAATTTCCGTAATTCTTTTTTTTAATTGACAGAATAAAAATGAAATGGTCCCATTTATTCGAAATTGGCTTTGCATTTCAAATGGCATAAAAAAAAGAAGTTTCTCTTAGGACTTCAACTAGAATTATTTAATGCCAAAAAAAGTGTTTATTCCAGCCTGGTGTAGGTATCTGCCTATTCTTAGTTCAATGCCTTTATTTTAGATTGTTTAAAAGAGTTAAAAGAACTGAGAATGCCATTGAACTGGACACTTCGACTGAAAAAACTTTTTGAGCAAAGATAAAACACATACTTATTTACATGAGTGACTTGCCATCCAACACATACTCTAACAATATCTTTGATTAGATCAATTCCTTATTGCTGTTGTGGTCGCGATTGCGGCTACTGAACACTATGTCCTTTTGGGTTTCCCAAGCCGTGTAAAATAATACTATTTAATGGAGGATTATTTTTTACAACATTTTAATTTGCCCATTACCCACAAATCCCAACTCCAAATTACCATAACAGGGACATCCCTATCACTCTGTACATAAAAGAGACGGATTGTGGGTGTATATCAATAATACACAAACCGAAATCTAATCACCAACTACATATCCTACTAATATTATAAACGTGAAAGTTTGTAAGTATGGATGTTTGTTACTCTTTCACGCAAAAACCCTTAACAGATTTGAATGAAATTTAGCATACAAATAGTTTATTACCGGGTTTAACACATAGGCTACTTTTTATACAATATAAACGAATATCTTAGGAGTAATCGTAAAAAAAAAAAAATTGTGTGACGCGCTAAAGAGCTGTGGTAGCCACCACAGTTCTTTATCGCGTTCGATGTGTCATGTCAGTTTTGATAGGTTCTCCGTTGCTATGTACGTTATTGCTATATAGCGATATAGACGTCGCTATACACATAGTGGATCATCTATATTTATTTATTTATTCTATGGAAACGGGGGCGAAATGAGGAGGAGAAATTAGTATTAAATTGCGCGGGCGAAGCTGCGAGCATCAGCTAGTCTTCCATAACTACATAATATTCTTTAACTATATTCTTTGAAATACCCAAAACTTTATACAGGGATGAACCTAACTACTTTATACGTACTTACAGGCATGATAGTAAAGAAGGTAATCTATTATACCACACATGCCTAATTAACATTGTTTCGAAAACACAAAAAACTAAATGCACTATTTGATCAGTCGATTATTTCTTTACTACGCTACCTATTCAATTTATTAGCGTCGATATAATTAACAAAGTGGCTGTGTTGGAAGTGTTTTTACGCCTTAAAAAACTCATTTACAGTGCGAATTAGTGGAATAAGGCGGGCTTTTTCCCGAGCCATTTGTTACGTTATTATATCGTAATCTCTGATTAGTTACACTCTACGGAACAGGCCTATTCGGTGAGCTATTTTATCTTTACTAGCCCAACGGCATAACTGTACTTCTTAGAGTCGCGATTTTTTTCTTTCTTCCCTAGTTCTCACCGTTTTAAGGTCGAAGAGATTTACGACCTTTGAATAAAAATATTTCGTATTGAAATATTTTTTATTTGAAGTCGAGCACATTTAATATTAACTACTTAACATTAACAATGTACGATTTAATTCGCTTTCTTAGCATTGTCGGGGTCAGAGCAACGAATTATAAAATTCTCAGTTATGTCTAGTTGACAATAAAGCTAAATTTTATTTTGAGTACATTTTTATTCAAGCGCAATGTCCACTTACGTATTAGACGCATAATTTTCGCTAACGCGTACACCATTTCTCCGGCTATTCATTCGCTTGCGATAAACTGAATCGTGACCAGATACTTTGACGCCATAAAAAGCATGATTCGATCTTTATTAGCGAAATGTGTGTCGATTCAGTTGACGATTAATACGTAATTCAAAGAAAATATGAGTACAAAGTGCCGTTTTTGTAAAAAGCTAACTTATCTCTCATAGTCACGTTTCTGATTGCGGAATGATAACAAACTGACGATCTTAGTTCTAAGACATAATAAATATAAAAAGAATACCGTTTTCTTAGTTATATCGTTGGAACACAGACGTGGCTAAATAAACATAATATTGTAATTTTTTCGAAACACGTATGTTTTTATTTCCTTCTGTTTTCAAAATAAAAATGCAACGATGATTTATTGATGTATAACTTAATAATGAATACCATCATTATGATGGATAATTATACTCCTAGTATCACGCGATAATGTCACAGACCATTAACTTATTGCTATACGTAGTTCAAGCGGCACCGCGCCGGTGCGAATTTCATTTTTACAAAATTTTATTTTTTTATGTTGAAAACGTTTACATCTGTATATTAACAGTAGAATAAATAACACTTAATTTAAATTATTATTAACCTGAATATATATATTTATATACATATATGTCCGTCAGGGTATTGACATCCACTGCTGAACGACGGCCTCACTAATTAATTTATCTAAATCTTAAATTCACACTTCAATAACTATTAGTACTAGGTACTTTATTTATCTATTCAGTGTTGCAAATTGTAAATTTATTTTTTAACTAAAATTCTTCATCTCTATACAGACCAATATCCTTACCAGCTGTACCTGCCACGGAAACAAATACACTGCAATTTTATCTTAATTCAGCCAAGTGTGACAATCTTACGAAATTTCAGTTTGGTTTTCAGAATAAGTATTCGGAACACGGAACGCACGCTATCCGTGAGCGTGCCCTTACGCCGTGGACGTAATTGTTCGTAAATTGATGCGTAATAATGATGAAAATCTCGGTGTTGCACCGTCCGTGTGTGTTGCATGTTGCATGTCAATGATCCCGTATCCGAATGATCTCGGAACAAAAAGTTATTAGATTGATTGCGTATTTTAGCACGTTTCACACGATACTATGTTTTATCGCGCCTGCATCGCGCACGCGTTGATGTCTACGATCGATTGTGATTTACTTGCCTTGTAATGCTGCCACTGCGTTGTTTACTGGGTGGTTAGCTATAGAAGTAGAATACCCTAATTTTAAAACTCGAGTTGTAAAAAATAACATGTAAGTTCTACGTATTACATCGTCATATTAGTGTAATTGGTCTATGATAGTTCTAGTTAAATTATAAAATAAATAAATTATTATGGATTGTCTCACCGCTCAGGACTGGTCTTATCTTAAAAAGATAAGTTTAAGTTACCACGCTGACCTAGCGGGATTGCAGGCTTCAAATGCCGTCGAGAGAACTTCACTATGTTTTCCTTCTCCTTTTCAGCGAGTAATATTACGATAAACGACGAAGTAATTAATATACACGACCACGACGCGATTGCGAGAAATACGTACCTTGGATACGAGCCAGAAAATTATAACTTGGCAGTCCGTGGTCATATAACTAAGTTATCACTGCTTAACGTATTAATTAATTATTGCTACCTAATATTCAAACTAATAGCTGATAGCTATGCTTATTTTGTACACTTACTAAAAACAGCTTACGAAAGAAAGCTACTTTTTATCTTTATATTTTATATGTATAGGGACCTATACATATAAAATATAAAGCCCATGAGCATGATTCTTTAAAAGATCTTATAATATCAATATACCGCGATAAAATCCGTAAAGAGGTCATTTTGTTTCGTTTCCAACAAATCCTTACATTGTTATGTTATTAACATTATACATATGAATAGTAACACATATTTCTGTTCAATGAACTATAACTTTGCAAGGAATCCCAAACTATCAAATTAATTTATGGGTGACTATTGCATGTAAACAACCTTCGAGGACTACAGTAATCTAGCGATACCTTGAAATAATAATAATAATTTAATATTCTTACTGAAGAATATTAAAAACTACGTTTGTTGTTTTAGGTACTGACCTAAAACCACAAACGTAGTTTTTTTATTGTATTTTAATAAATTTATAATCAACAAAACAATGATAAAATTGATATCGAAACATTTATTCATTTTCTTTTAATAATTTAACTTAGTATAACTATACATAATAAACAAAAAAGGAAGACGTACCACATCGCAGGTATCATTGTACAAACACCAACATTCTACCCTATTTACATAGATACAGCGTTAATAAAACTTCTAGAAGTTTCCTGTACAAAACTCTAGTTAGAGAAAACATTCGCCAATTATAATTATTATAAACACTGGTATCATCCATAGATACTACATTATATTAACACATTTTAGGAATGGATTAGTGTCACACGTTAGTGACGCGAGTAACAACCAACTGGTATCAGTCAATTCCAAAACCCAATACTATAAGTTATTTAAAACTTACAACCTTAAGATATGGCTATCAAATAACTCGTTTTCGTATAACAGAAATTATTATTATACAATTTTTCAACATAAACAAAACAATGAACATAACTTTGTCTCCTTGACTGGAATTGGAAGACTCGGGACAAACGCAACAAACTACGTAAGTATGGCAAGTAAATAATTAAAATATGAAAAATAATAATTTAAACTAAACGTTTGGAATGATTTGACTTACACTAAAATTATTTACACGATTACGATTATAACAGAAACAGTGCGTAATACAAAGTACTTAAAATAAGATATTTACAGTATCTGTATCGTTTAAATATCGTTGTACATTAATTAAAAGCTTACATTGTTCGTGTATTTGATCGGTCACATGGACTAGCGTACGATCTGACGATCAAAATTGGTATCGGTATCCGAAACCGTAAATAGAGACATCACTGCCGATGCCGTTTAAATTATTTAACAAATTAATCATTCTTTTTTAAAACCAAACATGCTTAACACTTTTGTACTAAACAGGTAATGAGCAAAGCAATCTTCGTTGTGTGCTCTTGAAAGCTGTGGAGCGCGTTCAATGTACAGTTTTAAGTACATTTTAGCTGAATCACATTGTTGAAGGCTATTGAGGGTTGTTGATTCAATCTTTGTCTCCTACGAATCTATAGGCGTCAGGAGGGGGCTCGGGCATGCAGTACCCATGGTAGGTGCGGATGTCTTCTGCTGCGTACGTGATGCCGGCCAGCACTCCCGTCTCCGTGTGGTGCCTCGGGCAGGTGTGACCTCGTGGACATTGACAGATGGTATTCGCGTTCACTTCGTCGATTTGTTCATGTCGCCTCCTCGCGCTAAATAGTTTGCATGGCTCCTTTCTTGAACACCGTAACCTCTGTAAAAGATAAACATACCTTTTATTAATATGAAATTAATGTGGATATTTCATCTTTAAAATATATAAAAGAGCAATGTTGCAAAATCTCATGCTAGTGGAATCTTTTAAAACCCTCCATCTAACGGCTCAAACTCAAACTAAAATCGAAAGTCATATTAAAGCTACTCACGCTTTGCGGCGAGCACGCGAACTGGTATTGGTTCCCCTGTTCCCCGCTAGGTGTCGTGTACGGCAGTTTCTTCAACAGATACGTCACTGACAACTTGGGACAATGACAGTTGACGATTTGCTGGGTTGCATTGCTGTCAGGAAACGAGTAGATGATCCAAGCAGCATCCTTGAAGTACTTGCACTTCGGCAGACGTTTGACGGGCTCACATGTCTTGTATAGCGTCGTCTTGTCCGATAAAGTGTGGTTGTCGTCACTAGTTAGATCACTGTAATGAGAAAAAGTTACAAATTAAATAATAATCAAATGGTTCAAAAAGTATCACCGATGAAGATTTCAAAATAATAGTACAGTTGTTCGACATTCCATGAATTCATAGTCCGTTAGTGGTATCGTTAAATCAAACTGCAAACACCAATGACTCAGGGATAATTACGTTTTATGCTAGATTTAATTCTGTATAAAGTGGAATTCCTGTCCAGATTCGTCATCATCCTGTAAATTTTATATCAAACCGCGATTAGAAAGTCGATGATCTAAACCAGTTAAGTGGTGCGTAGTCAAAAATATAAAAATACACTTTGGATATTCCGTTAAAATGTACTATTATTGTTGATATATTTTTTACCGCATTTAAGCCCATTTGACAAGACGCGGTGCAACTAACCCGAAAACGTCAGTAATTTTGGATAAGTGACGTTTTCTCGTTTTGTTATTTATAATGCACTAAAAACGAATATATTAATACCTAATATGATAATACTAACGCTCAAGACCTATTGCCAAAATGTTAGAAAATTTAAATAAATAATGGCCTCGAGCGCAATCAATTTACTATAATGTGATCTCTTAATGGGAAACCCTGTCAAAGGTTGGAATAACAATAACTTAATATTTTAATAAATTATATCTTATAAATAGAAGGGTCAGTGTAGATCTTGCGATTACCCATTATTTCCCTTATGCAAATTCAATCAAACCCGGGACTCGTTATAAAAACAATAATATAATAATTGAATAATATTTGAAGTTACTGAAAGAGGGATAAAATTTCGAGTCTATATAGAAAGAGTTGGAAACAAAAAACACGTTGCCAGATTTCTTCTTAACAAAGTAAAAGAAGAAAAAGAACTCCTGAAAGCTTTTTTATACAGAAAACGAAGAGAGCAACAAAGTATTTTCTGTAGCTTTCAAGCTGTTGTTTAATTAAACAAGATTTAAGATTGAACAACCCAAAAGTATGGTTCCAGGTTCTACAAACTTCGAAACATATTAAAACTATTTGGGGCCGGGTTACGAAACATTAAAATACTAACCTAGAGCATGGTCTATGTCCCAAACAACGACACTTCCTCTCGATCCAGGGTTGCGTCGCATCGTATAGATCTACTTTACTGCACACCTGTCTCGGCCTGCAATCTGGAAGGTCCTCCTCTGAACCCTGAAATAAACAGAAAATCTTTATTAGTACTGTTTACGGACCATCTTAATAGTCAAAATTTGGAACTATCCTCGACTGTCTATACAAAGACACGTTAAAAGGCTTGTATTTAAATAACCCTACTGTGAAGAATACATGTTAGCTTCTGCCAAAAAACATGTTCCTTAATAAAGAAAAACACGATACCAGACATAATCGAACACAATAACATACAAACATGACCCAATCATTACACTGGCGTGTGTACAATGAGCGGTATGCACGGAAACCATCAAAATTCGCGTGCAATGTTTGCCATTCAACTCGCGTCGCATACTAAATCACATTTGGTAGGTACATACGTTCAATTCGTCACGTCGAACAATACGAAAATTCAAAAGGAATCAATCATCACCACAAAAGAAGACTGCGTGGGAAATACGGAAGGTGTCTTAGGACACCTGCCTTCAGAATATAATGAAAGATTATTATGAACGAGTCCGAAATGATGTTAATCATAACGTTCCGAAAAAAAATCTCAAATGAACATGTGCTCTGGTTCTTTTCTGTTTTTTGCTTCGAAAAGGACCATCGGTCGTACTTCCGACCGGAAGACGTGCCATTCGGCAACCTGTTAGCTGTGGGAACATTTTTTCCTGCGAAGACTTGCAGGGCTACTGCGCTCACCTATAATTAAGCTATTATTGCCTGTTATAAATTATTATGTTTAATTGGAACGGTCGACATCCGATGAATAGTTTTAATTTCCTTTTTCATTTGTGAGTTTTTCTGATCGAGAATGTAATTTTATTTGTACTGCTACTTGGGCTTATCTTTATTATAACAATTTATAATTGATTACTCTTTATTGCATTTTTGGTATTTAGTAAATCATACACCCGTATAATAATTTTGTATTCCGAACCGTTGTCTTAGTACCTAGTCTTTACAGTCGGATGTCGGATATCATATAATTATGTCAAGGCCTGACATGTGATATAAACTATTTTAAAATATTTTATCCATTTTTACTTTCCAGAAAATCCTAAAAGAAATATTCATCAATAAAAAATATATAGGCATTATAACAAGAAATATAATAAAACTCAGTTAATTTAAATTCTTGTCAGCACATCAACTATGAGTTCTGACAACCCTGTACATGCAAAGGTGTGAAAAAATTATGTGTTTTTTTCGTTGTTCCGGATATGCTTCCCGTTTCTTGTGTATTGCGATAGATTTCGCGGAAACGGCCTTAGTTTGATCTCCTAAACACCGGATACAGCCCTTTTGTGTAACAAACAAAAAGTACAACATATAGACACAATGTATGGGTTGTTGACTTCAACGTCAAGAGTTTGCCTTTATTTAACGGAGTCTCGGTGACGCCTTGAATGCTAATGTCGTTTGTAAGAAAAATACATTTCGGACGCACCTCATTGAATTCCTAATAAGGCTCACAAAAATACAATAGTACTACGATGTACTAAACAGTTTTACTAATGTTGTTAGTTTCGGGAAATACTGTCTGTAAAGGATGTTTTGAAAGACAGTTTATGATTATCGCCAAGGGGTCGCATGCTGATAATTTATTTTGGAATATACGATCAACGATCACACATTATATTATAAAAACTAATCTGAAGTCATGGATTATGCCCGGGGTTCAATCCTCAGATGTTCTTGATTGTCTGGAAACTATAGTGAAACTTGAACGACGGCGCGTAGACGTTTTCTTTCAAATGAATTAGCAAACGCACTTATTCGAATG
The DNA here is from genome assembly GCA_905163465.1 of Craniophora ligustri. NCBI lineage: Eukaryota > Metazoa > Arthropoda > Insecta > Lepidoptera > Noctuidae > Craniophora > Craniophora ligustri. Next base: position 6,324,822 of record LR990970.1, read on the forward strand.
TTGCTTCGTCAATTAGTTACCGTATTTTAAGTTTAAAATGGCTTGAAGATTCAGGTACCCAGGTCTATAGACAAGCCTTTCTTAATGCAAAAGTTTGGCTTAGTTATTAATTTTTTTAAATGCATGGTATGGTACCCAAATGTATTTTAGCAGTTTTATGCAAACATAAAAGTATTTAACAAACGTGGGTTTTTTGTAATTAATATTGCAACTATAAATTATAAAAACCATCGTCGCTTGACATCGGCGATTCAAAATAATGTTGCAGTTTTTATAGCATTATTTAATGTAAACTGACCATATAGATATATCACTATAGTAGGTATACTTTAATGTATACAAAAAGAAATTATATATTTTTAATGTTTCGATATCCATTGTCGTAGCACTCGTAGTCAATGCACTAAATTAAACATAAAGCTTAGTTGAAATAGACATTCTCTGATAGTGGCTTTATTGACAGATTAGTGATGTCGTAAGAACGTCACATTCGCTGGCATGTGTTTAGTTCCCATGTAATTTGGGGCGCTCCTATTGCCATCAACCGGGCCCGAATCCCATCTCCGAGCAGCTATTGAGAATTTCATGAAATAACCCAATAACTATTTACTTCTGGGATTCGCACAACAACTAGACCAACGAGGTAGGTTAAACTGCAATTTTGCAGGTCTCCAAATAATTGCAACATTTTTAAGTTTAAACTCTAACAATGCAATGCGCTAGCTCGGCGGTAACCTAACCACTGCCTAAGTCCCTTGGCGGGTGCGGGTGCGGGGGTCGGGGGCCGCGGCATCCGGTCCATCGAACAGGTGGCGCGCGCGCCGCGCCCACACTAATAAAATAATTTGTTACCACTGCCGACCTTCCACAACCTTCTCCATACAACTGACCCTTTCTAACGTACGTGTAATGTATGTTACTGTCTCGGTCGCACTGTTTCAGTTTTCAGAGCTCAAAATAATCCTTTTGATGAAGGACTATTTTGAGCAGTGAATTGAGAAAAGGACATCATATTCGGGCTTTTGGTATTTCAATCAACTGATCCCAATTTTCAATAATTCCGTCTACCTAATAATACTACCTATGTACCATATATGTACTTTACTGTAAGTGATTATCCTTAAAATATCTTTGGCTTAGTAAGTTGTCTAGTAATTCGTGAACAAACTTTTTTATCATTGAACTCTAAGGTTATTAATCCATTTGCATTCAAAATTTAACAGGTCACAACAACAATCGCATAATATCGGATTGTCAATTTATTCAATTTCGTTTAAAAATAGGTCCCTTCGGGATCTTTTGCAATGCAAAATGTAGGCTGTATATTTAATTCATACGTTTTCAATCAAAATTAGGGTTGGCGGTCGCATAATCTTCGCTAGAGGGACAAAATTATATAAACAACTTAATGGTTAACGTTTGTAAATTGTTCATTATGTTATTCAAATTTGAATATGATTTAACGATTTTATATATCTTGCATTTTCTATTTTCGTCCAAAAGGACCAATAAATGATTTTAAATACTGTTTGACATTGACATTGGCCATATTATTTTTACTTTTGGTGTTTTTAAGTTTAATTTGAATGTTATAATAATTTAAAACTATTTGAAAAATGAAACCCAAGAAACCTTGAACCTTAATAAAACCCGTCTTTAATTTGATATAATTTAAAGTATCCGTTAAAATCGCTTTAAAATCTGTAGTTCTAACATTCATATTTTCTCATAATTACACGTCCGAAACACCAGTATATATTCGATAAATTATAAAATAACGATTTGTTAGCCTCCGGCTACTGGCGTCCGGATGCTGGTTGTACCATTCCGGGAACACAGGTAGCCGAGAAATTACTAATCCAAGTAATTACTCCATAGCCGACGGTCACATGTTATTTATTACTTTCGTAATTAGGGGAAAGCCCCCGGCTACGGCTACGTATTAATAGCGTACGGCTAAAATGTATAGAAAACAGAGCCAGATATGATTTTAATTATTATATTGATACGGTTGCGAGTGTTCTTGGAATTTGCAATTTGAAATTTACAAAGCCTACCTCAATCGGCAGATAGTGGTCCTTAATGAACCGCTAATTTCTAATATGACCTGAGTTTATTTTAGTATGGTAAATATATGCGATAAAAAGCCTAATAAGTGCGAAATCCGTAATAAAAATACTAGGCAGGTAGTCTCTAACACTAATAACTTCAGTGAAAGATACAGTCATAAAAATAAAGAGCCTATAAAACTAATTTAAATTACCGACCATCACTTTATGACACTATAAATCTTAGGCTTTTATCCGACATATATAATGTTATAATCAAAATATTTATATTATACCATTTTAATTTTACTACACCCTATAAATCAGGTAGACGGATAATTAAATATTTCCATAGGCCGTGAGCTCCGTAGCCTACGAGGCGCGCTTCAAACTCGCGTTTAAAAGACATCAACGGCTCACGTATCAGTAATGTCAGCGAGTATCAATGAATGAACGCACGCGCCTCTAATCGTCACTGTATAGTTGTATACATACATTGTCACACATATGTGTCCAATGACACCGGCAGTTATGAAACAACTTGTATAATGTTCGTACGTTATTATGCCTACGCGAATGTAAACAATTTTAAACGACGCGTTTGTGGTGAATAAAGTTGCAAGCGATTATGACTGTGACTGTACATTTGAGCGTGTTTTTTAAATAGCTTTCCGCACATTATTTATTGAAATCTGATTCTTGGTAGTGATAATGAAAATCAAAACCTTACCGTACAATGAACAGCGTACCATGTGTCTCCACGAATGTTTCGGTCGGCTATTTGTAAAGACGTAATTTTCTATAGACTTGCCACTATTCACATAATCAACGTATACTATAAAGAATGATAACCCTCCAAAACTACATACCTATAGTTTAGAGGGAAGAGCACAGAAAAGCAACTCTCAAACGAACTTCCTCATATTACAACTACAACACACATCCGCAACGGTTGCATCATTTCGAAAAGACTAAACCGCCCACACGAGGGAAGCTCTTACGACGTTACGTTTCGAAGGTGTTGGTATAATGTCTAAGCATACAGGCGACCCCATTGTGGGCCAGGGCATCCGGAGCGGTCCATTGACGACACACGTGGTCGCCCCTTGAGACGGAAGCCGGGCCCAGTTCGTCTTCCACGGTAATCCTGCTCGAGTGTCGCCTACTTGAGTCTTGTAACTGACATGACTAAAGTTTTTCTGAACACCTCGGTTTCGGGGCCATGGATTCAATTGGGATATTAATTTCATTTTTAAAATCGCATCTTTCAAGTTGTGCTTCAAAACCCTAATTTGATTTTGAATTGAAAATATGTATATTCATAATGTAGACATTACCTAATATATTTTGCTTATTAAATCAATGCCTTATATTTTTTCATCTGAATAATGATTCGGAAGAAAACCAAAAAGAGATTATCAAGATAAAAGTTGGAATTGAACAAAAACTGACAAGATTTGGTTCGTGTTTATTTTTGAACCACAGAGAGGGTGTTTAGTGTTTTTATGGCGTAACGCAGGTGCCTCTGGTTCTTTTCTGAAGCTTATTGCCTTTTTTTTTTCATTAATATTCTCGAGAGCTGTGTATATAGACGCGTAAGTTTTGATTTTATTTTTTTGCGGTGCATATTGAAAAATATTCACCCGCAATTCTTCCAATTTAGTTGGATTGACACAATACCGTCCGTTTTATCTGTCATATTTCTATATAAAATTTCATCTTTTTCTTTGCTTTTAACACTGTCTGTCACATAAGTAACAGATATCTAATCAAAGTCTTGAACTCATATTAGGTAAGCATCACAATTACGAAAAAAAAAACTATTTATCAATATTCAGATTATCGTAGATATAAGAGAACTAAGGCTCCAGAATTGTACACAATGACTTAACTTTCCCAACATTGTGCCTGTCCTGGCTTTACCCGCGTCCTGACGAGGTCATTTTTTATCATCACATTTCTTTGTTGACGCGTGTCCCACTGTCACGCTTTTTGTCCGTTCCAGCCGTGGCGAAGCGTAAATTATCTCATTATTTCTATTGATTTTATTTTTCTTTAAATCCGGCTTGTAGGATGACTTTATTTTACATTTTCATTGGACAAGTCCATTTTACTACTACTTTATTGGTAAGTACTTGTATTTTTTTGTTTCATTTTATATATACATACATATATGCATCACTTTTTGCAATCCTACTGAAACCGGAATTCTAAGCATAAATTGTTGAATTGAGTATTGTAATTTCTATTTAAAAGTGAATACAACTTTGTCGGTATTCTTTAACCTTTATTCCCGTTATGTCAACTTCATGACATGCATATCCTGCATATTTTTTTATGATATCATTCAATACAATAATAATTTAAGGCATAATATTTGTTGCAATATATTGGCATATGAATAATATACATATATATTTACGTATGTCAAAATGTAAATAACTTGTTTAAAAAAAAAAACATAGTTCATGCATTAAAATACATATGTAAGAAAAATATCTTACATTAATTTACTTCTCTTGACATCCAAGTAAACAAAATCTGACTTATAACAGATATCGCTTGTTTCTTATCATCTGTCTCTACCTGAGATGAACATATCCTCATACTTTTAATGAATTAATGAAGGTCTCGTTCTACTAGATACATATATCTTACTTTTCGCAGGACATTCTGATATAATCTAGGTTATATTCAAATGTAGGGTCCCGGTACGTACCCTCGGAATCCTGCATGGGCCCGACGATGGGGTTGGTAGTGCGGTTTTTAGTCAGTAGTAGATCACCCACTCTTGGTTGAAACTGACATTCCCTGGGGCACTTAGGTATTTTCTAGTCAATAACCAACGAATGCCAAATAAATACCAACTAATTATACCAAAACATATAATTATAAAAAAAAAATAACTACTTGAAATTTTATAAACGACTTAAAATATTATAATTTGACTAAACGAAGTCACGGAATCAACACATACTAAGCATCCGTTACGAATTGGCAATTATTATCAAAATATCCAAACAAAAGAAATAAGCTAATCAAATGGCGCCAGACAATTCGAAGCTTAATGAAAAAACTTGGCATAAAGAATATGTTACCTGATTTGAACAATTTTATGCGAAGTTTTTACGACTTTTTAAATATGTGTCAGGTATTTTATTTATTAATAAACTCGTCTTTATCATTAATTGCTTCACAGGCGCCTTCACTCTATATTTGCCACATTGTTAATTGAATAGTTAGGTCTTTATAACTATAATCAAATGCAGTTTTAAAAATAAAATGATTGGCGTGTCTTATTTTTTTATACGTAGAATATTTACATAACCGTATAGAACAGAACAATCTTCTTATAAATGGCATACTTTAATAATATGCACTGGTAAAATACATCGGAGGTTCATATTAAAAACAAAACTACCGGTGCTGCGAAAGAAAAGTAATCTATGATTTTTTGCAATATCTTGACTATCAAGGTGTGAATCTTTTTCACACCTACACATCAACATTTGTTGTGTAATGGAAAATTGTGATAGTGCACAAAAACGGGGCGGCACCCGAGGTCGACGCCTAATAATGTTTTAATAATGATTGATGACACCTATACACGACGTAAGCGGGTAATATCCTTAGCAACATCGATGACGTCTGAGTTTTGGACTATACCTATCGTAACGGCTCTCTCAGAAATTGTTATTTCACGCAAAGATAAAATTAAGAATTAATTATCTTTTTTGTATCAAGCTTCAAATGAATTTGTTATGATAAAACTTTATAGGTAAGTAGTTTATGATTTAAGTTTCGTTTTAGGGTAAAGCGTGCGTCATTTCTCATTCCCTCCATTAACAACCTTATTTCAGAAATGATGTGTCATACTAGAAAAATAAAAAGAGTTCTGATTCATATTTTTCGCTAACATTAGTGCTTTTCATAAAGTAGGTAACTGCGTTGTGTGGGCTCTGAAGCTTCTTTCATGGAATAGTTTTAACTACAGCTGCAGTTTGAATGTTTCCACGCTAGAACAATTCAAGCCAATAAAACACGACTCTGCTTGTAAGACGCCTGATTAGATGTTTACATGCAAACTGCTTTGACTTCACTTATCTTCAATTTGAGTTGATTTTCTAATTAGATGACGTTATTTTAAGCATTTATTGAAAAGTACTAATACATTAGCCTGATAAGTCCTACGCTCATTTATATGCTGGATCGTCCTCCCTATTCGGCGTTTCAATTTAATATAATCATGATCCAAATTATTTTCTTTCATGAGTCACAACCTCCAAAAGTGAGTATTTAACCCAATTTATTGACGGACATTATAAATGATACAACATGATGTTTTGGTATATTCTTAGTTAACTTTTTCCATCAAACTATTTGTTTAGTCACTTGTTGTCTAGACTCTGTAATTATCTAAAAAAATACGCAATTGTCTAGAAGGAAATCGCTAAATCAAAAACGGAGGCGACAATTGGTTCGCACGATGAGACAAATTGCCGTAGATTGTAACCAAATTGCTAAAGCGATTATTCTATCTCGTCAATAGCGTCGGTCTTTCTTGCAAAGGTGTTGGTGCTGGAATTGAATTATCTTATTGTTTGAGCGGCATCCTTTTTGTATTTACAATTTGAGTCAGCAGTCCTGTTACATGTTATCTCGCAAGACGAAGATGATTTATATCCGCGAGCTCTGATTTTAAGTGGAGTTTATATTAGCAAGGTTGTAAAAACACTGTCGTGCATGTTTCAAAAGATGAATTATGCGGAACATCATAAACGTTGTCATGGCACGTGTCGCCACAAATAGAGCCGAAATCTAAAGCCCCGAGCTTTGAATGCGTTTGCATTTCTTAATGTCATATTACATTATGTAATGAATCTATTCAGATGCTATCAATGAGATGTTCAAAGTGGCCCGCGCAGGATTTAAGAGGTGTGTCGCGTCGGCAGATCACAAACACCCTCTCGTGGTTTTGTTATTCAAATCTTGGGAGCACTAAACTCGACTATTATTTACCAGTCGGCACTTTGACACCCGCAGTGAAACTAAACGGTTGATTACTTCGAACACTGCTGCATCTCCAATCTGGACAATGGCAAAACTGCGATTTTTGTTAAGGACAGATTAAAAAAATGGCATGCTGTTTAATACTCGTATATCTGTCAAATTTAAACCCTCCCATAAAAAATATGAATAAACGACAAGATAACTTTAAATTCCATAGCTTAAAGAGACGAACGATCGGAAAGACGGTTACCGTTACGAATGGGCTTAAAGGTAATGACATAAAAAAACATATTTTTTTATACCAAATAGCACACACGGGCCGGGAGCGAGGCTTGGCCCGTAAGTCATCGAAGCTGTCAAGATAAGAATGAGTGAATGAACACCTGCCGCCACCGGTGTTACGCGTGCGCCTACGCACCCGCGCAACACTCTGATTTTATAATTCCATTTTTAAAAACCTTACAACGACTCACAGTTTGAATTTTATTCCAAGTTTCATACAGTTGATATTCCAGTAAACTAATTGGTAAGTTAGTACTATTATTGAGCAAACGTAATTACAGACGTAGGTCAGAGCGATTATCTTCTTGCATCGACTCTTAAATTAGATATAATAATGATTATCGTTGTTTTTAAATATCTGACAAGATCTGACCATCCGGAACTGCTTTTATTTTTATTGGATTATATGGCTGTATTTATGGTGATATGTAGGTTCTCTGACTTTAGTACCATAAGAATAGAATTTGTATTTGATGTTGTATCCGTGGATGTGTTTTTCCGCATTACTTTTTATTCACGATTTCTTAGTAGTAGATTACTCATGGGGGCTATCCGTGTTTAAAAATTGTATGCTCGACATACATGTGCTATTTGTCGGTTTTAATTGGACTAATTGTTGGGTGGAACCCTTCGTGGAATCTCATAATTATCCTCTCATAAAGCCATAGTGTGTCATCTATTGCAATATTTATATGATATAGTATTTACAACTTATACTAATTATATAAATACTTGCTTTAAGATGTCTCTACGACTCTTCTATGGTTGTATTGCTATAAAAATACAGTGTACGAAATATTTATGTTAATCTTAAATTTGGTTAAAGGCTTGTACACCGTTGATTGATTCCACAATATAACTGAGACACATTTTTTTGGAATTTAAAAACAAGTTTGATTTCTTTTTAAATCCCCTGTTCGTTGTTGATATTTCGAAGCAATGATTAATATTATATTCAGTTCGATCCAATAAGGACTACGTTTAAACCTATTCATCTTGCATTATAAACGTTTTTTAATGTCACCATTATCAGTATTATAATAATTTGTACTGCTTGATTCTGTTTTGTTTTGGCGCCAATTTCTTGACACAGTCTATATTTGAGAAAAGCTTCAAGGAGTTTATTTCGTAAGTTTAATTATATTAAATGCAATTTCAATAGTCAATTGCACGACAATCTTGATTTCTCGAAGGTTGACTTCTTAATGTTCAATGCCAGCGTGGTCAGAGCTTATTGTAAACTTTCAGAAAATAAAAACTGCAAGCTGTCAATACATAATACGATATTTACATTTTGATTCCTTATTAAAGTTCAAAGGGGAAAAAATAAACTTCAAAAGAACAAAAGTAAACTTTAACGTTGTTTTCGCAAAGTAAAAGAAATTGCTACAACAAAACTTACCCCTGTCTGGTACAATATCTTTAGGTCGCCTTTCGATGGCAATGGTATCCTCTTGTGCGGCAAAAACGGCAGTTTGTCTGGCCTCCTCAGGTGAATCTCTCCTGAAGGTCTAAACGCTTCCAACGGTGTCCTGATCACACCACGGACCCCGCAGAGTGCCCACGCCAGCAGCAAAGGGATTAACACATGCATGTTCGTTGCCACTTACAAATACACACAAATAAAAAAGTAACTGTCAGTAGTAACGTTCCAATTGTGAAAAATGTTCGAATTGTGAACGGTGTTCGATATTCGGTGATCGTGCGTGTTCGGGTCGCGTGCGCTGTGTCGCGTTGTGGTCGGGCAAGCTCGGACTGGCGGCAAGCGCGCCGAGGCAGGTACGACTTAGCCTACGCGCCCGGTATAACCACCTCCGACTACGACCAGCACTACTTGATTCTTGAAGCTTTCTTGTGAATTTGGCGCGTCAACATTTCTTTTGACATTTTGGGAGCTTTTGTGTATTTCGTTCAGTATTCAAAATAAGTAAAGTTTATTTGTCACTAAGCAGTACAGTACAAAAAGTTAAGACGCTGACAATGTACAACAAACGGAGAGAACATTCTCAATTTAATAGCTGAATGAATAATGAATAATTAATTATGAATGACTCAAAATCTTAGGGTTTTACCATATTTATATTGTATTAATTTATTTTTGTTACTATGAAAATACAATAAAATAAAAATCACAACATAAAAGATTTACTATTATTCAATATTCTACAGACATATGAACTTTTTTTTCCTCTACCAGTTTTCGAATAGCGAAGTAAACGATCAAGTTAGGAGTCATTTAACTATGGAGTATCAGTAACAAACAATTAAATAAATTGCCCATTAAACTACTACGACTTTTAAATAGGCAGTTAATAAATCCCAGATAGGCAAATCGTCCAAGTGTCAAATTTCCATCGTCGTTATCTAAAGTGATGTAATAAATATTTCTCTTAAAATACCCCCGCGGATCAAGATTGTTCGGTTGCTACGGGTTGACTTCCTACCGACGATGTTTTTTTTACACAATCTTGTTGCTCTGATGGCAAGGGTGTGTTCACAGATACAGCCTGATTAAAAATTCAAAAATATTGGAACAACTTATTTTATAGAACGAGAGTTTTAAGAAACTTGATTTTGTCAGGAAATTATATACTTACCTGTTGTACATAATAATCCTTTAATCTTCCATAATAAATTTTAGGCTTAAATATATTAATATTTTGTGTTTATATGTACCATATCTGTAAGGATTAAGCACAAAATATAATTTTTATATTTAAGCCTTCGTTTTGTTTTCAAGATATAAACATTTAGTACCGTACAGATTTAGGTACTTATTGTAAAGTATAAGTAAGTCAGCCCTTTATCTTTTAAAGTGGTTTTACAATTTCACCACAGTTTCGAAAACAATGCTTCCTTTAAGTAATCCTGTTTCAATGTAATCACTTGAAGTATCTAAACAATAAGAACAACAGATAATTCGGGTGATTGCCGTAACAGGGGGAAACCTGTCTTCCCGTAATATCCACTCGATCAACAAAAGCCGTTGCTACCATCGTGCATATTCAATTGTTTTAAAACAAAACAATGTCATTCATGTTTTCGTAGAACAGGATTTCAACTCATTCATGTGAATTCAAAAAGAATCCATTGTCAGTGTAACGCGAGCTTATATCTGCCGTCTCGCTCGCTCCCATTCACTGTCGTCGCGGCCGCATGAATGAACCGCTTCTTATGAATGGACACAGTCGCTATAGTACTATACGTACCTACCTGCAGATTTTTATGTGTGTTGTTTATATCAAGTTATATGAGTATCGGGAAATACTATATGTACGTGTGTATATGATGGCACGTGGTCAATCGTCTTTTTATTCTATATACGTAATAAATACTCGGCTCGGCGAACGTTAGCTTTGAATCCAGTCGCGATGGAAATATCTTTTGTAGGAGCAAACATTTTTATTATTGAAAATCAAGTAAAGGGTACTAAATTAATGGGCTTTTGATCATCAAAAATAATACACGAGATATTAAAGATCTTCATATAAAAAATAATTTTGGAATGTAGGGCTTTTCTACATATATGTAGAAAAGCCCTAAGTACTTACCTAAGAAAACTGAACATGGTCGCAACCAAATGCGATTATCGATAAGACAATTGCACTTGAATTATTTTAAACTATCGTTATCGAAAAGTGCGATAATATGTCCTTGAGCTTCCTATTTTAAGTTTCTGCTGTGACAACTTAGTTCATAGACACAGAGTCGATCGGTTGCACTTTCGCCAGCCGACTTAGGATGAATGCAAACTTAGTGAATGAAATTCTCTCATTTTGATTTCGTAGTAATCATGTCCAATGATTTAGAACAGAAAGTGGTAATTTTTTTTTAGACATTTTAAACCTAAACGGCCGTAGCTAAAGATCTACTGGTTAGTATTTGACGATTATATCGACGTTAGTTAGTAATGAAACCGAATAAATAATATAAGGTATATTAAACTTCTTGAGAAGTTGAAGTTGTTAACTGACTGACTAGCTTATCAATATTTTTATCACAGCATGAACTTACGTGAAATCATGTCCTAGATATTAACTGCTCATTCACGTACCTATATTAGTAAAAAAATAAAATAAAAAAAATATTTCCGGACATTATTACACAGCGCCATCTAGTTCCGAGCTAAGCAACGAGGCTTGTGTTACGGATACTAGATGGTTGATATTAGTGATGAAAGAGACTCAGTCGTTTATGTCGTGTAAGAAGCGACTAGACTACATTTTGACAGCTAAAGACTGACTTAGTCCTTTAAACCCTTAGCTTTTAGTCTCTTAAGTCTTTTTAGTTCTCGACTAAGGTTTGCGTAGAATAAGCATAGTCTCTAGTGCTTTAAGGCTTATAAGGCGTGTTAGTCTTATAAGGCTTGTAAGTCTTTTAAGGCTTTTAAGTTTGAACTAAAAAGACTCGCCTAGGGAGTCGTGTATGATTGATTAGTTATGACAAATACGTAAATTTACTCCATCTTTTAAGAATTATCAAAAAGACTAATCCCCATTGCAGTAACTACTACTAAGCACTAGCTAAACTCTAAAAGAAAGACTGGACAGCTAATATAAACAGAAATCCTACATCTTTTGTATCATTCATTAGAAGTAAAAAAAAAATAGCCATATTCAGTTGTAAATAATCATTTATTTATTTGTACAATAATTTGTAGCTGTGTTAAATTGAACACAGAAAGTTAAAGGATTTATTTTTTTATTTTTTGGACCGAGATAAAGGTTTATTGCGGTTTATTAACCACGAATATTGCTGTATAGTTATTATTATTGGGACAAAGACTTAAAAGGCTAGCTGTATAAGATTTTATTAACCGACTAAGGTGTAAGCATTTTCTTGAAGGACTGAGTCCTTAAGCTGTTTAAGTCTTCAAGCTAGTCTTATTAGTCTAAAGATAGTCTTTTTAGTCTGAACTAGTTGTTTAAGCCATATTTTAAAGGACTTAAACAACTGAGTCATTGACAACACTAGTTGATATACTACATATATACTTTTTTTTTTGTAAATACATACATATTATACATAGATACATCCATGACTCGGATACAAATGTTTATACTCATCACACAAACATTTGTCCCTACCGGGATTCGAACCCGGGACCCATAGCACAGCAGGCAGCATTAACTACCGCTGAGCTAAACGGGTCGTCGATTAGTGAGAAGAAATAGTAGGTATTTCCTAATTAACCTTCTTTCCTAAGATTACTTTTCCCTTAAAATAGACTCTAGGTATTGTTAGTACTGTATATTATCCATTAATTACTGTACAAATATTTTTACAATAATTAATGAAAACGGTTAATATTTTGTTGAAAAATAACGTATCAAAACTATCATTTGCGAGTCATTTGTTGCCTAAAGATATCAGAGAAATAACCTTTTTTGTAGACAACAAAGACAAATTAATCCTACATCAACCCATTTCACGGTTACGCGTGTCTCACTCAAATACCACGTCATTCTTTTGAAAATCCTCGACACAGATTATGATGTCAGTCTAGTCAGTAGAGTTCACTTGTCAAGTAACAAATCAACTTGACAAGACCTAGATAAATTTCTACGTAATTTTTTTGTTTTTTTTTTCTGTAACAGAGTAACTAGCATGGCAACCAAAATCTCTTTAGTCGATTTTTTTCTAGTAATTGGAATTAAAAATATCCACAATAATTTTCAAATTTATTTTGTAACCTAAACGGTACTAGGTTTATAATATTAACTTACTAAATAACCTTTTTTCGTTATAGTAATTATATATAACTAATGTTAATTAGGACTTGAAATATAATGTAAAAGAATATTTCACATAAAAGTCACTCTATGACCTTTTAAGTATCGCCCTTGTGGTTTTATTACACTTAGCATTAATTAATGATTTCTATATTACACGAAGGAACAATAATGAAAATGTTATAAAGGCGCTACAGATTATAATCGAAGAAGTCATTAATTAAAACTGTTGTGTAATGAAAATAAATAATACTTAAGGTAATGAATAAGCAGTTTAATTTTAATAAATATGTAATACTTAATTAATAATGTTTTACCTGAAAAGTTTACACCAATGACGGGATTCTAAAATGTCAACATTCGCGCAAATTTTGCTGACAAAAATCCGTAAAACATATTAGGACTATTCAATTTAAAATTGTGGACTTCTAGTGTTAGAACGCTACGAAGATTTTTATTCCCGAGAAATCACGATAAAAATCAAACTGTGTCCACTATTCGTAGTCACGTAGCAAGGGTTGTCACGAGGGTTTAGCACCGCTCTCGAAGTCATTGTGTAGTTGACTAGACAATACGTGTCTAGTCAACTACAAAACCCACTTCACTACAAGTGGTCAGCGTTTTTTGCACCTCGCCTTCAAGTGGCCTAAGGGCAGGTATAAAGTGTTGGCACGCGCACTGGCTGATAGGGTTGTCAAAAAATATTGAAGTATGAATATTTATAATAAAAATGTCTTTTTTTAAGAAAATAATGATCTTGATCAAGTATAAAAAATAACAAACGATTTGTACAGTACAATTTTAAAGTACAGTAATAAAAATATATTCGTACAACTGTAGATAGATTGAACTAACACCATACAACTTATTCTAGCATTATTGGGTGTTCTCGAACTCGTGTAGAGTTCAAATATCATATCATAATCATTTATTCAATATAATATATTGAATATATAATATTATTATTATTAATAAAATATTAATAATAGTATATAATCAATATGAAGAAAAAAAAATCACGATTTCTTTCGTTATCAAAACAAATAAATTCTAAATACATTTTATCTTCCAGTTTAAAGTATCGGTAGCCCTGTCTAACAGCTTTTGTTGTCTCAGAATATTCCTTGTTAATAAGATAGGTTTTGTTCTTTGCTTAAAAGTGAGAGATCCGGTTAAGTTTCGAGTATGTTTTTTATAACCGTCCTTATTTAACATGTTTAAGTGATAACAATGGACACCACGTGCTGAACAATTCAAATTGTGGATTATAGTTTTTGTTTAATTCATTTGGACGACGAAGACATGTTCCATGGTAAATTTCTTTAAATACGTGGAGTGCTGATAAACACCCTTCCTGAACGGTTTCTGGCCAATATCATTTTGAAAATACTCATCATCATCATCCAGCCAATTATTGTCCAACTGCTGGGCAATGTCTCCTTGCCTTTGAGAAGAATAAAGCTTTAGTGTACCACGCTAGCCCAATCTAGCTAGTCGATATCGAAAAAATCTCTAAAGCATGCAGGTTTCCTCACAATGTTTTCCTTTATCATTTGAGCATGTGATAAATACGCACATGAGTTCCTTGCGTGCCTTGGGTTCGAACACGAGACCATTGATTTTTCACAGTCCTTTGGTCACGCCACTAGGCCAACACAGGTATAAATAAATGTTATATTTTTATAAGATTACAATAATAATACACTTAGATGATAATCTAAAATTGGTAAATTTAAGCGTTTACAAAGTGTTTTGCATAACGTTGATACTCATGGTAAAATCTAACTTGTGTCAACATAATAGGGTATAGTAAAAAACGATACTAAACAATAAAATTTTATAAAGTCATCCAATTCGTGAAGAATTAACTATCGAAAGTTAACTTCGATTTCACAAAATGAAAAAAATCAAACATAATAACGTTGTAAAAGAATTAGGTAACTATAAAAACAGTATAGATATTTATACTGTGCTATTATCTAACGCTACTTAAGGCTAGATCGAACTGTCTTTCTTTTTAAATGCACTATCTAGGTGTATTGGTTTTAAATATCTTCAATAATTATTTCAGTTTCAATTTAACTACAGCTTAAGGAAATACACATTTCATCCACCAAAACATTTCTGTCAAATATTTAACATAAAAGCATGTCTCTTGTAGAAAATTTTCCTTTTCAACTACAACGTAAGCTATAACTTTTTCTTTATTCTCGCCGAGTCACGGAACTCAACGTGATTCGTGCTACAAAATATTAACTTTAAGCTGTCATACGTATCTTGATGAAAGGAACGCGATATTAGGAACACGAAAATGATAGTGGCCTGCCTTAATTACGTAGCGAAACTTAGCTCATTTGGTAAGCCACTCTCAAATGGGTCGTTAAAACTTTAAATAATTATAACTGTTGAAATCACGCGATGCTCAACTTTGAACTACAGTAAAACACAAATTGCAGTTCCAATCGAAACTTTACACTATATAGTGTAAAGTTTCGATTAATTATTTAGCGCAATCGTGATTTCCCTTCACAACATCTAGAATTATATTAGCTATCTATAAATTGTAAAACCTTCACACTCAAATTAAGTTATTGTACACGGAAATACGCCTACGTGACAAAAATGTCATCGTCATTGGCTCATACTCTTTACAGCTCCACCGTACAGCATGCACTCTCACACAGCCATCTAAGACTTTTCTCATATCAGGTAAGCAACAGCTTATGAAGGCCAGATATTCAAACCTTGGTTTGTATGACACATTTGCTCACATACTGCATTGCAAAAGCTCCTGCCCTACATCCTACTATTTCAGGAGATTCTCCATAATTAAAAAGCTTATAAAAATTTGGGTCGATTCATCTCATCATCATATCAGCCAAAATACACTGCTTAACAATGGCCTTCTGAAGATTTCCACAACGAGCTGTTATAACGACACACATCGAACATCATCTAGAGATCTTCACCAAGTCGTATGTCCCTCTCACTGGTGGGACCCCCGCACCAGATGATTAGAATAAAAAATACTGAACTGATCGCGCCGTTTCGACTCCAAAGTAGGATACAGGTTATCGTTATTTATATAGCAAATTCCTTCGTTTATGGTTGCGAGTAGGTTGGGTACCTACCTACTTATCGAAGTGAATAATTATAAAAATATTGACTTTGTAATTAATTATTTCCAAAGCGTTGATTATTAGTAATTAAGAAAACGCGATAATATTGCAGTAAATGTAGGGTGGGTAGTACCTAGTATTACATTTACATTTTATCTTTTTCTTCTCTGAATATGGTACAGATAAGTAGGTCTACCTGTGTAGTTATATTTATCCCTGTAGAAACGTGTAAGGCTGTTGAGAGCGACCTCGTCTTACACGTGCAGCGGTGTCGCGCCCACGTGCGACCTCCGACCTAGCCTTCATAACCCTCCGATGCCGATTTTTAACACAAATAACCCCCTAATAACAGGATAATCAGGATAATAACGTTATTCAGCTATTTTCTTCCAATGCATGATTTATGACGTCAGGAGACCAAGTAGTTATTTTATTTCATATCAATATTGCTTTACTTATTAACCGCCAAAACAGGAGGGGGTTTCAAATTGATACGTTTTTTTGTAGCTGTTGCCCGTTTCTTATTTTTGGCTTAACCGTTTTGACTGTTTGTCCTTCGATTAATAGGAGTAATATTTCTAAAACTTCTTTGGCTTTTATATAATCTCAATAAAAATATATGATGTTGTTTACTGACTTAGTTATTTATTTTATAGCATTTTCCCTAATGGTATAAGACTAAAATGAACGACAATATAAAACGAATGTTTATTATACCTACAGATACGCAAATTTTCTTATTAATTAGAAATCAAAAGTGATTAGAGTTTTCCCAAAATAACAGTATACGAGTATATATATAAAATGGTGTATATTAATAACATTAATTAGTGGTATAGTGAATAGGTTGATTAGGGGGTAAAAGAAGAATTACGGCCTACTAGTAATTTACAACTCTTATTGGCTTATTGCAATCAGAGATAGTCACATAAGTGGTTTTCAAATTGCAGCGATAAAATTTCCTTAGCGATTACGTACATAAAACGCAGTTTCGTAAGATCGTTATGTAATTTGTTTACACCTACCCACGTGCGGGGTAGTGGGTTCAATTCAGCCCACTATGAAGCCCACTGTTTCCTTTGCAGTTCACGTATATGGATACTTGAATACTCCCAAGTAATTTTACCTTGGTATAAGTTTGCACAAACTGTTAACGTAATAGTTTTTGTAATAAGGTTTTATTTTCTAACTTTTATTTTGGTGAAAGATGGATTCAGACCTAAAGTTATTTTATTCTAGCGTATTTAAATTAAACATGGTTTTTAAAGTTAACGCTGCAGTGACGGCGTGAGGTCTATGCCTGGGAAATGTTTTTTAATTTACATAATATTTATATATAAATCACATAGTATTGAGCCTGTGCCACAGTATTACAAAAAATACCTATATCAATATAAGCAATAGGTTCTAGCTATATACGAAATATCATCGTCATCAATCCATTATTGTTCCACTGCTGGGCACGGGTCTCCTCTAACTTTTGAGAGGGATTAGGCTGTAGTCCACCACGCTAGCCTACTGCGGGTTGGCAGACTTCACATACCATCAAAGAAAATTTCTCAAGCATGCAGTTTTTTTTCTCACGATGTTTTTCCTTCACCGTTTGAGCATGTGATAAATACGAAATAATTGAAATAAATTATACCTGCGAGTTCTCCTTTCAAAAGAAATTCAAACTGGTAGGTTATCGAAATTTTCGAAAAGCTAGATAGGTTTAATACCCGAAAAAATAAAAAAGAAGTTTTTAACATTTTTTTCACGTAGATTAATAATTTAACAATTAACTAAACCATTTAATTACGTGTCCGACTGTACGTAAGCAGGCATCTCACCGCCCACAACCGACACTGCTCCACTTCACTATATATAGAGCTTCATATAAGGCGAACGATTAAAACATATCGTCGCGACATAATGTTACTAATCGCGGGTAGGCAGTGACTCAGCCTTACTGCCTTCCCGCCGATTATAATTTAATTGGCACCTCGTTGCCGGCTTATGGTCTTACGTATATCGCTATTATGAAATTAATACGCCTATATAAATTGAGGCACTAACTAATTGGACATACTCGTTCGTATTAATACAGCTACGTTAAAAGGATATAATATGTACTAGAGTAAGATCCCAGGGCCGCCAGACGTCACGTATTTTCTGACGAACCAAATGTGGGTTATTGAGTAGTGCTAGTATGTACTAAGAACGCATGCCTACTAGCTAACTTGCCTAGTGGGCCAATTTTCAGGCATCAGGTAATCAAGGTACATACAAATATTACTTACCTCACGTAAATTCTCCAAGCTGATTTTTACGTATATTGTAGGCAATATCCTTAAAAATAAGTCGCCAATACTCCCAGACACTTTCCGTCGGCCGTATTGCTTTGCAGACGCTTTAAAGCTCCCGAAGGAATTAATTAACTAAAAATTAAAATAATTTAGATATAAGTGAGGAGGATACTATATAACTAGCCGTAGTGTTAATTGCTGTTTTACTTTCATATCATTTAATTACCTATATTTTTATACCACACTAAACACGACTTATTACAATACCAATTGTAGTAAGAACTGCAATTAATATTAAGACTATACTTAAACCCTTTCTTAGTCTGATTAGAGACCTGATGATGATTGTTGATGATTCAAACCGTGAAATTTGAATAAGAGTATTGAAAGTTAAAGCTCTCTCCTACGAAACCACATAAATATTGCTTTTCCCCACAGGGTCCATATATTGATTCTTAAATGTTAAGTCAACTTAGAATACAATATTTTTGTTTATGGTCATATGACCATACTTGTAGGTACTTGTACTCACGAGTCCTTTACATTAAGTTTTAATAGGTTTACAGATTCTATGTAACTGCAATAATTGCCCTACGTGGGGCCTTCATTAGTAGTACTGCAACAGAATGTCAATAGTAATTAAGGATTTCCGAAATCCATTCAAGAAATTTAATCGATTCAAAGCATATTCACAAACCATTCATTTTCATGCATTTGTCACGCAGTATGCAAACAAGTGTTGCTCAATCGAATTAGTCTCGTTGGCGAATGTTAATTAACATCTACCATGAACTTATGGTATAATGGAGCTGTACCATGTATGGTATGACGGGGTAAAGGCGTGTACTCACTTGCTTGACTCTCAGTTGCGTAATCTTTAGCACCGTGAGTACGTTATACTAACTTGAATGCTTAGATTTAACTTATTTTTATTGACTTATAAAATTTTCTACAAAAGTCAGAAATACATCTTTGTCAAGATTTCGGAATTTTATTGAGTGATGTCGTATTCCGTGTCATCAATCATAAAACTCAAACTCAAAGTCTAAATATTAATCATTTAAAGTAGACCACATTGAATTGGCTCTTTATGAACGTCAACAATAATTAGGTATTAAGCTATTACATATTAAGTAGGTACATAAATGACACAACATACATAGATATATCCACCTTCTAATATGACTAGCAAATGTATGACAAACTAAAGAACTAAAACAATTCAAATTCGTCACGATACGACCTAAGTTCTGTAGGATTATGTTTCTTGAATACGCGGCCTTACCGATTTGAGGACGCAACGACAGGTGTCTTAGAGGAAATAAGTTCTTAGCGGCATGTGGGCTGCGGACGTCTTCCCAACGCCTGGGAACTTCTGTAGCCCTCCCGGGAAAAAACTATCGCACCTATAAACGGAACAGGGCTTTTAAGTGCTCTAATACTTGCGATGGTAGTTATTTTTAGCGTCTGTATGAAGTTAAGGGAGATAAGTTTATCTTTGTGTAGAGTGTTATATGTAGGTATGTATATTCGGCAATGTATTTCAGTAAGTTAATGCGGTGCGTCGGTTACATATAACTATAGAATACTAGTTGTTTGCCCAGCAAACGTTGTTTTGCCACATTTTAGAGGTTGGTGGTAGAAGGGTGAAAATTTAGAACTTTAAGTTTTTTTTTATGCTAAGTCATAAAAAAAATACAATAAGAAATTCTGTAAAAAAAAAGAAAATAAATTGGTGAGGGACATCAATGTACCTAATGGAGAATATTTTATTGTATTTTTTTTATGATTTGGCATCAGTGAGAATCTCGATTCTCAGATCTACCAAATATACATACAAAATTTTATAATAATCCGTTCAGCTGTTCCGCAGGAGTTCAGCGACAAACACCGTGATTTTGAAATTTTATAGATTTTTATAAATAAGACCAATCTATATTTACTTCAAAAATAATAGCAACAGGATCATCAATTAAGCTTGGTAATGTACGTCCAAAGAGGTAGGCAGGTGCCTACCTAATCGGTCGTACAGGTCGTGGTATGTTATTGTATATTTATAACTGAACATAATATCTGTATGTAGGTACTTAGTTCAAACCTACACAAACGATTGCCCTTTTGATTTTACTTCAACTAAACTATAATATGTATTAAAACATCTTCATTATAAAAGTAAGCAAGTATTACAGTGGAATTAATTTTCTAACATTTTCCTCGCACAATTCTTCTGGCTAATGTAACATATAATATGCGGTTAAAGGAAGGTTTATAAAGTTTTTCTTCACCATAAAATAAACTGCTTTTAACTCTTCCTAGACTCATTTATTTAAAACTGTTCGATTTGATATCTCTTTTTTTTTTTCTTATAGCTATTGCACCCTTATCAGAAGCATGAAATTAGGATTTTCCTATCTAACAGATATTTACATTAAATCAGCTCCACGGCCCACGGGTAGGCTGTATCGCCGGCACAGTTAGCCGACTCTTACTTTTCAACGGAAAGGGCAACTCTTGTCATTATCGAATATCCTCCGACGTCCGATCGGATTTAATTTGTTCTTATGTTATGCGTTATCGTGACGGGAAGTCGTCGGCAGGAAGCGAGTAAAAATGTTATGTCGGCCGAGTAATGGCAAGCCAACATGGATCGGCTTTTTACCTCACTCGAGTAGGGTTGACTGGTTCGTTTTGAACGAAAAGAAATCTCAGGCCAGCAAAGACAAAAAATAATTGTTATATTATTAATAGTATCTCGATTCAACATGCCATGTAAATTCGCATTAATATCATACATAGAGTAAAGAGATGATTCATAAGGAGGTTTGATAACAATTATTTAAAAAAATATTGTTTTACTCCTATTACTTGTAGGTTGCTTCCACCGAAATAATATCTCGAAAGTATAAACTTGAAAAAAGCAAAACAAAAGAGGAAAAAGTCTTGACAAGACTCGTATTATAAAACGCATCATATAAGCAAGAATAATAAATCTGCAATTGTTCCCCCGAAATATTACAGTGCCAACCCTAGTCGTGTGGCCGGTGACAAATTACGCTTCAGCGATCTGAGTTTCCGATTTGATGGAATCTACGGTGTTTTTAACGCGAGTCGCGGGTGCCAAGTTTTTGTGCTGTCGTAATTGCATGACCAGACAATAAGAGTTGAGTAACATCTGTCACAAAAAATACACCGACAATTTAGAAATTATTACCTCCTACCGGAAAAATATTTGGCGGTTTGTGAGGTTTTCTGTTACGGTCTGAAATTTCGTGTTATATTTTATTGGACTTAAAAATCTTCGTAATGGCTTGTAGGCAGTTTTCGTCCACAGTTTAAATAGTAGTAACATTAAATTAAACACATCAACACTAATCAAATTTTTTTACCATCTGCATTTTAATAATAATAATAATAATAATAATAATATTATCCAGTTATCTGAGAAAACAGAAGATTCTCCCAGAAACTCCTTTCATCTCTCTGCTTTCTATTCAAAATTCATATATTTTCCTTCTCAAAAATTAAACAACTATAATTAGGCGCTATACAAACTGCAGTTTTTAAAAAGCATTTAATAAAAAATGTTTTAAGACAGTAAGTAGTATTTTTGTAGCGTAAACGGCAAAAACGTCTTCCGTTCATCTCTATCAACTTTATCATTCATGCAATCTATATATTTCATATCGTCTAACGAAAGGCAAAGGCTAAATTAAAATCATTCCCTTTTCCCATGTAAATCGTTAATTAAGTTATTTTTCCGTTGGCACTCGAGAGACTGGCCGGTGATTACACCCGTTCTGTTTTTGTATGCGCGCGCGCAGGCGGCCGCGGCCGGACGGACAGTTAGCCTGTTATCTGTTAGTGTTATCATTATCACCTTCAAAGGAAGCTGTACTGCAGCTGTTAATGCATAGCTAGTGGCGGTTAACGTGTAATTAGTTCTTGTAAATACTTATTTGATTCGTTTGATATTATTCCGAATGAAATTGTATCCAGTCATAGACTAAATAATAATAAACCTTAAAGGAACCTTTTTCGTTAACCCGAGTGAACTGCAGTTAGAAGTTCACTACTAACTTGAACTTGAGATCTTTGACATCTCAGTCTACTGGTCTCACCACTAGGCTACCACAGCAGCCGTCTAAAGATACTAGATAGTTGATATACATACTACATATGTACTGTTAGTGAATTGTTGTTAAAGTCAATGTTGTTAATAATACTACTTACTAGTAGAATCCTCTTAGCTTTACGGTTGCCCGTTACTGATTACCCTTTCAAGTCGATGTCGCACGGAATCCGGATATTTGCGGTGTTCGCTGACCAAAACCACTAATTGGTTTCTCACGAAAAAAAATGAAACATCTTTCTCGGGATGTTTTCCCAAACTTTCTGGGAAACTATAAGTTAAGTTCGAGAATCGAGAACGTACGGTACAAAAACGTTGTTTTCTTCAAGAATGTCGTAAATTCCTTGCGGAAGTTTATCAACTTGTTTATTTTCAATAAGTGCATGTCACATCGTAAACTTACTGCGACATGGCCGGCTTATTTGGTGTAAACATGCGACATTATTATTAACGAGTAAGTTAATCATGAATTTATGTGTTTAAATTGTTTATTTATTTTTATCCTTTTGTCTGTGTATATTTTTTTGTTTGCTTGAGAAATATTTGAGATTCAATTATTGTAGAGGTGCAACTATAGCAAGTGCTACTATGGAGTCGGAGACTGATATATTTAAATCTGAATATGAAAACCCAGGATGCAGTATTTTTCGATGTTTTTCATAAAAATCTCATTAGCTTCGAGTTTAGATATTGCCTAGCCCCTGTTTACTTTAATAAATACTAAGCTGTGAGTCTACATGACTCACTCCTGTGCTTAGCACTACGGTAATGTATTCGTTGTTATATAAATTAGTGATATTCATTTCATATTGACATTTAGTTTATTACAATTTACTGTAATGATCAGGGTTCTCGGTATACTGCAATGAAAGACGATCAGTAGGTCAGTAATATTTTTTATATAAACTACTTAATAACTAAATGTTGAACCAATGGTTTCGGATAATCAACAATTGCAAAGATTGCGTATATAATATAAACTTATAAATAAAATAAACAAAATGCAAAAAGAATATCCTGCTATGGGGATCGAACTTGCGAGTGCGGCGTAGAGGTCGCGGCGTAGCACCTCTCGACTGTCCGTCTCTTATGAACTGTGGCGAATATGACCGTAAGCTCGAACCGGCAAAGTTTATTATTTCGGGACTCGATATCCTGGATTAATGTCCGGGTAGGAGGGCGTTTCCACAAGCTGAGAACAATAACAAATGAGTCAGCAGTGTGGGAGACTGCCCAATTACGTCCGAAGCGTCCCGTCAGAAAAATGCAAACACTTACCCCGTTTCTTCCACAACTAGCACTCAAATATTAATACACTCAATACACATGAGAATGACACGTATTAACTTTTATTAAAAGTGTAATAATGGCTCAATTTCCAAGCTTATAAAATTATCTCAAGAGCGAGCAGTAACACGACCGTCACCTTGCTTTTTTTTTCATTCGCCGTTTATTTTTCCGCCACCGTAACTTGTCAAATCTCTAGTTTTTTAAAATTATCAAGTAAGTACATCGACGCCATCTATCTCAGGATTCTGGAAGTACTTCCTTGATCATTACATTACATTGGCATCTACGTTTCCTAAATGACAACCTCTAAGAAAAAAAGCAGAGAATAATTCAAAGAAACTTTTACAATAAGCGAGTCTAACAATATAGGGAACCGTTTAAAGTGATCTTTTCAAGTAAAGAGCCACAGAAAATGTAAGGTAACCCGTCGCAAGTGACGTATTAGATCTTCTTACCCAATAGCATATTATAAAATATTCCCTATCTTATGCTCTCCCAAGAATATGAA
Source organism: Craniophora ligustri (assembly GCA_905163465.1). Classification (NCBI taxonomy): domain Eukaryota; kingdom Metazoa; phylum Arthropoda; class Insecta; order Lepidoptera; family Noctuidae; genus Craniophora; species Craniophora ligustri. Next base: position 6,349,228 of record LR990970.1, read on the forward strand.
GCACTTCATAAAAAAGAGAAAATATTTAAAGTATTTTTCGTAAGATCACCTTGATAGTAATTTTAACATCCGGTAATAAACTAGTGTGGTTTAACAATTGCTCGCAAGTACAAAACTGTGACAAGTAAAATTGATATGTGTGTATTTATAATTAACCTCTCCTTAGTACTTCGGTCACGTTTAACAAAATAATATAATAATTATGCACATTATGCGTGACCAGCGAACGACGTGGGAGGAATGTAACGATAGCAAAATAACCCAACAATATATTTGCATAAAATATGGTAATAACAATTTTAGTCATAGACTAAATAATAATAAACCTTAAAGGAACCTGTTTCGTTAACCCGAGTGAACTGCAGTTATAAATTATATATGCAATGGTCATCTTATTATTTGATATTTTTAGATGCTATCTACCTATAATTTCTTATTGATTACAATATTTTTTACATTCATATTAAAATCTTATTGAAATGTATGATATTGAGAAGGCAGAAAATTCGAGTCACAAACAACTCAACTCAGTGAAACATCTAATAAGTTCGCAACCACCAAAACAGAATCCAATTATTCCACAAATATGTACAGTATAAACAAATCCACAAAAAAAGTTAACTAACCAATTAAAACGCCATACATACCGATACACATAGTTAAATAATTGGGTATGTTAAGCGGTAATTGTTTTGCTGTCTGTACATCCGTGTGCCGTGGGAAAATAGTAAACGACGCGTGGTACACGACTGTGCTGCTAGTGCGTGTGGGCCGTAGTCACTTACCGAACTGCGGTAAAACTTGAAAATAACTAAAAACTAGGATTAATTTAGAAAAAACTAAACAAAAGGACATATTAAATTTGCATAGGCCATGTTTAATTAAAATAATATAAATATTATCATAATTTTATATTTGGATAGAATTAATTTATTTTATCGGTCAATGCATCATCATCATCTTCATCAGCCTATATTTGTTCACTGCTGGATGTAGACCTCCCCTAGTGAACGCAACAGACCTCGGTTTTCGGCTCTTCTCATTTAGTTGCTGCCATGCCTTCCGCAAGTCGTCGCTCAACCTGGTTGTCCTGCACTACGTCGTTAAAGATTCGCTATTTCTTTGATTTTTTAACCATGTAGGGGTAGGTGTTTCTTAAGTTTGGTAATTTGATACACCTTAAGTTTCTCCTTAGTTTTTCCTTTTATAAATGTGTTTATGGAATTAGCAGCCTTGTTAGCTCTCTTGTCTTGTTTTGCTCCGAAACACTAGGTGACCCAATAAAATGCACGGATTGCATCATACAAAAGCTATTTTAACTAAAATTGCTAACAACTAAAATACATTTCGACATTGTTCGACAAAAAACAGTGATTACCAAAATATACAGATAATCAATGTTGGGCTACAACATGTATATACAGCGGTCACAATACAGCTCGCATGCTAAGCTTGCAATTACCATTACTCGTTTACATTTTTGAATGAAATGTGATATCTATTGCCTATGAGATACGGAACTTCCCCTGGAGCTACTCAACGACAACCGTATACACAACACGGAATAATACTCACAGTATTCAAGAACACACGACCTCACAATCCTCACATGGTTTCTTTTACGTGGTGTTTTGATAAACAGGGACGATGGTAACCAAACAAGTCTGTCTATAGATGGGTCATCATTCAAAACTTCAAGATCCTTCTACCTTGGAGAACATGGAGTACCTGTGACGATTATTTTTGGAGCTTACGCCTTACACCCAGTTCATCCTTAGAACATCGGTATTGATAGTTGATTTGTGTAAAAATGCTGATAACCAGTCCAATCTATCTGGGTACACCGAAAGCTGACACTAACATCGACAGAATAAAACCCTGTAGGAAAGGAGACCAGTAAAACAAACAAATTTAGTTTTGTAATAATTCTTAACTTGCCTAGATACCATTGGGTGTTTAAATACACTACAAATTTGTACCTTGAATACATAAATACATAAATCGCTGGAAATAAATACGGAAGAAAATTTTATTATTCTAAAATACCTAATACCCTGCCTTCATATTTTTTTATAACAGGAACCAATAAAAATTAAGATTTTCATTTTCACCTATACTAAAGTTCCGTAAGCAGCCTTATATGAGATGCGCGTGAGCATCCCGCAGACGGATGTCCTCCGGACCCCGTTAGTAACGGATAGGGATATAGGCCACAACGGTCCGCGTAGCGTTCCTCTCTTATTATATGGTATAACATAACCGTATGAACTCGGCTAGACCAGTCTCGTTTTTTTTTTGATACTTTGTAACCCATTAAGAAAGTAAAAAAATATTGATCAACTTTGTATTGGAAAATGGAATGAGTGTTTCTTGTTTCATCGAAAAGTAGTTTTGTTTTCACAAACTTAAAAGTATCTTTTCGAATAACCCACATATTTTCTAAAAATATTGTCTTATTAATAATGAAGTTAATAGATTTAAAAACATCCATTTATATATCCCCACGAAAAGCCATTATACTGAAAGATGCAGAATAGTAAGTTTACGCATATATATAGGAAAATTAGCCCCATAACACCGTACAGACATCCGGTTAACCTTGTAAGAGAGTACAGAGAGTAATAAACATTTCCCGATAATAATAAAAATCGTGTAATGACTTAAAATTCAACAGGCAATGAATGATGAAATCGGTGCGACAGATAGTATTCTGCGCCGGATACAAACAAATTAGAATACGACAGAAAAATTAGCCTTATATATTAAACTGTGAATAAACAGTTGTCAAACAACCCATTTACTATCCCACTGCTGGGCACGGGTCTCTTCTCATTTGAGAGGGATTAGGCTCAAGTCTACCACGCCTACTGCGGGTTGGCCGACTTCACACTCCATCCATGCATACAGTTTTCCTAGCGATCTTTGTCTTCAACGTTTGAACATGTAATAAATACGCATAAAATGGGAATAAAACATTCGAATTTCGAAAAAGAATGTGAGCAATCTATGACCACATTCCAAAGCTTAGACGGTCATATCTTAATTATATTTATTTTTACTCTTTTTTCACGCCTTACGATTTCACCATCACCCAGCTATTGCTGGTATGTCGATCTTACAAAAATAACTTTCTCATAGCCATGGTTGCGTACCACCATTCATAAAGTGTAATTATTATTTACTGAATGAAAACCACAGGAAATGGGCTCCTCTTAGCCGCGGCCAATTGCAAGCCTACGGTTACGTCAATAACGCTTGTGGTGTACAGAAGCGTTAGCGTTTGTTTCTACGGGATTTCCTACGCCTAGCAGGGTTCAGATGGAATAAAAACTCCGAGAATCAGATAAAAACTATGAGTAGTGGCGGAGCGAACGTATAGCTGCGGGCGGCGGCCGGTGGGCAAGTGCACGAGCGTCGCCTCAAAAATGGCGGTGCTGCGCGATGGGAAAAGAGAACGAGACAACGATATTAGAGCGCGACACACCCGCGATGCTTACATCCGCCTCGCCACTATTCTGGGTAATATTTATTTACAAACTACAGATAATAAAAGATAACAAATTGAATACAAAATATAAAATTAATGTCGTGCACATTCTCCCGCCGGTGCACTCGTGCACATCAGCTGGTAAGCACGACTATTTTCTTTACCGCACGCTTCAGCCGTCCCGTTTTCGTCTGGACATCCACGACTCTCACGGTACCGTCTCTGCCTGGATACGTCTCGATAATCTGCCCTCGTATCCAGGCATTGCGTGGCAAGTTGTCGTCCACCAGTAGCACAACATCTCCTTTCTTAGGCACTCTTCCTTGGCCTTGTGGCTCCCGCCGGTGTTGTAACGCCGGGAGATATTCTCTGATCCAACGTGTCCAAAAGATATCTGCCAGACGTTGAGCGTGCCGCCACCTCTGTTTGCTGTGGAAGTCGACGTTGCTGAAGGTCCCTGGTTGTGGCACTCTGGCAGGTCCTCCTAGTATGAAATGTAGAGGGGTGAGAGATTCGGGGTCGTCTGGCGATGCTGAAACAGGTGTCAATGGCCGGTTATTGACTGTATACTCCGCCTCTAGGAGTAGTGTGGTAAATACTTCTTCTGGGGGGTGTCGTTCATTTAGAGTTGCTGTTAGGGCTTTCTTGACGGACTGTACCAGCCTCTCCCAAGCACCGCCCATGAATGGTGCTCCCGGGGGGATATAGCGCCACCGGATCGTGCGTGACGCGGCCTCCTCTTCTGTTGCCTGTTAAGCAGCTCTTCTCAGCTCCGTATCTGCTCCTCGCAGGTTAGTGCCGTTGTCAGAGTGAATTTCGTTCGGGCACCCCCTGCGTGCCATCATCCGTCGTAGAGCCATGATTGCACTATCGGAGCTCAGCGATCCCGCTACTTCAAGATGGACCGCTCGTGTCGTGAGGCAGGTAAAAAGTGCAACGTACCTCTTTACGTGTTGTCGTCCCACAGTCACACTGCATGGGCCAAAGTAATCTAGTCCAACGTACGTAAATGGCCTCTGGTGATGTGCTAGCCTGGTGTGCGGGTGGTCGCCTGTCGCCGGTGATGCTGGTTTTGCACGCAGGATGCGACATTTGATACAGCTTCTCACGACGCCGCGCGTAGCAGGTCTAAGCCGCAGTATCCACAGGCGCGACCGGATCTCGTTGACAACTGTTTCAGTCCCGCCGTGGTGATTCTGTTTATGCACCCATGCGATGTATAGCTTGGTATAGGCGTTACCTCCATCCAAGACTGGGGGGCTGCGTTGTAGACTCGACAATTGTAAGGCTGAGTCTATACGTGATTTTAATCTTATGATTCCTTCGTCATCCAATACTAAGCTTAGTTTCCGCAACTTACTACTTCGCTCTAGGGGATTGCCTTTCCGTAGTCGGCACAAGTCTTCAAAAAAGTCTTTTTCTTGCACAGCTTTCCACCAGAGCTTTTCTGCTGCCTCCACATGTCGGCTCTCGAGGGTGACGTAGTTAACCTTATGCTTGTATGTTTGTGGAGTAGCTCCGGGTTTCGCTGCCGGTCGTGGTGTTGACTGCATCCATGGGCCGTCATCATCTGATCGACGCGCTCGTTTTGTAGCAACGCTGTGTCTTGTACGGCACATCTCAAGAAACTGAAGTACTCTGCCAGTCGTTCTCACAAGGCGCAACCAACTAGAAAATCTGGTGGTGTCGGGCAGGCTATTTATGAGGCGTGTCGCGTGATGTGCGGTGGTGGTCACACGCTCTTCTCCGGTAGTCAGCGTCTCCGTCGGTTCTGGCTCCCGCGGCCAGGACTCCTCGGCGTTATAAAGGAAGTCCGGCCCGCGGAACCAGCGGTGATTGCAACCAAAGTCGCTAGGTGTGCCGCGAGTGGCATCATCGGCGACATTGAGTGCAGTAGGCACCCAGCGCCACTCGCTGACTTTGGTTTCCTCTTCAATTTCCGCCACCCGATGGGCGACGAACGGTTTGTAGCTGCGTGGCCCGGCTCGCAGCCAGGCGAGCACAGTGCGCGAGTCTGTCCAAAAGACCCGGCGCGCCGGCTTCAGGTCGTGCTCGGCCTCGACCGTGCGGGCTAAGCGACAGCCCAGCAAGGCCGCCTGGAGCTCCAGGCGCGGTATCGATGTTGTCTTCAGCGGGGCCACCTTTCCCTTGGCCATGGCCAGGGACAGGTGGACGGTGGCGCGTGCGGTCACCGCACGCCAGTACACGGTGGCGACGCAAGCGGACTCGCTCGCGTCCACGAAGATGTGCATCTCTCGGTGCACAGCGGTAGCGTAGTGCGGGTAGCACCGCGCAACGCTGAGATGGCGCAGGTTCTTCATGTGGCCCAACCATTTGAGCCAGTCGCTGTGCAGATCATCGGGCAGTTCGTCATCCCACCCGACGCCTAGACGCCAGGTGTCTTGGAGGAGGCGCTTGGTGGGCGCTGTTACAGGGGTGATGAGACCTAAGGGATCAAACAAAGACATTATAGTTCGAAGCGCTTCTCGTTTAGTGGGTCTCTTTGTTCCATCGACGACAGTAGGGTGGACCCTCTTGAGGTCTAAATTGAAAGTCAACTGATCTTCACTTGGCTTCCACATAAGGCCAAGAGTTTTCTCTGAAGCAAGGCTGTCTTGAAGTTTTACTTCTATACTTTTATCGGTTTGCTTGGGCGCAATGACTTTAATTACTTCTGCTTGATTTGATGCCCATTTCTGTAAGTAGAAGCCTGCCTGACGATGGACATGATCAACATCTGATGCTACTTGGATTGCTTTTTCTAATGTATTAAAACTTTGTAAATAATCATCCATATAATGGTTATTACATATCGCCTCTGCCGCTTCAGGGAATTCGTTTCGGTAATCTTCAGCATTTCGATTTTTAATATAAATTGCGGTGCACGGTGACGAAGCGGCACCGAAGATCACACTGCGCTTGCGATACTCTGTAGGGGGTCCCTCCCGCTGGTCACCTCGCCATAAGAAACGTAAAGCATCTCTATCTTCTTCTCTTATACCAATTCTAAGAAACATCTCCTGGATATCAGCAGTGACAGCGATGCCTCTCTGGCGGAAACGCATGAGGACTCCGGGTAAAGATTGTAATAAGTCTGGACCAGTAAGTAATAAATCGTTTAAACATATACCTTTGGTTCTAGCGGCAGCGTCCAGCACAATACGAGGTTTTGGTTTACTAGGATTCACAACTGCAAAATGAGGCAAATACCAAGTGCGTTCAGGTTGGGGTGAAGTTGTAGCCACCTCAGCATAGCCACTTTCTAAAAGATGTGTCATTTGCTCAGAATACTGGCGTTTGAGATTGGCATTCTTATCCAGTTTCTTTTCGATTCCTTTAAGTCGATTCCATGCTGTATCTCTGTTATCAGGTAGTTTAACTTCGTCTTTATTCCACAGGAGCCCCGTCTCAAAACGACCATCTGGCAGCCGGCGACTCTTGCTATCTAATATTCTCAAAGCACGTTCGTTTGGATCATTCTTTGTGCATTTGGGTTCGATTCCTATTGCATCAAGATCAAAGAAGTTCTTCATGAGATCATCTAATTGTTCTTCTTCATGATTATGGACTGTAATTTTCGAAACTATATGTACTTTATGTGATTTACCTCTGTTAGGACCATGTAGTACCCATCCAAGCTCGGTAAGTGATGCTACAGGTTTGCCTGGCTCTCCACTCTTGACTGATTTCGAAATAATTAAATTCCAGTTGTCTTGGCCAATTAGTAAGGATGGTGTGCCGCAACAATACATTAGGTTCTCAGCGATTTCCTGTAAGTGTACACAATTATCTATTATGCTTTTGTCAACAGTTTGAGGCCAGAGACGGAGCTGGTCAATGGTGCGTGCCATTAAGTGATGCTCTGTGTCAGCATGTTGACCAATGATGTGAAGTGATACATGTCTCGATGAGCTAGCATTGACACGAGCTCCTGCTACGCCCTCAATGTCAAATGGTTCTATCGGGCCTGTGGCTCCAACTGCTTGTGCTACCTTGTCTTCGATTAATGTGACAGTTGAGCCTTCATCTAAAAGGGCGAAAGTATCTATGGTTGATGTGGGTCCACGTACTCTGACTGGTATTATTTTAAGGAATGCTCTCTCCATATTATGTGGCCGTGCTGAGGTAACTACTGCGGAGTCAGCAGGAGTTTCCTTTGTGTTAAATGCCTGCTTATTATGCAAAAGCGGGTGATGCGATCCACGGCACTCCTCAATGCCACAAGCTTTATAGGAACAGCTATGGCGATAGCCCCTCTTCTTCAAACACCGAAAGCATAAATTTAAAGATTTAGATTTTTCCCACCTGTCATTGATATCAAGCTCTTTGAAAACCATGCAATCACGGAGGCCATGCTTCCCGTTGCAGATGCTACATGCTGGTGTGGCAGGCGGAGATGTGGCTGCGTGTGCGGGCATGGCAGAGTAGGCCTGTTGTGGCTTCTTGTGCGGTGGTGGAGTGCGTTCCTGTATCTCGGCCTGGGCATACCGGCTGCAGAGGTCTGCTTCTCTAGATAGAAATGTAGAAAGATTAGCAAGATCAGGTTCATCTTCAGCTTTCCCTGCAGCATAGTCATACCATCGGTACCGCAAAGCTGGTGTCATGCGGTCAACCACAGATCGAACAGCCTCCGGGTTGTACAGGTAATGTATTTTATTTAATGCCTTTACCACTGCCACAATGTTAATAATGCGACTAGCAAATATGCAAATATCACGCGGATTATCAGTAAGCTTAGACAGTGCCTTTATTTTATCCATCTCTGCCATGACAAGTGTATCTGAGCGACCAAACCTTACCTCCAATAACCGCATAACCTCGTCCGGTTCGGTCTCAGCCACAAACAATGATATCGCTGCTTCTTTCGCCGCGCCTCGCAAGCATCTCCGTAGGCGCATCATATTTTCAATTTTGGTAAACCGGGCGCACGTATCTCGGTAGGCTGCTCGGAATGCCAGCCATTCACTACAAGCACCACTGAAAACAGGCAAGTCGTAAATATACTTTAAAGGCACGTGCGATGAGGAGGCCCGCGCGGCCTCTGTAATGGCCGCGGCGAGCGACGCCATGTCAGGTATTTGTGTACCACTTCGTTGCACGTTTTCTTCGATAGGTCGGTTGGTGTGTGCCAACTCTTCATGCTCATTGGGTAAGTGAATAGTTTGAGTAGCAAGCCAGCTCTCAACAAGACCTGATTTATTTTCTTCGCCAGAGTCGATGTCCTCTTCAGTATATATGGACTCAGCGTCGATCCTGGCTAGCTCTGCCTCAGCTAGTGCCGTAGCCGCCTGGGCCTCATCCAGCTTTCTCTTAGCAATTCGTTCGAGAATTTGAGCACGTTTGACACTTTTATTGGATTTAGACTTAGCTGACTTTTGAGGCTCCACGCTGCCGTCATCCTTACATTTTACCGTAAGCCCTGGTGCTGGCAAAGACTTAGGTCTTGATACAGTGTCCGCACGTTTCAATGTAATTGACCTTGTCACTGGCATTTTACGTAATTATTATTAATGTTCGATTCAAATATTTACTTAATTATTTACGATTATGTACTTGTTACAACAATTTAAACTCGATTAAAACTCTTCACTATATACTTTACTACATGCACTATGCACTTAAACTTGCTTATATACGTAACACTATTTAATTTACATCACGATTCACGTTAGGTATTTATTATACCACGAAACGACACAACGAAATGACCATATAAGGTAATTACGATTCCACAATAAACTTTTGATTTCGATATTGAAGCAATTTACGATACGATTTTTTACGATTAACTTTACTTCAAATCAATGATAATCTAAGTTATTTACTTTACCAAAATGACCACTTCGTTGTGCCGTGCACATGCTCCGCCGGACGCCGACCGCGTGCCGCAGGAATATCCAGATCCGGCTCGAATTGACCAATTTCTGTGGTGTACAGAAGCGTTAGCGTTTGTTTCTACGGGATTTCCTACGCCTAGCAGGGTTCAGATGGAATAAAAACTCCGAGAATCAGATAAAAACTATGAGTAGTGGCGGAGCGAACGTATAGCTGCGGGCGGCGGCCGGTGGGCAAGTGCACGAGCGTCGCCTCAAAAATGGCGGTGCTGCGCGATGGGAAAAGAGAACGAGACAACGATATTAGAGCGCGACACACCCGCGATGCTTACATCCGCCTCGCCACTATTCTGGGTAATATTTATTTACAAACTACAGATAATAAAAGATAACAAATTGAATACAAAATATAAAATTAATGTCGTGCACAACGCTATTGCGCGAGACATCGGAGAGTTGTAAGCGAGATGTATGTACCTTTTGATTTAAGTATAGGAAAATTTGGAATGGACGAAAATATATTTATATTTTGAATATGTAATCGAGTAAATAAGTATTTAACATTCAGTTTCGGCTTTATGTCGATTGGTTGAATTTTTGCAATATGTGACGGGTTTACTCATTTCATACACTTATGCGAATATTAGACACTAAAATAAAACGGATTCCTGTCCGAGCCAATGCATGCTTCAAAGAATCCGAAACGTGAGGATTAAATAATATCAATATACCGCGATAAAATCCGTAACATGAAGTTTTATTTCAATGTGAAACTTTTTTTAATTTGTTGATTATGTTATATGGTCTACCATGATAAAAACGCACCCCTACTACATAGCTACTAAAGCCTAGTACGGTTACGTATTAGGCAATAGGTCATAATTGCAGAACACGAAACTATACAATTCGCAGATGTCAGCGTATAAGAAAACATATTTTATTTGTGTTTGGAGATATTATTGAGAAACAAATACACCCACGTTTTGCAGATTCTACTATGGCGAAGGAATGCAAGGTGTTATGTTTGCAAAATCAATGGCTATGTAAAATTTGCGAATTGTGAAATTACATGACATCAATATGTTACCTACTGGTGTTTTATAGTACAATACTGGCACAGTCATATGCCATGTGAGTCACGATTTTCGAAAAATAATTGGCCTTTAGTTTGATAAACAACATTGTTTCGTATGACCCAATCCAAAAATGAACCTTGAAAAGTAAATAACAGTGGCAATATTTGAATGTAAAGCACATTCCAATCACGGGTCCATTTCATAACATCATAACACCATTCGTTTGTTTTATTGGGTTTTTTTAAACGTTGCCCCACACACATAGTATTTTCTCCCGTATCGTGTTTGTGGATGCCTTTACAAAAACAAATTATTTCATACACAATTGCACAGATCCGGTACAACTACATAATTAGGTGGATCTACATACAAAAATTTGCTCCATGCAGGGATGGATTCCGCCACTTGTGACTCAGCTCGGCTATTGCGCTAATTGTGGCCATTTGCATGAGTTGAATGTTCATTAATTTTTAAATAGATTACGTTAAATATTTCTTTATTCATGAAACACTCACTTATTTTTACTGAAAATATTTGTTGCCCTCATAACAATAAAATAAAAGACTCGTTAAGCGTCTCTTTAATGTCTATCCCCTCTTGCTGACTTAATCTTTCAATTACAATGCTCAATGAGCAATAAGCCAATTTTCTCTGCGTTGAACGCACACTTAACAAATTCCATAGTGCTAGCAATTATTGTATGTGTGTTTCCCGTTACAAAATGATATAATTTTTTTCGTTAACATTCTTAGCACGGCCGGCTCAAATTTCTGTGTCTACAAAAAGCTCCCTTATTTACTTGACAAATACGAGCGTAGTGGGCATCACAAGATGTCTTGCGGACGTGACCAATTGGACCGGATGCACGCCCGTGACCGGAAGTCCCCCTTTCATCTCAAAATGGTCGCGTCGAATCTGTAAGAAGCAAGGAATTTTTCTAGGCTGCTGACCACTGAATATTTGTCAAACAACTCCGGCGATATCACGAAGCGAACTTTTTTTGACGACAGTTTTTAGGCTTCCTGGCGACTCGCGGATACTTTTTCTTGTGCGTTGTTCAGTACCTATCTACATTATATAGCAGTGAATCTAACATGAATATTATATACCTAAACACCAACACCAATGTTTTATAGAACATTAGCATCTTCCAAACCGCCTTCAGCGTGGTTATTTCTTATCTACTCTCAAATATAACCTCTTGGAATACGTGCAATGAAAATTTCAAAATGAATGCATCGTAGGAAAAAGGTCTTGAAATAATTCGATTCATTATTGTAGGATTCTACGTACCTTAAGCATTTCTAATTTGCATTCAACTACTATAAACTTGTGAATTCAGAGTTGCGAGCCTGGGATTGAAATATTCCAACATAATCATTGTTGCTTTCTTATTTCAGGCAAGTTGTACGCCGTGCTGGGTCGCCGTGGAGGTCGGATAGTCGGCAGCGACCTGCAGAGCGGCTCCGCGTCGTTCAAAGTCCAAGCTCTACTGCCCGTTGCCGAGAGCTTTAAGTTCGCGATGGAGCTGAGGACACACACGTCAGGGCTGGCGGCACCTCAGATGTTGTTTAGTCATTGGGAGGTCAGTATTTTGGAGACTAGACGGCAAAGACAGAAATAGTAGTCACTAAGATATACTATCATTCATTCCTCTATTGTACTACTGAGGGCTAGTTTTTTAAGTAAAATATATTTCATTGTTTATTCGAATAATCTATAAAAAGGTCGATAACAGTGGATTGTCATTTTATTAAAAGTGGGATAGGACATCTATGTACATATCTATGAATGTGCAAATCAATACAGACTATTTTTTATTGCTTTCCAGGTAATAGACATTGATCCGTTCTGGAAGCCTCGCACTGAGGAGGAGTATCTACACTGGGGAGAGAAGTGGGACGGCGTGAATCGAGCCAAAGCATACATGGACTCCGTGCGCGCTAGGAAGGGACTCGCCACTGACAAGCAGCTGGTCCAACACGCCGAGAAGCAGAGGACACTGTCCAAAAATAAATAACGACGTGATAGATCATAATTATAACTATACATATATTTATTACACTCATAGACCCCACGCTAGATTTCTCCGTCATTACTCAAATACTATATAGTCGCAAACTGTAATTATTGGGACATGCTTAGGCATAAGTGCTTACCTGCTAACATCCTGTGCGTTGGTTTCATACGTAATACTCAAGTAACATTAAAATGCTGTGCTGTAATAGTATGCAATACATGTATATAAATGCGCTAAAGCTGATTTGCTTTGGTTAACATTTTTGAGATATAAAATTTCAATTTCTATTTTATATTTCTGCACTAGTTTTTGCCAATTTCGTATAATATCCTATGCCCTTGTAGCAGCAGCCTAAGTCCTAGCAAATGTGTAATTTCATTGCTGAAAATATTATTTTGCTTGTAATACTCGAATGTTTGGAAGGGAACGTTCTAAAATATATAGGTATATATTCCAAAAATTCTACCTCCACGAATTAGAACGCTGCAAAATAAACAAGTTACGACAAATATTTAACATTTCTAGTGGTATAAGCACTTCTCATGCAATGTCGTTAGCTAATAATAGACGGCGTATGACGTCTGAATGATGACGTCAAAAGCGATTATTAATATCGGAATACTTAGAATGTTTCTACTTTTTTTAGTATAAAGCCGACATAACACGATAACTGGTCGAGCTTCAATGCATAAGCCTTAAATAAATAAAAAGAATGAGTGTAAGTCTGTATATATTATCCCATAGTTGGGATTGGCAGAAGTTTGCAGCATTATTTGTACAGGGTCTTCTTTTAAATAAAAATAAGATTTTTTCTTAACAAGAAACCAAATTACATACACTCATTAGTTACATATTTAGCTACGCGTAATTTCATATTTCTAACAGGCTTCGAAAAAGAGGCTTATGTGTTCCACTGTTTTGTATATCATTATTGATATTTTGCGGCCATTTGGGCTCAAAACCTAGAATAAACAAACATAGAATGTCCTATCCATAAAAGTATTGCTCTTATCAATGACATAATTATACTAATACATACAAATTTGTAAATAATAGTATATTATAATACTTACTTTGAAACACCACTTGTGCTTTGAAATACAGATTTAATAGATACCTACAATTTCTACAATCAGCACAAGTGGGCATGTATATAAGCCTTAATATATTTTCAGTGCCAAATGTAATAAGGTGTATTTTCATTTGGCATTTTTCATCACCGTTAGGTATTTACAGTGCCAAATAAAATACCTAAATTCCTTGTATTAAATGATAATCGGATTCACGAGAATAATAGCAAATTACAGTTCTATATTTAATCAAATTCTAAAATTGCATTTTATTTAATAACCTAATGAAATCTAGATTATCATTATATACCTAATTAACTAGGTACCTAATAAAATTGTGATTTAAATATGTTGTGTATAACGAAATAGTTTTATGTACGTATGTAGTTAGTTGTTATAAATACTTAGTATTTATTGATAACAGTTGTTTAACAATTGTATTTAAAATGTACTTTCATACTCTTGTTTTTAATATAACGTTAGAAAATATCTGTTAGTTTTTAATGCTCTGTGCCTGAACGATGGTTATGAGCAATGAGTGGTGGGATAGCTTTTAACCGACGGAAAAAACGGAGTAGGTTCTCAAGTCGACGCGTATATTTTTAACCCCCGACGCAAAAACGACGGGATGTTATGTTTGACGTATTTCTGTATGTGTGTGTCTGTGTGTAAACACACATGTGTCTGTCTCTAGCATCGTAGCTCCCGAACGGATGAACCGATTTTGATTTTGTTTTCTGTTTGAAAGGTGAATTAGTTGAGTTTTCTTAGCTATGTTTGTTGGAAATCGATCTAAGATAACCGCTGTCGGGGGTTATTTAAATTTTTAATTTATTTACAGCCTCTTATGTGTATTGTAGTAGGGACGAGAACATAACCGTTATATTAATAGTACAGGAACGCTTTAATAACAACCTTCACCGAACTAGTAAATGAATTAAAAGTATTTTTAAACGGTTTTATATATTATTAAATTTATTAATAAATATATTGTAAAAAGGTTGTCTAAAAAATCTGAGAGAGTATGATAGCAGGATATGTAACTGCCTCGAAATAATATAATACATGAGCGCTATAAAGGCAACACTGTAACTCGAGTTACGGTGTGTTGGATTTGCACGTCAGTCCACATAATTACTCGTATAATACAATACATACACACCAGATGTTTAAAAAAAAAATTATCCAGTCGAAGACTAACACTAGGAGTAAGGAGGTTTGTCGGGTAAATGAAATAAGACATTATGTTCAAATAACTCATCTATCTATTATTTACAAAATCAACAAACGAATCACAACTTCAAACAAAAATATACAAAACAAACTTTGAAATCATACAACATACACGTCCATAACAATTCCTACGCGGTACAACTTAAAATCACTAATAATCATAAATCAGTTCTATCACCCGTTGATACAATTACGCTATTTTACTTACACAAAAGTAGTTTTAATGTTTTATCGGACGCGGTTTCAATACCGACTACATTGGGCCGTGTATTGTTTCGTTTCAAAAGCTGACGTCGCCTACATTGGTCATTTTACACAACAGTTAATTATTGTATAAATTACACAGGCGTAAGAGCAACAATTCAGTAAAATTTTACGGAAAACAGTTAACGAAATTGTTACGCTTACTCCTATAGCTTGAGAAACAAAACTAAATAAAAAATATGCTTGTTCGTCAACATAATTTAGATTAACTTAAGTCATCATATCTCACTGGTTACCCCCGTATTGCACCCAAAAAATAAAATTTCAATAAAATACATATTATATTTACGTAAAATCGTCATATTTACATTGATAATAATTCAAAATTAACAGCACGACCCTACCTAAAACTAACTATTGTACAAACCTCACTATCTCTACTTTTGATATTTCATTTAATCTAGTGTTTTTGTCTTTGGCAATATAATTATTTCCGATAAATGACTCGTATAGGACAGCGTAAACAGCCTTAATTAACATGAAATATAAATCACGGAGCAAGGTTTAGTGTTCCACCGAAGAGGTCTGAGCAATTCAACACTATTTAACCATTTCAAGCGAATTTAGACTTTACTACTGTAAATCATTTGGTCAATTGCTCAGTGAGTCAATAAACCGTTGTCGGTTCGACTAAAAGGATACATGAAAAGGCCTAATTTGTTATTTGGAATACAAACAGTGATTACAGCACTTTGGCACAGATGGTAACCTAGTAGAACAAGATTAGGCCCTTATGAGATAAAATATTAACAACAGCCAATTAACCTATGTAATACAACGGACATATTTTGTACAAATACATAATAGTACAATCAGTAAAATAATTCGCTAGCATCGTCTATATACTGTTTTGCAAAATGTTAAAAATTACTTTATGTCATATTTTTTTTTACAAAAGCCGCTAAGTCTTTTACAGACATACTCTGATTGGATCTAATAAATAAAATGTGATAAATCATAACTCTATACAAATATAACACTTGATTGCACAAACTTTACAAGTGCCCGTAAAATAATTCCACACTTACAATAGTTTTAAAATCATCCTAAGTACATACTAACTCCAATAGAACTGAATAACAAATCCTTGAGCTTTACCAAAGACTAGAATAATAAATTATTAATTACATAAACTTTACAAGTACGCAGTTACTTCTATCAACAACTATTTTTAGAAACCATAATTGCATCATCAAGAACTAGTTGCTTCAAAGTTTTAGCTTTATTCTTTTAAAAATTATTTCAAAATGATTCTAACAATTCAACCTAATATTTTCTGCATCGATAAAAATATTTAAAAAAAGCTTTTTTGTTCATTTACTTATTCATCATTATTGTCAAAGTAGCAGTTTAACTTTTTAACATTTGTTTAGCGATGGTCATTAATTTGAAGATAAGAGAATCTATTTGAAATCGATACAGAAATATTAGGTGCAAAATTACAGAATGCGTCTATTGAACAATGAATGTCATTACATATTGGCAAGAAATATTAAGAAACTATTTGGCAAACAAACTATTTAAGCGAACATTGGGCCCAGCTAGACGCACTCCACACACTCAACACATTTCAGATATTTTCTCAAACGAGGAATGTTGGTTTTATGATAACTCTTATCTAAATACTAGCACCTGCCTTCTGACACTATCACATTCACAATTGTATACTTTCCAGTGTGACCGCCCTACAATATCCTCACTGAAGATCGTGTTCAAGGACATAATTCAACTCATACGTGTTTAAGAGTAAATAAAATAACGCCTGACTAAAATGTGACTGCAATATTTCCTAACATTAAAGTATGCAATAATACAAGAAGAATAATATAACAACATTTACTAAGATTATTCGTTTCACCACCAACACTATAATATTTACACGAATATATCGAAGCTTACTGAAGTCATAGAATTGTGATTATGAAAATATCTATCAATAAGCCGAGATGAGGGAACGCGACATTTTTAATTTAAAAATTAAATTATATATTTTCATTCATGCATTGTATTTTACTAAAACTCGACAGCTACAGAAGCTATATTAAATTGAGCGTATTGAAAAACATCTATCGCGAGTAAAATTAGAATCAAACATTTTTTGGTTAATTTTTGTTTATTATATTCTGTGTGATAATTAATAATATATTTAAAATTTGCAGTGCACTGAGAATCGTGACACCATGAATAGTGAATTAAGTTGATCGTTCATCCATCTCGACCAAACACGCATCTTATATTCTAAAACATGTTTGTGTTTGACACAAATTAATATGACGTAGCAATGCCTTATAGACATTACGGCTAACTGCCGCTTATATACAAATCACATGATACAAATGACAATATAATATAATTATGACAGAATGTTATATGTCAACTAGCACTAAACTGACATTGCCATTTACCATTTTTGCGTCAACACTATTTGAATTAAATGAATGGTGCACCATTCAAAGTGGGTTTCGAATTTTGTGTATTCAGTAGCTATTATAATAAATAGCAGCAAGAAGTTTCAGCTCCAATGAGGTATAAACCATATTGACCCCGAAATTTTATCTTCATTGTATTCGCAAAACACAGTGGTTCAAATGACTTTGTTTCAAAGTTGTTGACTGACTATTCCATAAACAAAGTCGGCGAAGTCGTGTGGTTTTACACAAAAATATTTAAAATATCATAGACTTAC
The DNA here is from genome assembly GCA_905163465.1 of Craniophora ligustri. Lineage (NCBI taxonomy): Eukaryota > Metazoa > Arthropoda > Insecta > Lepidoptera > Noctuidae > Craniophora > Craniophora ligustri. Next base: position 6,366,898 of record LR990970.1, read on the forward strand.
ATATACTTCTCAAGACGCAATTATTATTTGGTATATTCAACATGATTAAGATATTACAATAAAATACTTTCAACATTTATTCAATGAAGCTAAAACAATTTTAAAACTCCTAGATAATAAATAATGTTCGTTTATCATAAATGACATCAATGTAATAAAAATGCAGGGTTCAGAATAAATGTCAAATTTGCGGTGTGGCATTGTTCTAATTTCTAGTTGAAAGTGCTAAGAACTTGTGGTAATAGACATGATGTATCTTAAAATATCCAAGATATTAAATTGAAATGGTAATATTTAGAAGACATCAAGTTCTTTTTTGGACACATCCACATTTTATTTTAAAACGAATTCAACCATCAGTAGGTATTTCATTGCCTTTCTTCTGAGAGGTATCACTGCTAAACAAGACCAACCGTGACGGAGGTGTCCGACACGCTGCCAAACGGGGCATTTCATAACTGCATAAATAAATAATAACTAGTATCACTTCCGTCTCACTGAGACATGGAAAAGCGTTTCCTTGTCGCATTTATGTACAACACAGCTGACCAACTAAATACAATATTTCCTCGGCGAGAATCCACATAAAGCGATATTTTATCTCTTAAATGCATAGGTACACCTTGGGTTGCCAAAGCTAATAAATAAGCCTTCGATTTTCAAGTATTACGTGTGAAGTAATTTGTAATTTGTAAATTGAGCGAAAAAGAAACAAAATTTTTGTTCCACCACCAGATTTGTGTGTTCCAAATATTGAATATAGACAAACTGGTTGGTTGTAACGTCAAGTTGAGCTCTAAAATCTAACAAAAAGTTCCTTGGCAACACTAGATGTATCTAGCTTTTGTCTCGCACGAAAAATTTAGACGTCACGAATCGAAACGACGTTTTATAAACAATATAATGTCAATACTTTCGATGTTTGCTCGTTACTATATTCAATAACAAATTAAATACTGTCGGTTTTAATATTTGGTATCTAAATCATTCGTGCCAGCACAGTAGGGTAACTAAGCAGTAGTCAGTAGGGTTACCACTGGTTGCTCGCTCGCTAACTGAACATAGTTTCGTTGGGCACGTCTGCGTTAATATGCGCGGTTGCCGTCTGCGCCATGTCTGTCAGAATCACACCCGATAACGCTTCTAGTGATTGTCGTACCTGCAAGTAAATAAGCAGTTTAATAAAAACTAAATAATTTTATTCAATTGTAACTATAGTGTCAACAATCAATCGTTTACCGCGTCTTAGTATTAATACATAATTGTATATTAATAAAATTCTTTAGAAATAAACTGAAAAGTATCACTCAAGTAAAAAAAAATGAAATAAGAAATTGTGTGAGGTTTTTAAATAACTCTGTTGTAAAAATACGACTTCAAATGTCAAAACTAGACCAAATTGAACTGACACGGAAAGCTAGCACCAGCCACAACAGCTTTCAAATAAAAAAGAATCATCAAAGTCGGTCGAAAGTTATGAGGTAAACATTTAAAAAATACAGTCGAATTGAGAACCTCCTTTTTGGAGTCGGTTAAATATAACCTATTTTTTTTAACACAGATATTTGGTTCCGTGTTTTTTTATAATAAAAAAAAACATTATGTCGTTGTTTCATTTAATTAATGAAAACTATCAACACTACGTCATTTTTTGCTTTTGATTTAAGTGTGAGAAGAGTTTTTTTTAATATATTGACATTCACCCATGGAACTCACTTTATCAATCAATGCAACTGATTTCTAAGCATGATAGTCGATATTTTAACCCCCTACGCAGTGTCATATTTTTTTAACAAAAGCCGCATGTATCTGTCTGTAGCATCGTAGCTCCCGAACGGATGAACCGATTTTGAATTTGTTTTTTTTTCTTGAAAGGTCAGTTAGTCAGAAGTGTTCTTAACTACATTTGATGAAAATCAGAAGTTTGAAGTCTAAGATGGCCGCCACAAGAAGTGTCGGGGCTTTTTTAAATTTAAATTAACAAATATAGGCTAGGATGGTATGGATGGAATACGTACTGAATAAATTACCTTAGTAAGTAACAAAAGGTTTGTGGTGAGGAATGCGTGCAACTCGTTCGCAGCTCGACCGTGCAGTCGCGCCCGCCATCTTACTAGCTCGGAGTACAATTCTTCACCGGATAACTTTAATAGGTCCTCCTGGGAAATAGAGTAAAATAAACTTTATTGTTATCTTCATAAAGAACATACAAAAGGATAGTTATGTACGTTGAAGAAACATTAAGCTACGCTGACGATTGACCAACAGAAATGTTTTCAACGATAAGGTTGGAAGGTAGCAAATCGCCAAAATTTAACATTTTAAAGGAAAGTATCTTACGGCTTACTGGTAAAAGAATTTCAGGACACAAGAAAACTTAGTGATTTTTAATTTCATGTATTCGAACTAATTATAATTTCTGGTCATTATGACACAGCACCACCTAGTTCCGAGCTAAGCAACGCTTGTGTTACTAGTTGGTTGATATACTACATATATAATTTCTTTTTGTAAATACATACATATCATACATAAATACGTCCATGACTCAGACAAATGTTTATGCTCATCACACAAATATTTGTCCCTACCGGGATTCGAAGCCGGGAGCCATAGCACAGAAGGCAGTGTTAACTACCGCTGGACTAATTGGGTCGTCAAAGTAGACTCAAAGAGAGTGGAATGTAACTTTTTTTTAACTGCGAAAAAATCCTTAAGGACCTTCCCGTCGCCTGGGGAGGTGACGGGGTGTGTCGGACACCGCTTGAGCTTTTACCGACTAAAAAACCGCACCCGTCAACGCCACTTACCCTATTGCCGGGGCCGAGGGATTCGCAAAAGCATGCACTACAACCCCGGCGGGCTTCGGTCCAGCTCTTATCGCTGGACCCCGGCTAGGGGGTGCAACGTACCTGCGTCTGGTAATTGGTGAGGTATAACTTGTAGGCCAGCAGCGCGGCGGTGAAGGCGAGCACGGCGGCCAGCGCGCCCAGCAGCGGCCGCCACCAGCGCGGGCCCGCGCGCGCCGCGCCGCCGCCGCCCGTCAGCAGCGCCGGCTGGATCACCGCCGCTCCGCCCGCTACAACCATATTGTTATTGAATTATAACTATGTGTACAACTAGTTTTGTTGGAACGAAGTTCCTTATCGCGCGCTGCGTAAGGGGGCTAGACGGAAAAAATTAAGACGAAAAGTTGTAACGACACTTTTTGCCATAGTAAGCCGTGCGGCGTGCGCATGTTTCTCTGTCTGTCTCTCTCTCTCTCTTATAGAAAGCAAGGGACACCCGGATGGAACGAAGTTCCTTTCGATTAATTAGTGCAGGAATTGTAAAAAGGAACCTCGTTCCATCCGGGTGTCCCTTGACACCTCTCAAGTTTTTTTTATAAACTGCATGGATTTCAAGTTTACGGCCCGCCTGATTGTAAGCGGTTACCGTAACCTATAGACATATAACGTAACACCAGAGGTGTCGCTCGCGCGTTGCCAACCCTGTAGAAGCTCCCTTATTTTAGGTTTCTTAAAATAAGGGAGTTACTAAACTGACAGCAATCGAAATTTCCATGCTGTCAGAAAAATCAGTCCCCCAACGAGCTCTGGTAACCCTACTCACTGGCAGAAACAGCTATTGTTATTTCACTGCGGTCTTCCAATCGGGCATCTCAATTAAAGCGAGGAATTTCGCTACTTCTAGAAAAATTCCCAGTGCGTAGGTATGCGCTGATGGCTAGCCAGTCTGGTCTAGTCAAGTAACATACATTCTAAGAACGTTTAGTATATACCTGCAGCTATGATGACCTCGGACTCCCGCCGGACGGGCGGCGAGGGCGCGTCGGGCTGGTCGCCGCCCGCGGAGCTGCTGTCGTCCTCCGGCGAATATTCTGACACTTCTAACTCTACTTCTGACGTACGGAGATCCTGTAAATAGAGAATCAAATATTGTTTTATATCTATATCTTAAATGCATAGGTACACCTTTGTTTGTTTTTTGTGTTTTGTATTCTTTTTGAGTGAAATAAATTTCTTAAACCGTAAACGTGAAATTGCATAAATCAACCTAAATTTGAAGGCTAGCATTTGACAATAATCGTGCATTTTACATACATGAGGTTTGAGGATTAGGAGATAAGATGAAGTATATTTAAGAACCGTTTTACTTACAGACAATATGTTGGTCTTATGACCTTTGTAAATTTGGAAAATTTAAACCCAACGTAACTCAGATCTGACCAAATTGGTACTAGTTGTAAATCAATGAGACGCGAATTATGGCAGCTGAGCCCTTGCTTGTTCTAGCTTTCACGCTACGGCTTGTCAGGTCCAAAAAGTTTTGGAAATACCTTATAACAAATTGAGAAGATGATATATTTATAATTTCCATTGAATATTAAAAACTTAGATCTTTAGGGGTGACCTATGTATGTATGTTCAGCAGTGGACGTCTAACGGTTTATATGTATGATGATGTTTAAAAACTTTATATTATTATTACGCACTAATGTCGTCTTTCAGACGTTTTAGTCTAAATATTCTATGAGATGTTTTACCTGGGGTTTAGGTGCAGCGATTTCTGGTACTCTGGCCGCCTTCCAGACGTGCATCATGAGCTTGTACGTGGAGTCTCTGGACAGCAGGGAGCCGAACACGTGGCGCTCATCGCGAGTGCACACGCCCACCGCGTTCGGGATGATTCGTGCCACCTTCTCCTTCGTTATTCGGAGGACTGATATCGTTGGGATTAGTAACTGAAAAAAAAAACATGAAATATTAAATCCTTCATAGAAGACTTTAAAAACAGAATGAGGTAATTTTTTATATACAACTAATGCGGACCAACAAGCTTACGGCCCGCCTGATTTTACGTTTGCAACACCAGAGTTCGCCGACCCCATTTATGATTATTAATTCATATGTATATTTCAGTCAATTCAGGCAAAAAATACGATTACAAAAATGCTAAACAAAATAATTCATAATGTCTGACGTTTAGCGATCTTAAACTACAAAGCCGCAATAGTTTAAACAGCAGATAAAAATAAATAAATAAAAGGATCTTAATGACTTTAATTTGACACTTAATCAAGAGTAATAAACATCAGCAATAGCAATGCTAACAACAACTAGCACCAAACAACATACGTGAACCCGCTCACCTTGGTCACGTATCCGAACACGTTCGAGTAAAAAGCGAAGTAGTTCTTAGTGATGTAAAGGTGACCTTGTAGAAGCAAATCACCGACCAGGGCACAGGAGTAATCTGGAATTAATGGAAATATTTATTTTTAGTAAAATATTAATTAATTAAAATAGAACACGTCCTATTAAATGCGCTGCAGAATAACGAATGGTGCTTACGTTCCTTTAATTTGAATGTAGAATCGATCATTTGAATTTAGAAGGTTACGTATATTTGAAGTTGTTCATGAGTGCGCTTCTTTTATAGAGCAGAAAATTGTTATAGATACCATACCACCTATCGCCATAATGGCTTACATAGTGATTTTGAATTAACAATCGTAATTATAGTTACTCAAGATCTAAAGTCGTGTATCTATTTGCTATAATCACTAAAATAGATGTCTGAAGTATCCAATACAAAAAACACAACAACTTCGGCAGTTTACCATATTTGACCTCATTACAAAATTAACGGCTTACGTCAATGGTAGTTTTATCAATCTTTGCATTTATAATTATTTACTACAAATGTATTTTCTTAAATAAATTGGAAACCTTTTAACTTATGATTAGAACTTTTTTTGTGACCCTAATGGCTACAATACAATTACAATGCTGTACTTATAAAAACAAAAAATAACTGGAAATAAATACGTATTTAATCATTAAATACTAACATTGTACTAGATTTGCCAGTACAAGCATCCTAGAGCCCCCTTAAGAGCCCCGAGGGTCAATAGGACGCAATCTGAAGTCAATTCGCATTGAGGTAACACGGATATCATATATTATTGACCTCTTTTCACAAGAGTTACTTATTTATATTTCGTCCCGATTAGTATTGTTTATTTTATGATAACGGCTCGAATGCTAATCTAAGACATTTTGTTGTAAAATTCCGTTAATTGCTAGTGAGTCAGTTGTCAGTTTGACATTTACTAAATCCATCATAAAATATTATATAGTTTTTTTGTCATCTAATTAAATTCTAAATGAGTCGGAAACGCGAGGCGCATATGAATATTTTAAAAACACGAAATGGAATTAATTAAACTTACAACAATAAAATGCAAAATATTGCTGACGGTATTTTGTCTATAATATTTGGGTAAAGTAGAGATTAGAAACGGATCTAATATTTCAAACATTTACATTTAATTTATGATTTATGCTCATCAGACGATCTACTTAGAGTCGATATTCCTTGACATAAAAATTTAGAAACTGCTCGAACCAATCTCAAGTATAACTGAAGGAGACGTCATTGAGTTTCAGCATTTCCGAGACAACCCAAAAAACAAAACCAAATAAAGAGTATTGTGAAATGGGGACATATATCGTCATCGCAAGAATTACTAAAAGGTTCAGTGACTTGTTTTTGGTTTAGGAATACAGATAATAAAGATGAATTCTCGGTCCTCATTTTTTATTCCGTAAATCTAGGACGAGGCATTGACTTTGAAATGGCATTCAAAAATACTCAACTATGTTTTATTATGTAATAATTTTTCGAACTAAGAGGAAGTCTGGCTACAGGAAACAGTGTGTATTCTTATCGATGTTTAACTGCCGCATAATAGTTATAGAACTGAATATAAATTTATTTAATGTGATATTTATGAATAATTCCTGAAATGAAACTCTTAATTATCCTCTCTTCTTAACGAAAATATTATACATTTTCTTCTGAAGTAGTATTGGTATACTTCTGAGCTGTGGTAGCTTAGTGGTGTGACCAGTGGACTGAGATGTCAAAGGTCTCGAATTCAAACCCAAGGCACACACCACTGACTTTTTGAAAGTTATATGTGTATTTATCACATGCTCAAACGGTGAAGGAAAACATCGTGAGGAAACCTGCATGCTTGAGAGATCTTCCCGATGGCATGTGATGTCTGTCAACCCGCAGTAGGCTAACGTGGTGGACTATATCCTAATCCCTTTCAAATGAGAGAAGACCCCTGCCCAGCAGTTGGACAATAATGGGTTGATGATGATGAATATTGGTATAATTCCGACTTCATACCTGTTGTGTATGAAGTCGGAATTATACCAATATTCATCATCATGGCCTAGTTGAGATAACGTGAACTGCTTTGTTACAATGAGAATTTTTAATAGCTGCACGAATTATTACTGAATTCGTATTGGACCATAAATTGAAACTATGTACTAGCTACTAAGATCAATAGCTACTACTAGGTTTGCACTAATTTACGATAAAACTAATACTACTTTGAGAGGTGTTAATAAATAGGTTCTCTTTAGTAATCAAATGAATGAATAATGCATTGGATTTTGATCTAATAAATACTTTTACTACTACTAAAATTCACATTCTGAAAGAAGTTAAACCAGGTTGAAAAATACTTGACTTACACTTTAAAAGCTTTTATTATTTATACAACTGTACAGCTGATATTTACAGTCATGCTGTTATGACATTTTAAATGCTATAAAAATATCATTAGATAAGTCTTTAGGATTCCCCATGAGGAATTGCGAAGTTGTGATTCAGGGAAAATTTTTGAAAAGATCAAAAGCCATACGAAGAACCAATTGAAGGAAGAAAGGACTGTCTCATCAGTTTTACGAGTTCTCTGTCAACGTTATATCTAAATATGTGTCACGGTGATAAAAATATCCGTTAGCACGTCTGGTAGATTATGTTGAAAGACTGCTATACGAGTATAGCGATTATGATGAAATTCGTGTCACTTCGCGGTATTTATTATCTATTTTGAAAGGGCTTTTATATTATTGCAATTGTTATCGCTTAAGTTGCCAGATTTAAAAATTTCACAGCATTATTAATGGCATGTCGTCATTGTAAATAACGACTACGGTGACAAACGGTTCATTAATACATATATTTTAAATGAAGTATGAACATTTATCACAATGTCTGCTTTTCAAGGTACTGTGGCAATTTAAAATCTAAATGCAAGATAAAAGCTTGCATCCTCCTGTGAAATCAATATTCCTTAAAAAATAAATCCAAAAGGGTTACATTACGCGAATAATTATGGAAACAAGACATTTTCCTGAGCAAAAACAAAACATTGGGGACTGGGTCTGAATGAGATTTCATGTCACTAGATACAAAATATATAGAGACAAAATACAACTAATTATGTCTGAAAAAAATAATTGAGGTTTTACTACGTAACGCCTTATATTTCCATTACCTAGTTCACTGCAGAATGATATCAACTGCAATCTGCACAAACCAGTGTGGTGTTTAGATTGTAAGTTGCTAAATGGTTTGTAAGATTTTTCTCCTTATAATATACATGTTACTTACAATTGAGCACCTTTTCTTCCGGCCCGACCTGCGGGAAGTGCCGCTGGAACTTCTTCTGGCGCGACTTGCTGGGTTGCTTGCCATCGGTCGTGTCGCCCGTGCCGGTCGCGCTCAGTGCCGCGACCCGCACCGACGGCGCTGAGCCCGACAACGGTTTTATGGCCTGTCTGAAAGAAAACAAATTTCTATATTTAATATTGGAATGCCTAAGGGTTTTTCTCTATGTATGAAATCCACCAACCTGTTGTGGACTATAGATTAATCTGTCTCAACTTGAGAGGAAACTCTAGCCTTAAGATAGTTACTGATAAAATTTTCCGCAACTTCACAATAAAGCGGTTATTTTGCATACGTGAATATTATCTGATTTTGTTGTACGTATGTAATTAGCAATATGTTATCCTAGAAATTATTTCTTCATATTTACATTATACAAGAGCGAAACAGGTTTTCGTCATTATTATTGAAATTTTAGTAAAATATCCCATAAATATAGAGGAACCTCCATCATCGGCCATAATGTTCAAAGGCTCGGATTAACCTCCATATATCCTCATCTTAATTATTCCACACATCTCTACACTTCCTCCTTCATCAAGCTCAAAATTTAAACTTATTCATATGGTGATATTATTCAATTTTACCAACATAAGATATATCATTGTGAAGGCATTGCACAATAATGTCTTCTTCATAGGGGGAAATAAACAAGGTTATACTTACAATAGGACCATACACAGTATTCTAATAAATCACGACTTTATGCAAATATCGACTGACATTGACAACCCTGTTCTTATTAAAAATCCCACTTGTCGCACGCTTTCGTGATGTTTTTTAATCATTACCAAGCGCAGATGTCATTATAGGCATTAATTGATTTGTAAGAAGCATCTGGGACAAGCAGTAAGCCCTGCATATCATAAAAGCCTCCATTCTAAGTGTCTCTTGAAATCAACACTAGCCTAATTCATTTCCTGAAGCTAGCAGAATACTAAATAGCGTAAAATTACCGTTATCTGACTCATACGATGATTTACGATACACAAAACGACCTAAAAACCTATTACACTAAATTACCAACAATAAAACCGGTGAAGTTAGGAATCAAAATAGTCTAGAGCATCGTTTTCCATTTCCAAGCTTATTTATTGGTCCGTTTTCGTACAGACCAGTAATTTCTGTAACTAACGACAGAGGGCGGATGTTAGGATATTGCTGAGAACAAAATGAGTCATTTTATACACTCTTATGGGGAATACCGAAACCCATTCAAACCACTCCCTCGTAAGTAAGCCACTTACGAATTTATCGCTACCAAGAATTGTCTGAAACCAGGAGCGTAAATGAAGATAAAATATTCAAAAAAAAATTGTAAAATTTGTGTGGAATAGTACTGTATTAATAATTTAGCACACAGAAAGTTTCTACTAAAGTACAATACTTGAATATTAAATTTTGGAACTACATATTTTCGAACACCCAGATAAAGTAGTAAATTACTTTAGTAAAAATATCTAAAACACTTCACCGTAGTCGTTAATTATAAATTGCATATTAGACAACTACCATGAAAGTGTTTTTAGTTCGAAGGTTATATCGTTAGGCAGTTTTTTAAGAGCCAACAGACACGAAAACAAAACAACATAATTCCGTTATCTGGTCTGAACTATCTAGGTTTTAAACTTTTTTACCATGAGTTCTTCCATTTTATGTAACATTTCGAATGGTTTTATTATAAATATCAACGCCAGTTGGATACATACGTATTTACTACAGCACGACTTTCTCGGAGATGAAAAATCAGGAAATTATCTACTTACTTAGGAAAAGACAAAAATTATATTAGGTTACAGACACAAAAACTTTATCCAAACCACTACAAAATATTCCGTATTCATATAAACAACTGGGTTTTTGTGGCTTTAATAAAAAAAGTTAAATCGTTTTCCTGCCTCCAAATTATGTTAAATTTGTCGTTCATGGACCATTCGCAACCAACCTTTATTATTACCACTGTACTGTAATTTAACAAGAATAATGAGCAATTAAGAGGTTAATCTCGCCAGAAATAACTATAAAGTAGGATGGAAGTATACCAACACTGCTGGGAACACAATTTACAACGTATATTTTGTTTTACATGACCTGTACCATTTCGTAAAGTTTTTACAACGAACAGCCACTGGTATTTTCTTTATATACTGTCAAATTGTTTGTAAACACTGTTCCAATTTCCTTCATCCAAAAAAGTATAAAAAAAATTACTAATTTAATTTTTTTCTCGTTCAAAAGATATCACCCACGACAATGTTATTCAGCAACACATATTTTTTCTCACCTAGCGTAAATGAGGTGTGTTCGCCGAAGGCATCTGTCTCTAAGTACCATCGATGTATGTCTACAAGGTTCACGGTGGAGTTAGTGTTTTCCATAATGCCTTGATTATAGTGCACGTGATGGCCAGCGCAGCCCACAAATTGTGTCTCATGCACGTGACCGACGCTTAATAAACGTGTTGCCATAGGTACGTCACATGGACTAAAGCTTGTTACAGATAAATGCTGAATAAACGAAATCGACTTTTTGTGTAGCCACTTGTGACTAACTACTTTATTCCACATTACTTTTATCGTTACTGTTGGGGGTAAAGACTCTTGGGTCTTTTTTATCTATTCTTTAGTTTAAAGAATAGATAAAAAAGACCCAAGAGATATAATATGTATATTTTCTGTTACCCGCTAGGCATTTACTATATCATAACCGGGTACCCAGTGCTGCAGGTCAATCAGGGGATGGATACGCTTAGATGTAAAACTAGTTATTTTAAAGATTTATTAAGTCATGACAGTATTGTCACACGCCACGAAAAGTAAAACACTACTAAAGATAGGACATCTGACTTTGGACGTCATAGGTTCCAATCTGATATGTCTACAAATTCAACAATCACATGGAAGCTGTACAATGCGTTAAAGTGCTGTTGAATGTTGAGTTGAAAGACCTTAATGGTTATGAACGCCGAACTTCCAAGGTCGCGGTTAAGAATAGAATGGCACTTTCCGCTGCAAATAATTCGAAATATCCTTTTGCTGACCACATCTTGAGTCTTGAGTTATGCTCAAGACAGATTATATTTTAAAGGAAACTCCTTGAGAACGTTGTGAATAGTTTTGTTAAAGATAACTAACGAATTATAATATTACAACAGTAAAAGTTAAAGAGTTACAAACTCAAAAACGTATGTGTATAAAATTAATTAATGTCTGTCCTATTAAAAAAAGAAAGTCGTAGTAAGTCCAGTAGGTACTGTAATGTGTGTACGAAATACAAATAAAATTATTAATATTGTATGTCTTATTCTTCACACGATTTGGGTTTGCAAAAAGCTGAAAAGTTACACAAATTCACAAAACAAAGTTTTGGGTCCAGATTAACATTTTATTATTTATCAGCTATTTCAGAAATGTTACGTAATTTCCATATATTTCACGCAGAAATGGAAAGGGTTCTCCCATCAATTTATTTCAATACCGACATAATGTAATATCAAAACTGGACAGAGTTTTGAAAATGTCAGTAACTCCTTCAAAGGGTCATCTCATTAAGAAATTCTATCTAAATGAAAGATCTTTTCATGATATAATTTATTCTGATATTTATTTGGATCAAAATTTTTTTTCTATTTGATGGGAAACGCAGATTTAAAGTTTCTTTTTATTGGGTCACCAAAAACTCTTTGAAGATACTGTGCAATGGCCTCCAAAATTCACCCTACAATATTATAAAATAAGCGACAATTCGTAGAGTTGATGATTAACACACCTCAGAGGATATGAATCATGTAACTAAATTACACTTAATTTATGTACTGATACATAACAATGTTCGATAGTTAAGCAAACGGACACATTATTTACGATTGTGAGGGAAACAAAGGCTACAGTTTATAGTTCACTACGCTCACTTAGTGGCAAACGAACACAATGATCGATTGACTTCAAACATTGTTGTGAAAACGGAAATCATTATCGTGGACCTAGAGACAGGTTTGCAAAGGTCGATTAGTAATGAAATTAAATTCATTTTCATTGACAATGCTAATAGATTTAATTTATAATTCTCACATGATTTTTCGATAAGTGCTCTACGAAAACGAAATAATTTGGAATGTCAAATAAATTGGACTTGGAACTATAAAGTCTAAAGTTCAATTTTCATTCCTTTGAGACAATTTACGGATATAATAATATTATAAACAATATTACAGGTACAGTTCCAAAATGTAGGTCTTGTGAAGAAAAAAGTTTATAACGAATAAAAATTACAAAATTAGTTAATTATTTAAATAGAGCGAGTTATTTACTTTTTATTTTAATTTATATCTAAAATAGGAGTCAATTGCTAACTCCAGTAGAACGAACTAAGCTAAAGTATACTCTATTAATATTTCTTTATTTTGTATCCCGTACATATGAGCTACTCCCACAAATAAATTGATGTTTAGGGTATTTTTTAGGAAATGAGGCCAGAATTTATGTTAAAACTTTTGTAGATCAGATTTTAGTAGATAATAAAGTAGTGTTATATACGACTCGTCCAAGTGAAGTCAAAAATCAGCATTTTTTATTGCTTGGTAATTTATATCATTCAGTAGAGGCCAGTTGAGATAAATCCTTTAAACCTTTAATACCTGTCCCAATATAGAGCCTTAAAAGTGTTGTGTTTGAAATTATTTTTAAAAAGCAATTTATCCAAGGCCGTATAACGATGTTGGGTAAATTTGATATAGTCGCAATATATTATGTGTAGCTGTAATAAACGGTTGACCCTCATAAGGACTACCTACTTCAGTTCTTTTATGTTTCCTTATTTACGATTTGGGGCATTATATACACAAGGCTTATACTGTCTTTCGGTTCCGTAACTTAATACGCTCGAGAAAAAAACAATTGTGATTGAAAAACGACCGTACTCGAAATAGATTTCCTTTTCAAATGTAACAGTGGGATTTTCCAAATAAAATCTTTTATAAGGATCGTTCCGACCGTGACATTTATAAAGGCGTATCAACCCGCATAAAGAAAGGTAAGATAAGTATATAAAAGGATTCACATAACAGGCCGCAAATGTTTACCGGTAGGCAAAGAAATACCTTTGTAAACTGTTACAAGAAAAATCTTTAAAGAATAACAGAAGATGATCACAATGGTATCTATCATAATAGTAAACAGATAGACGCTGTAGCCTACACAGATTATAATGGAACAAAAATATAACAATTCCTCACCTTTTCAGGAAAAATACACCCATTTTCGTAATATGTACAGAAGGACACCGACTTCAAAACATCGACACTTACAACTGACCAAAAACCGTATTGTTCCCAGGTTATATGCATTCATACAAAATTTAGGAACCCGGAGCAAAAACATATCCCTATGATCGAGATAAAATGTACCTTATTCTTATAGAGATATGGAGTGATCGATTTTGAACTAAATACATAAAACATGTAGTGACGCATGAGTCTACGCAAGTTATTGAATTTTAATATGTCACGAATACAGGGAACAGTACGATATCGTATTTGTAATTCAGGGCAACTGGAGAACGGTTGCATGCACTTACTTAGTTATTCGGGTATTATGTGAAGCATACATAAAAAGAATAATTGAGGTTATACTTATACCCAGGTATAAGTAAATTCAAATACGTCATATAAAGCTTCCAAAATACATTAAATAAGTTGATTTTAGGTGCATCCATAATTATCTAAAAATCCAATTGAAATAAACAATAATACAACCTGTATCATAATAAACTGCATGTTGTGTCTAGTGGTCGCTAGCGAGGCAGCTGAGAAATCTACATTTTGATTCCCAGGTCGAACAAAATGCTGTTGAGGATTGGAAATGAGGCCGCTAAGTGACAATAAGTTCGTTTTCTATTACATGGGAAGATATATTAGCGAACTGTATCAACTCCCCTAAATATCCTATCGGGGATACATGCGTAGTTTCATGATAAATTGATGAAAACATCCACAGTTAAACCAAATCTAACATAAGTAGTAGAAAGTGACCCAGAAATCTCAAAAAGAAGCTAAAAAGTATAATAAAAGTCACGATATAATATATTCAGATGATTTGACCATTTTGTATATGCATCTCGTGTCTAAATTGGTAAATTATTTAAATTATCAATGTCGTCGCTTATTCTCACTGAACCTAAGAAATAAAACAGTAGGATCGAGGAAACAGATTATAGAGAGGTTTTTATATTTCTGCATAATTTAAAATTATAATGAATAAGATCTAGATCTTACCCTCCATTGAGATCGTTCACATAGTTGCTTTCCCCGCTAGATTCATCTGAGTATTCGAACGAGGCGTTATCTACCATTCTTCAGCTTTTTTCAATTCACACACTTTAAACACTTCACTTGTTTCATAGTGAATTCCAGTTCTTTAACAACAAACACCACAGAATAAAAAAATAGAACATTAATAAAGGCACTAAAACAAAGGTTTATAGGTAAAAATAAGTATGACTCGAACCGATTGTGAACTCGTTATATTGTAAAACTCATGTGAAAGAAAAATCACGATTGCCGTAAAATAAAGATTACACGTGGACGTATAATCTTATAACTGATGTTATAAACGTGAGCATAATTCATCACTTTATGATATTAAATAAAAGACAAATGAGGTAAAAGGTAACGTAATTACAATTTCGTAAACCTACCTAAGTGTAAGTTATAGATACTATATTCTCATATAACATGAATGACTTTGGATTTCAGAATCAAAATAAAACAAATTAAACTTAGCGATAGCTAACATTACATTTGAACTACTATTTAACTTTTTATTTGAATTAAATGCGACTTTAAATTGTATGAAACTATTTGCTTTTCAATTCCTTCAAATATCTATCACCAAGTATTGATAAAACACTTAAATTAATACTTTAAATCAACCACATGTGTAAGTAAATAAACACACTGTGAAATGTAGGTGGATTTATCACCTACACAGGTGTTCATTAGATAATAAACAGATTAAACGAGCGATAACAATACAGCACTGATAACACTGCCGAATCACTGAATTTTTGCAAAGCGTTTGTAACAGCATATGCCACTGTTATAATGAGGTACTAATCTCCAAAGAAAATATCATAAAGATTTCGTAAGAAACTCTTCAAAAAGATAAATCGTGACGGTTGATTTACGAAATATAATCAACTGGCTGCTCTGTAATATGCTTCTAATCATTTAGAAGATTAGATAAGTAAAAGGTTATTTTTATGACAGCAAAGATCTTAAAAACAATGAACAGTAAATCAGCCATTAAATATTCATATTAAACTGCCTACAGCGACATAGCGCGATGAAAATAAAATCTAGTAATATAGAACGATGACATAAATGATCACGCTGCCATGCAATGCGGGGTCAGTGGAAATTGTTCGGTTGAGCAAAAGAGGACGGTTAAAACCGGTAGAGAAAATATTACAAGTAACGCGATAGATTCACTACATTCAACGTGCATACTAGCCTGTTTAAAGACAATATAAACAAAACATGACACAAATGACATGTGAGATCACGAATTCGCAAGATCGTGACATTTCTACCATATTTCTATATAACACAGATAATAAAATAAACCAACCGGTTCGAATCTTTACGCACGCCACACACATACACACAAACACACACTTTAGGTTCACTTCAAATTTGGATACAGAATAAAAGCTACCAAAGCGCTTTACGGACGTGGAATAAATAATTAAGAATTTTAAAACCGCGTAACAAGACACCGATGTAGTGGCCTGTCCGCGTTCGCGAGAATAACTGTTGAAAGCAGTTATACATAAACGTATCTAGTTATAATATCGATTGTGTATCGAGTACGGGCTAATTTATCGCTACGATAAGATAGGAGAGTTACCAGTAAACCAAAACACAATAATTTAACACGCCCATAAAAGTATTTTTATGAAGGCCATATGATTGAATTTTACAAAAAAAAAGAAATTTTATATTGGAGTTCCGTACATAGTTTTCGAGATGAAGTTCAAGTCTACCACGCATTGAAGTCCAACGACCTTGCGAATCGGAACATCCAAATAAAATAACGAAATTTCGACGACGGCGACGCGACGCAGCGATGCCGATTTGAAGTGAGAACGAGTGTTATTGACATCTATAAGAGTGAAGAGAAAGGTAGCACTAATATCGTACGATCGGAAGACTCGAATCACCTGAGCCCCCATTCACTCGGTCCACTGCGGAACGGTACAGTGCGACTGCCACGCGAGAATACACTGACTGGAAATATAATGTTTGCAAGCAAGTAAAGCGATAATGTTTATAAACAAGCAAAGTACGGACAGAAGACAATAGATTATAAAACCTAAGAATTTCGAATAAAATTCTATGATATGTCAAAGAATAGATTCAATTACGGCATTATTGTGTTAAAATATTTCTTATAAATACAACGGTACTTGATTTATAAAAATACTTAATGAGAGTTAAGTACATACTGTAAATGTGTGTCAATTACGTCATAGTAAAACTTGTTCAATACCTATAACAGCCTTCATGGATAACTTCTTATAGTGATAAATATAGTTCTAAACACAGGTTAAAAATATATAACGTTGACAGACCAGACGCATATATTTCCCAAAACGAAATCTGATTCAGAAATAAGTAGTTGGCGGCTGTGTTTGTACTTATGACTACACGCAATAAAACAGTACAAGATTTTACAGACTCTTTCATTGACAATAAAGAACAACACAAAAGTGAGATATTTGTTAGTGCTGATTTTGAAATAATACTAGCATAATTTAAAACATTTGTGTTTGAAATAATCGTAATAAATAAACGTAAACGGTATGCCGCATTATACCAAACCAAATCATACAAGGTTTAGTAATATAGAGAAAAAAGGGACGTTTAATATAAAATTCTGAAGCCTCAGCTAAACACAATGGAAATGTGAGATTGACTATTGAATTTAGTAGATAAATACCAAAGATATTAAAATATTACATACGAATATATGTAGATAAAATCATAAAACTGATGAATAATATATTTATTGTGCTATCGCTACTTCGCACCAAACGAGGGCAAGCCGGGAACATCAATATTATCTGCGTTGATTGGACAAATGGGCTCAATAACTGTTTTGCTGTTCACACGTGACAGCGACACGTACTTTGGACAAACAATACTATATTTAATCCTAATCCATCAAGGTTAATTTTCGTAGATTGACGTTACATACAGCATGCATAATTGATTCGAATCCATTTTTAAAAAGCAACCTACGGAAAATGCTCACTCTATTGACTGTCTATTTTGCCTAACCAGATTTGCAGATGGTTAGGGTTTAAGAAAAGAAAAATAATATCTTGCTGGCTTCCTACAAGTTTTTCTATAGTTAGGCCTGCGCGCTTGAGAGATTTTCTCGACGGCATATGAAGTCTACCAACCCGCAGTAGGCTAGCGTGATGGACTATAGCCTAATGCCTCTCAAAACGAGAAAAGAATTACTGTATCTAGCAGTGGGACAATAATGGGTAGGGATGATGGAGATATTCGTTTTAAATAATCATCGTTGAAGATAGGTATTCATCGTTGAAGATAATTAACATAGTAGTGGATATAGATATCAAAGGATCTAAGGAAATTCCAGCGGTTTATGCCAAGAATCACACATCAGATTCGCAAGACGTCATTCATAGTGCGAGAAACTGTCATTTTATTTTAAACAATCAGAAATACCTAATCCTATTTTGATGTTGTAGAGTACAAAGACTAAATTAAAACGAGAGAAAGTATGTAATATTTTTAAAAATATTTGATTCAAGAGACACATGACCTTGGCCAAAATACCTTGTGTGAGTAGTGTGACGATTGGGATCAAAGTATCATAACATCTACTTAACCCTATTTCAAAACTTTAGTTCGTTCATTAATTATTTGGCAGTCTCGACGCTTTACGATGCATATTTACAAATACTTATACTGGTGATTTTATTGCCAAGAAAGTTTTGCATTATCTGATTGCTTCTGGTGTTTCTTTGGCAGTTCGATTGAATACACATAGGAGTCTAAGGACCTGCCGAAGATGGCACCGTAAGGAAAATAATATCCCAGACGTATTTTTTTTATATTCACTTATGTGGAAAACTACTCAACGGCGCACCTTATAGTCAGCCACAGCCGTGAATTATGGACACTAGAAACACCAGAGGTTTTATTCATATGTTCCAATTTAGTGAACTCTTAGTGGGGGGAATTATCTTTAAAATGAAAAAGAACAGTTTCTCCAGAGGTTCAGTTTATAAATATTTTCTAGTTATAGCCGCCTACATACACCTGATGTTATGAATGATGACACTCTATAAAGGAGTGTTCTTGTCACAAAGCTGCTCTTTATAAATATTCACGGATTGTGTATAGGCGACGTCAAACTATTATATCGAAGATACCTACAGATAACTCCATTGGACGTAGATATTAATCTTGTACACATTACGTTTCCACAACTAAGTATCTCTCGCTAAAACTTACATTTAAAAGGAAAAGGTTTCTTTAGAATTTCAACAAATTGAATAAAAACAACAAAAACACGGGTAAACGATGTCATCGGAAAGTTTTTTATGAATCACTATCTTTAGTAATATCAACTAAACATAAGACGGTGCTGTGCAAGTTTTTTATGTTATTAAGGTTTGTACAATATTTTTTTATAAGAAATACACTGCAGAAGATATATGTGTAACTTGTTAGAATAGCAAGGTAGAGCAGAAAATGCAATAAAGTTGGGTAATGAGTACTTGACCGACAAGAGTGCATAGGTATCTAGTAATAGTAATGTTAAAGAAGATAATAAAGTCTATGTTTTATTATAATTTTATCTTAACTAGCGATAGGATTATATGTAGGTTACTATTTGACAATCACAACAATCTTACATGCACATATACATCATACCTGAAAGGTTATGCACTACCAAGGTGTACAGATAATCACAAATAGTTCCCAGAAATATTACAGCGAGCCGGGGAGAATCCAAACTAGCTGTCACTGAGAATATCATCCTATATACCCAACAGACCATGTACGTACGAGTGTGTACAGGCATCATTTGCGACCACTAATTTTCAGAATAAAGCAGTTCTTTCGCATAATTGTTTTTAACAATCCACCGATACGATCAAAAGCACACAAATCATCAAAGCTACACAAATAATCTTATCAAATACAATTAAATAATACCGATATTGTCCATATGGGTTTTAGACGTTTTCGTTAGAGTAATGTTCACAATTGATCACTGTGTAGATAATGTTGGAATAGTGATAAGTAAATGGAGTTTTATAAGTTTTATACTAAACTGTTTTATAATACTTTGTATATGCCTGCTACTGAACTTGGACCAGTCCTCAATGAGATGTCTTATTAACTGCTTATAACATAAATGACTATTATTCACCTGCATTTCATCACCGATAAACAATACCCAGACACAGTGTTCGCATATTTCTAACATTTCTATTGTGATTGACTAACGCCTATGAGTGTTATACATGTTATGATGAGTTAGTCGTAAGGATTACCTTACGACTAAAATACTCTTAGACCCGGTAAATATCACAATGTTTTTTCCAAAACACTGTGATAATGTTTACCTCATTCCGCCAGTTACATAATGGAAAAGTCTGAATATTCTCCAAGCAGACTGCTCATCTAAGTCTTCATGCGCTTCTTGAAGCTCTTGCGTGTTCGAGATATCCATAGTTCACAAACACACAATTATCCTAACCCATTATACCATGCACATTACACGCGGATCAAAGGACCAGTATTTCAAACAATACGCTAGTTTTATACGCAACAGCAGATTTTCGTAAACGCATAATTATTACAACACACGCTTAGTTGATTTGACGTCGTAAACACGACTGATTAGTGTAGCGAACTATCGTAATCGTTCTATAATCTCGCAGATAATGTGCGATTGATAAATTCTATAGTTACTTGGTGCTACATTTTGTGTTTATTTAATTAAGATGTTGCCACAAAATAATTATCTTTAGGGTCTTGATCATATCCCAAAGACACTTCCCATTCATCTTCGTGAATCATCAAGTCGTTGTTCACCGCCGCGAAAAACTAATGGATTGTTAAAGAATGACTGAACTTGATATCTTAAGGCATCATGAACCACAATAACATGGTTTCCTGAAATAACGAAAACCTTTAGCAAAAATGCTGTCTTAAAACCGTCGTCGCGTCTGTCGTCGGTTTTTACATGTCACGAACATACATTAATACACATTACATACACAATTATACCTAGTGTTGGTTGTTGGTGTTGGTGTTGGTTGTTTCTTAACTAACTTTTAGCACTCACCGATCCAAAAATGATAATGATATAAATAATAAATACTTGGTTGGACTACAAAGGCTGGTTCAATACGTCTTTGAATTACCTCAAAGAATGTTCATGGAGTTATAAAACCATAAAATATTAGAGACAACTACTTCGACTCTCCATTGTGAATCGAAGATAATAGTAGTCGAAGGTAATATAACTAATGTGGTTACGAATATAGTATACGTATAATTTTTAACGATTGATATGAGAGATAGATCGTTGGCTTCTTCCGTGACAAGAATAATAATAATCTATCTCATATGTTGATACAACTGATATTAGGAGTGCCTAAACTACGAATTACTTCATCGACAAAATATATTATCTAGTATCTCGATGATATATTTAGCTCCTCATGTAAATGAATGGCTGTAAATTGTAATGATAACATTATCATTCTATTATCCGGAAAATATCCTCAGGTGAACAAAGGACATTCGTTATTGAATGTATTACAGACAAGTTGTTTATGGCCTTACCTAAATTCATTGGAATATAACAGAATAGAAATAAAAGCCCTAACGTTATGTGTAGAAAGAGCGCGGATGAAAGGAACAAATTATCTTTACCTACACAAACAAAAGAAAACCCTATATGAATGAAATTACTCATGCAAATGAAGTTAAATTTGAAGAATATTCCGCTAACAAAGGATGTCTTCTCTGTTTTTTGTTAGAAGTATATTTAGGCAACGAATGTTGATTATTATCATAGCTCCTTTGCAGTTTCACATTTACTTCATTCAAAGGCATGTCATGGCAGGCTATTTTTAATGGGACATCCTATTTTACACAACATTTCGCTTTACGCAGAATATTGCCCAAATAATTGAGTTTCAATAACGCACACTTTATAGATACTGTAATGTATTCGTTCGGGGGTTATTTCATTTCAATACCACTTCCGCATTATCAAACACCGTTACACTTCACCGTGCTATACTAGATTTTCTCCGCAACAGCAGTTGTTGGTAAAAGCTGTATGTACATTTTTAATAGTTTCTAGAAACACACAGAAGTGTTCCAGTTTGTTACGGACTTACAGTAAAAGTAAAGTAGAAATATTCTAACTTTACTCTCTAGGTTCCATCAAAATGTATACCTAAATATTTGTTATTGTACAAACTTATTTAATTATATGTAGTTATTTGAAGGGTTAATTAATCAAATTTAATTCTAGCCTCAGCCTTCATAAAAATTGGTTTATTATAATTTATTGGAGGTAAAGCTGTTTGGTTCTAGTAACATAATATTGTATATGTGTGCATTGGATTTTTTTAGTAACCGTATATGCAATAGACGGGAATTCAAGATGCAAAAAGCACTATTCGCGGTAGGTACTTACTTTTCATGCTTAGAGGTGCGGGGGTGAGGTTCAAGCTGCAGCGGGGTGGCGGGGGCGGAGCGCGGGGCCCCGCACCCGCCACCCGCCGCGCCGGCCGCGAAATTGCCGGTTGACCTGAAACAAGCAAACGAATGGTCATTCAAGCTTGAAACATAAACATGGTAGGTAAACAAGATAATTGGGAGCGGAGAGCAATTAATCATTAATCATACTTTGATTATAACCAATTTCCAACTTGAAAAAATATTGATTTAAAAAGAATTTTCCTTAGATAAGTTAAGCAGATAACAGAGGATCTTCGACTTTTTTTTTTGACTAAAATAATTTTGGAAGCACCTTCACCTACCCTTAGACTCACGACTACAGTATAAACCTTTGCTTATAGTACAAATAATAATAATAAATTATAAAAAATAATCATCGCTGAGCAAAAAACTAAACGATACTGGCTAACAAAAATTTCAGTTTGGATATAAAAACTAGTCATCTGGAAATACGGCCTTTGCAATAAACTCGCCCAATTTGTCAATTAAAATATTTTTGATTGGGTTTATGTAAGGTTGACTGAAAATTAAAATATTTTTGATAATACACACCTAAAAGCGAAATAAAGTATATAGGTATGTATATTTTGTATTTTTATTTTTTTTTACAATGAAAGACTAATTATTTTGTCCACAGTTATAAGAGACAGTCATGAGAGAACTTCTTATTTCTAGTCATTTTGAAACACAATGCTAAGCACAAATAATACGTATAATATCCTTTGAAAAGAAACAGAAATGATCACTATCGAACTTGAAATTATAAAGACTCGCAGTCAAGCATGCACTATTTATATTCAAAGTCAAAGTCAAAATGCTTTTATTTCAATTAGAATATATATAGAATATAAACTAGTTGCCCGGTTCCAAAAGGTAGGAAGAAGACTCCACAGATACTCTTTTAAACAATATAAAAATTAAATTACAAAATTGTTAGTTTTCGTTTACAATGATTTATGTATTAATATTATAATATTACTAGTTGACCCAGCAAACGTTGTTTTGCCACATTATAGGGGTTGGTGGACTACCCCTAACTTTTAGGGGGATGAAAAATAGATGTTGGCCGATTCTCATAGACATAAGCACAAAAAATTTCATCAAAATCGGTCAAGCCGTTTCGGAGGAGTATGGCAACGAAAACTGTGACACGAGAATTTTATATATTAGATTATTTATATAAATTAATATTATATTAATTTGAAATTATAAATATAATATCAAAATTTGGGGCCAGCCCCTCTAAGTTTCGGAATCATTTACATACGTTTAATACAAAGGCACGCTTATCTACTATTAAAATTCCCATATTGCATCCCATATCCGATAAAGATCCCATATAATAATGACGCATGAATAAAATATCGCGAGCCACTTCCATGAAAAAAAAAACAGAGTGTGATGTAACTACACATCAGTCTTAGTTTATCAAGACTAAAAGGACTAAAAATGAGCAAAATTAATGTAATCATACCTCTTGTATTTGTAACTTCTACGTTTTAATGTAGTCGTCTGCGTGGACACAATAAAAGAAGGATGACGTCTAACCTTTCTCGTCACCTTTTTCCTGACCATGATTTACACGTGCGTTTATAACAACCACAGTAACTGTTGACAATACAAACACAACTGGCGTAACTTCAAAAGCACCACACCTTATGAACCTATTGCCATATGAGAACAATGATGCTAAATCCAAACATTATTTTCATCACCCGAAACAATCACTTATCGACAGACAAGCAGCTACAACCACATGCTCTTACTAACAATACACAAATATTCAGAAGAAATATTGTTCACTTTTAAAACAACTTGTATATTATTGACGTATAAATGTATATACGCCAACATACACAGACACTAGCCGTCGACTGTGCAATGAAGTACAATCAAATTATGAACACATGTACATTTGTATACATAATTGAAATAATGACATTGAACATAAAAAGTATATTTTGTACAATTACATTTCTTACAGCAAAATAAACGTGTATGTATCCGATTATTATATTTCATACCTATTGTTACTATATAAATGCTATAGTCATCATTACATAGACCATTACTTGGATTATTTTTTATGCATTGTAATAGACACCAATGACGGAAAACTCAAGGGCAACCAGGACGGCTTGAATATAATCGCAATGATGAAGATGCATCTACTAGGCAAGTAAGGACCAAAATAATTATATGAACAGTTATACTGCGGACCTCAGCACAAGCTTGATTAATGGTTATAATTCGTCATCATGATTGTATAATGATTCGAAATAAAGTCCCTTATAAACATTTTAATGACATAAGTCTTCGGTGTTAATATTTGCCTTGACCCTTTTAAGTTGATGGCCTTAAGGGACTGGGATGTGCAAACAAGACGGTCTCTTATATTCAAGGACCCAATTCCTTACTGTGTCGTAACTCGTACTTAAACAAGGACAAGGAGGAAGTAAGCGCTATCTCAGAACTTTCTTAGCTAATAAATGGAGCTAAGACATAAAATACTTCATCTCGGATTATATGCGAACAATTCCTAAAAGGCTGACTGGATCATTTGCTCAAGAAGTTAGGTATATTTTTATTATCTCATGTGTTGGAATATTTTTTCTTAAATTAATCGAAACTGGCGTTTTGTCGTTGGGTTTTTTCAAAGTCACAGTGACTACTTATATAAAAGTAAAACTTGCAAGGAAAAACCCACAAAGGAAATAAATCAAAGAGGATACAGGAAAGATCATTGCTCTTTACCTTGATAAGTCCTCTATAGTGCGGAGATGATCAGGGACCGATAATGTTGATAAAACGCGTAGTATCAAACACTTTCTTTTATATTGATAATATTTGAAAAATCTCTCAGCTGCTCGTAAACGTAATAGCAACGGTCATCTGAACTAAAAATATTGCTAAATTATTTTTTATAGCAATTCCTAGTACCTTCTCATATGTTATCCGTGAGCGTTGTTCTAAATATAAGTTATGCTACATTTACCATAATAAATATTGATACCTATAGGCTAGTGGAATGAATAACTTAGGAATAAATTCATAGAAAATAAGGGGTAAAACTATAGGAAAAGCAATAAACTAGCGCTGGCCGAACGAAAATAAACTGAGTAGCAGGCGCCCGACAGTCTGCCGATATTGTTACACGTGTTCTGTTAGTAACGCTAGTACAGCCGAAGCCAAACAAATTCTGATTCCAGTAGATTATGATAAAGTAAATAATCCTTGGAACACTAAAATAATGTTGAAAAATGTTCTAGCAACTGCTTATTTTCACTGTTAGGCAGTAATAAAAACAGCGAACTATGATTAATTAACCGATTTTACACAGATGAAGCTCTAAATTATGTAGAAAGCACGTTATTGAATACTGAAAATAAACACAAGGATTAAACAAAATATTATAAGTACTTCCCAATAAACTTGTCAATAGGCTTTACAAACGACTGACAGCCTCGTTAAAATACTATGTCACAAATATACATAGAAGCCAATCAAATAATTCTAAAATCAATATTCCACGAACTAATATTGACTACTTAGTCCTTGGCCTCCAAGAATTGTCACTGTCATGCAGTTGTTTGTGAAATTCTCATGTGAAACAACACACATGTACCGCTTCGACGCCTCAGAAATTATGTAAGAAAAATAATATACTACGACTTTACTTACTCTGTAATCGTCTACCATTGAAAGTTCTCTGCTAACTGATTTAACCTACTGTCTAAAAATTCAACAACGAGCTGAGAATTTCTTTCACATGCTAATGTTATTTTTGGTTTATATAAAACATAGTCTCAAAACATTACGTGATGTTTGAAGAATACTTCTCAAATTAAAAGAAATTAGAATCTATGTTTATAAACTACGGAAGAGCTAGCTTGAACATCGTGATCATTTCATTGGTAGCAAGCAACTTAATCTATCATGAAGTTGGTTGGCATTACAATATTAGTGTTTCTAAAAATTTTCTACACTGAAAATGTAAGAATCTAAAAATATTATTTAGGTGGTATTGTTGTTTATTTATTGTTTGATTTGTGTAATTTAAATAACTGGATTTTGTAGAGAATGTTACCGATTAACTACGTAACTATCGATCCAAATCTTCGTGACGCATCATCGATTCAAGTCAGTCCTCAATCGGTCGAGAGCATCGAGAACGAGAATGAAAAAGTTATTGGACTGCGAACATCATACGACGAGAGTGATGAATATATTGACTATGAAAAATTTGGCAACGAAGGAACCAAAAAGGTACTCCTCAACTAGTCGTAGAGTGAAGTCAAAATAATGAACTTTGAAATCATGTTCCTAAACAAAGAGTATTAACGTACTTAACTAATTTACAGCCATGTGCCATCGTCGTGTTGTCCAACATGCAGAACCCGAATATGCAGTCTCTATTACGCAAATACAAATATGACGCAAATGGTTAGTATATTTAGCATATTTTTATATAATACAGTTTTCGACTATTTTCGTTACTGTACTCTAACTTTGCAATTATAGGTGTTTTGATTCCGAGCAGTGTGAAATACTTCATCAAGTTGCCCCAAGGGCTGCGCGCGTCGCCTATCCTTTTGCCGTTGAATGACAAGGCCTTTTCACCTTTAGGCGGATTTGTAAGGTACGTTAATCTGTTTTAACCTGACGTGAACCTAACCTTATTATGTCCTTGTTTCCGGCTAAACAACACTAACATTTTACTTGATTTTATTTTTTTATTCCAGGTACTATAAAGAAGTTCCCCCGATTCCGCATTCGTGGTAAACGACAGAAATATAAAAAAATCCGCAACAATTTATCAGACTATAACAACCAATATACGAGTTTGTATGCTAAGCGTTTTATTTCGTTTATCGATTATGTTAATTCCAGTATATTATCAACAATTAACGAAATTATGTCTAAGTTGCAATTGCTTAATTGTATCATATAAGCTAATATTCCTTTTGTTATTTCATCGAAAACGTGTACCTACCATCTGTTATGTCCAATACGTCAACATCGACTCAACTATACAATCAACACATTGCGTGGGAACTGAACTTGTGTAGAAATTATGCGACCTTGATTAGGCAGGAACGTCATAATAAAAAACTTCATATCGTTAGAAACGATACAATACAGATGTTTATAGATTTACAAGGAAAAATCGACGTTCAAGAAATATATTAGTATCAAAGGAGAACAGTCCAATATCTTTATTAAATTAGGTCACCTTTTCAACAACCAATATGAATTGATTGGGAACAAGCGGTGTTTGAGAAGTCTGGATGACGTCAACCAAATTATGTTTGGTTTTGTTTGACGTCTTTTAACGTATTTTCTCTCTCTTGGTCAATTAATCGCCGTTGTGCTCTTGAAAATACATGATACACTCAAAATATTGATAGTGCATCCTCAAGAACTGATAAAATTGTATCGTAATAGCGGTATCGTAATATCGATAGAACAAAACTATATCAGTGATATAATGTTAAGATTTGTTTGTTCTTTGTAAATTCAATCTTAGTAAGGGCAATTTCAAATGAATGAAAGTCTCCCGTCCTAAAATCTAATTTAAAATCATATAATTCATTGCAAGATCATTTCAAAGTATAAAATAAAGTGTTCGTTTATTATTATCATAAGAAACTTAGTTCAAGTTCAAAAACGCAAATCTAATTTCTGATGTTTTACGTACGTCATATCTTATCTCATGTCGCGAGTTTGGCGACAATAGTATCTACAATTCATAACCGATTGAAAATACATAAAACAAGAACATAACAAAGGTGTTTGTCAAATTCTATTCATAATTCTATATAACAATCCCTTGACTTTATTTTTATTTTATTTTTATAGTTAATTCATTCGTACACGATGTGATAGACGAAAATGTTTATGCTCCAATGAGCACTAAGCGATGTAAAAGTTCAGGGTTATAGAAGAACAGCAAAACATTTGCAAGTAAATATTCTACAGTAATAGTTATCGGGGCGTAAGAAAAATGACGCCCGTATTTCTGACGCCTAGCCGCCCACATCTGTACGCAAGTACTTTATTGATTGTCGATGAAAAGGTTCACATTATAAAGGTGCACATCTAGCTCCTGTCAAATACAGTCAGATCCAGTATTCAGCTGTGAAGAAGCACAATAATAACATGCAGAAAAAACCCTGATGTAATACTGCTTAATGTTTCGTATGCGTCTGTTTTAACGTAATAAGAATTAAATGAATCTGATAACACTGACTACACTCATAATTATGTATGAACAATGTATGTATTGTAACAAGACAAGCAAATATATCAATTAAATTGTACAAATCGTACCTATTCAACGCAATTTTTGGTAATAGTTATGTAGATTTTTGTTTTATTTCGAAAGTCAATACTTTGAGTATGTTCCATGTATTTTAATATGATAATAATTAATGAAACCATAGAAATATTGTATCAGATTTATCAATATACATATGTATATGGAAGTCTCTATAAAGTCCATCCATTTATGTCGTTAAATAAACAGTCTTATAATGTATAATATGTAAGTACCTAATTAACTGGATCATTTTGGCATAAGATATATATACATGCGTATTGTATTGAATCTTGATTTGCAATGACTAAAAATCATAATTATGGATCTTTAATACATAAAGATACGTTAATCATAAAAGACAGAACAGAATACTTTATCATAAACTCATGCCTAGCTATACAATTCATCTTTACAAGTGGCAATATACAATCAGTAATGTTGTACTAATGGCAAAACATATAGTCTACTTTTCCAACATTACGGTTTCTAATACTTTATAGCTAGTATTAATATCAAGTGGAGCTTCTATCGACTGCTATAGGATTTATTATGTGAGTGTGTTGTATTTCTAACACAAAACATACAAACTACTCTTATAACGGGTTACAAGGCTTATTAATTATAATCGCATCTGATAACTAGAAACTCAATGAATTTCAGAATATTATTAACGATAACTTGAAGTTTTACAGCAGCTCCTTTCAAAATCCTTCTTCAGATCTGTAGTGTATAATGAAGAAACAATACCATTAACATGCATGGATTTCTAAACAAAATCTCTATAGGATTACGTTTAATCTATCATACAATATGCGTCATTGCACGGCTGTTATTGTAGAATTTGCCATACATCAGTTTAAGTATCAAAATTTTCTCTCGTAATTCGATGTTTATGAAGACTAGATTCTATAATATTTTTACCTGTATGTTTGACTGTGTAATCTTCAACATCCTGTTTGTATGTGAAAGCGATTCACGAGAAAACAGTTTTAAAATAATTTATTTTAGTATTCTTTATCTAGTTTGATATGAAGATGCAAGATAGTGTATATCATCTATATTTACAGATCTTTCAAGTTTTATCGTCCGCAGTACCTATTTGTCAGTTTGCTAGAGTCACGTAAATGCATGCATCACTATATTAATGCCGTCATTCAGCAATTATGCCTTTTCAAAGTAAAAATAAATCAACCCATTTGCTGTCGATCTGCTGTTCACATTTGAGAGGGATTAGTTAGCTAAGATACTGCGGATTGACTTATTCAGATGTTATCGAAAAATCTTTCCACACTGTCTGTAGAAACCGAAAAAGATAAATATTT
The DNA here is from genome assembly GCA_905163465.1 of Craniophora ligustri. Taxonomy (NCBI): domain Eukaryota; kingdom Metazoa; phylum Arthropoda; class Insecta; order Lepidoptera; family Noctuidae; genus Craniophora; species Craniophora ligustri. The sequence goes on from LR990970.1 coordinate 6,396,881, forward strand.
ATTCATAACAAAAAAACATTGAATTAGTTTTTATCATAATGAAAAAGTAAATATCAGTTGCGAGATTAGGATAAAAATCATTCATTTGCTAATAACTGAATAGATCCTTTTACAAACGAGTTTGTAGAATAAAAGGATTTTCTAACGTTCACCACACAAGACCGTAATTCTTATTTTACGCGCTCGTGGTTAGCGTCCGGTAATTTAGCAACTAGCGAGCTCATAAAATTTCATAATTAACTTCCAAACAACGATCAACACAAATTCTTTAACACTAAACAGATTTGTTGAATACTATTTAAGAAATATAGAAAATTGCAATCAGAAAGCTATGAAAAGAGCCAACATTCTTGTGGCATTTAGAAGTTCCATATTTTTAGAAAGAAAACAAGACAAGTAAATAGGCGAGTTCCTAAGCACTTGCGATACTTATATCACGAATAGAAAGAAACAACCGTTGGAACCGTGCCAACTTCCATACTCAGCTCAGATAAAACTCTATAAGAAGAAACGATATATTACGAGAATTGTCGCAGCCGGCAAATTTGAGTAGTACAGTCACATCAAAGAGCCAAGGCGCGACATGCTCATGTTTAATTCAGTAGGTTGTTTAGTCATGCATTTGTATGTTGGCCTTGGCACTGGCTTCATATTCTTTAAGAAAATGGTCATGTATAATAAAATTTGGTGAGCAAACGTCATAATAACAATATGGCGACAACCGATGACTAAACATCGTATGCTCGCCGTACGATAAATTTCATGCATGTCTGCATTTAACAACTGTAATAAATGGAAAACTGAGACTGACTGGCTGTATCACTTGAAGTGTGTATATATGTTATATAAACTAAAAATACTACTCTCAATTCTAAGAACAACACCGTCACTAATATCAAGAACAATAAGAACGCAATATCCAGGCTTACTTAATTCGAGCACAGAGTAATAACAAAATGGAAATTGCAAAAAAATTATAATATGAAACGCACACTATTATGAAGCAATGTACAGCCATTAAAAAAATACAAAAAAAAACCTTAAATGTCCGTACTCCATACGAGTTGACCTTCAGACATTGACGCAAGCTTAAGTAAAGTTTGACAAAAACTTCTACGATTTATAATCCTAGAGCCAGTTTGCCAAACAGACTTACTAAATGACATGAGGTTCCCAAAATAATCCAATTTACGAAACGGTTTAAAATATTTTCGAATATTTTACTAAAGGAGGTTTAAGTGAAACCTTACGATTTAATACGTTTAGGCAGGAACTTTAGGTAGTCATCGGGGTCATCGTAAATGTGTTCAAGGATCTCGTAACCCCAATCATAGGATAAAGACCCTATTTGTTTGGCAATGCAAATGGGGTCTCTAGATCATAACCCGCAGTTTTTTCGGGCGGCAGTAGGTAGATAAGTTTTTTTCTCACTAAATATATACTAATATTATAAACTGCTGAACCGATTTAAATAAAATTGCGGAGATAGTTTGAGTCTCAGGGAAGGATATACATAGAATAGTTTTTATCCCGGAAATTCAAACATCAGAACCAGGACCAGCATTCAAGTAAAAAATCATCAGAATAGGTTCACCTAGTCGAAAGTTATGAGGTAACAAACATTAAAAATAATGCAGTCGAACTGAAAACCTCCTCCTTCATTAAACTCGGTAAAAATATTGTAAAAAATATTTTAAGTCTGTGAAAAGTTTATACGGATTTATATAACATGATTTTCATCTTAATCAATAAGGAAAAAGCAAATCCTTTCCTCGAATAAAATAGGACCTATTTTTATTCAGAAATAAAAATGACGTCAATATAACTTCGAAACCGTCACACTTAGAAAAGAGAACTCGTTGTGTAACGATTAAGTATTTCCGACAACAGTATAGATATGTACTCATTATTATGTACAGTAGAACTTCCTTTGGTGATTCAGAGTTCAGGCACCTAAGAACCACAGCTTATTTCTGTACCACATTATTGATCAGAAGCAGCGATTCCTGGTAATCTGATATATTGTTTGACGTTACAATAATGCTACACGATTGAAGTTGTGATAGCCTTGTGTTGTTTCAAAGGTAGGTACTACTTAGTTCTTAGTTCGATTCCGAGGCACACACCACTTACTTTTCAAAGTTACGTACGTGTAAATTTTTTTCACAACTTTGTCTAACGCCGTAAATCGCAAATCCGGTGAAGGATAAATTTTGAGCAACTGCCAGCATGCCCGAGTAATTTTGTCGATGGCACATCAGGTCTGCCAGACCTCATTTGGCTAGCACGGTGGTCTTTAGCCCATATCTAAAGAGGAGACCCGTGCCCGACAGGGCCACAAGAATTGGATTCATGATGATTATGATCACCTGCGTTGAACACAAAGTGAAAATTGGTAATACTGAATATTTGTGACTTGTAAACGAAATTTTGCTTGCATTACTGAAGTATCAATATGACATTGCAGTACAAATATTATTTTCATGATCTACACGCATTGTAATTTCCTCGCCATACGGGGAGTATCTGAAATGTAAGTTATAACAACACTTAAATATGTTTACATTACTTAAAGGCAAGCCTTACTTACAATCAGAATCCGATGATTAATGAAACGCATCAACTTCTTATAGGAAGAAATGTAAAACCTACTTTTAAAAGTCTAGTTACTGGTATTATCCATGAAAGACCATTTTGTTAACAAAATGAGTATCATATTTATATTATCTAAATAACCCAATAAAACTATCGAGACCGCATTATTGCTAGTCGAAGAGGCCACCCACGATAAATTAGGCGCTTCCTTTTATTCTTCAATGGACACGATGATATCATACACATGTCCTTTATGGTATATGAATGAATTAAGTATATAACACTACTGACTAAAGATGTCTGCTCCTTTTTATATTGGACCTAAGCAAGCGTAAGGAGTTAGACAGTATATTTCGAAAACACCTCCAAAATAAACCTATTTATAACAAGTAATTGATGTTCTATTAATTCTTCGAATGTCAGCAGTTCAAAGTTGCATACAGAATAGTGGAAATATGTAAGCGATGACCATAGAACTTTTACTCTCGACTACTGAATGGTAGAAGCGACTGCAAACGTCAAATAAATGTCTTTTTTTATAACAACATATAGGTTGTTCTTGTTATTTTAACTGCTGGATACTAAAAATAAATAGATGGTTTACTTCACATCTTTGCGCAACGAGTATTTACGTGAGCTTCAAACTATTTTAGTTAAAGCTCAGATGTTTAACCCGAAAACTCTAAAATAGATTTAGAGCAAGGGTATTGTCACAGCACAATTAATTTTAACAATTTACTTTGATGTGTCAAGTTATCGGGAAAACTGTCGTTCGTCTAATTAAGCCAACGTTTATGAAACGATTTGTCTTGGCCTTAACGCACAGCTATTTTGGTATCGCCGTTTAAAGTGGGTCGACATCATATGGTAAGAATCTATCATAAAGTTGCCAGTTGCGACACTGTGCCGCCGGTGTTTTCATAAAATTAGATGTGTTCCAAATTACACCTTTTATGGATGTTAACTACTCCTTTCCTGTACGGAAAATTATTTACTTCCAGGGTTATCATTTTTTCTTTTTTGGTTTTTTGTTTGGTTAAGCGATGTATCTTGTTTACAGATGAGCATATGCGTAGCAATGTATGCAGATGGATATTTACATGCTAATATCAATGATATGATTATTTAAAAACTAGTTTAGATAAGTCCAGTATTAATGTGGGGCACATGTTATCATTTGAGCCTTTAAACCTCTACGCATCAAGATCTCGTGGTTGCTACAAAAAAGGCCGTCGATAATCCCAGGCTAATGTCTCCTATTGATTTCTTACCTAATGTATGTAATGTGTTAATGACTCCTACTTAAAAAAAATGGTGCTGTGATAATAGCAATAATATCATGTTAAATGCTAGGCTTAGTTTTAAGCCTGGATAGAATAAACATCTGATTTCAATATTTATTTCTTTAACCACTGTTACCGGTCATCAAGACAAACACTAGTGTTTTGTAGAAAAAATCTAACTGACAGGTCCGGGCAAGTGTAGACTCCCGCACCGCAGGATCGGAGCTGCACACACCCGCTTCCAATATGACATCCAATAAGGAAGCTCTTTAAATACAACGTAACACGCTCTAACTGCGCTGCATTCACCCGTTCTGCATGCGCGCATTTGGTTTGTCGTGCAACTACTGCAAACGGAACACACATTGACTGTATGCGACTGTATGCATGTCTCATAGAATTTCATACTTTATTAGTCTTCAAGCACAGCAACTGGATGTAGTGTGCTCCAGCCCTTAAAGTGGTCACTTAAGTGCTCAATTCTTGAGTCACTTTAGTATACTTATATGTGTACCTACATGAAGGTACCTACGATCAGCTACATTTGCAGTGGACCATATGTTAATAACAATAAGTATAAAAAGTCAAATTGAAAATTTTGCTGTTTGTACCTCTGACTAATATAATCTGATTAGGTATATCTTGCAGGTGTTTAAAATGAACTAAGTTGTCTTAGAACTATCTAATCTTCTATCACAAAATTTATGAATATAACAGAAACAGATAAGTACATATCTTGATATTTTGGTCAATATCATGGATCTGATAACTGTACTTGTATTGTTTTGTATTATCATTTTAACCTTGATTCTTATGAAACTGTGTTGTAAAATGAATCACGAACTCAATAAAATATAAAGTCAGTTATGGCCTGATAGAATTCATAAACTTGTTTCATACATATCCTGTTCCAGCAAGGATTCAAACACAAACAAACTTTCCACTATGGCACGGTTGCCTACCTTGCAATAGTGAAAAGTTTAATTGATTATAATCACATACAGTATCATGGAAAAAACTTTTCATATATGTAATTTTTTATAAAACCTTCAACACTAAAACAGTAAACATTTACACAGGTTTAAGATTTTTACTATGTGGTTTTGCTTAGGGATATAGATGAAGAATATGTAATGAAATATTTATACTATATTACCGACAGTCAGGACAAAGACCATACACTACTCATAAACTCATACAGATTAAGTATTATTAATAGCAATCATTACTTTGAAGGCTAAATACTTAAATAACATAAACATTTATTGTAGATTGTAGTTCCTAGTCTACCTAGGTATTGACATTTTTAGATTGATAAGTCAATGTCAAATACATTGACTTTGTTTTTTGGCTTTTTCTTAAGAAAGCTATTAGGGAAACAGAGGCACATAATAGCATAATTATGTTGTGTCAAATAAAATAGCTGATAACAAATGATAGAGCCTTAGATGATGATAGAGTTTTAGATGTTATTGACCTGTATAGGTAAACTAACAGACAAAATGCTATACCCTATTATGTAAAATTAGGTATAAATCATACTACTGGCATGTTGTGTGTGCTTTCGTAGGTGTAAACAATGTGTGATCCATTAATGACAAACCACAATTAGGTATTTTAGTTGACCATTTTATGTTGATCATTTTAATACATATCAATATATTTATGTAGGTATTTAATGTCTGTCTGTTGTTTACACATGTAATTTTAACTAAGTACTAAATGTTGTTGTAAACTTAATACAGAAACAGGCCCTATTTAATTTTTCATCCTAATTTAAATATTTTATCTACTTTACCAAAGGAGAGTCAAAACCTTCACATATTTTGTTATAGATTAAACTAAAAAATATAATGAATAGTATGGGATTTATTACTGGGAGGAAATAACCCTGATTGTGCCAGATTTATAGGAATCCTTAACATTTAAAATTCTATAATTTAAAATTTGTTTGCAAAATGATATTTAGGGAATAATAACTTTTTTGTTGACAAGATTTGAGCTCATCAAGGCAATGAAGCAATTTTTAGAACTAATAAGTTACCAACTTCAAGGATTCATATTAACCATTAGTTACCCTTGTAAGTGTCAAGTCGGTGAAAACATAATTTAATTTTAAGTTGACTGACCTTTGCAAATGTCAGTAATATAACAATAGAAGTAACCAATTAGTTAATAATTTAACACAGGAACCAGCATGCAAGAATTAAATGTTGCAATTATTGTATTTCAGAGTACATACCAAAGAAACAAACTCATTAATTACTTGAAACATTCTTTCAATGGAACTTAGACCATTTGTACTAAAATAGCCATTCTAATTTTAGAAATAGTTCTCAAATTTTAATTTTAGAACACTTGTTTTCAATCTTTAGAATTTTACTGACTGTTTATGCATTCAGTTTATACTATGTATACAATTTTCCTTTTCTAATACCTACTTTTACATTTTAAATATGAGAGAGACATTAGACATCAATATTTTATATAATTAATCCAGTGGCTAAGGAATTGAAATATAATTCCAGCATACAATATGAGAATATATCTATGAGCCATTATGTGAAATTTAAAGAGATACAGGGAAATACCTGGGGATCGGGAGAAGGAAAGGAGTAATTCTATAAGTAAAGTGACATACACTTTATTTAAATGCTGTAAAAGTATTACATGATGCAGTAGTATGCATAGATTTCTTGGCAGCAGTGTAATTAACTCAACATAGTGAAACGTGGCTGCATTGAATATTAACTTCTATGTACTACACCTTTAGGTGCACTATACTTGTCGCAATAAATGCAGTTACTTAACACTACACAATTAAGCTATAATTCTGTCTCCCATTAATTTGAGAGAGATACAATGCTGCATAAATAAATGATGATGTATTATTGTTTTAATGACTTCAACAATCCACTAAGTTTTTAGAAGGTATATATATTTTTGTGAGATATTCTTATAAATATTAACATAAGAAATATACAATTTTAACAAAGCAATGATAATTTAATAAGCAACTATAAGTAAGTCTATAAAAAAATAAACAATTAAATTGAAAACCCCAATCTTTACTTGTAATTAGGATTTGCAAAAAGAACACTTTTTATATTATGAATGGTTTTGATTTTGATCATTCGTTTTATCTATGTAAATGCAGTAAGTAGAACTGCTTTGAAATAAACCTAAATTAAAAAAATATCCCCTTGATGCTAACATTAAAATAGATTGTTTTTCAAATATTAAAAGCTGACGTAATGCATACTGAATAATTAAATAAAATTCACTTAATAGTCACTAAAACTGTAAAAGCAATAGGTATAAGCAACTAATGGTAATTAATAATTTTTTTACACCAAATAAAATGAAATAATTACCAAGTCTTTCTAATGGTCAGGAGACCTTTCGCTGGCCTCTTTCCTCCTGCATCAGTGATGACTGAGAACCGGTCACTCAAGCTCCTCTTGACCTCAGGAAACCGTCCTCCAGAGGACAGCCTCAAAGACTTCCCTGTCACCAGCCCCTGGGACTTCTTGGTTCTTGGCTCTGCTGGCTGTTCGATACCACTCTCACCCAACTGCAGTGACACTCTCTTTCCTTGTTTCTTATATTTCAATGTAGAATCTGACACATTGCCGTCAAACTCACGGTTCTTATTAAATCCACGCTCACTCTCACCAAATCCTTGGACAAAACAGAGCATAATTTCATCTGGATACGACTCCTTCATTTAGAAGGTCATACCTAATATTCGACAAGCGTAATCCAATCGAATAAGGCCACAACAGTCGGCAATTCGTTACACCAACTTTAATTTGTTAAGAAAGCGAGTCACCGGACATTTTCGAACACGAAAATAGTACAGACTACACTAAATTTCGTTCAAATTCTTATATTGTTATGGTGTACGCAAATCGGATACTTAATACACATATAACATCGTTAACTTTGCAATAAAGCAATAAATCACACGGTCTACATAGAGGAATTCGACGAAATCAATTAAAATTCACAGTTTCACTGTCCTTCTAATATCAGGAAATCACTTATTTTGAATAAATACAGTTTTTATGTAGGCCGCCGAAAACTATCGGGGTAAAATCAAACTGAAAAATATGACATTTCTTTCACGTTCGTTCGGTAACCGCCCGTAAGCGTAACTCCTGTTGCGTTCGGAAACACAATCTAGCACAGCCTCGGCTGTTTGCGAACTGACACCGGTTTGGCCGCCCCCACTCGGCTTAGTGTCCACGCGGCGACTCACAAAATGTGCGCCGCAATGAATGAAGAATGTGACGTTGCCGTCGTCGTTTGTATGGCGAGGCACTGGCACCTGACGAGGTGCCAACTTTTTTCACGGGCGCCTAATTTAAAGAAATGGCTACATGGCTATAATACGGGACTGCCTTATTAGTAATCAAACAAATCCCAAATCTAACAAATAGCGGTACGTAGGTTGCATTCAGTATCTATTTTAAAAAGAGTATCTATGGAGTTTCTTGCCGGTTCTTCTCCATAAGACCTACCTTTTGGAACTGTGCAACTAAATTCAATTAAATTTGACAATTCAAAATCACCTGTATTGGTCTAATTGAAACAAATGATTTGATTTAATTTACGTTATGAGTATTAAATTGGTAATTATTTTATAATTCACAACAAACTACCCACACGGATCACGGTGGTGGAAATTATCATAGATTTTATATTTTATACTTGAGTAGGTTAAGACGATAGTCTTTTTATTGAACTGGTTGAATATGTACCAAATTAATTAAATTATGATTAAATTGGTATTTATTATTTATTTATTATCCTGAACTATAACTTGACAACGCGGAAATCTAGTCGAAAGTCATTAGAGCACATGGCAAGTCACACTCAATTACCACACTTGCCAAACGGATTAGTTTAGTACTCACTAGGAAACTACGCATCATCATTCATCCAGTTGATAAGTTTTATGGCAGCAGCCGCCAGACGTTATTTTTTGTATCGAACTTAATTAGCCTTTGTTAAATCTTTCTAGTTCCAGCATGCCTTAATATCTATATATATTATTCCCTGAATTCACTCACGTTATTACGTAGATTATTGTATAACAGATGTCAAAACAGAGTGATGTTGCCTATAATAATAAATCACAAATTGTACAAGTAGATAAGTACCTATACCTTTCAAGTTCCCCCAACTTGTCAAATAAATGTGGACAATCTTATGATAAATATTTATTCAGTCGTAAAAATATCTGTAGGTAGAAGTTGTTTTCTATTGCGTGACATTGGACTTGGATCGATACCGGGAAAAACAAAGCTAGGTGAGGGATTGTCAGGGTTACCGGGAATGAAACTCACATAAAATTATAGATCGTAAATATTTACCTGCAAAAGCTAAATAACAATTTGTTGGTTTATCGTCGTGGTGGTTCAATATAATATTATGTAATTTATTTTTGTTCCCTAAGCTATAAACTCTTTTGTCATTCAATACTTATATCAAAGAACTGACTACATCCTAAAAGCCAGGAGAAAAACTGTATTTAAGATAATTGCAATAGAACGGTAGAAGGACACAAATAATTCTAGTACCTAATATCGGACATCGGTATCGGTAGGTAAATAGGTACACTATGGCTATTTTAATCAACACATTAATTATATTATTAATTCTCTATGCTTACTTACGTAATACCGAAAAGTTGAGTAATTATATAAAGAAGACCTATATAGTTTAAGTAGGTACCTAAATGTGTACATAAGTAATATATAAGTACCTATCGCCTGAGATCTAAGTATTCAAGGAATTAACTCTTAATTTTTAAACAGCAAACGTACCTATTAAAGTTAACTATTTGTATAGTGTAGTACCAGAAATAAACCGGATAAGACGCAGTTAATTTTATTTTGCGGGCCTTCTTCTTCAATAGTACCTACTAAAACATAAAATTATGATTGGGCCACTTCAGTTTATTTTTGTTCAATAACAAGATGATAACTTTTTTTAATATCAATGTTACTATCGTCGTTATTAACAATATGTTAAATTAAATAAGCGATAACAATTTGTATTTACCTACTAAGCTACTTATTATTTTGTTTTGTCCAAAGACTATAAAACCACTACTCGTTGGTTTTGTCATCGCACCAGCACCAATCGGGTACACTACCTGTGTAGATTTTCCAGAAATAAAAAATCCGAAGTCGCCATTGATTCGCCTTCGCCATGTCTTCGTGTACTTTGGTGATTATTGAGGACCAATTTATTGAATATTCATAGATTTCGATAATAATACAATCAATCAATCAATCTTGCATTAGTTACCAACTCTTGGAAAAAGAATTGTCTGTGTCTTAGTCATTTGTATTCTGTTGTCAGAGGTTTTTACCGATGTACCAATCGATCAGAATCACCAGATATTTTATAAATAATAACTGTGATAGATATGATAGAAATAAATTTTATTTCAAAAATCTATGACGTCCCAAGAGTAAAAGTCTGATATCTTTCTAATTCGTAGAATCGTAGGTTTGTTATGGTGCAAAGTTATTTAGCTGACTAAACCATCCCATTCCTTGAGTTTCATATAGGTACCAAAAAATCTTGTTAGGTAAATGCGGTTTTTACACTGAAAATTATCCCAATGGATTTTTAATATTACTATGTATGTACACTATGCGCCATACTACTCATAAATGAAACGAGAGCGACAACAGGGTAACAACGATCGATATAATCCGGTACCTACAGGAATCTCCTAGGTAACGGGAAATCCAAACTTGCGTTTATTACGTACCTATCGGGATCGGGAATAATATAAGGAAATAATCGTCGATGATTTTAATGAACACTTATCGTAAACTATATATGTAGGTACTAGCAAGATTACGGGTCTATTACGATTTACCGAAATTTACATTCATTGTATACCCGTAGCTAAAGCAGCACAAATTGAAGTATCTTAGCCCTAGGGCCGAGCTCAATATTATTAGAAAATTCATCTCAAAAGCAACTGAGTTTTTTCAAAATGAATTCGACTTGGCTATCGAAATTTTGACTAGATTATTAGACCAATGAAACAATATGGTTATAATAATGATTCAATCGCTTTTGTACCTATTATGCCGCCAAATCAAAACCAATTTCGCACAATCTTGAAAGTGTTAGGTATACCTATTGCGCAATTAGTACCCGTTAGATACAAAGTAATACCCAGTAGGTACATCAATGTAGGTAAATCTCCCTTAGTATTAGACGCTAACTAATCCATATAATTAGCTCCGCAGTCTTAGTACTCAGTAATCATTCCTATCGTAAATAGGCCAACCAACACTAATTAATTATTTAATTAGTAAGGCAATTAGCATGGCATCAAAGCTGAACTAGGAACTAACTAATCCAGATGTTAGCAGGACCTAATTACGATACGACAAAGTTAGTCGATTTATATTAAGTCAAACTGTAGGGAGTGTAGGGTAGGTACTACAAAGCCCCGCTCCTGTTAGAAATACAATGGCCACTGTTGACATTGACATAACAATTTCAACCGAAAATAATTAGAAAAGAAAATAAGTTACTCTCAAGGAAAAGCGTGGAAACAGTTTTAGAATACGGATACCAACGACCACCTGCATGCTGCATGCATGTGAAGTCTGCCAACCCGCAGTAGGCTAGCGTGGTGGTCTAATCCCTCTCAAATGAGAGGGATTAGGCTATAGTCAGAGGAGACCCGTGCCCAGGAGTGGGACAATAATAGGTTGATGATGATGATGATGATCAGACTTTCTCAATCCAATTGGGTAACACTTACCTATGTACATATTATATCCGACGGTTAAACTGATTTTCAGAACTTTTGTATTTCTGACTACCATTAAAGATTTTCCTGTATCGCAGCCGACCGTCGCAAGGGCTTAATGTGCTTTCCGAGGCAAGGCATACATATGTTAATAATGATAACTAACTGACTTCGGTAGACACAGCTTAACCTTATAGATAGACTGATCAGGTTTATTACAAAGCCAGAAACTTCTTGAAGAAAAAATATTAAAAAAATTTAAACACGAAAAAACTTTTTTGAAATAAGCAACTTTGCATCCGTAAGTAGTTTGAAAAATACCGTGTAAAATGCATTACATACAACATATAACTAGTACTTAATAATTTAGCTTATTAGAACCGCTACAAACTATAATGTAGTGTGGTCCAACTTTTACGTGTTTCCATAGTTCTCTATACTATATATCTCTAACTACATACGATGTGGACACTGCTATCTCGAAAGTGGTACATTGGTTCAATGCAAATAATTTAGTTTTGAATGAAAACAAAACTAAATGTATTAAGTTTACAACGCCTAACGTCAGACAAGTTAAAACCAGTGTACTAGTTAACGGTGGAGAGTTGGATCTTGTAGATAACACTGTATTTCTAGGCATTACCTTAGATGCTAAGCTTCAGTGGGGCCTACATATCGAGAAATTGTCGAAGAAGCTTAGTTCTGCAGCTTATGCCGTTAAAAAAATTCGTAATTTAATGAATATAGATACAGCTCGGTTAGTTTATTTTAGTTATTTCCATAGCGTGATGTCATACGGCATTCTACTGTGGGGGAATGCTGCTGACATCCAAACTATTTTTGTGTTGCAGAAAAGGGCTATTCGATCAATTTATAACTTAAGTCCCAGATATTCACTGAGGGAGAAATTTAAAGAAATTGATATTATGACTGTTCCATCACAGTATATTTACGAAAATCTTTTATATGCTTACAAGAATATCAATCTCTTTGAAAAGCATTGTGATATCCATAATATTAATACTAGGAATAAGAATAAATTTGTTGTTCCTGCAACTAGGCTCCAGAAAATCAGTAAATCCTTTAGATGTCAATGCATACGCTTTTACAACAAAATTCCAACCCATGTACAGACATTAAGTCTCAGCAGATTTAAATCCTTTATCAAACAGAGACTTTGTGCTAAAGGCTACTATACGTTAAAAGATTACATGGATGATAAAACTGCTTGGGATTGAATAGTTCTAATGAACCGGGCTATCGAACGTCTTTTACTATAATTTATTATGATTTGGACATTATTTTTTCATGACATTAATGTTAATTATTATTATTATATTTTTTTTTTGTTGACATTAATTTATATCTTGACATGAATTGTATAGGTATACCTATAGATTTTTAATTATTATTATTATTTGACTTTATTTATTTTATATTTTTGACATTATGTTAATGTTATGTTTTGACATAATTATTTTATATTTGACATTATGTTGATTTTTATGCTATGGGATTATTTATAATATACATATCTATGTGAATGTGAGCACTTTGTAGGTAGATAAACATACGCTTACAAACTAATGTCTGGCGGCTTTGGGTTTTTGAAATGGCCTACGCAAATGTCCCGCTGATCTTGCATAGACGTGCGTCGGGTCGTTAAGCTCCCACAATAATGGTTTGAGCTAAACGATGGCTGACGTATGCGTGCTGTCAGTATGGACAGGTCAACTCAAAGCTGCACTGGTGCTTTCTTCAAAAGGCCATCTCAGACTTTAACCTACATAGTCTGGCTCACATATTGTAACCAAAATGTTTGGACTTTAAAAGAGACCATGATTCTCTGAGTTTGTTTCGGCATTTCTTCTCAGAGGTCGTCAGTTAGGAAATGCCGATGTCAACTAGATATATGTACAAAAAAATACATGACTTGTAAAAGTGTCTTTAAAAAGATCTATTTACAGAAATAAACAATCATTCAATCATTCATTCATTCTATTTTCTTTACAGTTACACATTTTCTATTAAGCATACTGAGTGTTAGGAAGAAACCTTGCCAGCTAAAGGTATCATTTAAGTGATATTTATATTAAAAAAACCCTGCAATTCTTGTTTGAGTAAATGGAAAGTACCTACTAATCTATCTATTGAAGAATCTCGTACCCAACAACTATCGATCACTAACAGCTAATGCTTTCAGAGAGATCGTCGGGGAGGGACTATTCGGACAGCATGTGCATTGAGCATTGTTTGCTGTCAGTTTAGTAACTCCTTATTTTAAGTAACCTAAACGGTTTCTTCAGAGTTTGGCAACGCATTCCTTCTGCAAGCCTTCTGGTGTTGCAAATGTCCATGGGCGGCGGTGAACACTTACTATCAGGTGAGCCTTCTGCCCGTTTACCCCTTACTTACCTATCACCATAAGAAAAGGTACCTACTTGTTCTCTTCTATGTTACTTAGGTATTACTCGTAAAACATTTTACAAACATGAGGTGCACCTATAGATTTGCATATTTCTGTTACACTGCACAGTTCACTAAATATTTAAAAGATAATAGCTTGTATTGCATATCCAGTTTCAAAACGAATTTATGATTGATTAAACACTTCCATTTAGTGGAAATATAAGAACTTCCGGTTATCTTAAATCTTACTATCCATTCAAGATTAAAATTAATCCCACCAGTTCCGGACTACTTACTTGTCCTTAAGTCTTGTAACTTATACCCGTGTAATTGAACTAGTTTCCAGGAAAAAATATTATCCAGTACGTTAATCGATACTCCTCCCGTTAGGAATGTGTAAACAAGCCTAGAACATTCGAAGCGAATAATATTTACGCGAGCGCTGACAAGTCAAAACTGAGGATCAAAACATCAAAGTACACTCTTCTAGGAAGATGCTACTGTCATGACTAAATATAGTTCCTGTGGGAATTATTTACCTTTACATTACACGTGGATTTGTTATGATAGCTAGGGAAAAACAAGAGCCGCGATAATCGATAATTTTGATCGATTGAATCAGCGCATGTTGACGGAACTTGAGATATCAGGAACTCAAAACAATCTTTGATCAAAAGCTTTTCAAAATTCAAAGTGGTGTAAACGTCAGGAAGTGTAAAGTGCAATAAACTGCGATGTTATTTGCTCGCATTTTAAACATAGGTCGTTATACTAGTTTGGAAAGTGGGTTACTTTTTTCGAAGCCAAATAAGTTATTAACATAGATTAGGTCCCTAAGGAATTTTAAAACTGCTATATGCCATAAAGAAATATATTATTATTTAATTCAACATTATTTAAGTGCAACGTAGTTAGTACCTATGTATTTAAAAAAATTAAATGCGACTTTATTGATATCTCAACGAAATACGCGAGTATTTCCCTCATGGTGAGCCCCATTTAGGCCAATTATACTTACATGTTTTTAATTGCTACGTTCAGTAATCCAACGCAACCATCATGCCTGTATGCTCCGAAGGGTTAGGCAGTGAACCTCTGTACTGCGTTCATTGTTATAGTGGTCAAAGGCGGTGCGTATGAAATCCTAGGCTCTACCCCTGTTAGGTGCAATCTCCCAGTTAAAAACAATGTCCACTTCCATTGTGGAACCTTAAATCATATCTACCCGCCAACGCGAGTGCAATATTTATTCTAGTTATTCTAGGAATCGGTAAACGTTAGTCTAGTTCTAAAAGATACGAATGCTAGGTAACAAAATGTAACAAAATCTGACACATTCAGGTCAGGCGTAAACCTATTAACTGAGAAACCTGGGCTGTTCGAGGTAACATGCGTAACATGAATTTAGTGAATAATTATTACTTTAAACTAAATATTTCTTCGGTAATGTATTTGTTCGCTGGAATCGATACATACGCTTCATAATTTCTCAAGTATTTATAGAAAACGGGCGCAGAACGTATTCTTAGCGTAAACTCACTTTTTCCCGACATTATTAAGAAGGAAGTCAGATTCTAGTAAGTAATATTACCTATTATAATAATGCTCAATTGCTTACATCAGTATACACACTTTAGAATTTCCACATTTAGGTGGGATGTGCGAATAAGTAAATAAATAATTAAATCATAAATGGGTAAATTTGAAATTTGAATTTTCTCTTAAACATTTTTTTAATCATCGACCCATGCACTGTCCCTCTGCTGGGCACGGCTCATTTGACAGACAACGACGACTAACCTAGTGCTTGTTGACAAATTAATAAAATCTCTCAAGAACGCAGGTTTCTTCAGTGTTGCGTATCTAACCTAACTCGAGACTTGACTGTAGGTACATGCAGTCACTGGTCAAACAACTAGGCTATCACTATCAGTGGAAAACCGAGGAACCTACCTAGGGAAAATATACTATACTACCTAGTACCTACCTATATACTGTTTATACACAGCTTTCATAACGACTTCAAAATCTTTGAATGTCTTTGAAATCTATTTTACTTTATGTTTATTCAAAGAGTTTATGCTCCAATGGGTTATGTTACATTAGTACATAGGTGTACTAAGCTTCTTGTTTGGTATTATATGGTGCAATCGTAAGACTCGTTCAGTTAATTACAAAACAATTTAAGCTCACGCTTTGAGAGTCAAACGTAGATGTAAATTACTATATACCTTGTCTTCGTTACTTAGAAGTGCATACTGAATAGTCCTCATCTAACGACCTTTCATTACACGTGTTACAGGGGCGACATGTTGCGCTGTCACGTAATAGATTATAGAAGGCATGTCAATAACAGTCTAGAGAAAAAATAGCTTCTAGTTATGTAACACAAATATACGGCACATGTTTGTAACTAGATTAGATACTTTTGCGCCATTCAGGTACCTTTTCGTTCCAATCTGATACTACGTGGAGTTAAAAATTATTTGGCACGTATACGAGGGAGTGTCACTTCGTCACTCTTGGCAAAAACATACTGGCGGCCGTCTACTGACGTCATTAAAATGTAGCACTTTCAAAATAAGAGTTCCCGTATCGCCAGATCAAATCTGTTCACCTTGAACTGAAGTAGTGGAATTCATGGTAAGGTAAACTCAATTAATTGTATCTTTCTTTATTTGATATGTGTTTTCTAGGCGGCAAACAACACTTAAAATGCTAATGAAAGAGAATGCATAGGTTCCGCTCGACGTGGCATTATGGCGGTTTTGTGGTGAAGAAATAGCGCCAGATTTAGTGCAACCGTACTAGTTTTTATTTTAACACATGCATGCCACTTATTATAGTTTTTCAATGAGACTTGAATATTTCTAGCCAAATACTGAAACGCTACTCAATTTTAACTAGCACAAATCATTAAAATATTAGCATATTCATTCCCTGCACATTGAAGGAGTTCTGGGTGCCTAAGTGTAACCTAACCAAATCACGTCTAGATTTGTGTGATCGGATTTAAACAAATATTTGCATAACATTCAAGGATTCGACCAACTACTTCTTTAAATAACTATATTAAAGAGAACCGTACCTTGTATATACTAAAACTCAATCGAACGATCGAAAGAAAAATCGTACGATTCGTTGCTTTCCACGTCATGCAAACGAAGCATAATTAAATCTGAATACTCGCATATTGCATACGAAAGGAGATATTTCACTGACTGGATTGGTGGATTTATTGGCAGCAAAGGTCAAACTGCAGTGTCAATTGGTCAACTACACACACTGTCGGCACTTATAATTACGCCAATAGCAGTCTACATTCACATACATAAAAAGAGCCATATCCTAGCTGGGTTAAAGTACCTGTTGGGTCGAAGTTCAAACACGATACACGCAAATTGAAATACTAGTTCGTAATGTATTATAACGATGAAGAAAAATACCCTAAAATGGAAGACTAACCTTTCAGAAAACCAATGGTAGACTACTTACTATGCACACGCAAAATAGGTGCGCAAGTCTTGGAGTTGCGAATACAGTAGGTTATATGCACCTAAAAACACCCTACTGAAACGGCCGTTTTCAATGAAACACGACATGATTTATGTTATTAATTTGCTGTGAATTCTGAAAATATTTTGATTTCAGAGGAGTTGCTAAATCGGGCCATAGTTAGTTAGTTATGTGATTACGCCTTAACTTATCATGAACTCCTATTTTCAGCACGAGATAGCGAGGTCAAGATTATTTGGAGAAATGCTTATCAATACCAGTATTTGCTCTAAATATCAGAGATGGCTAATGCCCAATAAATATTGTGTATGCACTATAGCTATACGGTTTTCTCTCCTATCTATATTCTCCTATCTATTATATATAATTTTCACCTGCTACTATCCTGGCAAACTCTTTTCATTCCATCTATGTTCATTAATCTCCGCATACTTGTTAGTAGAGAATGCTCTTGGGAAAGGCTCAGCTTTAATTTGGTTACGTTCGCGCAATAAATGTGTTTGAAATATTTATTATTAACTAGCATATGTAACCTTTAACGCACACACAATTAATGCGGTATTTGTACTTATCAAGATAAGCTGCATTAGTAGCAAGGCCATGGTTTTCCTCTATTTTTATGTTAACGTATTTTTATACTAACATTGATTTAATCATTACTTATTAGCCGTTTTATCGTTAGTTACTGACCTTGTTTATTATGAGCAAAATGTTATCTCTGTTTTATGAAACAAAGAATAGCAAATTAGTTACTATTTATTACCTTTCTTCTTCTTACTCCGTATGCATTGCCTATTTGAGTATTATGGTAGTAACACAAATGGTTATTTGTGCTACTACTAAATAATACCAACCTAATTAGAGACGTAACTTATTACATCTCTACATATACATATATACAAGTCATAAAGGTTTTCTCGCGCTCTTTTTCTGTTACAAGCGAATGATAAAATTATTAATACGCATGTGATTTCAGAAAAGTCAGAAGTGCGTGACGTATCTGTCCAAGGCCATATCACGCATCAATTATTGAATAAAAAAAAACATCATCCAATTTTATATTGTTAAAGGCACTGTAAAGTTCATCGTTATCATATTGTTGGCAAAATGAAAAATTAAAGCTCTCTTTAAATATCTTGACAGGTTTGCTTAATAAGTCACAATGTACTTGCATAATGTATACCTATTTAGAGTAGAAAAGATAACAAGAGGATTATACCATAAATTAATCCATTACCTAACACACATAGGTAATAAACCTCACGTTGATCTCTGTACGCTTAGTTTTTAAGTAAACGTTTATTTAATCAATTAAAACCTTATTTAATACACAACCTTCACAGAAGCATCAAAGCGGAAACCTTATGTAAACGGGAAAGACGTCATACGAATACATAATGTAATCCTAATAACATTTCGAAGAAAAGAGCTAGGCTATAAAAGGCCTTTGCCGACCTTGACCCTCAAGGGCAAGTCCTGGATTTTCATACCTAATTCCTTTCCTTCATCAAATATGAAAGCGCTTCCAAGGACGCAATCTTCCTTCCGATACAAGATGCTTTTGATTTTTTTTCGTAAAACACGCAATCCTTTTCTAATACAGGAAATTTAACCTCATTTCAAGGCAGTAGGTCATCTTATCGTAAAGCCGTTCCCACCTTAATGCCTATTGGAAATAAATAGGACGGGGTTATACAATACAACAGCGATCGAATGGAAAATTTATGATTGAAAGACGTGGAGGCTACTACGGTATTGTAAATTAAAGGAGTGGCTGTTTTTCTAATAGTTATAACGACAATACCATTGTTTTTTATTCAATCATATTTAGTAAAATCAATTGAGTTTAAATTGACAAATTTGTCAATCCAACATTGTAAAAGGGGTGAAAGGTTAGAAATACTGAAAGAAGTTCATAGAAGAATTAAAGGAAGTGTCTGATGTCAGTAAAGATAAGAAGATAGTAATAATAATTAACATGATTCTCTTAGGTAATAGAAAACTTATTCTTCATGCTAATTAAAAATATATTGTAGTGTGTGTCAATATTATACAATTATTACATTATGCATTGCAGCCTGAGATCCGGTTGTTACTGTGATTTACCCAAGCAAATATTCATTGTATACCTAATTGAATAGGTACTACGCTCCTAAAGGCCCAGCTTTATCAATTAAGCGCTGCTGGATTCCTTTAGATCCATAAAATAGATAAGATTATGTGCGCCAATGCACGACGCAACTTTTCGGTTTCGAATAATTTTGAGGCTTGTCCAGTAATCTGGAATGAGGGTATTGCAACAGAATTTATGCATCAAATTCTAAATTTAGAAGCAACCTCATTTATGCTAGATTTGTATTGATATTTAATGGTAAATGTTATTATACAAATAAATGTCTGTCTATCAAAGATTTTGAATTAGTCATCGTTAAAATATTTCATCTTCCATTAAATTCGATGCCTATTTTGACATGACTTATATCGCGCGGTTGATTATGGCGTATTGGTGATTTGAATTCATTTGTCTTCAGGAAATCGGCATGTAACTTTGAAAGGCGTCACTAGCTGAACCAGGTAGCAGTCGCAGGGTTATGTGGGAAGCACTAATTATTTCAAAATGGGAAGAGAAGCAGATAGAGCTGCCGTGAAATCTAGGAAGCCGCAAATTTCTTTCTTTTCCTTAGTAATTTTTCTCGGAATTGCCAGCAAGAGATTCCATAAAATAAACAGACTTTTCTAAGTTTTTTGTAAATGTTGTCAACACAAAGGTTTTCTCGGTACTGTATTTCTTTTATTGTCTTTCGTTTGAACGTTTACAAACACAGCTTACATATAGGAGGGAATCTACACAAACATCCATGATCAAGACCTATACTGCAGTACCTACAATATTACGTTTATAATCTTGGCATAAACTACTAGTGTAGGTATGTTTTTTACTTACAATGTAATGAAGATAACATGTGATATAAAACGAAAATATTTACTTTTATAATTCTATAAAAAATGTAAACTTTGTCAATGGCACGTAGTAACTATCACTATCTTTTCGAGAGCTTATCTAAATGTATTAAAAAGTATTAATGTTAAATTAGCAAAATATATTCTTACAAAAACATTGGCAATCAGATATTAAAACTCTTGTTTTTTGTTGTGACGTTTACTTTAGATTCAGTAATCCAAAAAAAAAAAACAATCAAAACCCTCCAATCGGCCTACTTTTTCCTTCTCAAAGTTATTTATACTATATATATTATACACCAGAGGTCCTATCTTGAAAAACTTCGAGAGATAATTCATTTACAATAACTGGCCTTGGAGTAATAACGGTGTTAAAAATAAGCTTGGTTGTTGTGTTGTGATGTTTAGGCCAAAACCGATTCGTTGAGAAACGTCAACTAGATCAATCAACATCACTGCAGGGCCTCCATAATAAAATAAAATAAATAATAATAAATATTCCTGGACATAAGACACAGCGCCATCTAGTCCCGAGCTAAGCACCGAGGCTTGTGTTACGGATACTAGTTGGTTGATATACTACATATTTATATACTTTTTTTTTGTAAATACATACATATTACACATAGATCATAGACATCCATGACTCGGATGGATACAAATGTTTATGCTCACCACACAAACATTTGACCCTACCGGGAGGCAGCGTTTACCGCTGGACTAATTGGGTCGTCAACACGGATATCTATGGTCGTCAATAAAATAGCCCAGGTCTAGAGACTGAGAAAAGACTTTCATGGGTAGGGCCATGAACGAACCAGCGATAAATTAATAAACTTGTGTTTTATATTTAAATAATCTGATATTTATGATTCTGTTTCGAAAGAAGGATACGATATAATTTGAGTCGCCATAAACCCATTCATTGTCCCGCTGTTGGGCACGGGTCTCGTCCCATTTGAGAGGAATAATCTTATACTTTACCACATTGAACAACTTCATCATCAACCCATTATTGTCCCACTGCTGGGCACGGGATGGAAAAACTTAAAAAAATAAATTTGGAATATATTTACAAACATAATCAGTGTACTTAGGTACTTACATCTCTCAAATAGTAACAGTATGTACATCATACTAGACTATCTATATATCTACTGTCTCTTTTGGTAAGTATTATTACTAAGCTTTCGCATTTAAATCAATAATGATTACGTAATATCGATACAGAGATGTGATCATATGCTTCACGTGTTTCTAAAAGTATAAGCCTGGCGTGGGAAGTTCCTTACAAATGGTATTGTGTAAATCGTCGATACGTGTTACAACAGATATTTTTATTAATACATCATATACGAACAATAACTTAAGAAAACTAATAATATTATCATATTAGTAATAAGATCTATTGTCCCATAATTTACCTCTACATTGAATTTACAATACCTAAAACATTTCCCTCTTAGCTTCCATAGTTTAATTATTATTTATTTTTAAACAAAGTACGCTTATCCTACTAAATATTAAAATCCAGGTATGTAGCGTCCACTGTGGAAGAACCACGTCCAACTATGGACAATTAAAGATTGACAATAATGACACAAAGGAAAGATTTTTTGTAAGCCTGCAAAAAAATATTACTAAATACACTCAAAGATTAATTTGATACTTTAAAATATACCTCATGTCTTTAGCCACCTCATATAAGATATATTAGAATAAAGGTGATTCAGCACAATTTATCGGCTTAACCGTATAAGGTGAACCCGTGTCCTGCCTTCGTTTTAGCTACGCGTATAAAAATGGATGTTCAACGATTTCGTGTTATGGATCGATGCACCCATGGGTCAGCCCTATCATTAATTAATGTAAGACTTGACTGAACGGGTCATATTTTGTAATACAAAGTCAACACTATCCGATATACTTAATTTTGGTGTCTGATAACCTCTACCGATAACATTTGTGTCAATTTACATTGTAAAATAAGATGCCTTTCGTGTCTTTTTCGTGATAACAAAGTGCTTAGGTAACAACTAATTCAAGGTGGCAAAAAGGAAAATTATGAATTATAATAAAATGCAATATGAGTGAGTTTGCGGGGGCATGAGTGAGTGTATGTTAGGGTGCGTGTGGTATGCACATTTGACCGGCAATATTAGAGTAGAGTATTGCCGTAGGTGTGGACATTGGAGGCGTCTATTCTCAGTTGAAAGAAAACCTGGGAATATAATACGTCTTGTATTTGTGAAGCGCCTGATTAATATAAAGCTTGTGTATAAATTATACAATCGCGAAATATCTGATATAGGGTTACAAAATTATTGTCACATAAGCACTTTTAAGACTACGCATTAGGCTTTTTTGAGTTATATCAGGATTGATGTCTGTGGAAAATTGGGACGAAAGCATCAATTAGCCTATGCTCAATTTAGCAAAGACATTGGCATATTGGCAACATTTAATAAAACTGTAGAATAATGCCATGTAATAATCATTTATGGTTATTAATTTTATACTTTAATAATTTTGACGTTACGTGAAGTTATGGTAATTACTTACATCATGATGTCATTTTAAGAACTTTTCTTTTTATTGGAAGTTTCAACTGCTAATAGAAGGTAAGTAATCACTTACAATACGATAGGTTTGAATACTTATTGCCAATTAATATTAATGGGGACGAGTCGATTGCTGCGAACCACGAACATACAGCACGAAACGTTGAAAAAAAATATGAATACAATACCTTGGTCTATAATATGGAACTAAATTCGAAGCAAAAATAACCTATTTCTTCGATAAACCATAAATTAATATTTTTGAAAGTCGAACTGTTCGTTTTATAAAATAACTTTTTAATTTAATATAATATAGATATTATTTTAAATTAAATGTATTAGGTAGCACGAAAGATAGCTACATAAATAATTTTACTAACGAATAAAAAATAAACGTGGGTGAATAAAGCCCACTTGTCAAGTCACGTTTTAAAAAAGTATTGCTATATCGAAGTTGAAAAAAAAAACAATTTGAATATATTTAGTTTTAAATTACTTACCGCCGACGCCAAAGTAAATTATCTGGCGAGATACTCCGTTTGCCTTTAAGCAAAGCCTGTCTAAACTGAGCTAAAGGTAAGCTGTCTCTTCTTAAAGACCATCGCACTGTACGCGGAACATTAGTTTTTTCAACACTCTTTTCCATTTGCACTATCACATAACACAAAAACTGAAGAAAACCTCGACTCAACATGTATTTAGCAACATTTTTTACTTACAACTTCTGGTTCAATTAGCAGGATTTCACGTACAATTGCATTACACGATCAAAATACGATAACAATAGGTTGAAAAGTAAATGAATGCTGTTGCCTTATCTCCACAGTTTCTGTTCCATATTTACGTTTTGATATGGTGGAAAATGTGTAAATACGTACATATTTATTTAAATTATTTTATTACTGATGTGAAGTGACTACCAAGTCTGAAAATATTATATGTTTTTTACCAAGTAATTACCTATTTATGTATGAATTTTACGACGATACATGTTTTTGTTAGAAGTTTTTATGTTAAGTCAAATTTTGTTTTTATAATAGACATACCATTATATTTAGTGACTTCATAGTCATACGCGATTTGCAACCTTGAACTTACTTACCTAGAATGGTATTTTGGTCTTCAACATCTATACACAGAGTACGACAATTTTCAGTTAACTACAAAACTGAGACAACACAGAGATGGAAGAACAGTTAAGATAATGTCATTCGTTGCTCACACCGAAGTCAATTTAATAATAATAATAATCACTTCGTACATATATTCGACAAAATCTAATGAAAGCGAGTGTCACAGAAAAACCTATCCTTTGCTAACGTACGTAAGACTTAATGGCGTGCCCGTGATAGGAACTTGGCATAGCATTTGTATGTATATCAAATTGATTTTACAATCGATTTGCCACGAGGGAAATAGCCACGAAAGGCATTTGCGTGTTGAGATCTTGAAATGCATTAGCAACACTCGATGACTCGTCTATGTATGTACCTGCATTAGCCTGCATATACCTACCTACTACATACGGGCGTATGTAGTAGGTAGGTACCTTATCTACTTCATACGACATCAACATACGGAAAAGTTAACTTTGGTTACAGAGTAGGTACCTACACAGAACAATTTTCCCTGATATGTTTCGGCTGCAAATTGTGTTTAAAGTTAATATTACCAACCTGCTTCGATAAAACATTGAAGACAATTTGAGAACGATACGAAAGAGTCCAATAAGGAATAAAAATACTTCGACAAAAACATTGGTTTCAGTGTAGCCTCTCAGGTGGAGGTCCTGTACTTCCCCAGTCAGTAAAGGTATTCTAATCTATGGTCAGTAAGCACAATTTGAGGGAGAAATATCGCTATACCTTACCTCTCGAAACTGACCTAATTTTTTCACTAACTTTTTAGCTTCCTGTCTGCGGATAACTGGAGCAAATATTCTCAAGAACCTAGACTTGCTGATATGTTTGGACAGTTCCATGATGTAATGCAAGGTTGTACTTACTGAGGGAGGGACGGTGTGGGGACACGCAGGTGATGTCCCTTACGGGGTCGCTCAGCGTCGCTGCCGTCACTCGCCTCTTCCGCGCCGACGCTTCTCGACCCGCCCGCCGACCTAAACAGGTAGATTAATATGATTTTATTCATATAAAATAGGTGTTAATATAGACGTGGTAGTCAGTAGATATTAGGTCATGTGAAATGAGACCTGCGGTTACCTAGACCTAACCTTAGGACCGCGTTTAAAGAACAGGAGATTGGAGGCAATATTTCCGATTGCCTCAGACTGAAGCCAAAGCCTTAACATAAAACGGCGTTTAGAAAAAGGTATTTAAGCATAATGCTCAGTCTGTACTTAGCCAAAAATACTGTCTTTCTTCTACAGTATCGATAGCGCAGTCCGTTAAGTCTATGAGGTAAAGTTCACAATAAATACTTGTATGTTATCATATATGATAATTGATGATAAATATATGTTAATTAATATACAAGTATATAATTAAATATATTTTAATTAAATGTAAAACAGAATAAAATTAAATTATTGTTAGCCAATAAATATAGCACATCGATACATGTTAAATAGAAAATAGTCCGATGCCAAAAGCTTTATTTAACCAGGAAGCGTCATAAATCAGAAATAGAAATAATTGCTTGCAAGTGCAAGAACCAATGATTGAATTCATTGGATCAAACCAAACAGAAAAGGTACGTACGTATATTTATATCACTTTTATCGTACTTACAACCAGAAAAAACAAACAATGTTTAATGAGTAATGACAGTAATGCAGTAATTATTTGTTTGTGTAATAAAATCAAAATACAACCCGAAATAATTGCTATCAATCAACCAATAATTACTTCCGAACAAAAACGTTTTAAAAATAGATTCAAGTTCAAAGATTTAGTTTTTTACGAGTATAATATTATGAATATAAATACATACTATAAAAGTCTCTTGTAGCCAAGTAGCTAGTTAAGGGTGAGCTGTGGTAGCCTAGTGGTGTGACCTGTGGACTGACATGTCAAAGGTCTCAAGTTCGATCCCAGGCACGCACCACACCACTGACTTTTCGGAAGTTATGTGCGTATTTATCACATGCTCAAACGGTGAAGGAAAACATCGTGAGGAAACCTGCATGCTTGAGAGAATTCTAGATGGCATGTGAAGTCTGCCAACCCGCAGTAGGCTAGCGTGGTAGACTATAGCCTAATCCCTCTCAATTTAGTGGAGACCCGTGCCCAGCAGTGGGACATTTATGGGTTGATGATGATGATAAAAGTCTCGCCGGGTTTGAACGCGATTAACACACAAACTATAAAACGAATTTTCATTGTGTTTTCACAGATTGTTTTATTAACATTAAAGTTTTTACCCGTTCTTTAAAAAGTGTTTAATAAAAAAATTACAGTATAAAACTAACGCTTATATAGTAGGTAAGTCTTAATACTCTTAATACGTGACTTATCACTCATCTAGACTTTAAGCGAGCACTAAAAGTGGTTGTTGAGTAGAACATTCGTGTAGGAAACATCAAACAAAGCTGCGAAAGACGCGAGATGCGCGGACAAGTGGGCCGTTCTACTTGCGAGATGAAATACTAAAGGGAACATTAAACATCAACAAACATATGAACATATAAACGGTATAAATATACTTATAAAGTGCAGAAATCGAGGTAGATAAGCCTTTTTACTTCAAAAATGTAGTCTGGTAATTGAATGACAGCGGTAGGTAATATTTTCTTTACTTTGCTTGTAGGTGTATATTGATTATTATCATTAGCTGGAACTTCGGACTATCACAGAAACAGAAAAATTCGTCTACAATAGAAACAGAAAAAAACCTGGGCACAATCACAGAAAACAAAAGGCTGCCCGTATTGCTTTTTGCTCTAGAGGCAGAAAATAAATGAAAATAGCTGCGAATAGATATTTCTTACGGAACTAAAAATATCTGTGGCATTATTTAAATTGTAGTATTAAATGTCAGGTAAATTATGCTTTTTTTGTTGTGTGGTAGCAGATCCAAAAACCAAATGCCAAATACAAGAAGTTTAATAAAACAATATAGATTAAAACAGTAAGTACGGTTAAAAGCGTGTTAGCGTTAGAATTAGGTTCATGAGACTAAACATAGATTGAAAACCGAGCGATATGTACAGCGTACTTAAATAGTCTTAAACACACAAAATTACATGCACATGCATTTACTCAGTACCTTGGCATTATAAGCTTTCAAAAAGCCGCAAGCAGGCACTAAGTCTCGGTTTTATGGTAAGGGGTATACGTGTCACACTCCATGCCGTTTACCTAGAAATAATAAGGGCATGAATGGCGTAAGTCCGGCCGCAGACATAAAGATTCTGACTAGGTTAAAAGGGTCTTTATAACTGTGAAAAATGGTGTCTTTTAGGTTTGTCGTTGCTTAGGGTTGTAAGGAGATTCCCATTCGTAAAACAAGCCCTCAAGTAACTTTCTATGAAGGTGTTTATAAGGAAGGTTTTTTAAGTATATTGCTTTATGAGTTAGAGATAATTCTTAGATAATTAATAGCTATTCAGAATCGATATGGCTCAGGCCAGTATAAAGCTTCTATAATAAATTAGTACAATTAGTAACCAATATTATAATGTTAATCAAATACATATTTTATGTAGCTACGGCATCAATCATGTATTATGATTGCAATTATCCTAGTGAAGCGATTTTCTTACAGTTTATTACAGTATTTTAATGAATAGCAACAGGAAAATCGCTTGCACATTTAATAAGTACAAAAATAATATTAAAAAAACACACGTAAAACGATATTAATTATGATGATGTTACAAATTTTAATTTATGTTGGAGACATAGTAACGGAACTACTAGTACAGATCAAACCTATTAGGCAGCATTTAAGTTTTATTTTTTAGATCTTAATCCGAACATTCTGTTGTGCTTACTAACAAGTAAGAAAAAAACATGTGTCTGATCAGTGATAAAGACGTAGAAATGCAATGTCATTAGCAGCACATATTATGCTTTTTTGTTTAATTCGAATGGTAATTATAGGCTTGATATATACCAGACAATATGGTGGTTTAAATTCGCAACGATTTAGAAATCATCGTGTATGATCAATGATAATAAATAAATGCAATTCCATCTTAATGCTATCTTCATAAATATTCTCGAAACCCTCTACATAATAAAATGTTCGAACAAAGTTCTCATAAATAAAGTTATTTAATAAAAAAATATTCGCTATAAACTTACCGAAATATTCTCTTCAGGCGACTAATGACTTGGTATTTTATGTACACGTTTCTCACACGAAATTATGTTATGGACACACTTGAGTACGTTTGAACATTGTTTAAATCACGCCTTTTTCAAAACCCATTCCATTAGGCTGATTATTTTTTAACTATTGTGGCAAATTCCTGAGCAGAAGGTGCGGAAAATTACATTGTTTCATTTCAGTATAGGAAACATAATACGTTAAACAGAGAGACAATTAAAAACAATAACAGCAATTAGGTCGAGTGCGGAAATTCTCATGAAAATATATTCCATAATTCCTATGAAATTGAATGTTCTACATGTGATGCAATTCCATAAACGGGGATTACTTTATCGACTAGATAAAGGAAGACGAACATAGCGATGACTTACAAGTTTATTGGATTACATACAATGGCAAATGTATATTTAAATTTAATATTTTACGGGTGTGGGCGACTCGTTTAAAAATAATAAAATTTTCGATTGTTTTACATTTTGTTATTTAACTTAGCCGGTGTTTTACTAAATATGAATATGTATAGTTCGTATATTAATATCTTGAATTTACTGTATGGAATTTCTGGGGCATTATTAATTTC
Organism: Craniophora ligustri; assembly: GCA_905163465.1. Lineage (NCBI taxonomy): Eukaryota > Metazoa > Arthropoda > Insecta > Lepidoptera > Noctuidae > Craniophora > Craniophora ligustri. The sequence continues at coordinate 6,425,870 of LR990970.1, forward strand.
TACATACATTCATTGAGTATATACACAAAAATAAATATATTTAAATAATATTAAGCTATTATGTAGAATGTTGATTAATTCATTATTAATAAAACCTTTCTAAAAAAAAAACTCCTGCGTTTTTCCTGCAATGCAAGAAGGCATTCGAAAATAAAATATTTAGAGACGGTTATTTTTTTTAAATTACCAATCTGAAACCCGGTTCTGAGGTATTTAATCAATTTTGTAACGAGGATACGACGGAAGTTCTTTAAACAATCAGAATACTCTCAATAATACCATTTATTTATATGTAAGGAATTGCTACACATACTAATAGGAATTTCATAAAATATTTCTTGCCTTATTTACTCCTAAGGTTCATAAATTAGTACCCATGAGGAAATTATTGCAGCACAGGGACATATTTCTGACTAGTATTATTTATTTACTTATAATGACGGAATATTTACTGTGCGAATAATAAACCATGTGAATTTCTTCGTAATGATGCTGTTATTTTTCATAACTGAGGCAAAATATAGTACCATTTTGTATTTTTTAGGGTTTGGGTCAAGGCACCATGTGGATTAATAAAATCACCGTGAAATTTAACAATTAAGTAAAATTTTATAGCCAGTTAATTGTTGAATTTAGGTTGATAGATATTATTTTTGAAACTCATCATATGACACCGATAATACCTACACAATATGGTAATTAAACATAGGCTAGAAACGCCTATAACCATTAAAATTAACACACTTAAATCCCAGACGCATCCAATTAAAGATTTTAAAGGACTTTTACAATTTACCGAGACACAACACCGGATCACTAATACTGACGAATCAACCGAATCGTCTTAACACAGTTTTCTGTGATAACACAGGATAATATATCACTAGTATTATGTTACACTTATATTACGTATTTTGTACCGACTACACAATACAGGCAGTGCACACTGTCCACTCCAGCCATAGACCGCTCGCTGTCATCTGGGGTGCTCCCTTTTCACTCAAATATCAACCCTAAACTCTGCCTTCTAAAATTCATGTTACCTTGTCCAGGTACCGGTCCTAGGAAAACATGCGCAGTGGTGCATTGCGCACAATATTGATTGCAATCATATGTATGATAGGAAATATGGCGGAAAATTTGATTTTATTTTGGTTTTTATTGTCGTTTCACAGGGATATAACTTGAGTGTAACGACCGTTTAAAGATATAAGCACAGTTACTGTAGAATGTAGATATTAGTTATACCTAAGTGCTTATTTAACATAGTTCATTAATATGGTATGTCATATGAATGTATTTAAATGGACATCAATGGATATTATAGGACATTTGTCGAAAAGTGTAAACACAACTTTACTATAATAATTATACGTATTAGACTAAGTTTACGTGCAACTGGATAAACTTATCTAGCATAATAATGATCATAGAATAGAGATTAATTGAAAGTAGTTGATCTACTTCTGGCCTCCGGGGCGCTTAAATAAAGTTAGTATTACTGTATTTTGTACTTACATAATACATCTTGTAATATGCTCTCTCTACACCACCGCAAGGTCATCATCATATTATCTCACAAAGGACGACACTGCTGAGCAAAGACCGTCCCCAATGACCGACAATATACCACCCGTATCCGACTACTTCTGGCTACCTTTATTAACAGCCAACAGGTCGTCGGTCTTGGAGGTCATCCCACGCTTCGTCTTTAGGTACGTGGTCTGAACTCAACGGTGAGTTCTGCTCAAAAATAGCCATGAGTTCTTCGAATTAAGTATTCCGCCATTGTCCGCCAACCACCACTTCAGCTTACTTACTCCTTTATGGTGTGTTGGCAACTTTAGACCCCAAGATCAACAGGTAAAAAACGTCTTTGGCTACAAGTCTACCTCTGTACCTACTTTTTGTGATCTAGTTTTAAATAAATAGATAAAGAAGTAAGTTTTTAAACTTCATTTAGTATGATTGAATACCTAAATTAAATTCTAAGTAAAATAAACCGAGCGTCATTCGAATGTATAGATATTATTTATAATTAACGGTGAATGATAAAATCGTTAGGGAACCTTCATACCTGAAGATTTTTTTCTATGGAGAGCCTACCAACCCGTGCTTAACAGGCTAGGATGTTGGACTATAGCCACACCTACACATCCTAGCCCACTCAAATTGGTGGGGAGACCCATCCCCGGCTGTGGGACAGTAAGTAGGTTAATCCTCAATCCGACATACGTATCCTATGGATTCCCCAAGCGGAATGCAGATGTGCCAGATGATTCATGAGGTCTTTCCACACCATCCAAGACACGTATTGGCATATCATCATGAATCAAGATATGTATTATATCTATAGTACCAAAATTGTCACAATAATATGGACTCGACAGTAATATGTTATGACAACAACTTGATCTCAACACAACATTGGACTTAAGGTCAAGGACAAATGGTAGGTACGTAAGTAAATGCATGTGAGTAACTAGGCACCTAACGTGTTTATACATTGATAATACCTAATCATTGTAAGAATGTAAGTAGAGGTTTCGTGTTTCTACAACGGTGTAGGTATCCAACATTTATGAAAATTAATTTAATCTAAATAATGTTCCAATCAATTTTGTGAAGGCGTATTTCGTGTCTACTGAATATGCGGGAATGTTGGCGGAGGCAGTTTATCTTGCCTAATAGAACATTCACCACATTCCACCGCTATTGTTTAGAAATGATACACTATAACGAAAGCTTTCGGTAGGTACAAACATTTGTCGTAACAGAAAAATATTACTCACAAATTTTGATTAATCAAAAATTCAAAGTTACAACTATGTACCTAAAATCATCTAGTATCTATACATATTAGAGATCTACCAAAACTAAACAGAAATCTTTGTTTTAATTAGTAACCATGAGAAAAAGATTCAGATTGACCTATGATCTACCCATGATCGGGAGCATAGCGATGACCATGGCCATAAGCCTCGTCAGTATTGCAAGTCAGTTATACCTTAGTGCTTTTGCGTATAGCGCCAACAGATCAAGCAGAAAAGTTAATGAACTATTGCCTAAACTCTCTCAAGTGGAAAAGAGACCCGTGCCCAATTAGTGACTTTTACGGTTAAATGATCAAATGCTATTCAATTTTAAGTCTCCTCGAATATAGTGCTGCCTCTTTCACTTTGGATCTGAGTGAAAAAAGTACAAGTATATTTAATAGTTACGTACCTACTTCATATTAGAATAGCCTTTTTATAGTATACCTATTTGGCCCTTTCTAGTAAGACTATTTTTGTAAGGCCCAGATGTGTCAATGTATTTTAGCTATCGCTATTTTTTTGCGGTATTATCCAGCTCGGCTAATTCTGTAATTATTAAGTAGTTGTTAGTAGTAATTAAGCTCCTGTAGTATATATTAAACTACTACCGACGTCTCGTATTTTGAATTAAAATAAAATAAAAATATTATAATATACACATATGTAAACAACAACAACACAGCCTGTCTTTCTCAAAATGTATATAGGTACCGCACACTCGCTGCGTCTAACTGTAGGTCTGAACGCGATAAACTACACTCGCTGACTACCGAACGGATTTTCATACGGTTTTTACCAATATACGAAATGATTCATATATAACGCTTAAGTGTATAAATAATAATTATATTAAATTATTAAGGTTTCGTCCTATCTGCTATCCGTGTGAAGCCAGGGTGGATTGTTACGTTGTTAGACCGATAGAGTTAGATGTATTCAGATTCAACAACAAAAACACAAATAAAATTATAGAATAAACAAAATATGGACTTCCAGCCAGTTATTGTCGAACTTCAAAATATCAAAGTATTTCTACTCACGTGATAAAGAGCGTGGGTAGGACGCCATTTGATCCGTTGCCAATCGCTTGCAGCGACCGTCTAGAAGACACGGCGTCGATGTCCAGGTACGCAGCGTCTGGACCTGAAAGGCGTGGGAGATATCCATCTCACTGTTCTTATAATTCTGCGCCATTGAGTAAATAATGGATAAAATTATATTATATGTACGATGATGGACACTACGATCGAAAGTGTATTAATTATATAAAATGTTAAAAAATATGGCGATTAAGGGAATTCAAAAGGACACGACTGTTCTAACTCCTGAACAGTCCTGACGTGTAAATCCAATACACTGTAACTCAAGTTAGTTACATACCCCTATATTCAAGTTTTAAAACTTAAAGTAAAATTTAACCTACAACATAGACAAGACCAAAAAAATATTTTGTAATAGTTTTTGAAAGCATTGTTAGATTTTTTTAATTCGAGCACGTGTGACAGTCGTTGTGTTGTGAATCATGCTGGTGCTCAAACATACTTAAAGGGTAACACTTATAGGTCGAAACTAAACTCAAATCCGAACCTTTATGATTATTGTATTACGCATATATAACTCATGCGAAGTGAGTAAATGAAATCTTTACGATTTAGGCCAGATATATTATATTATATATTTTTACACTGGAAAATACGTAACGAATTACAAACTACGCGGATGTAAAATCCGTGGGCAGTGTAAACAAACTGTATGGGGGTTATTATGATATATTGTTTATTCGTTTACTTTTTATGAAGATCGTTTCAAAAAATTATGATGTAGTAATGAGGTTAAATCCACTCGAGTACAAAATGGCTTTGCAAAATAAATCCATAAAATAATCATTTAATGTTAGCAATATAAATATTTTTCAGATTAAATTAGAAATTCAACATTCAGAAAAAATATTATTTGTTTATGCTTATGGCAAGCTACATACCTACATACAAGACATACATAAAAGGCTATTTATCTGCGCTGCCTACTAGCGTAGCGAGAGAACAACTTTGTAGCAAAGCTGGACGGATGACGAGAGGCGACACTCTTTAAAAGGCGAAAATGCCGAAAGATTGCTTTTTATGATATAATGTTATTTGGCTTTGATTATTAAAACAGTTAGTTTTGTTAAACAGTAAGTACCTACTATAATAAAAATTTAACAGGATTATAATATTTTTTTTCACGCTTTGTTTATTCTCGGTCTCGGCCGAGAACGGAAAACCCATCTCGGTCGAGCCTTAAAAGCCGTCAAATGTTTGTGTGATGAGTATAAACATTTGTATCCGAGGCATGGATGTATCTGTGTATAATATCTATGTACCTATATACAACAAAAAAAAATATAATATGTAGTAGGTAAGTATATTAACCATCTAGTATCGTTGCTTAACACGGATAGGGCTGTGTCATAATGTCCAGAAATATTTATTATTTATTTATTTATACAATTATTACAAAATTATAGGTATTTAACATATATGATCAATAGGCTTTTGTAGGCCGTCTAAGCGCAGTTCTTATTCCTCATGGAGCAAATACTTATCCTATAAGTTTAGTATTATTACATAAAGCAGGAGTAAATCCATTGTAACATTTAAAAAAGTAAAAAGCACTGTAATTTATAGTTAACGAATGTCTATGGTTGGTCTTGGTATTAACTTTACCCGCCTTTTTTATTTCGATTAATCGCGATTGTATTCCAAAATGAGTTACAAAGCGATCAATTCTTACTTCCAGTCACGAGATATTAACAAGCTTTGCGTGATTTTTGTATCTTAGACTTTCTTTTTTTATTTAATACTTTCGTGATTCTAATACCTCTTTGTTTCCTATGAACAATTTGAATCACAATCAATACGAATATTACAACTGCGAAAGTATGTCTGTCTGTTTGATACCTCTTTACGCTTTAATCACTGAATCGATTTAGGTGAAATTTGGGATAGAGATAGGTTATATCCTGGAAAAGGACATTTGGTAGTTAGGTAGGGTAGTTTTTTATTACGGAAATCCGAAGAAGAAAAAAAGGGAGTTAATGTTTATTAAAGGAATCAATATTTTTTATGAGATATAAAACTTTCATAATTTAACTTTTCGTAAGATATTAAAGCAGATTGATGAAAAAGCAGATTCTTAGTTTACGCTAAAAATAGCAAATTACTAATTTTACGCAGGCGAAGTCGCTGGCAAAAGCACTAGTATTTTCTAAAAGCATTGGAACTTTGCCATAATTTACTTGATTGTTACGCTCTAAGCATAAAAGTAAATCTCTCTGGGGTTCTGTCGGGGCCTAAAGCTCGCAGACCCGTATGCGATTAAAAAACCTATCCCCACTGTCTTAAATTATTTATCATCGTAAAAAGTAAGTACCTACTTACTTATGAAATGTTAAAAACTTAAAACATTAAAAAAGGACACGCAGTAAAATAGTAACCCAACATTAATATGAAATAAAAAAATCCTACATATCATCACACCCACAGGACTATTACTGGGAAAGTGAATTTTATTATTAATCCAGTAGATCATACAATAATTTTGGAATTATTCATTCCCTAAAACGAGCTTATTAAGTGACACTATCGGAAGCCATAAAATTGTACATTTTGACATGTCCAACAGCATTTCATTGCGAATGTCAAACGATAATGCTGGGGCCACAGTAACGTTTAACGTCAATGCCCATTATCTCGATAATTATTGCAATATTTTTTACCGCATTAAAATGGGTGGCTACACTTCAACGGTCAACATGATTGCTCATTATTGGCGATAAAAACGGCGTTGAATTTACTTTAATTCAAGCAAGATGGACGTCGACAGAGCTCTATATTTCATGAGTGTAAACTTTTGAGTTTCGGATCGCACAAGCATGGTTCTGTTTGCAGAATCTCAAGAAAAGTAATTACTTTATCGTTACTCCACTCCGTCGCCATAGTACGTATTTCGAGACAAAAACATGCAATTATGAGACAAATCCGTCGTAAAAAAACAAATATGCACACCATAGACTAATATATACTGATGCACACTGACAATACGTAATGTGGCCGCTTCATCACATTAATTCTCGCGTTAATCTCTTTGATGTACCGCCACTTGAGCTATCGCCTAATGCCAAACGGCAACGTTAACGCCGTTGTCAAATTATCGCGTTAAGTTGTGGCTACACCAACGGTTAACGTCCATTATCGCGATAATTAATGGCATTTCTCGTTAGTGTGGCCCCAGCATAAGAATGTGTTCTTTCTCTTCAAGTGGTAAGCGGCAATTGTTATTCAACGGCTTTTTTTTAAATCTATAGCAAATCACTGCTCACAATTTTCTTTATAATCCGGTAATGTTATTGTCTCTTTGGGGGAGACCTATGTGGACGTCTAACGGTAGGTTTTTTTTCATTTACAACGCGGCCAACGAGGCCATCCCTGTTCATTGAAAATCTTAGTGTATTATGTAGGAAGAAAAGATATGATCAACACAGTTTATCGACTTACCATCGTTAACGATGCCGCAGAGTCCTGTGTCAGACACGGAGCGACCACGAGACCTCAAGTCTGACCTCTCTTTTTTGAAGTAAGACCAGTGTCTCGCAACTGAGGAACGTAGTATACGATTAAACCTGTGATTAAAAAACAGAATTATAATTCACCAAGCCTTTAATTCTAATAACTAAGTAAGCAAATTAAACACAGGAATTGGAGGCCTCAGAGCCCTTTTCATTTGTTAGTCGGTTTTATTAGTTTTATTAGTCCTCAGTAGGATTCTAGTTCTGTCCAAAAATAGAACTGAATTACTACTTTCTGTGACTGATAAGTACTTAGAGTATTTTTTTTTTTTTAATATTTAATTCTGTAACTTGGCAATCTGTGTAATAACACAATAAGCCATTCATATGAGGTATCGCGATATGTCTTGTTAGCAGACAGGATTCCTGTGAACCCCTTTCACCAAATCTCACGGTAAGTGTAGGAACACTATGCCGTTTCAATCTGGAATGGGTAATACTTCCTGTGCCTTCTAGTTTGGATGCCAGTTCATTGACGTGAGTTGATATTCTCGTCTGATAACTTTCACTATATCTAGCGATCTCTTGTTTGACAGTTGTGACCTTAAGGTCCTCGTGTATGTATTTGTTGCTCACATAGTAGGGTATATCTAGCATGGCTCTCAATGTTTTGCTTTGAAATCTTTCGAGAATCTCTATGTTGCTATTGCTAGCGGTACCCCAGAGCTGGATTCCGTAAGTCCAGATTGGTTTCAGGATGGTCTTGTATATGGCTATTTTGCTTTCTTGTGACAGGCTTAGAGTAAATGAAATAACAGTCTGAATTCGCCCGTGACTATGGAATCTGTGCACTTGACCCGAGACGAGCAGATATGTGAGCAATCATTTCACTATTATGTATGTTCGTGGTCTTTATGCGAACTAAGTATCTTTGGGTAATAGCTTCTTAACGTTCAATGGCAATAATTAAGTTTAAATACATTACATTAATCCATCAAAATCAAAATGCTTTAATACGTTTCGATATAGACCATTAACTAATGTTTCCCAGTAAGACTGCTCAGCGTGAGCTCCTGTGTTCGATTCCCTCAGGTTAAACAATCTTAATTGGGTGAATAAGCTCTATCTAGATCTAATACAGATCTGGATCTAAAAAAGGTCTGTAGGTAATCCTTTCTCTAATCCTCCAGGGTACATACATCATCATCATCATCATCATCATTAGCCTATATTCGTCCACTGCTGGACGTAGGTACATATATGTGACATACATACTTACTAGTACTACATACATACTTGCCTTGATCTAGAGCTATATCTTCACGACAAGTTGTCTCACCTCTGTTCCTCCTCCGATGTATGTATTGACCAGGGTTAAAAATGGACTACGTTTTTCAAGCGGGAAAATACTCTTTCGGGCTATGGCTCTTGAATACGGAACAGCTCTTACTGACAATATTTTTGGCGAGTTTTACTATTGAGGGTGGTAACTAGTAAAGCTTTGGAAATATGAAAAAAACATGTTATAAAAGAACATGTTTTTTTCCTAGCACGCATCGTCAGTAGAGAAAGTTTATTTTTGTGTAGTCGCAGGTACTCCCATTGGTGAAAATATCGAGTAGAAATTAGTATCCTCAGTAGATATTAGTAGAAAGGTCTGTTAGTGAAATCGTAATTAAAATAAATTTAAGTTTGCTTACGTTCTAGGCACATTCTCGATAGATAGAGCTACAGTTGAAAAGCGCGATGATGGCATAATGATAACAATCTTATACGTTTCTAAGATTAGGTGGCTACCGATCTATAAGTCAGTATAAGTACTCAAACGACCAATGGCTACCTATATTCTTACATACACGTAGGTAGATACTCAAAACCTGTTGCTAAGTGGACCGAATGACATTCGTGGAATAAATTAATTAGGAATGTTAACAAGGTGACCAGTGACTAATAAACACCGTGGTCTTAATCGAAGTTATGTTATTAAGTTGACAAGTCTTATTACTAGTAGTAAGTATTCGGATCCTTACCTTCTGAGTGGGGTGTCAGAATTCTCTGATGACGAACTAGTTGATGTAGAAGTATCACTGCTACTCGAGTTCAACTGGCTATACACTTGACAACTTGCACTTTTACGTATGGGTATTTGTTTCCTTGATCCCGGCATTGTACTTTACACCTTAATACTACGAAATAGAACTGTTTTGTAACTAACATCCAGCAACACTATATTCACTGTGTACACTTTGAAATCTGTTTCAAAACTAAGAAATTGTTGACTATCCAAACGGATTACACTCGCACATGAAAATTTTGTCACTCGCTTCTAAATTTAAACAGAGATGTATACTTGTAGAGACGCACGCGCCGGCGTTCGCGCTTGTGAACGGACTTGACTCATCGACATTTCATTAGATCAGTCGAAAAACGTTCAATTCATCTTTACTACCGCACATAACGAGCATTCATAAACATTTACACGAAGAAGTCGTAAAATTTACATATCTACTTTCTCAGCTATTAATCAAATACCTACTATCATTATTTCCGGCTACTGTGTATAGGTAATGGGAACCACGGGGTATTCTACATATTTCGCACAAATTATGATTACTTCCATGAAAATTTCTTATTCTAATGTAAATATTTACTTCTGTATTAGCTTAGTGGTGTGGCCTGTGAACTGGGAAGTCTCGAGTATGGCCCCAAGGCATCACTAAGTAATACATAAGCATATTAACCACATGCTCAAGCGCTGGAGTAAATACATCGTGCGGAAACCTGAGAGACCTGAGATATTTCCTCGACGTGATAAATAAGGCGTAATCGGTCTTTAATGAGAGGAGACCTGCCTGATGAGATTTACTTCTATACCTATTATTATGAGCTAGGATAATTGAAGCACCAGTATAATAATCGTTCACGATGGGGTCAAAAGTCTTAGTATCTCGTACTTTGCTGTAACTTCATTACAAGTAGTTAATTGACATATAGGTAGCTTTGTTTCGAGCTGCAAACATATTAATACATCCGATTATTTTAATGTATCCTGGTGAAGTCCTTCAAACATTAGGTGACCGATAAGAAACCTCTACGGTAGATCTTATTGGAACCTACTAGGTACATAAATAATAATATCGGTGAAATATAGTTAACCGCAAGAGGCGTGTACCTACGAATGTGGAAGAAGCAAATGAAGTAAACAAGAATCGCAATAGCGGTTTAGCCTAAATGGATAAAATGCGTGAGCGTATGCACGTCGTATTTAGTGTAGATACCTACCTATTTCGAGAGACTTATCTAATACTTATTCATAAGGTGTTTCTGTCGAAGAATTAAAACTTGATATTGCAAGCAAGTTAACTGCAGAATATACCTACAGATTGATAGTCTTCTTTTTAAATTTTCGATGAAAATAACTTTAGTCTTTTTGAGTCTTCCATAAAATTTTTCAACAACCTGGTGTAAATGATTCTTTTCTTTTTCAAACAAAAATACAAAGTGGTGATGGTTTTTGTGTATTGGGGCCTTTACACATATAAATTTTATCAATCTTGACAGTTTGATAAACTAAATAGGAATCGATTTCAGCTGAAATATTTTTGGGTGACTGAATATACGTATTTCCAATTAATATAACAGATGATATAAAATAAAACAACAAATGACCTTTACCGTTACAATCTCATTTATTGACTTGCTCAAACCATCTTATAGGTAAGTTAAACACATAATTTTAAATCGAAACATACATTGTAATAGTCTTTTATGATCGCTGTATCTTTTCAATGGGATAGGTTTTCTTTTACTTAGGTGGTAATTCATTAATATAATATATGACACTTAATTAAGTTTTAGGTATGTCTATTGTATAATTTTAATATAGCTCATTTCATGAGACTAAAATCTGAACAAAACATACATACTTAGATAAAATTAAGTAATGGCTCACAAAAATATACTTATAAGAGTTTATGGCAGTGATGAACTAAAAGGGGAGAGAAGGCGAAGGGGCAGCGCGCTTCAAGCCTAAAGATCCACCAAAATCCAAACAGGGTTCGGTACCGATATTAAGAATACAGGCATTGTTCTCCTAGTTTAACTTGAAAATTATTTGCATCTAAAACGACCGGTTTATTCCACGCGCCGCTGAACTTTTTAAATTATCTAGTACCGGATAATTTTCATTCATTTTTTAAACCCATCTGGTGTTTTTTTAGTATTGCTCCGCCACCCCTGGCCTAAGACGTGCACGGCCACCACTAGCCCAAAATGTGATGCAAGTTCTAATAATAAAATGTCCAACGAAATTACTACAATGTGCAATGCTCGTTAAAATTTCCAATAAATGTTACACTACATTAAAGTTTTCGTAATTTGTACTGAAGTGAGAAACTTAAGAGCTAGATAATGAAAAACATAAAACATTAACATTAATCAATTTGGTAGTCCAATTACTTAATCATAAAAATAAGGTTTATACTATTTGTAACAAACTATGCCGAACCCAACGTGACAACTTTAGATAAGAACTTTGTCTAACTACAGGAATATTGTCTTCATAAATTCTTCTTAATAGTAAGGTCTTCGTGGATTATTCTGAAAAAGAATAAAATAAAAGGTAATTCCTTAGCGCGCTTAAAATGTTTTAATAGTTTTCACTAATCGCTTCAGATGATTACAAATACATATAAAGTTAGACATTCGGAGAAATTTAACATTTTTAAATTATAGTGCATATACCTACTAGTATAAATTAAGTACAATATGTAGTTATGAGCTGCGGTATTATAAGAATTCTTACACTTAAAAATTAAAAGGGGTTAAAATAAATTGTTAGTATTTATTTTTAAAGTCAAAACTCTGATTTATAGCCATAACTCAAAATACTTAATAATAATAACAATAAGTACCAAGATACGTAATTCGTACGTAACTCTATTAAGGTAAAAAATGCACGCATTTGAAAATAAAAAGCATGTATATTGCGTAATACAGCATTTTTTTTTAATAATAGATCAAAACAACCAGGACGAAGTAATTATCAAAATAAGTACAAAGTACAGTTGTAATAGTAGTTTTGGCAAACACGCTTATAGCTTCTGACAGTTTGTTTTTGCGCATGATAACTCATATTTACGCGTGGGTGTAAAACAGTACCAGCTGGGAAAGAAAGCACGTGAAATGTCCATTACAATCAGCTTTCTTGCATTTAGAACTAAATATAGATCCGATTACATTACACTTTTATATCGGACAGACTTCGGTTAAAAATAAGTGAATATTTTTACATACATAATACGGGTCAATAATCTATTTAAATGAGATTCAGAGTTTTACATATCTTCAGAGAGCATAGAATGTTTTTCGTCACAAATGGGCAATTATACTTTATCTGGAATGTTCTTACATTTTTTTATCATAGATCATTATTAACTTATTGTCTATAAATACGAGTTATTAGTAAAAAATATCTCATTTTGAGTCTATTGAGCTGAGTTATGACATATTGTTAAATGTTAATACACAAAGCTTTACTTGGTACCTACCAAGGGGTTTGGTCTAAAGCGATAGGCGAGCATCATCCTTTTCCTGTAGGCGTCGAATTCATCGTCTTCAGCCGATACAACATCAGATGTGGACGCTCCCAGACCCAAGTTGGCTACTGGCTGATTTGCTCTGTATGATAAAATAAAAATAATGTAAAAATATCTTTAGAATGACGCTTAATATGGCGTCGCAACAAAATTAAGCTCGCATTGAGGACTTGTAAAACACATTGAGAGCAAGTCGTTAAGGAATTTATTTCCTTTAGATTTTTACATTAACTATATTATGATCATATGTTATGTATATATACTAACTTGTTTATTGGTTCTACGATTCCGGACCCTTCGGCACCGAGACCTTGACCTTCAGTCCAGCCCAGCTTTTGTAGCATTTTGAAACCTAAACACAATCATCAATAGTCAAAATGAAAGTAAGTAGGTACCGAAACTAATATTTACAACTCATTCATCTTTTTAAGTCCCTGGACTGCTTCCAAGTTTAAAGAGCATCAAATTCGTAGAAACACAATTGTACATTGCTTTCAATAGTAAGTGTAAATAATACACAAGGATGCAATATTTACAACATTTATTTTATTTTGTGGAAAATTCTCAGTTCTATGGCATATTTTAAAGAAGAAAAAAATAACCTAGTATTAATTATTCAGTAATAAATATTGTATTTTGTATAAATGGCATATCTATACTTTTCTCTAACGAGCAGCCAGACAATTAGTAACAAATAAGAATGTTGGCAAAATTTCATTAAACTACTTTGAAAACTTCATACAATCTTGCAATCACAGATAATGGCATCTGCCAAATGTATGACGCTCAGCATGAACATCACACAGGAATGTGTAATAGTATTTAAGCGCACTCACCGACATTGTCCTCCTTGAGTTTGAATTCCTTGTAATCGCTCAAGTCTGGCTCTTTGCCACTTTTGAACGCCGAATATTTCTCCATAAATCTGAAATTGTGTCTCATAATGAATTTGCAATACTTTTTTTTCTGTACGGTTTAAATATGAATAATGTTTAACGTTTTTTAATTTCATGTAAAATCAGTGCTTAAAAGCTCCTAATTCATGTAGTGTCTGCATCCAAATGAACGTCGGGAGCGTTCCGGACAGTCCTAGCTAACCTGCTGATTGGCTTATGTTTTCACGATTCATCATCAACCTATATACATTCCCACTGCTGGCCACGGGTCTCCCCCTCTTTAAGAGGAAAGCTATAGTCCACCACGTTAGGGTAATGCGAGTCGTCAGACGACACACTATCGAGAAAATCTCTCAGGCATACAGGTTTTCCTTCACTGTTTGAGCACTTTGAGCTAGTGGTAAATAAGCACGTAACTTCGAAAATTCATTCATGCTTGGGTTGGAACTCGAGTCCTTCTACTTCACAGTGTACTGGTCACCACATCAGCCATCAGGCCATCACAACTTTAACATGACATGATTTAAAATATATGGCGCACTTGGATGCTTTCAATTACGAATTTAATAATAATAACGTACGGTGGGTAACCCGATTAAAATACTGAGCAACTCAGTTTTCTTAGCAATTACAGAAAGAACTAGAACATTTCCTTTTAATAGTAACACTGTTTTAAACTGAAAATAAACAGTTTACACACTAAAACACAATTAATCACCGTATATATTTTGACTGGAAACAAAATGCGCAAAGCAAATGTATTTTCTGTGTAAACTTACTTTCTCAGCTCTTCAGGTGGTAAGAAATCTCCGATGTGATGTTTACCAGCTGCCTGCTTGGTTAGTTCATCCGCCCACTTCTCAGTTGCATTCATTTCTTTCGCCCGTAACCTATTAACGGAAAGAAGGAATTTTATTACTGCAAATAAAATACAGAAACAACACAAACAGCATGAATCAGTCACTGTGTGCTAAGACAATATAGGACACCATTCATATAAATATATTTTTATAAGCTTGGTAAACAAAATAACGATGTTTTTCTGTTTTTCTCCATGACAACGTAGATATGTTTATTTATAACTAGAATTTGTCTAGAATGTAAGGAAATTAATTGGCCATAACGTAACTGAGTCCCTTTCAGGTATGTTTACATTATTAATCTCGCCTATAACTATAGGTACCTATATTACATGTCAATCTTGACAACAAATAATCGAGCTATAAATTAAACTTGTCATTGACTATTGATTACCCATTTGAAACAACATCTCGAAGTCATTTGTTATAAATCTGATGGTCACAACATCGTACACGTGGCGCCACCTGTTGCTTTTGCTTTTAAGTACAACTGTTGTGTACTGAGTAATGTTTTCCGTGCCAGAAATGTAGGTGCCAATAACTAGGTAACGCATTTAGGCAATCGCCCATTGTTCAATCTTATTACTGAGTATGAAAATATGAAAGTAGTCAAGGGCCAACATACCGTACTGGATACTAATTACTAACTAAATATTTTCATAATAATTATGTATAAAATAATACGGATTGTTAAGTGATTTGCTTTATGAATTCTTTTAATAGCAATAAATTATTTCAAACCATTTGCAAGTTGATAAGTTAAAGCATTTTAGCTGATCAATATTATTCAATATCAAACCCATTTATAGATCATCATCATCATCATCAACCCATTACTGTCCCACTGCTGGGCACGGGTCACCTATCATCTGAGAGGGATTAGACTATATTCGTTATAGGCATTTATAGATGGATGAAGCAAATTAAATGTCAATTATTTGGTACACACAATCGAAATGGGGTCAACTTGGAAGTGCCTATGATTAAGTTTACCTTAATTTCGAGTCAAAGTTAGTCAAGGTTTTGTACTTGACCTTGTTTATACAATTACATTTACATATTATTTTGACAGGTATGTAAACATACTTGTGTTCCCAGGTGCCTTCGGCGACGTCTTCGTCGCTGTCGTACTCATACTTGTACTTGCCAGCAGCTGCAAGTCGTTCCACCTCTTGTCTCTTCTTCAGCATGTCCTAAATAACAACAGGGGCTGTTGTTATTTAGGTTTTATAGTTGATCATATAGACACTCACAATTTCCTACATATTTGCAATGATTGAGTCCACTTAATACCACTGTGTAACACCCCTAATCGATAATTTTAGATATAGACCTTTTTTATATTTTTATTTGCATTGTTTCCATATCGGATTTAGTGTGCCATATTTCTTAAAGGTTTTTGTGTAATTTTATATCTCTAATTAAAATTTGCAAACTTGATTATATAAAATTAAATATAGAATATATCAAATTCGTTTATTTCTTTGCTTTTCTTTACCCCTATCATTAAGGTGATAAGCAGCAAAAGTGGGCAACCATAAAATGTATGTACATAGTTTCATACATTCCATGCGGGTTATTTTATATGAATAATTCCGAATATACCAGAGTCAACCCCGATCTACATAGTTATAAAATAATTGAATTTAATAAATACCTGATACAAAAGGTTTAGTTTAAAGTTGTCTTCACACTTCTTCCAGTCTTCAGTGCTGAGGTTGGTAGTGCCGTAGTTGGTCATAGCATACTGCATCAGAGCCTGGTTGTTGCGGTTCACTGTGCTCAGCTTTATACCTTCCTCGTCTATCTTTGACAAGTTAGCGCCTAGGAAACCGTATACGGAATATAAAGGAATTAATTAAAGTGCAAGTACAATTTTATAAAGCCTTTGACATGACATGAAGTTAATATACATATGAAAAACTGTGAAAATAATGTTGAGAAAATTTTAGAGATTACTTGATGTGATTACATGATTTAAAACTGCAGTGTCATAATAAGATATCTTGATACATTTTAGAATATAGAGATTTTGTGTAAGAAACAGATCTACACTTTAGCAAAAAAAAATTGTAAAATAGCAAAAAAAGGAAGAGATTGAATTGGAGACTCAAGACTATGACTTAACCACTAAATTCAATTACATATAATTTGGCTATGATAGGTGCAAACTACAACTGACAGCAAATTATTTTAAATGTATATTGAAAGTTTATTTTCTTATACACAAGAGAATAATCATAATTTAACCTACCTGGTAACAAAGAAGGCAGGGGCGCAACTACTCCGGGCGGCTTGATATCAGATGGCGGCGGTTCATCACTCCATCTAGACTTCTTTTTCTTGCGTCTCTCTCGTTTACTATCTGACTCTTCGTCACTTTGAGAACTTGCCGGATCACGTTTGCCAGAAAACGGCCTATCGTAGCCATAAGCGTCCCTTTGGAAAATTCCATATTTTAATAAAAGTAAATAGTTTACAATAGGTTTAGAAATACTTACAAAATCGCTTCATTCAAAAAAGTTCCATCTCAATATTAGTCAATATTAGTTAAAATTTAGGAGACCATACCTGCATGATTTCTTACATAATTAACAATATATACTATAGATTAAAGGTGAGAAAAATATTCATATTATAATAATATAATTTGGAGTTCTAATGGCAAAATTATATATATTAATAACAACAAAATAAAACTAACATACCGACTATCATCTTTATTATATTTGTAGTCGTCAATGCTGTCATCATCTTCCAAACTGAACTCTGGTTCATATTTGTCTTCAGGTTTAACTTCAGGCTTCTTATCACCCCTTTCACACCTGATCTTAGTAATTAAGTCTCTAAACGCCTTATACTCGGTGGTATTAGTGTTGTGTAGAAACCTGCAATGATTCACTCAATACAATCATCTTATGTGAAGGGTTAACAATAACAAAGGATGTTTTTGTGTTAGGTTTTACTTAACCTGAAAATACTATTATGGAACAGTGCAATGGCTTCATAATAAAACTACTTTTTATTTTTTCAATCAGATTGTGCTTTAAATAAAAAAATAAACATGAATATTACTGTTCCATCATAGTCATTGCAACAATAAATGTATGTAAATATAAAAAAGAATACAGCACGTATCCTCCTGCTGGGGATCAAAGTGGCTACAGTGGCATTACCACAAATTTTGATCTTGTGAGTGAATTGCTTTCAGGACATTTTCCCAGTGGTCGCCGTTGCAGGCGACTTCGGTGGCGGCGCGCAGGACTGACGGCGGCATCGCATCTGCAGAGAGAACTGCACACCACGAGTCAACATATTGTCTGGCGATCACGTCGACGAAGCACCGAGCCGACAGTAAATCTTACTACCAACGACGTAAAAACGGATTACGTCACAATGCCTATGCTGCAAAGCACAAAACTCTAAACATCGTGTCGTTACAAATAAGCATTTACTGCACAGTTAATTCTTTACGTAACATTCATGATCATTACTATTGTAAAGATTATGAAAAAAAAATTTAAAAAGTAGTATTTTGTTTAAGTTTTGCCCTTTTCTATCAATAAGCTATCTTATGATAAACCGTTATATTACAATCTTCAAATTCCCTGTAGATAGTTTATTTAAATAAAGCATGACAGCACGCAAAATAAAAAAAAATACAAAGAACATTTTAACACAGATTTCGTAAAATAAATTAGGCATTGTGAATTTGTGAGTCCAGTCTTTACGCTATGTTTCGATTGCTTGTTTTTCCGATAGTTAAAGATAAGCTATTCTGGTTTGAAATTCCGTGATAATTATAATGCATGCAAACTTCTCATTATGAATGCAATATTCGTAATTAGTGTTTCTTTGGCAGCATGTCGCTATATTTATTATTGCAGCAACTCACGCTTTTTACCGATGTATTACTTAAAGAACCATAAATTTACTTTCACTGTTCTAATACTGATAACATTTTTCTGCATTTGCAGTTAGTGATAAAATATTTACTTTCATACATTTCTTTTATTTACTTGCAACAAAAACTTCATTCATTAATTATCTTTAAAATATCAGAAATTAAACTTCTACATATAATATTCATTGTATGGCCTTTGCATTATTATAGACAACAGACATAATAATATAAAGGCAGAGAAGATAGATGAAAATGGACGGTTTTTACCTTGTGATGGTTTGAAGGGTGGCCCAGTATTATCCATGTCCTTTGGATTTGGCATCAGACCCATGGGCATTGGTGGGGGAAGCGTCATCGGTTCAGGTTTCATTGGAGAGTTTTCTAAAGGTTTCGAGTCAGGATGGTGCATGTTCATAGAGTTTGGTGGCATCGAATTAGGGGGCATGAATGGTGGCATTGGTGGACCACTACCATTACTAAAGTTGGGAGGGCCATTAGGACCAAATGGTGGTCGGCCACCCATGAATGGAATGTTAGAATTATTCATTGAATTAGGTGGCATCATCGAACTAGGGGGACCATTGGGCCCCATCATAGGATTTGGGAAAGGAGGACCAAAATATGGAGGCATCGGGCCGTTTGGCCCTGGACCACCATGACCCATATTGGGACCGCACATGTTAGGTGGCATTGGACCACAGGGACCACCAGGTCCATTGGGACCCATGAAATTAGGTGGCATCGGGAAGTTAGGGGGCCCGCCCATGAAAGGCGGCATTGGGCCTCCCGGAGGCATAGGTGGCATTGGCCCTCTTGGGCCCATCATTGGTCCTGGTCCCATACCAGGCCCTGGCCCCATATTGGGACCTGGACCCATGTTAGAGCCAGGAATTAAATTTTGACCAGGGCCCATGTTAGAACCAGGACCCATGTTGGGACCAGGTCCCATGTTATGGTTTGGTCCCATATTTGGGCCAGGTCCAATATTAGGACCATGTCCCATATTGTGTCCTGATCCAATATTAGGTCCAGGACCCATACCTGATCCTGGCCCTATATTATTAGGCCCAGGGCCCATGCTCGAGACAGGAATCATTCCAGGTCCACTTCCAATTTTAGGACCAGGGCCCATATTAGGACCAGGGCCCATATTAGGCCCTGGACCCATGCTAGGTCTCTGTCCCATAAGACTGGGACCCATAATGCCAGGAGGTAAAGGACCCGATCCCATAGGACCAGATCCTATACTACTGCCTAACTCTACACTAGAATCAGGATCTTCATCAGACTTTGAGCCCATAATCCATTGGTTATGGTCAGAATCGGAGGGTTGGTTGTTTGGTGGCATCACAGGAATTTGCATTAGAGCTGGGATGTTATGGGGATTTATGTGGTCAACCATTTTCTTTCTTTCTTCAGCAATAGGTGTGATAGGACTATGAGGTCGATTTCTACCCCTTTCATTCCATCGGCGATGTTTCTCTCTGAAAGTTAAATATTCGTAATTTTCAATCTGGAAATAGGTTGTATTACTAAAAAGAAGAAAAAAATCTTAACTATAAATCCTAGAAATATTTATGAGGGTTGCTGTTTGGAGGTTATGAATTACAAATACCACATATCTCAATTAGTTCAACCTATTTTTAAAGGTAGTTGTAATCAGGGATGTTATGGAGCTCCGTAACCGTAACCAAAACTATCGGATATCCGAAATAAAAATATATCCATACCATTCCTAGTTGTAGTCTACCAAAGCAGCTTAACCTTTTCACAAAGTAATTACGTGCCTTAAGGTGAGTACAAACTTAGTAACATAACATGTTTTATAACATTGTTTCAGTTTCAGTAATGTGGACACTGAATGTATAACACTTGTTATAATATATATAACATTTTATTATTTTTATCAGCAACGTTACATAACTTATCCGCGCGGGCAGGTACGAATCACGTGTACCCGAGATGGGAAGGACGCGACCCGCGAGGCGCGTGGGGCCTTCCTAGCGAGGACGGCATTTGGTAGTGTTTTGTCATTGTTATATAACATTGTTATACTAATTTGTAGTACAGTATTGTTTCATGTTGCAATGTTAAATAACATGTTACTAAGTTTGTACACGCCTTTCAGGATCTATGGGTTTCATCACCAAAAATATTGTTTTCTACCTACATATTAGTTGATGGTTTACCTTTGGCTTCTATCTCCAGACTTTCTTCTATCATCATTGCCATGACCGAGATGCTCTCTTTCAAACTCATCATCATTAGGTACCTGTTCCTTTATATCATTGTTAATTGGTTTTACTTCCTCATCGCTCTGTTGCTTTTCTTGTTCTTCTTTATCTTGCTTGTCCTGCTTCTGTTTTTCAAGCAAGGCTTTGAACTGGTTCATGAAGCTCCCATCATTGGAAAATATGTTTACTGAACCTTTATCATCTTTTGGGCTAGGACTGAAAACAAACAAACGAATGATAGTTAAAATTTTTTTTTTTTATATATTTTAGGGTACTAACTATACATTTTTAAGAAAATTACTTATTTTGACACAATTTCCACGATAATCTCTCTTACTGTTTAGCAACAATGGTGTAACAAGTTAGGTTTTAGTAACCAACTGCTTCAAAGGACCTATTTTAATGATAAATTATTCTGGTTAGTAAAATGCAGTGTTATGTTCACATCATTTTATGGTAAGTACAACAAAGTGTTAAAGTGATCCTATTGTAGTACCAGACATCCCAATTTTAGCAACATTATAATCTAAAAGCATTAGAAGTTTTGGAAGTCCATGCACGAGTGTTGTTAAGCATTAAACAGCATTGAAAAAAATATGATTCGCGCCTGTAATAGGTATTTAGTTACAGAATTATAATCATTCATATCATCAATACAACCCTCACATTGCATACAATTGGATTGAATGACTTTTTCATGAAATAGACAATCAATAAAGTTATATGCACTTTGAGGGCTGTTTTATTGATTTAAATGATTATAATTCTGTAACTAAATACCTATTCCAGGCGCGAATCATATTTTGTTCAATGTACAGCCTGACAATGACCGGCAAATTGCAAAAAACGTACGAAAATCTTTCGCGGGCTAGCGTGGAGCTTCCACCTTAAGATGGTATTATGGAGGGAGGGAGTAAAGGAGTATCCTCCAACCAGGCTAGATTTAGGTGGTTGTATATATGCTAATCAGCTAGCAAACTTTACTTGCACAATGTAGGATAACCTTCTTGATTGATGTGTTTAGTTTGACATTTCTTTGTTGCTGTGTATGTTGTTTGAAAGTATAAACATACAATCTGGTCTCAAAGTCTCTACAGGCAGCATATATGAAAGGAGATAAACAGAGCAAGGATGCAAAGCTTGTGTCAAGTATTGTGGGATGAATGAAAATGTTACCACAATCAAATTATGAATTTCTAGGCCAGATTAAGGGCACTCATAACCAAAAAGCGTGCATGAGAAGGTTAATGAATTCAGCTAAAGCAGATCAACGATGCATGTGCTCAACCTAGACTTGGACAATAGTAATTCCATGTAGGTACTAGTTTAACCTATCTAAAATACAAAATTCCAGAATGAATTGGCCAAAGTGTTATATAAGCGGCGGATATGGACTAGAATAATAAATAATGGTATTTTATCACCCATAACACAATTAGTGTTTAAAAATATCTTCATCAACAAAATCTTATCGATCTGCATATCACAACCGGTCGTAGGTATAACAAGAACAAATAGTAATTACTTCGTGAACTTCTAAAAGAATAGAGTTATTAATATCAATTTTTGACAAAAAACTTACTTAGATAGTTTAGCTTGAGCAGCAAGCGCTGCAGCTTGCTTTTGGGACTCCAGTTTGGCCTGAATCTCCATTTTCTTTCTCTCTATAATTTGTTCTTGTTTCGACATTTGAGCCCATCTTGTACTTAGTGCAGACTTGTTTTTATTATCTTTAAAATGTATCATTGTTATACCATGCTACAATTACAAGACTATAGAAAAATGGAAAAACTAAATTGGAAAATACACAAGGGTAATGACGCGAACTACAAAATACAAATGTCTTCGTTTCGTACGATCGTACCACAGAGTACTATATAATTCGTACGTATGAACCTACAACTAACTTCAAGTGAACGAAATGAATTAGCCACAGAGTCTAGAAAATAATTTAATTTCACCTGTGGCTTAGAATAAAATTTCAAATCTATGAATAAATATATTTTTTACGCAACGTTTACGTACTATTCCAAACCAACAGATAGATTACAATCATGACTGTACGACTAATAAGACAGCTTGTTTTTCGGTATGCTTGCTTTTTGAATTTCGACCCAAACTTTTTTGCCTCATCAAAGTATGTTTTTGTCAAATTTGTTTTACTCACCGAGAATGAAGGAATAATTACAAAAATAATAAATAAATATAGACATTATGACACAGCGTACCTACTCTAGTTCCAAGCTAAACAACGAGGCTTGTGTTACGGATACTAGTTGGTTGATATAGTACATATATACTTTTTTTTCTAAATACACATAATATTATACATAGATATCTATGACTCGGTTACAAATTTTTATGCTCATCACACAAACATTTGTCCCTACCGGGATTCGAACCCGGGACCCATAGCACAGAAGGCAGTATTAACTACCGCTGGACTAATTGGGTCGTCGAATCATTTAAAGTGAGTAAAAATAATTTGCAATTTTCATCGTATACCTGTAGTTGACGGAATAATGAAAAGGCAATAAAACTCACAAGTATAATTGATTCAAACATATTTCATCGATATGTACTTCAATAATGACATCAAACGAAATTTTATGGATTTTAGTCCAAAATCGGTAAGGACTATACCGTGATAATCTGTGCCAAAAAAGGATATTTTTAATTTGTGGTAGTCCGATGGTCCCAGTCGGAACGGAGTCTAGCGTTTGAGTTACGGATGCTACAAAGAGTTGTACGTATTTACGCATTTATTAAACATAGAATTACACATGACTTAGGTCAGGTCAAACTAATGTCCATGTTCAACATTAATTTGCCCTAACCGGAATTCCAAATCAGGACCCTTTTCCACAAAAGACAGCCTGTAATCTAATTTGATTAAGTAGACAGATATGGCAATATTAAACATGGTTTAATCATTTTCTTGTTCAGCGGGTAAAACTAATGTAGTGAGATAAGAATAAAGTCGCTCCCTGATTAATAGTTCGTATTGAAGTAAATTAATAAATGCACTGCCATACTGGACGCTAATGGACTCCGTAGACCCTAAGACTACATCTTCGCCCCTGAAATGATTATGTAACGGCTAAATCAATGCAATTCCAGGAATTGTAACCTGCGCAGCGGCTCAGCACCAGATAATGATTTAGGCCACTAATAAGAACACACGAACTGGGCTCCATTTTTGTGCATGGCAACATAAGTAAACAGCGAGTTCGGATCGTTTTCCATGTTCCACTTCAACGTGACAG
Organism: Craniophora ligustri; assembly: GCA_905163465.1. Classification (NCBI taxonomy): domain Eukaryota; kingdom Metazoa; phylum Arthropoda; class Insecta; order Lepidoptera; family Noctuidae; genus Craniophora; species Craniophora ligustri. The sequence goes on from LR990970.1 coordinate 6,449,989, forward strand.
CCATTTAGTTTTTTCCATCATTCTCAAAAACAACCGGAAGTTATTACTTCACACACATAATGATGCATATACTATATATACTTCTTATCGGGCATAAGTAGTAGTAATAGGCATAGGAATATGAAGGAAATTAATTTATGTAGTAAGTAGGTACATGTTGGTTAGACATTTTTAATGTGTGTATTATTATCTTCAGATCCTTTTTGAAATATTGAACATGTTCTCAGGAAGCTATTTCAGGTCTAGGCCTAAATGAAACATCAGATATCATTGCATATTATTCTTTTTATATTTTTTTTTCATCAGTTTAAATGGAAAATACAATTTCATTTATTTATAATGTTGTCATTTATTTATTGTAAACAAATATATTATAAAAGATTTACATATTACTATCAAAACAAAATATTCACAAAATGGCAGACTAACTAAACAATTACTTAGCTGTTTCATCAAGCATGCTAACAATTGCATCGTTTTGAGCTAAATAAGAAGGAGAAAGTTTGGCACTGATCCCATTATTCAAATTAAAGAGAAGATGGCATAAATGCACATTGCAGCAACACTATCTGTCGTATAAGATAAGTTAGTCTGTTTGTCCAGATTTTGAATAGGTACCTTTTATAACGATACTCTTCACAACCTCTCTTCAGCTCATGTATTGCATGATCTAATACTGACTACCTATTATACTTCCACATAAGCACTGCGGACGGCTAGCGTCCGCGCACTGCCAAAGTTTTCAAAACTATAAAGGGCAACGCCAAAGAGAGCCTACATCTGACTATTGTTTCCGTGGTAACTTGACAGTTATAATAAACTAATCTGCTGCCTCATTAAATCGAAATTCAAATTGACTTAATTAAAAAAAAAACAACAAACTCTGGCTCCTTTCATAACAATACAAATTCCATTGAATGGATAAAAGTAACTCAATTTAAAACATTCAAACAAATCCTCAATCAATTCAAATTAAAAAAGTACCTCTTCACATTTCTGCATTACCCTGCCTTAACAAAATCATATTATACACTTAGACAGTTGACAAACAAAAAAAGCAATGGAAGAGGACAATGAGCAAAAGAAATCACAAAATATATAGAAACATTCGACATTGTGTAATGTTGCTTCAACAAGTATGCTTTGATGTTCGTAGTGAACATGGGTTGCGAACTTACACAAAATATTTCGGTGTAGCAAAAAAGCTAGATCTCTTCCACTGTTACATGAAATGCCGAAAAGAAAAGTATAATTCATAAATTGTACCTATACTTTGTTTATATTCTAATTTTTTTTTACATTTTAATAATTTAAAAACAACCAGTACTTGGTCGAGAAATTTATATCCATTTTTTTTGTGTATTTTATATTTTGATGAAATATTTATAAGCTAATTAACGTGAGCCGATGTCAGGATTCATAGCTAGTCGTCGTTCGCTCGAACCGGCTGGCAAGTCTGTCTCTCTCGTCCGCCCGACTCGAGCTTGTATAAACGTATCTATACACATTAACACTACCGCATCGTCTATACATCTTGACTCATATATAATGCACTGATATTTCGAGGGGCACAAGGAATATCGCAGCATTGTTTCATCGCGCGCTGAGCGCTAAGGCCGCCACCGCGTGGTCGGTCGGCACCGACCGTAACCATCATTCTATATTCATATAATTTCCCCGTCATATACATTTAATAGCAATTAATAAAAATAAAACACTAAGATTACATCCCTTAACATGTCTAAATGTCTAATTCGTACTCTATTTACATTTGACATAATACATAATATTCAAATTGTTCGGTGAATCGACAGTCTTGCGAGATCGATATCGAGCCCGGTCTCGCGGCGGCGGCCGACCTCTGATTACTGTACAGCAAATTTACAATAACATTTGATCAGAATACGCAAACTCAAAGATCTATTCTATTAAATTAAAGTAAGGTAAGGATCATCATGTATGTAACGCCCGCCTTAAGCCGCTATAATATCAGCTATGTTAAGTAATATAACATATTAAGTTTGCACATGACAAAAATGCCACTTGATAACATAATTATATAATATTATTGAATTAAATAAAATAGGCCACATTCATTGTTGCGGTTTAAATATGGGGTTAACACAACCTGATTTGATGTTTCTTAGGTAGACGCGATTAAAAGTTAACGAAATTGATTTAGTACATAATATATGTGGCGGATTTGTCATGCGACAACAAATGATACATATTTGGGAATTAGTACTCCTAATATATCACTAACTAGGATTTAAGAAGATGATGTCACTAGAAGCTAAATATCTTCTACTCTGTACAATGGACTATGATATTATATTGAGATATTTTCTTCCTTTGTATAAACATGACAAAATACAAATATTTCTGTCCAACTTTATTATAACTTAATCGGTAACAATCGAGCAACATTTGACATTTTATTACTCCCTTTGTGACAGTATAATTAGATATTATAATATTGTATTACGTTAGAAAGGGATTTCTTATTTTTAAGTGGTCTGGGATTTGTAAATATTGGTCTAATCTACGTTATACAGACATCAATATGACACGACATCTGATTGATAATAATGAATGATCTAGTGCGCAGTGTCATATTGAGTCTAGAACGGAATTAAGACCGCGTATCTCCTATGCATTTTCATTGCCTGTAAAAATATAGTATTCACATTCTTATAACGCTATCCATGTACTAGGTGCGCCGATGAACAGTGCTAAATCAACGGTTTTGACAAATGGAATGCATTTTTCACAATATCCACTTCAATAATCAACAACCTTCCCGAAAATATTAACAGAAGAAATATCTACTATCAATAAACGAATTATTCAATTAATATAATGCATGTTATATTCATAATTATTACGAATTATTATAATAAAACAATCGATAGTGCTTAAACTAGTGGTAACAATAACATTTTTAACTGTTTGTTCCTATCGATTTCAATTGAGTTTTTTTTGTTTATTATATTATACTTGTAATAAATGACATTTAACACAATGCGCTGAAGGGCAAGCAAAATTTAAAAAATTAGGGATGTACTGATGCGATAATTTACTTATGACTCGTGAGCGTATTCAAATGACATATAAAAAGTACACAATCTGTTATCAGTGACAGGTTGCAAAGGTCACTGTTTATAAACAAGTGATAAGTAAATCCCCGCACAAATAATATCTCGACGAAAACCTCCAACAGTCACGAACATTGGCTTTGTTACAAACGAATATTACAACAATCATCATTTCGCGCAAAAACCAAATACGTTGTGTTATTTTCCATTAACAATTCGACACGTAATAGGCGTTTAATTTGAGAACTGAATAATCGTATTCATTGAATTGTAAATACAAATAAATACTCATTCAAGGCCAGTTTATTGTAGTAACGTTTCGTAACAAATCATACTGTTACAGAGACTGTTGCGATGAAAATATTAATGAGTGATTTTTGAATAAATAAATAACAGAAATAAATTAAAACCCAAAGCAAATTTAATCATCTAATATCATGACCACAATATTGAGCATTATAATGAGTAAAAAGCGATAATAAAACCACAAACTATTATCATGAGCAACAAAAGGGCACTTACGTTTGAATTGACCAAATAACTTCACACCACTAATGACAAATCTACTGTTTCTGTATATACATAAAACAATTGACGATTATAATGAAAATGAAATCCTAATGCCGTTTTGACACATTAATTGACAAAAAATTAACAGAAGTAACGTTATCCTTCAACAAGGTTTCGTAAACCTACGAAAATGTTCGAGTTATACTATATAATACGCATATAACAACAAAGAAGTATACATTAGGTGAAAATTAACTTTACAATGACATCATCAAGTTTAAGGACGCTTATGCCGTTTTAAGTTGACTTTAACAAATTGCATTTGAAATTATGTAATGGACTTGCACAACTGACTTTGCTTTCAAATATAAAAATCAGAATCACTTAACGCTAAATCATTTCAAATATGGACGTTACTTTTCAGGACATAATATGCAAGACGGCTTCCCACACATTGGACCAGGGACTTGACCCAGATATTGCTAGTTCAGTTGCGTCTAGTAAGTTATATAGACTATCATGTAAGTACTCAAGTTTGGGCGATGACTGTCGACTGGCCCGAATGTGCACTAAATTTATTAAGAATTTATTGTGATCTGGAGGGTATTTCCGAAGAGGACCAGATAAATTTCTTATTTCTAGTGGATGTTCAACACTGGCCGGTTGTTGCTATCTTTCGAGACGTATTAGAAAATAAACATTTACTCCGCGATTTTGGCAAACACTAACCTCATTTTACATTTGGAACTCTGTCGTGTAATCGCCGATCCCGTTCTAAAACTACAACATTAGCCATCACCCTTGGAAGAGTTTACTTTGTGACATACGATGAGTTAGTTTAAAGCCAAACATTTTACAAGATCTTTCACACGGCAATAACACGACAGCCAAATCTGAATAAATATTATGATAGTATATAATATTGAAAATAAACCTGAATTATTACACTAACCATAACAAAATTTAACAAGAACGTGAATAAATTTCTTTTATAAGATACTACTATGTACAACATGCAAGCCGGGCAAGACAAATAAAATAAAATGAACGTCCAACATTAAAATATGGATGGATTGTTTAGAAGCGAAAGGGACGACATTGGGCTAATTAGTTAGTATAGATTAAAAGGGTTTTATAATTGTTATCGAAGGCCAATAGTAGATCAAATTGACTTCAAAGAATTGTTGAAGTTTATATTTCAGTACTGCGTCAGTCGTCTGCGACATTAAATTATTTATATAGTTATAAGAGAAATAGTAAAATAATTCAGCATACAGTATAAGCAAAATTCATTTGGACAACAATAACAGTAGACGGCAATAATTTTCGACTGGAATAAAATGTGGACGAACATATCTAATTGGACTATTATATACTTGATAATTTAAATTTTTAATATACATAATATGCTATTTACAATATAAAAATCAACCAGTTCAAGTCTCCGATATGGGGAATAGATTCACGCCATAACTTTGAAGCCGGACTGTAGTTGCGATTGTCAAAAGTTTCGATGACAATGGCAGAGAAGGACAGTAAAGTTGTAGCAGACCTTTCTAGATTATTCTAAGAACAAAATCTGCAATTTGCACTTCATCACAGAAGTAAGAAACAAATGTTAGGTCCGAAAGGAAGATAGTATACATGTTGTTTAACAAAGTATTGAACAAGATTGCAGTATGAGAACTCACATCAGTTATGGCGAATATCGCTCTGTTTTATTATTAAATGGTCAAGGTATCGCTCTGTTAAAATTAATGGAAGAACAATGAAACTTAATATACTATTATGTAACTTAATATTTTGTATTAATGTATTTATTAACTACAATGAGAATGACTAAAAACAGAACAATAATTACGTTAACCGTGTGTAGTCACAACTAGTGTTCGTCTCGCCGAGTTGGCAGGCAGCCGGTACGTGCATCAATAATGCATATTTCAAATATAACTCAAATATAAAGTTTATTTACAGATCATTTATTCAATTACAAAACGAATCACAAGCTTTCATTTTCGTCTCGAGTAGAGGTCATTTGTAAGTACGTATAGCATTCCAATGACAATAAGTTGTTAGTTGGCATGATTCACGTATATTTATTAAGGTTTTTTCCTTGTTTACAATATGATCGAACAAAATATTGTTTCGAATTATAACTTGTTGAATAAATGCTCTAAGAAGAATTGCATGGAGATCAAAATAACAATTTAAAAGCCATTTGTTCGAGTAATACCAATGAAAAATAGATCTTAAAATGTTTTCTGAACTTCAAAGCATACTCACTATAAAATTAAACTTCTAATTTAATAAATACTTTCAGACCTGAAAACCTGCCAAATGGCAAAAACTACATACAATTTTGCGATTTGTCTTATAAAGTTAGTATTCAGAGACGATAATCAAACCCCTCACAAAAGGGATTGATATGATCTAATGAAGAGCCAATGCAGCTGGAATTGTAAGTCCACTACACATTAGAATATTTGACGATATTTACAAAACTGCATTATGCAGTAAAATTTTGATACTCCATATTGATCACAGATTATCGTCCCTAGCAAACATCATAAGACTACATCGCTATCCAAAATCCTTGTGATAAAACGTATTGCAGTCAGCGCGGCTTTACCAGGACCGTCAAGAGTACATCGAAGGCCTAAAGTTATTATATATATAAAAAGCTTAACTCTGTCACTAAACGGGAGACACTGACTCGTATAAAAACTATAGATCTTATAATACAAATGTCTATGACCTGTTGAGATGCTCCGTGTAGGCGTGTTAGTAATATATCAGTACTAAAGGCAGCGAGCGGCGGGCGGTGAGAAACTCGAGTGTCAGTACGCTTGCGTTGTGCTCGCGGTCGAAACACGATCTGGTTTTAAGTTTCGCTGTAAACAAAATGCAATATGTCAATAAAATAATCATACTAACATAGCAATAATGGTGGTTTTGTTAGAAATATCTGATATAAATGAAACTTTCTTTATTAGATCGTTTCTACAAGTCAGAATTTCTTATACTATATCTACTAGGGCAATATATCTACTATAAAAGTGCACATATAATCTGGGTGCCCATTATAATCTCCAATCAAATTACACTGTCTTCGTAAAGAACATTTATTTAATGTTGGAACAGTTCAGGTGATAATAATGGGCACCGAACAAGTGTAAAACACATGCATTCAATCGATAAGGTTTGGAACATTTGCATACAATTTCACACATCTTATCACTAATTTACTGTACTATTCGATTACTATTCGAAGTCCGATATCGATAACAATTGACTGTGATATGATAACACTTGTATGGAATGAACAATTTCAGGTGCAAGTTCTAGAATGGGGCATAACAGTGATAATGGTGATAAAAACGATCAAACGTCATTGTACTACTTATGACGTTGACTAGCGTATCTATGTGTTTATTGTGTCAAATTGAAGGCTTGCTCTATTCCATACATTCTAAGATCACAAATACATAAATAATTCGATGCATCGATAATTTCCAAAATCACTAGACATTAATTATTATTATTATGAAGAATCAAGTGATTAAATTGTTATTGACATCGGATATCAGTCAAATAACGTTGAGACACAGATATCAATCTATAAAATATAAATAATGTACAAATATCTACTTCACAACAAATTGCCTAGACATATAAAGTATCGATCTACGGTGCCAATACAATAACTTACTGGTATGTTCCCGTAGTCCTTTAAATGCGTTACAGACTTGAAATAAATAAATTAAATTGAAGGGGCGCTCCGAAAATAAAAAACAAACAAGCCAACTTATAACGGAAATCTGGAATTTGGGATACTTTATCTTGGTAAGCTAGGGACTGGAGATCTTCAGAATATGTATATAGCCTCAAAAATGACAGTCAGTAAGTCATTATAATAGGGGCTATATACTTATATATAATTGAAAAGAAATAATAATAACACTGTGTACTTATTTACGCAAAATTTACGAGCCATAAATGTCTTGTTGTCAATTATTATTTGAATATGACAGGTTTAAGTGACTTTAAAAATAAATCCAAATATATATAAATGTAAAGTTGATATTTAGATTGCTCTTGTATACTAATATAACGCGGTCAAACCAGTTCCTTTATTTTTCAAATAACTTTTAAGACCTTCATCATACCGGATGGTATAAAGCAATTTTTTTTTTAAAAAACCTCAATAATGTCTTATTTTGAGTGGCTTCGAAAATATTAAATGCAACATGAACAGCAGCAATTTTGAAATATTTCTTTTCCATATAATGCGTAAATCTAGGTACTAACATTCTAATCATCAAGAGAGCCCAAAAAATATTAACTAGACAGTTCATATATCCAAGACATATTGTAGGTATTAGTGTTACTACGAAAAATGTAATAAATAAGCTGAGCTTTAAAAGTGATGGAATTATTCCACCAGTTTTAATACCACGGCTCCATTAGTATGGTATATATTTAGTATATATACGCGTGTACTATGCTGCATGTATAATTCGTAATAATATATATGTTTTGTTACGTATGTAACTATTATAGCCTGTGACGAAGGTCTATGACATTGACGCAACAAGTGACAAATTAGGTAATCTCGAACCGGGACGTCATTACGATGTAATACGACTCGGCGCATGAGTCACTAAACACTTTTCGGAGCGAAAGTCACGGGCATGCGTTTACACCCACAGTGTGGTATGCTTTCAGTTTCCATGTAAGGAGTAAGTTCGAGCTACTACCATGCATTTCATACAAAACCCCGTAGGATTTTGCGATCTGGCAATCGAACCCAGGATTAGCAGTCGCGTCCAATAGTATCCAATCCAATAGTTAATAAGTATTATTCTCATTAAACCTAATTAAGTTTTATTATAGTTACTAATAACTAAAGAATATCGTTTTAGAAACAATAGTTATTTACTACGCAGACTATCTGTCCACTCTCTTTTATTGCAATATGCTTATATATTTATTAATACATAATTAAATTTAAATAGCAAGAAGTCGAAAACTCACCAATTGGTCATACTGATAAACCATACGCTTGATGTGAGTGAGTTTGCGATGCAGGTAGTTGACACGCCGCCTCTCCTGCTTATATGCGGGATCGTTGTTAACGCGTCGGTATTCATCCACGATCCGTTGTTCTATACTCTGTGGGACGAAAGTATACTACTTAGTACATTATACTTAGGTAGGGCTGCCGAAAAAATTCACATTTTTCTTTTAATTATTTTCCCTGACAACTAAAATGTCCTTTTTAAAACCCCTGCCGGACGGCCCCCGGACGCCCTTCAAACTAGGACAAATGCGGGGAATCCCGGACGGATGGCAGCCATAAGGCTACTTACTATACTTGGGTGATAAGAACAAGAACAACAAGTTTGTCTTATCTTGGCGAAACAAACTTCTAGTTATTACTATGCTAGAGTTAAGCATAAAAATTGTTCAGATAATTATTAAGTTCAAAGGAATTGGCCGTATAATAAGCAATCTGGATTGGGGTCCTAGGTCTTTTGGTGTACAGTCAATAATAATCGAGTTGTTCTAGAAATTTCCACTGTAAACATTATTGGTAATCATAAAAACTATATATTGATTATCTCTTTTTCATTACAATATTATCAATTGTTTCATCATACGATTGATTGTCATTTCATATCATATAAATAATTATAACAGAGACAGGTCACGTATATAAATTAGTCTTAGCTGCGATATTCCCTATCAATCAAAATGATATATGATATCAGATTTGTTTTAAATAAAATATATTAGATATATACATATAATTTACCGAAGTACAAGTCCTTAATCATATTTTAAACAATCCATAGACCAAATATTCGCTTAAAACGGACCTGCACAATTTTATTATTGTATTTGTGTGTGCGTAGCGCGAGTAATTGAATACCGTACGGGCATAAAATGTACATTTTATTTATATTAAAAATATGTGAATAAATAATAGAATGCAATAACAGTTATAATATTTAGTTTCATACCGGACATTAACTTGAAATTCTTAGCACAGATAATAACGACTCCGTTACGAGTAACACGCAAGAATATTAAGTTATTACGAAAATGAAATTGCCCCTCAGATATAATTGCTTATTGCCTAAATGCATTTCTAAATGAGCATTTCGCAATAAGTAAATAACCAGGAAGCATAATATCTCCTATTTGGCTTGTTCTATAATTAGAAAGCTGTAGAATGATAATACAATAATGTATTATAGTTATATCGTTTATAAACTCTAGATTAAACCAATTCCTATAGAATTTTACCAATATATATTGGGGTTGGCTTTCAGTCTAACCGGATGCGGCTGGATTTTTTATTTTAGACGAAGCAAATGCCTCACACAGCCAGTAACTTGTTAAAGCCGATATCCTGAGAAGTAACTGGTTAGTGGTTGATCTTGGTTGGTTTTCTGACAACCACTAACGTTTGTTACAGTTATTCATATGACAATATTGACAATTTGCACCTACCGGTTAATGATATGTTAAGAATGGTCACTCGTCCATAGATTAAGCTCAGTAAGTATACATTAATTGATCACCTTGATCTTACTTGTTATATAAGCCAGGCTTACGAGAAACTGTCAGGGGGTGAGGGATTTTTTTTATCTTAGTATCGAAGAATAGGATTTTTCTTCTTTTAATTATATGAAAAACTGTTATAAAGTCTTGTAACATACCTGATGATGCGGTGAGAGCGGCTGAGCACGTTTCAGCTCCTGTTCTAGCCGCGTGAACAGCGCAGCCACCTGCGCCACGCGGCTGTACAGCGACCGGTACTCCGTGTACAGCTCCGCGAACTCATTCTTGTACGCCCGTCGGATGTTAGAACTAGTGATAGGCGGATATTGCCTGGAACAGAAACACACACGGCTATTATAATGTTCCCTAGTCTCTTATGACGACTTCTTGGTTCCACGAGGGTATTAAGGTAACTGGATGCTCTACAGCAATCTTCCTAAAATCGAGGGCGGTGGTGCTAAAAAAAGGACTCTAAAGTGGGATTACCTTTGTTTTAGCCCCAGCACGCGTTAACTTTAGTACACTAGTTTTTTTTTTTCTTGGTCGTCTATGGTGCCCCCCTAGACGAGATGCTCTAAGCAATTGCTTAAATAGCTTATGGGCTAATTCAGGTCTGTAGATAGAAACTTCTTGCACGAATCATTTTAACACCCTGTGTGTGTTAGTAAACGTTTGAGTGCAAAAAGTATGCCGGCTACGTTGTGCGTTACACAATCGACATTCTGTATAACTTTAACAACCCAGAAAATTCTATGGATTTCATTACGTGATTCGTGCTGTGTTATCGCTATAGAATGTCACTAGTTTGAGGTGTTAATTCTATGCTTATCTGTAGCTGTAGTAGTAATTTTCCCATTATTGAAAACAAGCCTGCTTTCCGATTTAGACCAATCACAACACTTATCATGTAACAAACATCGCTCCACAATTGAGCATTGATCGGTTATAAATCGACAGACCATATACACCTTTACAAACTTCCTAGCTAGATATACGACCAAATTATTAAATAATTGCCCTTGAGATTGAATATACTGAGAAGACGACAAACCTTGTTATTCAAACTACAAACGAGATTACTGATTTACGATAATCTTATCAATGCGATAACCAAATTAAGTACGTTACGTTTGCACATGAACTAGCTATGACGTGTGTCATCGTACTTAAATAAACTTTGACATTCACAAGATCAATATGTCGACTGCATAGCGATTTATCGATATTGAGACTCGGAACAGGTGTTAACATAATGCTAATCGTACAGAATACGGGTACATGTATGCACGACAATACTGTTATAAGGACATCACACGTTTGCATTTCCCACGCAAATTATTGACGCCATCTTCGTTTAATTTTCATGCAGCGTCGAATACGACACTAAACTGTAGCGATCTCGTTTAAAATCAATCTTGGGACTTATTAAAATTCTCTATACGCGTCGCGTCGTGTGAAAGATATCGCGGAATAATTTTAGTTAGGTTAAAATGTTTACCTTGAAATCCTTGATGATCTGGGGATAAAGAAAAACATAGAATGTAGCAAATGCAATACTAACGGACGGTGACTTAGTAAAAGACCAATTGAGGGTATGAGTTAATTAATTCTATTTTATTAATAGATGGCCATGGGTTTGCAAACCAGTGTGATTTTATTTACTTTCAATACGATATACCTACGACATACGTGGTACTATAACTACTTTAATGCGAATAAAAACTGAGGATTAATAGGAGTGATTTTACGTATGTATGTATTGTATAATTACCTTTCAATCTCTTCCAAATCAGTCATATTCTCATCAGGGACAGGCGCTAATTCTGTATTTTCTAAAGGTTCATTATTTGTGATGTCTTTTTCTGTAAGGAAATAAATATAATGAATTAATTCTTGGTTTTTTGTTGGTGGTTTGCTAATATATACAATATTATTTTTTTGATAAAACATATATTTAATCAGGTGTCAGTCACCTGACATTCGATACGGCAATATGTTTATATAAAAAGGAACTTGTGTTTAATAAATGCTGTTATTTATAAACTTGGAGCATAATAATCTTGTATTTTTGTGGGCGCTGTTTATAAACAAGAACAAAATGTTACAAAATACGATCATTAGCTGAATTAATTTGAGTTGTTATTTATGCAAAATAATTCTAGATGCAGAACAAAGCATTTCGTCAACTTTCACTTTTAATTATTTATTTCTAATTTCGTTATATTGACCATCGTGTTTTATAAAGCGTCCGGTTTGTAACTACTCGATTTAGTAGATACACTTTACTAAGAATATATACTGGTATTCTGCAAAATAGTTATAACATCGAACTTATACTTTTTTCAGTATGTAAACCTCTTTTCATAGTAATTACTGTTTTTTTTTATGATACATACCTGTGATATTAGTTTGCTCTACTGGGGGACTACTTCTAAAACCGTTCGCCTTCACAGGACTGGGGCAGAGATCCTTTACAGTATTATAATTGAGGGTATAGCCATTGTCCTTTTTAACTGTAAACATAAATACACAACATTAGAGCATTATCTTCGCCTACCAAAGTGAAAGGAAACATTCGTGTAGTAATCAGTTTTGTCGTAATTTCAATTCCGATTAATCGTTTTTTAATTACTCAATGTCGTTTAGTCAGCAATAAATTGTTTAGCTGTTAAATAGTTTCGAACTACGGCCACGAAAGTGGGCAGTAATTACAGCGACTCCTATTTCCTTTGTACTAATTTAGGTGTTTCTTTCTGACATCGTTTCCTATTTTCCATTATTCTAAGTAAAGAAGTTAAGTATTTTGTAACAATTGTACTACAAACGCTCTATCACGGCGTATCCTATAGATATTTGAGTGGGTGTGTATTAAATTTGAAAAAATATTTGTTTGTTTATTTACGCATCGTATAATTATGATTCATAATTATTATGCTGATATTTTATTTAAAATCGTGATATGACGTTAAAGCGACGTGTATCGCTGCCATTTCTTCAGTCACCTTATCTCACCTTTTAAAGACCTTGGTCTCAAAGGCATGAACTTATAATTGAACCTCGGCAACTCTACGCTCACTGGCGTTTTAAGGGTCAATGACATAATAATGAAACAAGTCTTATTATATTCAGTATAAGGACTACCTTATCATCACACTCTTCTCATTCCCCTCACTAGAGGGGAATGAGAAGAGTGATATCTCTCAATAGTTACTATGGATTGCGCCATCCATTATTGTTGAATTTATTACAAACATCTTGTTATTGGAATATAGTATGCAATCCATGCTTTATGGGAGTCACAAATTTCGCCCCTTTATATTTTCCATCATAAAACACATATGACAGAGACGACCACAGTTGCCTTTGTATAAGGTCGATCGGTGGTAGTAGTAGAAGTACTGACCGGTGGTTCGCTCATCCTCGTTGTCGGAGGCCTGTCGCTCGCCGGAGGAGGTGGTGGCGTACCCGGAGGAGGGCGGGGAGGGGCGGCGGTAGTGCGAGATGCGCTGCTTCTTGGCGGCGGGCGCGTCGTCCGGCAGCCCCGCAACCGCTGCCGCCGCCGCCACCGCGCCCGCGCCCGCGCCCGCGCCCGCGCCCGCTCCCGCGCCCGCTACCGCCGCCGCTGCAGCCGCGGCCGCACTCGCGGCCCCGCTCGGCGGCCTCTTGGTGGCACTAGGCGACGCCCGCGGCGATAGAGAGTTTGCCGAGTCACTGCTTAGCGGTGGCGTTAGGTTTTGAGGTTTCCGCCTGTGGAATAGAAAGGGTGAACTTAAGGTTTTTCCTGTCATGGGATGTCAATTTTTTCAGTCAGCCGCAGCACGCAACACGTAATGCACAAGCTGATCGCTAAGCAACTGCACCAATCGAGGTTTGATCATAATATAGCATCATAACAGTATTCTAGTTGACATATTTGGCTCAACGAGCATGATATGATGGTTAGTCAGTACCATCTCTCATGACACCATCTTTGGTTGATGTTTTTAAAAACTTGCTTTACCATATAACCCTCATTATAAAATGGCGATACAGGCGTAAGGGTCATTCGTAGGTTCATATAGTCTTAGCTGAAATGAAATTATTAATAATATTTGGATATTAAATGTTTTCTCCAATGTACTGAAGATGCATCGTATTTCAAGAATTGGATCAAAATGTTGATCGTTTACGTGATGTGTACTATTATACTCACCTATCAAAAACTATCCGCGGGACTTTACCAGCAAAATATTATAGAATTTTAAAGGAATGCTGACTTCTTGACCGGCCTTTAAAATATAGATGGAAAGGAAAGTTATGAGCCTTCCTTGGCCCAGTGCACCAGCATAACTCAACCTTTGGTAAATATGTATGCATACTTTGGTAAATATGTATGTATACATATTTAACAACATTATAAGTACATACAATTTACGTGTCAGTGATACCATACCTCTTGAGCATACGTTTCTCCTCCTCAGTATAAAAAGGCCAGTCCTCGTTGACATCATTCCAAATGTTTCTACGTAAGTGGTAACAGTTATCCTTGAGCGTACTGATTTGAGGCAAAATCTTGTTCACCAAACTGCGCTCCTTTTCTTTGATACCCTCTGTAATTGTATGGCGAGCGTTAGTCAAGTTGAGTTTGTGCTAGTGCACAAGAGTGCTTGAAATCTCCACTTACCACTATGAAGCCTCGTGTATAATTCGGGCTTCTTGAAGGGTTTCAATGCTAATAACTGTGTAAGTCTTTCTCTGAAATAGAAGAAAATAAAAACATGTCAGTTATAATTATATACTTACATGATTAGTCATTTCAAGATCAAGCATTGACTTATTGTTTCAGGGTTTAATGTCGATGTAAATAAATAAATTGTCAAATAAACATCTTGTACTTATATTGTAAAAATATTCTTTAAAAGATCATCTCTTTTCTACACTGAGCTGTGATTATGTTATCTCACTCTAGCATTTTTCAGACGTAGCTTTAATACCATGGCTTAAAATTAACTAAGGCCCGGGTTTCTACTATGATTAGATCAAGGTAAACTCGGCGGTCAGTGTTGGCAAGATTGACGGATTGGATAATAGCGAAAAAGAATATCAATTATCATCTTCTAAGAGATATTGACAAGTAGTAATCACCTAGTGAGCTATTTTCATAGCACAATGATGTCTGTTGTTCTTGTCTGACTCACTCGTTTTGTTATTATGTTGAATACTGTTTTGTAGAATTACAGGGAAATAATGTTAAGTAAATCATATGTCAACGTGTCACTCATTTTCATGAATACGAAACTAAATCTTCAAGAAACAATTTTTTTTAGTTCAATTGAGTTCAGGCTTTACCATCCATAAAGATAAAAAAAAAACTAATGTTTTGTGTGGAACGTAGTCAAACAAAACAGGTTAAGTCAGATTTTTAACTAATGCAATGGATAATTAAAAGTAACATTATGATTAAACAAGGTCGTAATGTTTCATAGGCAACTACTATTTTTGTTGTTCAGCCTATTATAGCGTTGTATAAAATAATATCTGTATGATAAATTATTGATGTACATATGCAACAGAAACCGCTATTCCATTGTATATCAGCCGCAAATTATCACGTCGGTTTTATTTTGATAACGATATGACGAAATTATCATAAGACCGTACCGCAGCGTTACAATTATGCGTACTATTAATATATTGAATATTAGGTAACAAAACGGAAAAATATTTTGCCAATAACGATTCCTACTACATTGAAATATTGTTACACAATTAGAAAAAGTTAAAATAATGTAAATTGGAATGCCCATGAATAAACTTCAGCATGATGTTATGATCGGTGAAACCCACGCGAATTCCAGGTAATTTCATACGTAATATTACGTAAGCAACAAGTGTATGCATATGCGTAGCTGCAGTTGATATTATGATGGTGTATATTTCATCATCATCTGGACCAACAATAGATAAGTTTTGCTTTAAAGGCGCTCCTAAACGGTTAGGTTAGGTAATGTAAACGCCGGGCCACCTCGGACCCCAAAGCAGTAAATTTTAACAGGTTTTATAGATTTAGCAACTAAATTGACTATTATTTAAATTTCATCATTACAATACTAAGCCAATTAACACTTATTGTGCGATAAGTCTCAAATTTGCTACCTGAAAAGACTATTTTTGTTTTTAAATTCTATCTCCGCTGTGCTCTAAACATCAACGGCCAAGGCTCAGGGCGCTTTTTAAAGTTAGGCAGAAATCTGGCTTAACGCTTTCAACGACATATAGTTCCACTGCCGTACTGTGCAAATTCTACTTGTTTTACCTAATCATGCATAACTTACTGGAGGGACCGCCTAGTGAGATCCGGATTTGGGGGTAGCCGTTGCGGCAGGTGTGGGTTGGGCGGGTGTTGCGGGTGCTGTTGATGCTGCTGATGCTGGGGATGCTGCTGGTGCGGCGGGGCGGCCGGCTGGGGCTGCGGGCGCGGTACGGGCGGTACAGGCCGCTCTGGTCGGTCGGGCCTTTCTACTCGCTCGGGCCTTTCGGACCTTTCCGGCCTTTCGGGTCTGTCTGGTCGCTCAGGCCGCTCGGGCCGTTCAGGCCGTTCTGGGCGTTCAGCCCGTTCGGGCCTATCGGGCCTCTCAGCCCGCTCGGCTAGCTGGCTTGCTGCCACACCCGAGTAAGGATGCGCTGTGCGCACTTTGACGCGACGTCCGATGTCCGTCTGGTTGGGTTTGATCACGCGGGTGCTAAAATAGGACGAAATAAATGAGTTATACAAAAGCGGATTCAATTGCAATTGTGGTTATAACAAAATAAAATTTGGGTAATGTTCATTATGGTACCGTAATCCATCATTTCAGTACGGAATATAAAATAAAATACAACATTATAAACAATATAAAGGATTTATTATTTCAGATATTCTGCACAATTAATGATGCCATTTATTATTTCAAGCCATAATTTATTAAAAGGATTTAAGGCAACATCCGAGGATCCGGGGACTAACAAAACTTTGGGCTAAGAAAGGTAAACAGGTTATGAAATATTGGTTTTTATAAACTTGACAACTAAAAAGTTTAGATGAAAACAATCAACTTTTACTTTTTTAAGGGTTGTTTTAGAACATCAAGTAATTTAAATAAAGAAAATTCTTTTTTTAAAACCTCCACCCTATTGTGTTCGATCTATTTCGAATCTCACAGCTACAGGAGCACAGGATATTTTTAGTGTGGTTAAAATCTATGACTCTGTTAAGGTCTAATATGTTTAGTTCATGGTACTGACCATTTACTTTGCTCCGCGGCGACTGTTCTCGCCATACGGTCCTTGGTGGCTTCGTACGAGTCGTCGTTGGCCTGTACACGCATTCTGCGTGGTAGCGGCCCGCACGACTCCAAACGCCGAGCGCCGCCACTCCGGACGCACTCAAACGAACCCTGGAATAAGGGAAGATAGCATTAAAACTAAACTCCGAATGATAGAGAACAAACTAACGAAATGAAGCTTATCATCCGCCGCCAGGGTGGTATTATATTAAGGTGTCGTTATATTACAATTGCACCTTTAATATACTCTCTGTCTCTGAAGTTATAGACTTTACACAACCCGGAGAAACCTTCAAATGGTCCCCATATCCTGTTTTCCCTACGCCTAGCGATTCTTGATCGTGTAGCCGACTGCCCCAAAAATTTAATGATCAATGGTCATAGTGGATATTATTAACCCACTAACCATAGTTTTAGATATTGCTTCTTAATTAATTATATAAAGTCAAGTTCTTACATATACGTACGCAGATAGATAAATTCTACATACTACTAAAATGTAGACGCGGAAATATAGATTTTTTTTTATAATCATTTAATTGTTTATTTCAGCATTGTTTTAAATTTACCTTGGCGTTATAATGGATCCGGAATTTATTTTATTCTATTTATTTATATTCCGGAAAATTTTGGTCCAGATACGCTCTCGATTCTACATGGCATTTACAACTACATAAATTGTGCTATTCTGGTAATTTTATGTGTTTTAGAGCTAAATTGCATACCTATTCAAATGCATAAGTACCCTTCGATAAAGGCTTTAACTATTAATCTTTCAAACCTTCATATTCACCTCTTTCCTAGTTATTAAGTTTATATGTACTTTGCATATTAAGTTGAACTTTAGAATTATACTGGCCATCTGCCACTGCGAGATTCAGAACTCAATCATGCGTGTTTAGGCCTGTAGACAGCCTTACTATATACATAACAGCTTCTCAAAAGCTTTATCGAACGTACGTTACCCGTAGGAGGGTGAAATTACTACACCCACGCGAAAACGTTTATAGAGGCGATCAATCGTTTGGGTGTTTGCGATATTCTACGCAACACCTAAAGGGTTTATGAAGTATATTATTGATTCGGTATATTTAAACATGAACAAGGATTTTTATTGTACAATGTGGCGGCGGGTCGCGTTACATCGTCTGAAAGAAAAAGACATATTGTACTATGTCGACCTTAAAGAAAATGGGACAGGGGCACGTAGATTGTAATATACCATAATAGTTCTGCCGAAGGTCTGGATTGAACAAAAAAAAACGACTTCAAAACTAAAAAGTAAAAAATAACTTAAAACAGTTTTATCTTCTTTTTAGTTTTAAAAGTCAAACTATTTATGGGACAGGAAAGAATCATCAAAATTGGTTCACCAAATCGAAAGTTATAGATAGGTAAAAACATTTAAAAAAAACAGTCGAATTGATAACCTCCTCTTTTTTTTAAGTGTATTAATGAAAATAAACAAAGAAGGGTAATTATATTGAATTAAAAAAATGAAATGAATTTAATTTACTTCATGATGCAACGCGTGCATTCGAAGACTGAATTCGCACTTTCTAACTGCTATTGGGTAACGTTCTTAGTACCACCGCATTCCAAGTCCACGTGAAATTTTAATTTTTAGCAAATAGCTGAGCTGATGAACAGTCACCGAGGAATTTACTGCTTATAAATTAACGATAAACTATGAGAGCAAACAGAACTTTGTTGTATAGCCATAAACTCCGCGTCAGTATTAAGGTTTAGGAATCATTAGTAATTTATGTTAAGTTTATAATTATTATGTATAAATTTAGGAACTTAAAATAAATTTACTTAAGTACAAGACTTAATTCTCTTATTTAAAATTAAAACGAATAAATTTTAATATTTATACATCTACTCATACTACAGAGTAAAAAACACGGTCTCACAAAAATATTCAGGGCATAGTCGGGGCGCCACACGTAAGTTTACTCTTATGAATTTGTCGGTCACGCAATTTATTATTGGTTGCAACTGTTCTCCGACCCACAAACCCACGAACGCGTTACATCATGGGAGAAGCATGGAGAATAATAATCAACTGCCATCTTAGTCAGCTGATTAACACATTCCAATTTTTATGCTTCAATTTTGATCTGTGCGCAATAAACGTTGAAGTAAAACGTACGTAATGCGTTGCTTATCTCTATTAGGTCGTAAAAATTGATCGAGATGTGTGAAAAACGAAAGCGCGATATCTTAAAACATACATATACATACTGCTTAGTTACCAAGGACTCTGTTGTTAACCTAACATACAATTTATATATGTCAAGAGTCTGATAATACGGTGCTGTATTTTATAATAACTTTGAACTGAATGGAAGTCGGACGATTACAATAGGTGTCGTTATGAAAGAAGAACAAAGATTACTAAAAATAATATTTATTATCTGTCTAGTGACAGAAAGTATAAGGTATAATACAAACAAGATGGTTTCAATAGCAAAATATGAAGTAAAGATTAGAATCAGAATATCTCACCTACATAGACGAGGCAGTTTACACAGGAGACATGCAAAGGTGTGCGTGAAATATAGGGTTGCAATGTCGTTACGTGTACAATTGCGTCCATACAGCATTATCTTACTTCCAGTTCGTTCGCTGAACTTTGTTTTAGCGAAAACCAACGTTAGTAGTACTAAGTGCGGACAGCAGTGGGGTACGTTTTGTATTTAAACAATAGAATATTTATAGATATAAGATCAGTTTCTATCTTACAGAATCTAATACACTAGTAAGTACTTACTAGTTGCTCGTGCAACTAGGAAATACTAACTTCTACCTATTTAAAATTCAGTCTTAGCAATTATTCATGGAATAACACTATCATAAAATAATAATTAAAGCTGTTTTCCAATTAAACTTGTGGCAAATTCTATATTACCATAAATAGAGGCCTTATAAAAATGTCCAATGCAATTTATAATCAGGTTTTAAATATTTGTCGTTTGATATTTTAACCTTGATACTTCTTAAGATGAATTGAACCTATATATACTCACGTATATATGGGTACTTTGTAGATAATAGAGAAAAACACGTTTATACAAAAAGCAAAAACACATTCTTGAAAATTTTAATGAACTCTTTGAAAGACATTAGATTTTTTATCTTACATGACATAACGTCGTCATTGGTGGATTCACAGAGGAAAATTTTGTGTAACAATTAGAAAATACTGCAATTTAGGTTGCATTAGATGATGTGCAAAAGGATTGTTAGGTTACATAATATTTGATGTAAAAACACAAGTATTAGGTATATTTTGTGCTCGTTTGATAAAGCCCGCATGACAAAACCAGTTTCAATCAAGGTGATCTAGGAAATTCTCAAATAGGTTACAATTCATTACATATTATACAGAATTTGGTTTTATTGGATGTATTCAATATCTTAGTCCTACCAAAATCAATATGCAATAATTTATATTAACTAATGCACTACTTCAGCTTTGGAATGTCTTCAATTTGTATAATATGCTACTTACGGTTTTTGTGATACTTGTTAATTGACACACATTACAACCTGTAGAAGTAGACTACTGAACTTCCGCTTCTTAAACTTTGGAGCAACTATAGCGAAACCGTTTGGAAGCTAGTTGATTGCAAGTATTATCGGCATAGAAGTTAATTACCTCTATATAACCATTCCATCGATACGTAAGTCCCACTAAGCGAATGCTTCTGATATTATTAAATTTCTACATGAACAAAGTCTTCCTATACAAAATTAAATATTTTCTTAGATGGCGATTCTCTTTTTCTTTCTTTTCTCCAAAAGCTTGTGGATATCATTTTGTTGATTATCACCTTGTAGATTAGGGACTCAATTCTAGACTCTTAGAGGTGATCTTCATAGATTATCTATGTTCTTCTTACCAAGTGTTTTGGGATTAAATTGTATAAGGTAAGAACTAATTGGTTACCTGTGGACCTTCCATCTCTGCATTACTATTAATGCTGAAGTGAAACGTAGCCTCGCCTGATGGGCCATTGCCACTGGCTGGCGCCGGAATGGAGATTTTCTGAAATAAGGAGAAATACCATGTTAATTTATTATTAATTAAGGTTAAGAAACTTCATATTATTGATGTATGAATGTGGACGAGGCAAAAGTAGTTTCTGTCTACCCCCATGGGAAAAAGGCGTGAGTGTATGTATTTATATTATTGATTCGGTATGGCCAAGAACTTACTTGATTTTATTTTTAAACTGTTTCAATAGTCAAATATGGTTAAAGTTTAAAGCCAAGGTTCTGAAAATATGAATAGAAAATTTAAGTATGCTTTATGAATAACATGAGCTCACAAGTGTTTTCTGTCCTTATCGCCAGAACAAATATAAACAGTGTCATTCTGTGTACGCACGTGACATCTTTATAAAGACAATAAAATATCGGCGAAGACATTTGAATTCTGTTATCAACAATTGATTCAACAAAAACGGTCCTTGGACTTATTAATACACATGTAATGATCAGATTTATACCATCTCACTAGATTTGTTACCTATAACTATGTACACGTAAAGAGTTTAATGTTTTAATTTTTATAGGTTAGTTGTATTTCAGTCGTAACATGATGATGTAAGCAAATAAAAAATGAAAGTATTTCGGCGTAGATCCAGATTATATCGGTGTTCTTATCGAAGGGAAGAGTTTGTATCACTATGCAGCACGTGAATAATTTTAAAAGAATCTGTTTTATCGCGTGCTTCAGATGTTAGAAGTTTCAACGTGGGAAATCTGGCACGAGATCGCTTGTGTGATTCACACGAATATAACGCCAATTTACTATGGAGACTGTTTGACGAAATCAAGCACCATGCCTAATGAAATATCACAGTTTATTGTATTACATAGTTATCCACCTGCTGCACGATTGCGCGTAGTTGATAAAAGAGCAAAGTAATCCCATGAGAAATCTACGACGCTTCTTGTTACATTTCCAAATAAGGCTGACCTGGGCCAGTAGGCTTAGCGCTATTGCAACTGCGTATGTACATATGCGTCTACATAACATACGCATAAGTACACCGACTCAACAAGTGAGTAATAACTTTCATCGTCTGGTATGGCAACGTCGCGGCCACAACTGATGAGCGTATCTTACAGTTTCACCATTAAATGTTAGTAAATAAATCTTTTTTTTGCACAGATTGTAACAATATTACTTGCATCAATGTACCTACAATATCATCAAAACAAGACCAACTTTCGGAAACTCTTTAATGAGGTCGCTACGAGTTGTTCATGGTTCGCTACGCAGTGCCAGAAAAAACAAATGAACCCAATTTATTTCGTCAAGATTTTCCACTTCCCTTTCACAAACACTACACAGAAATGAGTTTCTTTTTAGACCGGCTGATGAAAAATGATTACAAGATGACCCTTTTTAACGCAAAGACGGCGTGTTTGCCAGCCGTGCGTTCTATTATAAAGTGTAGGAACATCGCTAAGACTAGTGTCCAGGCGTGCCTCATTTGGTGACGCGCACACCTACATGCGTGGCCGCGAGCCGCTGTAAGGTCGCGGTTGGCGATGTGTGCCAGCACCACAATGCCAGGCAATTAACCTATTAAAGAGTGCGCCGCGAAGCGGACGCCGATGGAGCAATAACCCGGCAAGTCCCGCCGCTAACATGTTAGCCGACACTGAGATTGCTCATCAATAAACCCTTCCTCCTTTTTATTATAAGCGGTTTCCCCCGGGTAATAAAAAATATAACTATGACATAATCCATTATTTTGACTTCTTTTTGGATTACTGTGGTTACCCAGTGTTTACATACGAAAAACGTTAAAATTATAGCAGTTAATGTTGTGTATATTTGTACAAAGTTAATTTGCTAAGTGAGTTATCGTTTTCCTTTGCTGTTTTGTTAAATCTATTTAATAAAAAAATATTCTCTAAAAACAAAGTCAATAATGCACAAAGCGTCGTCTTTTATCACGCGATTCAAGTCTGATAAACACAAGGTAAAGGCATAGAGCATAATATGGAATTATGGAGCTAATGAGGAAAAAACCCGCTACGAGTGCGGGCGGTGCGGGCAGCAGACACCGCGGGGGAGTGCGGGGCGCGGCTTTCTCTGCAGTACAGCCGACCGATATAAAGAGCGCCTCGCGATGGAACACTTCGGCATTCGGTGAACAGCCGTCTCGCCCGCATCGCCCATTCCTTCCACAATTCCTTCCTGTATTGTTTTGGTTTGCTGCTTTTATTGACCGATTTTTGATACTGTCACTAATACAATAACATACACGATTAGTTATTTATAGGTAAATGGTTTAACCATCTGCTAATCGTATCATGTCAAGGTCGTTAGTTTCTTTGTGTCTTCTGTTTGACGAAGGTCGGATAGTGCGGCTCGTTTGGACCGGAAAATAGGTGTACACGAGGAAATCCGCTGTCCGTTTTTCAAGGCATTATTGAAATGCTGCCGAGTCGATTGATTTGTATGAGTCTTATCAGGCTTCACAAGCCAGCTGCGTTAGTAAATCTCGATTACGTCATCTTAAATGAGTAAACAGCTGTTTTCAGCTGGATTCTTTCGTATTTCGGTCTTGGTAGGGGATTTCTTTATTGTGTATTGCCCGTCGTGCGCAACGACTGTGCCTTTTTGTTGGTTACCTAATTTCACAGCAATCGGCGAGCGGTACACAAGCTTGCGAAGTGAGAGGCCGTGACAACCGGTCCGTTCGGCTCGCTCGACCGAGAGATATACAACTACGTCGCAGATAGTGTTCACGACTCTAGATTGGCTAATATGTCCATACATATTATAAAGAAATCATAAGTGGATTCGTTTCCAGATTATCGTCCAAAAAACATTGTAATACACGGACATATTTATACAATTCCATGGGCCAAACCCGGACGCAAAGACAGCGGTCGTGTGCCTCAGCCCCGACTTAAGGTGTTGTATCTTATTGACGTAACATCGCGGAGTTGGCACCGTGCGTGCGATGCAAATTGAACTTTAAATAGACTGAGTTGTTGGTACATTATTCGTTCTACCGATGTTGGCATACGTCAGTGTTGTACGATAATAAATGGTTCACTTTAACACGAATCGTAGCGGGAAATCCACGCAACTGGTTTGTGATCGCCACCATGTTAATTGCTGGTAGACTTGTTATTTTCTTAACTTTATGATATATGATAATGTGTATTGGTGATCATTATTGCCAAGTTGTTTACAGTTTCGCTGCCAATTGAGAAAATACTGGATTGGAATGGCATTAAAAAGAAAATTAATTTAAATACTTATCAAATCAATCTGGCAGCCTAATTGAAATCATCCATGTTGTTTATTACTTCAGCCTTCGATTTAAAACAATACAGAATTGGACGTGTTCAGTAGGTGGAACTCGAAATATTAAGTTACTACTGGAAAATCAACTTTTTAGATAAGACAACAACAGATATAGATTCATAAACATAATCCATATCATATAATCGCAATTGATCGTTTTGGGATCTCGTGTTTCTTTGCCTCATTATCAGCTTACAAAATCATACGTAGTTAACAATTTGATGATAAAATAAAATAATTAATTAATTGATTAATTAAAGAAGAGATCCAGCTAAAAAACCGACAACATAAATTGACGACGTCGTGCCCTTCATGAGGCGATACAAAAATGACCTATTGTAAACCTAAAATACTGTTGTTGTCAGTCTAGGCATAAAATAAGGAATCGTGAGAAATACTAGGGCAATTTATAAATAAACAAACGAATGTAACCGTTCAAGTAGTTGACATGTTGATAAACACTGTTCTGTTTAAACAAGATGTTTTCCGTTTAAATGATACAACAAGAACAGTGTCTTTTAAGAAAGGAAAATTTTAAATCCGCTTTATGGAGAGTAGATTTGGCAATGTGTCTCGGAAGAAATTGTTCTAACACAATTTACTAACGGTAATAGTCACTTTCATCGCAGCAGACACATTTAAAGGCGAAGTGAGTGGCCAGTTATTCGTGAGGTTTCTACGATACTATTTGCATATTCGCCGACTTTCTAATGGACGATGCGGCCGCTCTTGTCGCAATCGTCGGCAGCGGTGAGGTAACACCGATTCATTTAATTATATACTTATGTTGAAAAAACAGTATTCGAGTCTCGCGCATTGTTGCCATTGAACACTGTTGTGTGTGCCAGTCTAGCTTGGGTTTTTTCGCTAGCTCGGCGCACGCTCATTGGCCGCGGCGACTCTTATTAAAAAGTCGCGTTCAAGAACCAGAATACCTTGTCTTTATTTATATTCGATTCAATACTATTTAAGCCAAGGAATCGAATTACGGAACCTAACAAAACCATCGAATCGAATAATTAACAGCATTGTAATTTTCTGTACAATCTTGCTCTGATACGGTTCCGAAAATTATGAGGTCGTCATTTCTTAACTTTGTCCTATCCACAAATAGGTAAATTTAATTTTACGTAAAGCTGGCATTGCGGTGAATGAACTATGTTAATTATTTGCGCGTGGTAGATGATTAGATGTACACCCAGGCCACTTGAACGTGTATTTTGTTATCGCAACTTCCTATACTATAGATACCGTTGATTACGTCAAACTTTGAGATTACGCTTGTGACAAAATATAATAAGTAGACAGTCGCTCAATGTTGTGTCGGATAAAAACATTGAAGTAGGTACAAAATATGTGCGTTGCATTGTAAATATCACGAGCATTGCGGTTGACGGGTGGGTCTTAGCAAGGATTCATTCTGGTGCCGTTCTCCTTCGCGGCGGCCGCGCGCGACCTTCCGTCAGAGGAGGGGCACCTCTCACCGACGACGTGACTGCAACCACGGCCTTACGTCGCGAGGCTGTATCGAAACCTCTACGTAACGAAGCTCTTTCCAGCGGTTACTCAACGCTCAACGCCCGATAGTTCCGTCGATACATACCTACATACTTGCCACGACGTATAAACCACCAGCAGATCACGTGATTACCTTGCGTAACAAATTATTGCCGGCACACCTTTAGATACAACGTGAAATACATAGAAATCTTTTATTATTGAGACACATAATAATGGTGAAACTTCAACTGAAGTTGCGAAAACAGAATACATTATGATGAGCTGGAGTTGTTATCTGCTCATTATAACAGATGTCGAACAATATACACAAAAAAATGTAATAGTTATTAGTTTTAAAATAAAAAGAGAACGTCGATGATAATTAGTATGACGTTGTGGTTAAGAAGTTCGAATGAAAACATGATTCTAGAGATCGGTTCATCAAAACAATGGTAAGTAAAAGGCGAATAGATGTTCCCACTGCAGGTAAGACCGAGCTATTGTATAAAGCAGAGTTACTTTTACTAACTTCAAAACCACTTATTATTTCATTTTTCGCAAACACATTAACCAACATTCACCCACGCATTGAGGTCGTGTGGTCCACAACTAATACTGTAATAGACCATTTTGTCAATACCCTTCGTATACGGACTTGCCACATACGGAACATACGGAATACATACGGAACTAGAGAGATGCAGGATAAATATATCTTAAAAATTCAGATCTAATAATACAATGACAAAATTCGCTTCAGACGGTGCAAGTTAAAAATATTCACTCTTTGATTAGATCCGCAAACAATACGCTGTACATATTTAAATATATGTAGATAATGTTGATGTAGTATGTATGTAATAAATATTTTAGAAACAACTAATAATTATCAAATTCGAAATCAACTATAAGAATAGGACGCAATTATATTCTTGGAAAGAGAGATTTGGCGGAAAACGTATCCGGATCGGTAACACGTTCTACAAGAGTATGACGTTACATGGATGTTTATTATTTAAGATGTGATAAGTACGTAATAACGTCACTGTTAAACAACAGGGGCAAAGCAGAAGCATTTATAATAAGCAAATGATGAGTAATCTCTAAAATATTTTAAAAATATTGTAACGTAATTATGTATGTAGCTGCTTACTAAATTGATTGATTTAAGTAAGACCTTTGCGATATTACCTGACGTTATTTAAACAAAGCTACATGAAAGGCAC
The DNA here is from genome assembly GCA_905163465.1 of Craniophora ligustri. NCBI lineage: Eukaryota > Metazoa > Arthropoda > Insecta > Lepidoptera > Noctuidae > Craniophora > Craniophora ligustri. The sequence continues at coordinate 6,477,536 of LR990970.1, forward strand.
ATACTCAAGGTTGTATTTGAAACAAATAAGAGGCAAAGCATCAAATTCATGAGATTCGACGCTTCAGAATGTAGCATACTGATGCGAAAGGGGATTGACCGAGGTTATTTCCCTCAGGACTCGACGCTAAGAAAGAGGTTAGCCGGAAAATAAGTTTGTCTGATAAGATTAAGATAAATCACGATTTTCTTGTGTGATAACGTTTACTTCAATGATTTCTCGACATTAATTTAGAGGACAGATATTGTTGAACATGACACCGTTAATCCATTTTTACTTTAATTTTTAAGTAAGTAGTTAACTACTTCAAGGCAGTCGAAACTGTCGATACAGTATCTGACGCACAATATAACGACGAGACCAGATAATGTCGCAAGTATTTAGATCAAGGTGCGAAACACGCGTTCGAGAGTCGAGATCGGATCCGAGGAATTTTTGTTGAAGATCACGCTCGCGCTCATGTTGAAGCGTATAAATTCATAATGAAACCAAAGCGGAATAAACAACAGTAGAAATTAATGTATAAATCAAGTACTCCGCAGACGAGTGAATTGAGTATTCAAAAGCATTTCACATAAGTACAAACAATGTAGTTCGGATCATGACGCGATTTTTATTTGTGTGTTTATGATGGGGATAATGTTACCTAGAATGGTAAACGGAATTTTACCGACAGTGACATTACACATGTATATTGCATATTGTGTGACAATGTACAACTACATAGATTCGTAAATGTCTTTAAGTAAAACATTAAACTTGACATGACAAAACACGAAAGTAAGGCGTTTATATTGTCTATAACAAGAAATCGGTAACGAGGTTTTTACAATTCAATTCACCAATATGAGTTGTGTGAACGGTACATCCAGAACAAACCAGTGGCACAGACGCGGCGCCAACGCGACGTGATGCCTGCCACGCCTCCGACGCTACGGGTTCATATTACGTCTAGTACCGACGCAATTATTGACGTAGAAGGAACAAAATATATATAAGATCCCTCTGACATTTACATTACATTTTGAGATCACGTGGAATTTGCAGCCTGAATTATAGGTACTGATAAATACGTTCTCCAAAATTATATCCCAGTATCCAACCTAACAATAGGTTGAGATAAATGGTAATAGCCTTATAGGTATATATTATGAGTTGAGAATTAGTAAAATAGAACTACAACAAATGTGCAATGAGAAATTAATAATCGTTCTTGAAATAAAAGTTTAATGAATGGGTTCCGCCAGTAACACTATACAGTTGTATGTGTTATTAAGTTTCTCTTTTTAGGGTTTTCATAATGTACCTCTAGTAAACTGTTGGAATGCTGATGTTGAAATTTGGACCTCTAGACTTTTCTATTGGCAATTCATTTAAAGTACATGTGAAACACTTAAAAAAATCGATGTGAAGGGTTAAGGCATTCGAGTTAAAATAACCATCTATATCAATAGTGTCGGCAACAGTTTGTAAATAAATGAACCATATGCCAATGATAGTTTGAGCCTGAAAGTCGAACACCAACAGCGCACAACACACACAATAAAGCAGACAAATTGACTGCGAAACCACGTTCGGTGGCTGAATTCAATATGCTACCAAGTCGAGTAGGAGTGGCTTTATTGTTTCCAGGCGGATGTGCCGCCGACCAAATTGACATTTATTTTACCTAAGATTTGAGCTAAGGGTCAAATTCAGTACAACCACTACAATACTCAATTGTTGAGGATAAACTGTATTTAAACTTCAGACGACTTTGAAGCTGAAAGTTAACGATTGTTATTTGAATACAAAGGAGGTGTAACGAGAAGGCCCGAAAGCGGGTTGAAATTTGTACGTTTCCATAGTCATTTAACGTTAATTTATTTATACACGTGTTTTTGTCGATTCTATTCCAGTGATATCTTTATCTGACGTGTGGTCAGAGATAACAATAAATAAGTGAGGACAATACATGACATGATGACAAGAAATATAAAAGGTCAAGAAGGCGATTAAGATTTTGCAAATGGCAAAATTTTTGAAGCCATTAAAATATAATCTAATGAGTTGTGATCGATGATTCATTATAACCAAGGAAAATGGGAATAAATTTGCGCCTTAGAAAAATTATGATTCTTCTAAGGCGGATTAGCAATAATAATAACATATGCTGTTCATTAAATATTATTTGGCACACCTAGAATTGTGACGAACTGAGGAACGCAAATATTGCTCGTATGCCTCTAATTTGCGTCAAGTTGTAAAATTTTCACTATCAGTAAACACAACCGCTCACTTTGGTGCTAATTCATCACCACGTCACGGTAAAAAGAGATGGAAAATTAGTGAATGGAAATGGTTTTTTACAACCGAATTAACGTCTATTTATCATTTATTCAATTACATATTCGAAACCTATATTGAGAAAGTAGGAATCAGGTAAAAAGAAACGTGTATAAACAAGAGGCAGTCGCGATTTAGATGATTAAAAGGAAATTGTATACGACGCACGACTAACTGTTGGCCTCTAGTTTAGCTAATAAGATTTGTTGTATAACGGGCATTACGACTCGAGCGGCTAACAGGGCGAAAACAATTGTGGCCAACCGGTTTCCTCACTAATGCCGTATGGTGTTCGTGTCAGATTTTAAAATACTCTTGAATTTTTTTATGTGAAGTTGACTATTAATGTTATAGCTGTATTAAATGAGTATTAACTGTTGAAAACATAATAGATTAGGAAAAGTCTATGACATTGGACTCAAATTGGTGTTTTTTCTATAAAGGGTCAGAGAAAAGTTAACAAATAGAGCGATTCACGCATATCTTAGGTTTTAAGTATGAACGCATTTAGACAATAGTGATTTCTTGATGAAAGTGTGTACTGGGATTAATAAACACTAAAACATTGCATAGTTACGGAGTTGTATATAGACTAGGGACATTATAATAAAATTTATAGCAATGGAATATTTTCTAATGTTAAAACAATTCTGTAAACATTTCTACAGTAGAATTGTCCCAGCTGTTTGTTTCGAACGTCATAGCGAATTGTTAATGTGTGGTTCAATACCCCATATTTTACATTCAAATCGATTGTATGAGCGAATGTTGATTGAAGCTTGTCTATAGTGATCGAGTCAATAATCTTTTAGGTAGCCATTTTCTAGAAATGAGAATCGTATCGTTTCAACATTTAGCGGTTCTAACTTATTGTTTGAACTGAACTTTGAACTCCTTTACAATTACTAGCGTGTATATTATACAAATGTTGACTTTAAAAACAGCTACTTGTGAATTTTAATAAAATACATGTAAGTACAAGTGATTTATTGACGCAGATATAACACGCGTATTCAATAACAAAAATGTATTGATTTCTAATATAGGTGCTATCATTAATGAGGGCTTGAGCAACGGCGTTTAGTCACATTTGTTACAACGTGTCATACATTCATCAAAAATGGGTTTTGAGGTGAAGGCCACACGGTTCTTGCTAACACTGCTTTTTAGAACACAAAACTTCTTATTACAGGACACTAATGGGTTTTTTATTGTTTTTATTTTTTCATCTGTTTTTTATTTTTTTATTTTTTCATCTGTTTTAATTATTTAACTTATTTTGTCCAATAAACGACTGATTGAGGAAATGTAAGCGTTTGGTACTTGGATAACATCTTTAAAAAAAATCTTTGACCGTCTTGTTAATACAGTACTCTCAGGAATGTTGCATAGAAAAAAAGCAACTTAAAACACATTGGGACAGCTTCATGACTATAGATGTAATATCAGTAATATTTGCATGTTGTACGGATCATTTTCTTTTGGAGGTGAGCGACAATCGTAATATATAAAAAATCAATTGTCCACTGAATGCCGCTTACTCAGGTGGGGTTCGGAATAGTGCTGCAAACGAGAGGTAACTTTTACCTAGTTACGTAAGTCTGCCAGGTACAATTTATTATCGGCTCCATTGCGAGCTTTCGTAATGTAAGCCAGCACTGCTTATGCACTTTGTGTCTACTTGTCCTCTTTTCATAGACACCCGGATGTTTTGGGCCTTGGTTGGACCAGACGGCATGCGTTTACAATAGCGATATCCTTGTAAATCATCTTAAGTAGACGTTTACTAGTACAATTGCTGTTCGACTTGTTGCGGCATATAATAAAGTTGTTGGTCGAGAATTAACTCGGTTATGAGTGGAAGTAGATAATAACAAAAAGTTGTATAAAAATGCTTTCGAGTTAGAGTTAAGTGAAAGCTGCAGTAACAGTTTTGTTTTTTTTTAGTTAGTATTTTTTCTTTCAAGTTAAGCGTTACCAATAACAGATGTTAAGTGACAGCTCGCTGTTACTTTGTGATCATTGTGTAACCCCATTTAATTTTGTTATTAAAAAAAAACGATTTATACCTACTTAAGGAAATATGACTTGATCGCCAACTATAATACGAACAAATTCTATCTAAAACAAGACAATCAGTAGATGTAATTATATACATATCAATGTAGTTATAACTAACGCAGAAACGCGTAGATGCTGATCTTTAGGCCGCAAAGCTAAAATGGCAACAACTCAACAAGTGAAATGTTGAGATAGATAATAGTTTAGACATTATAAAAGATTATATGGAAGTGTAATAACAGACATGCATGCAAACGTAAGCTTTTTGTGTTAATCTGATAGAATTAATATAATATTTTTAATACAATTCTAACTTGTAATTCAATACAGTGTCTTTGCAAGAGCAAATACAAATATCAGACAATAAATGAGCGTAATTACCTATTTGTTATTTAATAATAACACTGCAACCATTATCAGTGGGTTATAAGTACAAATGGCCCGTGAACTGTTTGTTTGGCTTTTTAAATCATATCACGTAGCACTAAGATTGAGAATGGCTAATCATTGGAGACCGACGGTAAGTTAGCTGCAATGTCAAATTGCACGCATCATTGCATGCAGTGATCTCATTCGGTGCCAAATTGAGCAAATGCCGGAAAGCTAACATATTTTTTCCTTCTTTAGGTACAGATATAAACGTGGTGTTTCTAAATATAATTAAAATTGTTTTTTAATTGACCTTTACTTAATTAAATCAAAAATATTTTAGGGTAATTTAAAAAAAAAATAGAATCTGATAAACCGTCCATCTTATATTGGAACAAGATCGACTCATACCTATACTGGTTTTGCTATAAAAATCTTAAATATTATATTAGTTAAACAAGCATTTAACTAAATGAAATTATATTAAATTTATTGAAATGTATATAAATAATATAACTAAATGCAATACAAATACCGCTAAACCGCCATAAATCAACGGTGAAGGCGTTGCGTGTCGTGTCGTGCGAAAAGGGCGTGACCATAAATTTATCACTTTTAGCTTTGTCTCAAAACACTGGGAATCTATTTAGCGTTTTATTGCACCTCAATGTCAATAACGTTTCCTATTACCATGTCATTACTATTCTATCAGAATAATTTACTATCAGTTTACATTGTATTAAAAACATAATTTATCTTTAACTAGGCAACAACAGAAATTACTAATTACTAGCAGTTCTTACTTCAGTAGCTAACATTTCTTAAAAAAGTGAGTTCTTCTATGTACACATCCATCACAAGCCGTTGACGGAAAAACGTCTCGAGGAAACCGACATTTCTGAAGAGAAATTCACAGAGTGTATTATAAGTATGGATGTATGGCGACAGAGGCGCCACCAAACACTGCTCATAAACACGACGACATGTAGATGTTCTCAGTATCACTTATTTACGACCGCTGAAGGTATTAAAATAACCTTAAAATAAATTTAGAGGAATATTTTGTTTCTGCAAATTTCCTCTTCACACTATAGAAACAATGTGGACTGTATTAGGTACCTAAGTTAACTAAAGCTTGTTATTAAGTGTTATCAGGATATTATAATCCGCTTGGCTATTGCCGAGCAAAACCGCCTTACAGTTTTACTGTATTTCGTTGCACATGAGAACCAAACACGGAGCATTAAACAACAAAAAAATATGGAATAAAGGCAATAGTAATCATTTTAACGTATTTATTGTCTTGAGCATACAAGACACACAACATAGTATATTTTGCGTCCACTTCCTCGTTGGACATCGAAAGCGGTATTAGCTATGTATGATGGACACGCACACGACAACTTTCCCTTCTTTAATGGAAAAACGACATTAAAACGAGAGCCTTACGGATAAAACTCGAAAGGCACGCGTATTACGCGTCGTATACCGGCTTGACCGCAAGCTATACTTACTCGAGGTGTTGACAATCTAAATCTTATAAAATCGTTTGTCCTGATTGATGGTCAACGCACAACGAAAACTACTAAGCTTAGAAAGCTAAAATTTTAAACATAGGTTTATTAAATTACGCAAGGATTCGCTAAGCAAGAATATTCGAAAAATACATTAACAGGGGAAAAGGGGCGGAATCCGGTGTCCTGGTGTTTAATAAAAAATCCATCTAGTCAGAGTTCTTTGTTTTCGTCTCTATTCTATTCAATGTATACTTTATACATAGATTTTATTGAACTCCGACGATCCGATCCATCACGAGTTTTTGTATTATTTACATAATTGCCATGGCGCGGATCACGCTAAATCTTACCTGGCAATCATTTAAATGTAAACGATTAGAATGCTTTAAGCGAAGATGGAGCGATCCGATAACAAGGTAAAGCGCATTGAATATAATATGTCAAAAATAATGATTTTAACAGATTACAATGAATACAGTATACCAATGCTCTTAATGGCATTTACCCAATGGTAGTAAATAAGAATTGCCTGAATTAATTTTATTTATTTTAATTTAAACCGAAAAAGTAGATGATGGAACTTACATGCGTATGTATACAAATAAATTAGAATGGGTTGATAGATCCCTTTTTAGATTGTAACTGGAAGAAGTTGGGAGATTGTAGATTTACAATATTGAATCTGACTAATACAAGTGATGTGCTAAAATGGGTCAAGTAGTTAGCAGTTTCGACCGTCATTACCAACGATGAAGACGCTTGAGCACTATTAAAGGCAAAAGTGAAAGCTTGTGAATGTGACTCAATAATTATCGATACTATTTTTTTTATCAATGGTTGAAACCTCCATGCATATGGTGTAACTGACGGAAGTATCAAATACGGAGTTCTTATTCAGTTCTGATTATAAGGCTTAACCAATAGTATTGGTGTTACGTTATAATTTTGCACCCAAATTGGATATTAGCATCAAATGCATTCAAAATAATAATGGGTACATGTATAAAATAACTTCAAGATATTTAGAAGAATTTAGTTTTAAAATCTGTGAAGCTACGCTATGTTATTTATAAAACAATTCGCCGTAAGAAAAAAAAATAGAGAAAAGAGAAAGAAATTACAACATACGATCTGCAGCATCTAATTCAACTGATAGCATTTGCACTTCGCAGGTTGCTATTTCGTAATTCTATGACACAGGTACAACGGTATTACTGTATGCATGTCTCATTGTGGCCATGACGTATTTGTGCGTAAAGGACTTTCCTGGTGAAGGAAAATGTGCAGTAGCGTATTTTTGCTTGAGTAATAGGTGATTTTTATAATTCTAAGTTGTGGCGGCCCCAATTACAATCCAAGATACGCCCAAATCCACATCGGCGTGAGCTCGGGTCCAATAGCAAAAGTACGCGCTGCGAAGTGAAAGTGAATATCGCGCACGTACGTTCGGCCCGCAGCCCCAATAAGACGACACCGCCGTCCGCATACTTCAGCAATTACCACGAGGAAATCAGCACCGTTCCGCCAAGTCGCTCCCAGAACCCTGACTAAAGAAGTCGCTCAATAGGCCGACTACACTAATAATAATAATTCTTTTCCGCCTCTTAACATTGCATCAATCGCCTGTAATAATAACATTTTATTGATTGTCTAAGGTTTACAACAGTTAATTTGCCATAAAAAAAAATTATATAAAAAACATTTTGAATCCCATGTTTGTCTATTTGTATGACGCAGCTACACCTGACCAGTAAGCCTAGATTAGAATTCGTTTGACGTTCTCTAAAGATAATAAGGACAATCCTTAGTATCTTACGGATATATTACATGAATTTACTTTCAACCCTGACCCCGAAATTTAATCCAAGATATAAAACTAACCGGCCTTAAAAGCTAATGCTTCTAAGGCTTTTCTACATTTATTTGGTTCCGGTTCGCAATAGATCGTAGATTTGAGCGTTACGTAACGATCGATTAGTATCGTTATTAAAACATTGATCGTACTCTTGTCTATTACATGCTTACTTTTTTATTTATATTGAACAATTTTGCGTGTGGAATAGTGTGGATGTTTCAAAGAAAATGGAAAGTACGACCAGATTAAAGCTATACGCGTAATGTCCAATAATTTTAAGTAAAAAGCAATGACGAGTGAAATAAGTAGTGAACAGTCTATTGACGTCAATTATAGTACGCCAGTAAAGTTTAGGCAAACAGTAAACCCTGCAAGCCACACATTAAAAGTAAATTAAACAATTAAAGGAATATAGATGGTGATAGTCATAGGAAGCAAGTAACTAGTTTACTAGAACATAGATAATTCTAGAAACAAGGAAAGTTTTCATAATTATTACACAACTGACTGAAATCACTCGAATGAGATTACACAGGTGCTCACAGACAAATGAAATCTAAATTGCATGTTTTGTCCGTAATAATAGTTTTGCAATTTAACTCATTTTTTCGAACAAGGCCTCTTTTGAGTGGGCCAAGTTTATCGCAAGACATAAGACGTTAAAAACAATAGGCTCGTATTCGAGATCTTTAGGACGTAGGTACAACAGGTCGTCCTTGTAGCGAGTGTAAACACTATTGTTTGATCACGTGGCTGCACCCATTATGATCTGATAAAGGGGTTCACGCCAACACACCTTTGTTCTATAGCTACTTTAGCAACAAAGTCTGTCATAGAAACGCCTATTCTACTGAATTTGCATTATTCCCAATGAGGCCCGATCAAAATAAGTGACGTATGGAGTTATAACTTTTATAAAGCTATTTATAAGTTTTACATTTTAAAAATGTAAATAAATCAAGGTAGTCTTACGTTTCAAGTCAAACAAGGTTCTAGGGAAGGTTATATGAACTAAAACTCTATAATGAGCAATACGGAGAAATCGTTAGTCGGTAACCTTCAGTAATCAGTCAGGCATTACGAGATGAGTAAAATGTAGTCGGGAAACAGAGCTGAGATGAAGTTAACAAGAAATGGCGTTTAGAATAACACCGCTGTTCTTGTCATGCAGTGATGTCGTTAGACGCTAATTAATAAAAATATTGGTGTTATAATAATGCCAAAAATATAATTATGCATAACATTAAATTATTTAAGGTAAATGGCCAAGTCTGATTCTACAGTCGTAGTAAACACTGTTATAATGATATTTAACTCGCAAGAGTTATCTTTGAGATTTTTTTAAATACGAATTCGAATCTCGTTTTCAAGGACCGCGATAATGTTCCGTAAACCGTTGGTGAAGGTAGTAAAGTGTTGGGTGGGAGGACAACGACCTGACCGAGTCAAGAGTTTATTCTAACTAACATTGTGAAGAACATTCAATTTTACAATGCAGAACATTGGGTTCAATGTACACAGAAGGATGATTCATTAGATGCAGAGATAACATCCATACTAAAGTTAGTGATATTATTATCTTGTATTATTAAGCAAATTTATGCGAATTCTAGTATTAAACTGATGTCTTACACTTACGTGAATATTAGACTACTAGGGCCTATGACCACAGATTATATAATATAAAGGATCCGAAACGTTAGTATTAAAATCATATTGATATTGATCCAAATTATCCATCTAAATTAAGTGTAAAAAGTTATGTTAAGTGTAAAATCGATAGCAATGCCTGTTACAACATTATCGCAAAGGGGACAACGGCCGTCGCACCTGTGAGGTGCAATCCACATGTGCCCACTAGCGACTGGAACTGTTGCTATTTTTACACACTCCACTCTATCTTATTTACTATTCTGGTCTGCGACTCATTGAATTGTGGTTATTATGTGCAAGTTGGATTTGTGCCAGCAAGTCTCAGACCTAACACACGTATACAGAGATATTCGAGGAATGATGGCGAAGCGTTTTCAGGGAACAAGGCTTATCCCGAAAATAATATTCTAAGGAACATAAAAAACACAAAGCCAAGGTTGATACACTATTAGTCTTGTGAAATTTATGAGCCATAAATGGACACAATTTGCATAATATCTTGAGTAATTTTGCATAAAACAGCTATGATATTTGCAAAGGAGAACATATCTAATGGTTTAATTGACATTAGTTAACTTTAATAGAAAAATATTGAACATGACATTTTAGATTTCGAATAAGGTTGCCGGGGTCGTTTACATACGGCACGAGCAAGTGACTCTCGACGAGCAACAAGAGAAGAGATCACGTCAAACCGGCAAGCCAGTCGAGCGGTGGCAACAAGCAAACCGGTCGAAGGCGCCGCCGGGCGTCGGGCGCGGGGATCGACCGAGGACTAACACCTTGTAAACAAAATTGCATTAGGCACGTTTTTTGCAATGAGCGATCAGTTAAAGACAGTCAGTTTGATATAAGGTTTAATACTAACCAAACGAGTTATGTTTACCAACGCTCCATACTACAATTTTACACAGCTTTGCACAAATTTGCAACCACCCTCTTTACGGTTATTTGTTATAGTATCAACGAACATGGGGCTTGCTATTTCGCAGTTAGTTTAGAAGTAAACAAAACTCTACTATCAACTTGAGGAATAAGCTTGACAAAATAATGCAACAACTAAAGGCATACTAATATTGGCACTGATTGACATGACGGTTTCCGAGTTCATGCTCGATCAGCCCAAATGGCGAGGCCGCTTTGAGTACGTGACGTCGTATGATCTGCGTACAATTTGTTTTTCGAAACAATTTAGGGTAAAAAGTTTAATAGACCACCGACCGCAGCGTCAAGCAGCAAATCGAAATCGACTAAGTGGGTCATCATATAATTTCGCAAGCGTATCGAGTGCCGCAAGCGTTAACTGGTACGCCTGAGGCGAGTCAAGGCCTGTACAACGATGAGGGCCAGATCCTGATGATGGTGGACTCCCCTCATTATACGTGCTTATTTATTTGACCTGACTTGATCGAATCACAAATATGTAAAGCTCTATGTAAGAATAAATACGTCGGCTTATATAAATACACTTGCATAATAAACTTAATGGAAGTTGATTAATAAGATTTAAAATGAGGAGTATGGTCGATTGGTCGCATATCAGTGCCTTTGTGGCTTTATATATCCTATGTCGTACTTCGGTTGGTGAATTGCGTATTCTTTTTTAATACTTATTTATCTATATCCCAACATTTCACCACTTTGTTCCTAATTAGTCTAATTATGTTTATTTACAAAATTTCCACCTCTCTTATATCCTTTTTATATCTTTCAGCATGAATTCATCTATAAACGACTCTTTTCTTTTATTTAAATAGTTAATTTAATGTCTAGTAGCGTTTTCGAAATACGTCAACTGTATGTTTACTCGTTAAAGCCATAGCAATATGCACGTTGTTATTAATAAAATATTTCTTAACATTTGATTCAAACGTCATTAGTGATAAGGTCATCGAATTATGTAAAATGTACAGAGGAGTACGTGCCAAGTAGACAATTATTATATCACACGAATTGAGAAATGTAAGGATAAAACTAAATTGAATGAATATTCTTGTACTCATGGCGTATTGAAATACATTTAGTAAAATATTGCATTGACAGTATACACGTCAGATACCTTTTATTGCAAAAAAATATTGTTACTATAAATCGCGAAGAAGATAATTTGAAATCTTACACTGATCTTGACTTTTAACAAAGCGATTGGATTGAAGGGGGAAAAATAATCATTTTGAATAAGATTGCATCGCATTGAGAGTATAATTTTATAAACATTGACAGAATTTCTCCTTGAATATTTTACTTTAATATAAATATTATGTAGAGTAAATATTTGTAATGTGCTAAATCTGGCAGGGTCTGTACCTGATTTGAATGGTAAATCACTACATATTACAAAAACAATGTCCCCTGCCGCGTCTGTATGTCTAAACACGGTAAACTCAAAAACTACCGTAGGGATTTTCATACGGTTTTAACCGATGTATGAAGTGATTCACGAGGATGGTTTAAGTGTATAACTCATTAAGGTTGAGGTTATTCTATGTCATCGGTGAGATGCCGGGGCCAAATGCTAGCATAAAGAATTCATTTAGATGATTTTAACTAGGAATTAATATATACTCGAGAAACCGGCGGAGACTGAATCGCCTGTATTTAAGGGGGATTTTAATTGTCTGAGAAATAAGGCATTAAATAAGAATTTGACAGGAAAATACCGATACAATATTCAATGACCTTCACGGTAAAGTAAATAAAAGACTTGTGTTGTAGTTATTGTTGTGAGTATTGTGATGCACTAATTTGTTTTTTTTTACTGTACGTATATTTTTGAAGAAATTATGTGTAGTTTAAAAATCTTGAATATCTACATGAACCAGATTCATAATACATAGGGATATTATTATTCACTATTACAAAATAGGATCTTAAACTCACCCCTTCATTTCCGGGTAGGAACTGTATTTTAGGTTTTGCCAATCTGTCCTGAAAAAGAAAAGAAGGAGAATTAGTATTATGGTAATATTTGACACCTATCTGACTACCTGCGTATTAAGTTCGGTAAGCCATGTCAGGTCTACTGTCTACTGATATTGACGGTTAGGCACGATCCACAGTGTCCACAGTGGCCACACTGGATTCATTAAATTGACTTCGCATTGAAATTGATGGATGCAGACCAATACCGTATTATTCTAAAATGTTGAACCGTTGACACAATAAGAAGCTAACTACAAAAAATAAATTAAGGCATATTATATCATATTTCAATGAGGTAAGTATTCGTGACTAATCTATTTTATTTATTGAAATTCTGTTCTCTAAGTATTGTTTACCACAAATCTGTGTAACCAGTAATCTTAGTACTGCTGAGGCAAGATACTAAGATCATAATGATAATATAATAACGTTCATGTTTAAATGCCAAATGTTTTTCGTTTAACAATGTTCAAATGCCACAAATGACTACATACATTAAATACTTTACTTTATGTGATTTGAAATACACATAGTTACATAAGTGGTAGCTGTTATTTTATTTGCTACTGCAAAACAAACACAATATCTGAATACGTTGAAGTGTAAAATATTTATGTAGACAGGAAAATACAAATTATGCATTAATATTAAGGTTTATAAGGTAATAGAGGCCAAATAATAAAATCAAAGCAAATTATGTCAATTCAACGTAGCTACTTGAATTTATGACAAACGATGAATCACAGTAATTTCACCGCGGTGTACAATAATGAGTAGAACAGTGGAATCCATATTAGGTACCTATAAGCTGTTATAAAAACCGTACACAATTCTAAGCAGGTTAATCGAGAGTTTTTATCATATAACAAATGTTAACGGTTATCGACCATGTAGATATTAACATTGATTTTAAAATAATTTGTATCATTTTAATAAATAAACTAATGGACGGCTTTCGAAACCTATCTTTTTAAATATTGTTTTACCGTAAAAGAGATAAACCTTAGTTCACTAAGTTGCAGTAGCTAATTTTGTAGAATATAGATCTATCAATAAGATCGATGAGATTTTAAGAGTATAATATTTCTACATAATTACACTGCATAACCTAATGAAACGTCGTAATTAGACGACAAGAAGCCAAACTAGTTGGGCAACGAGTCGGGTTGGCCACAATAAGCAAGTGTCGGTAAGTCGTGGCGTTGCACAACCGGCGATGGTCGAACGCGAGAAACATAACTAGGCTGGGCGGCAGTGCTGATGATGTAAACTTAAAAATTGCTTTACTTACTTACTTAACCGCAAAACTCAATGTGAAATTCTACTAGGTTGCATTGCCGTCTAGACTCGCAACGGCAGCGGGAAGGGATGACCCGGAACTAGCAGTGGTTAGCATCCGTGGCCGTGACTCGATCTCTCCAGGGTCAACCAATTACTATGCTCACACAACGATTTTTGCTCTTATTACGAACGATTTATACGGTTATAAAACAAAAATTGAAATATGTATACCATACATGAATGGTGTAAATATACGATAAGAGAATCGCCTACTTTTATTAAGATCGAAATCAGTCGCGAATGTCAAACCAGTTCTAACAGGCAAGGTCATATTACCTACGTTGTTTTAATTTTCCTATTCAAACTTATAACATGCCAATATGTATAACCAAACCTATAAAACGTACTACATAAGTACTGAGTTATTGATCAGGTGTAAAATGTTTTAGTATAAATCTTTACGTCATCAATACTTTTGTGTGCTTTGCTCGTGTGCTATTTAAAATAATGAATATGATTAGCATTAGGATTTTAGTGATTATAGAATAAAATATTTATCGACAGTAGCACTACCCGGAATATACATATATACTATTAACGGTTACCTTCAGCGTTATGTTCCAAAAATTCAACTGAATAGACAATTTGTAGTACACACCGGAGATAAGTAATGCCTCAAGTACATGTTGTAGTAAATAAGTATAATTTTGGTCGAGTAAAAAATACAAAAGCAATTTTGGCCTTGCGTTGAATTGCTGCGTTGTACTGAGTGTGGCAATAAAATACCTGCACAAAATGACCTTAGCGGAATATGCTGGTGACCTTTAGCTAAGTAAAAAAAAATTACAAGCTTATATTTTTAGATATCGATGAAAATCAAGAACAAACAATATTTATAAAGTACCTACGTTACTGTGAACCTCAAACCACTGTAATGTGTATGTTCTGTTATGTAAGCAAGATCAAAGTTAAAAAAAAAACGACATCAGCAATTTGCAAATCGTCTGATATCTTCTTGACTGTAATATCAGCTTGACACGTGGGAATACTTACCTACCTACTTATTATTTTAAGGGTTCATTGATAGTTGTCGTTTGTACGAGACAAGAATGCGTCAAATCGCGAAGCTAGCGTTTCGGAACCGTTGTTCGAAATATTTCGATCAAGACCCCACTTGGCGACACACATACTTGAATAACAACACGGTTTCCGATACCACCTTATTAGTGGTCGTTAAGAATCGTCGGCATAAGAATCCCATACATAGGTAATTCAGTAATTAATGGTAAATTAAATTTATTTTTATTACCTACTTGCATTGTCTTCATAATTTGATCAGGTAATATAATTTAATTTTCCAAGAAGTATTTTTTTTCCAAAATAGCTACTGTACTTTTGCCGAATAAATTGTAAGGCAAGCTATTGTATCATTAAATTATGTGTCAGATTTATTTAGTTAGTATATTTGATGAGCGAGTCTTTTTTATTTGTCTTCACTGCCATTGTAAGTTTGTATTGTTTTACATACATAAAACATATTTTTTTAAATAAGTAAGTACATCGGGGGTTCAGGAAGGAAACAATATAGAGAATATAAATAAAATAAAATAAGCGTAACAAAAAATGTCTTTAAAATATACACCGTGAAAGGATCTTCCGTTAAATAATTTATAATAATATACGAGTCTGGGCGCCTACCTGAGCCACGGAATCCGAGAATTATAAAATGAAAGTTGTTCTTGTCTAGTTTATGTTACGTTGTCTATAATACAACTACTTACATGCTTTTTGCCTGAAACTCTATGGAGATATAATTTAGTATGATAGTCAACATAGTACATTAAAGAGTGGCATCCCATTAACGAAGGAAATAAATATTATCTTTTTAGGTACTTGGTATTTTGAACAATCTTCGGTTTATTGTTCAATTTGGAGGATGGTTTTGAAGCAAACAGTACATCGAGTCGTTTATGACAATGTGTGTATTCAAGATCTTAGGGTGTCAACGAGTAAATCAACAAGTAATTCAACGATCGCAATGCTAATAAAATTCAAAAACTACCATTTATTTATTCGTGGAAAGCAGTTAATTACACAAACGAATTTGTCATTTCAGTTAGAAAGAGTTTTAAAAAAATTTCATGATTTATAACTATATTTTTAGGCGATAATCTTTTATACTGATTTCTTACACTTACGTGAACGTATTGTAATAAAATTACTTTTTATCCATATTATCGCGTTAAATTGATGTTATTTACTAGAACATGGATGCTGTAAATGTTCCGCAACATAAGGATGAAATACCTAATATAAATATATGGCAATAAGCTCTATTTACTTTTCAATTAAAGGGTATTTATTAACAATTCCAAGAGTTTCTTTTATAATTTAATTAAATAAACAACCAAAGACATTAAATCTCACGTTGTTTCTACTGTTATACACTAATCAAGTTCTCACTTTAAATTTAATGTTGCGACACAAAAACAACTAAACATTTTTTTTTATGTTTTGCACAGCATTTTAGATGTAGAACCCCCTTGTTTACGGATATAATAAAACTCAAAGATGACTGACTGACAGTGACCTATCCAAGTACAGCCCAAACCACTGGACGGATCGGGCTGAAATTGGGCATGCAGGTAGATGTTATGATCTAGACAACCGCTAAAGGATTTTTGAAAATTCACCCCCTAAGGGGGAAAAACGAGGGTGCAAAGTTAATATGAAACTTTTTTAATAGTTAAATTGCACGCGGACGAATTCGCGGGAATCAGCTAGTTTATAAATAATGATCAATAATCAAACCTAGTAATTCTGGTTTTCTTTTTCAGGGCTAATGTAAGATTGAATTAAAAATATTCGTTTTGGTGTGATTTCTTTGTGTGACCACGATATTGGCCTTTAACAGAGTAATCTCTCTGGATAAACACAGAGCACTGATAAAGCAATTCCAATATTTTTTATTAAAAATTATCGTGTATCGCTTATCCGTTAATCATGCATAATGCATTGTGAGGTTATGCAATTTCGAAGTTCCACAGGTGGTGCGAAATCTTCAACGAATGTCTGTTTGCATTTGATTAGCACAAGGTAATAGAAGTTCAAATGAAAACTCATGAGCATATCGATCGTAATATTGTTACAAGTTACTAATGATCAGATCAGCACAGATTCGCTCATTATTTACAATACCAAAAACTATCAACATTATTGTCGCTCGCTGCTTGCTTTTCACAAAAAAAAAATGTTTTCTCCTCAACTCCAACCACAAAACCTCATATTATACTCAATTGGCAATTTTCGATTAGTAGTGTTTAATGACTAATGACGTTTGATTTTAAATCAAACGTATATATATTTATACTACAACGTATATACATATATGTTTATTTTATGTGGTATAAAATATATAATATTGTGTAATATTAACTAGAATTATTTATTATCTGGAATTGCAATTGACTGTGTAATAAATTGTATAGGATGTGCAGTTAAGATCAAGGTTCGTATCAATGTCATCTGTGTTTATTTTAGAGGCTTTATACAAGTGACCATTTTAAATTCAGTGTGTTTAAGATGCTTAGGTCCATTTATTTAATTTAGTTCTGGTGTAGGTTTTTTTCGAAGAATGTATTTTAAATACTTTTTGTTTTTGGTCTGTTGTGAGCGAATTTTTATAATGATCTGTCTTAAATCTTGTTATGTTGATTGAGGGCTACTGAACTGGTCCCTAGTTCTACAACCACGCGTAAATGAAATTGTGTTACGACAATAATTTCATGAAGAACAATAGCTAGTCAGGTATGAAATAGAATTCCCAGCTCTTCGTTGGTGCCGCACACTCGCTCAGGTAACGCCTGTCTGACTTCATAAGTAAGCCAATCTATTTCAATATTAACGAACTACAACACGTCTAATGCACGTTGACTCCGCCATAAGGTTAGCGTCCCTTAACCGCCCTATTTCTTATCGTCCGTCCTTTTCTAGGGCCCATCGCTCTGTAGAGGGCGACCGGTATACACCGTCGTAAATGGTGGCAACCTTCATAAAAACATCACATGATTCGTAGATATATTTCTCCATTTTACTACCGTATTACGTCTTTATGGGGACCGCGGCCCATCAACGCTTTATGCCTGCTCAAACAATTAAGTATAACCCCCTCTGTATCAGGTTGCATCACGTAAAACTTAGCGGCACTTGCTACGCAGATTGGCTGACATTTTGCAAACTGGTTTGTTCTAACTTGCATTACTTAGTTAACAAAATGTTAAGAACATATTACATACAAAATTATCGAGGTAAACAATATCCAATTAAAACACCGAGGATAACTGTGCATTTAATTTTTTACGTGGTAGGTTATTAAAATATGGCCTTTTTGGTTTCAGAGTTCTTTTTTACTTCAGTTTTTAGAAGGATTTTAGTTTAAAGACAGCGGCCCTTTTAATTAATAACCGTAATGGATTCCATTCAATTTATATACAATACTACTTGTTATTATGATTTGACTGACTACAGCAACTTTTTTGTTATCATGATGGTTAATCTGAGCCTCAAAAAGTTAAACACAAACAATACTTAAAAATCTAAGGACAAAAATAGAATGAAGGGGCGGGCGGAGGGATTTTTCGAGTGTAACATCTGTTCGCAAGTAACTGCTTAGCAAGGGACAACCAGGTGCCAAGGCTCGGGGGGACCGAGGGTGCGACGACCTCGGGCCCTATCGCTCGTGTTCATCGTCACGCAGACGTCACAACATCTATCACACACCAATATTGACCTTCTTCCAATCATTTAAAGATCAATTTCAAACTTCTTAACGACTTCTATCCTTTGCGAGAAATCTTCCAATTAGGTGTTTATCCCAATGTATTCTTGCAATTTATTGAACTTAATATGATATAAAAACTAGTACCTATGAGTTGATATCTCTAGAAGTTCACTAGCAGTTCTTTCATCATAGCAGCCGCCCGTAACTTTTATTTTATTACTCAGATGACCCTGATGTCAAACAGACTTGATTAAAAAATGATCTACATTGTATGTGGCCAATAGGTATCGACACCTCATTTACTTCATTAGCAAATTTTTTAAAACGTTTATTCATACAATTCTAATAAGGATAGTAATGATTCTTAAAATGTTATGCGCACAAAGAACCCTTAAGTATCCATTACATGAAGACAATTATATTTACCTATGCCAATTGAGTAATGAGATAACTTATGATGACCAAATTAAAAATTCCTGGGTGAGTATATACATGCTGGATATTTTAGACTGAACATGAAAGCCGGCTACCTAAACGGGTAAACGAATAGATACAGGAAACGGCCAGGAATGACCATAGTTAACATTAAAAAAAAATGGCAGCTGGTATAAGCGGTTTCTCAATATTAAGGATTTCAAATTTGTGTCCGGCAGAACAATGTCTTAGAGAATACATTCAAGTTCAGAATAAAACCAGGATTTATTAGTAGGTTTTCCAAAACAATGAGGCAGACGAAATTAATAGAAATAAAGTTGTAACTACAAAAATAACTAATCGTTTTTATCCACGCTTTGAATACATTCAAGTTCAGAATAAAAGCAAGATTTCTTAGTAGGTATTCCAAAACAACGTGGCAGACGAAATTAAATTTGTAACTACAGAAATAACTAATCGTTTTTAGTTCATTACCGTTGTAGTGCAAATATGGCATACTAGTAAGTGCCCTACGTGGATATCCGGTACAGATACCTACTTTAACGCACGTGACGAAATAAGTACCTAACTACAGTCATGCGTTGACGATTTACTTCCATCAATTTTAATAAAACTGAAATTGGATCTTAGAAGCAAAACTGCATAATTGACTAATAACTACGTATTCCTTTTTAAAAGACAATGATTCATACTATCAAACCAGGGGTCTTATAAAACCATGTACTGGACACTTATTCGGCAGCGTTACACAAGTGATTCATGGCTTTCAATAGATTCTATGCCCAGGAAAAAAGGCCAGGTGGCACGCTTACAAAGCAGCAACAAAAAAACGGCCACCAAACCTGCAGTTTATCACTGGTGACGGAATTTGAGTTTTGGATGCATAGGGAGAGTGTTAATAATCGTTTAGCAAAGTCTCATAATAGGTGCCCGTGATCTTAGGCCGACACAAAATAAATGTATCGTAGTTAAACACGTGCACGGATGGGGAATCATAATCAGGTGGGCCGGTGGGCGCCCAGCTTTGGGCGCCGTCAGAGAATTGTTTATATTGGCAACTTTCAAACTTTTTAGTTATTTAACAGCAGTAATTTGGTAATCTTGGAAATCCAAAATTGATTCGCACGATAGATTGAGGTTTATGTTCGTGCCGAATTTTACATCGATCTACATAGTTGCCCTAAAGGTTATACATATAGCGTTTTTATTAAAGGAAATAAACTACTCGCAGTTGCATATATATTACAAAGTTGAGAGGACCTTACTATCAGGCAAAAATAAAATTTCGAGGTAGGTACCTAGATTAGAAGCAGTTACTTTTCCGAATATCTCTTAAAGTCAATTAAGTAATGAATTAAATTATGTGGAAATCAGAAAAGTTTTCAAGTAAAATAGACATTTCGAGTGCTATTACTTTACAGTAATAAGGAGACAATTTTAATGACCACGGGCTAAGTTTCAAACTTTTAATTTGAGAGTACTTACCTAAGATATAACTAATTACCAAAAATATCAAAAAGGAATTCATTTATTCCAATTTCCAACGACTAATGGAGGTACCCAATCAAATCAATTATATACGAAATATGTACTCATAATAAACTGAAGGAACATGAAGTTTCTCTTGTAAATAATTAAGTAATTATGTACGTTTTAGTGTTGATTTTGTTTTGCACTAAACTTATAATTAGCAATACAACATCTCTTTCTTTAATAAGTAAATGTGTTAAATTTGTATATGGTATTGACGGAAAAAATATTTCGATGACAATTCAACTAACAAGCGAATCGAGTCGTTAGACAGGACATTTTTTTTTTCAATTATATAAAGTTCTTTGTTCAGAAGAGATAATGTAAAACTGACAATTATTAATTGTTCCCTAATTAAAGTAAATTGAATGATATCCAGAGTTGTTTATCATAGTTATTCTTGTACTTAATTGGTTTATCTAGAGGAAGTTTCTATATTTAATTTGATAGTCGTGTAATATATTGACAAGTTCTGGGCCCAAGATATAGACAATTCACGTGAACATATAGGCTTATCGTTTTTTGTAAACTTCCAAGTGTACCCTTATGAGGTAGAAATTTACATATACTCCATTCGCTTACATAATAATTATGTCTATTTCAATATGCATTATGTACGTTAGTTTACTTTTCGAAAAACGTAAATGTCTAAAGATGTCATTTGTCTAGAATACGTTATCATTGTGAAAACTGTTGCTGATTCTTGTAATTACCGTTTTCTATACGTGTGAATGTTATTTTTCAGGGTCCTTAACTTCCGTAAATATAAATTGTCACAGCTGTCTAAGACCCATTATTTTTAACGCTTGTTAATAGATAAGTAAGTAGGTTTTAGCGGTATATTGATATAGGTGATAGTATTGGCGTCATTATATAGGAAGAAATGGTGTTGTTACATTTATATTATTGTAAATAAATTTAAATATAGTGATGATGCCTTGCCGGTGATTGTATCAATGGAAATGTATTATTGTTAATACGGTTTGTTGTTTTGTACAACATTAGACGCGACAACTGGAATTTATTTCAAATAATAAGTAGGTAGGTACGCCAACAATATTCACTTTCACCAAATGTTTATTCTCTTTCATCTGTGTAAGTTAACTTTAGACGGAAGTATTTACGATTTTTTTAAATCAATTGTTCGTGGGGTATTAATATGAGTTAGTCATCCTTAGATGTTTCACCTCAGGGACAAAATGGCTGTAGACAACTGATGGCAAAACGTAGGGAACCGGATGTTGCGGCGGAGCTTGGTTTAGGAAATGGATTCCTTTAACATATCTTGACGTAGAGCCAGCATATAAATACAAGTCAAGATCTAAACATGTTTACTTCGCTACTTTTAGCCTATAAACAATATTATTAATAAAAGATACGTAATAAAAAACATCGCAAATAAACGAGATTATGCATTTTCAGTAAATGTTGTTATTATTACTAGAAATAAAGTTTACTTAGAGGTAATATTAATACCTACATTGTGAAGTTATTGCCGATCATAAATCGTTTGAAATCATCGGAAACAGATTTTTTACGGTACAAGTAATATGATTACCGAATTGGTTGGTTTATTTACTTAAGTAAATTAATTTCATCGACAGATGGCACAATGGAATTCGAAAACAAAAAATATATCATTAAATAATGAAGTAGTACTTAAATGACGACCGCAAATTGTCATTACTGTATGCGTACTTTGTACATCAGTGAAATTAATGTGCCCACAGGGAATGCAACCTTTTTATAATAAAAACAAAATCAATCGAACAGTGACCTCGTTCTACTAATCACAGTGATTTTGATAATGATGCTCTATCAATGGTAATGAAACAGATCACGTTAATGAGGTATCATAAATCACATAAATGAGGTCACAAAGCTATATGTAGGTACATAGGGAAAACTAGATTATCTTTACAACTTTGTCAACATGACATCTATGTATCTGATAGTTGAGAAACATTAAGTGATGTTGAAAATCATTTTATACAAATAGCTCTCTGAATGTAGGTGGTAGGTAGTTATCAAATTATGTAAGTTTTAATTTGAGGCTGGATTATGACACTGGTTTTAATTTCAAAATTAATGTGAATTATTTTAATGAGCAAGTGGTTTATGATTTAGAATTAGAGTAAAGATTTTTTATACTGAATAAGTAATCCGGCAGCTGTTGGTACTTTCACCTGCGCGGGCGCCGCCCCAACATTGTCATTGCGGCTTTGCGCCCGATTCGCTTACCTAATATATATACGAAGTTTGCGAAACTGGGCCCAAATGGCTAGACACGCGCCGAATGCTTACGATTTAGAAATAGAAGCAATCTGATGTAGCTTGGAAATAATATACATTATTTTAAGCCTTCTATTAATTACTGGAAAATAAGATATACCATTAAATTATAAATATTTGCAAAGCAAACCCGCAACCTCTTTTATCCGCAAATATTGGACTAACATTTATACAAAAATAAACAGCCAGCTAAAGTGTTTTGTTTAGTCAAAGGTGCAAGATATTTTTTCTTTTCATGTTACCAGCAGGAAACACTGTTTGAATAAAACTCACTAGACTGGTTATTTTTTGCGAGTCGACCCATGTCTTTTGAGCATTTTGGGCATTGACTTTATAGCTAAATCTATTGTTTTTAGTAGCTTTCAGGCAAAAACTGGTTTCCTTTCTAGTATTACAGTTTGAAAGGTACCTTAGATCTGAATAGTATCTAGCTTGACCTGTGTTGTTATAAGAACCTCATGTTCTTTTACTCTTGGTAATTATAATGATAGTAATGGGTATATGATCACTTTGGAAATTTAGAAAGCAGGCTTGTTATCAACCAATAACAAGAGAGCCTGTAAGGACTTTAGCTTATGTAGAGCATGTCTAGAGCTAGTTGTAGTGTAGAAGTAGTAGGGGGTGGATCCGTCCATCAATATTATATTTTTAAAGGGAAGTCTATAAATAAATATTTCCAGACATTATTACCATCTAGTTTCATGGTAAGCAACAAGGCTTGTGTTACGCATACTAGATGGTTGATATACAACATATATACTTTTTTTTTGTAAATACATATATGTATATTAATAATAATAATAATAATTAAAATCTAGACTAAACTGTCATCCATTAATATGTTCAATAGTTAATTATTATTTGATACCAAGGCACCATTTGGATATAATCTTTTTGAAGAGACATACCTAGTTAAGAACACAATTTGTTGGAAAATTTTGATTTTAAAATATACTAGTCACTAAAAAGGCTGATGTTCAAGTAATTTTAGTATTTCTGGTTTCTAAAGTGTATTTTTTAGGTGGGGTTTGTTTGTTCTTCTACACTTGTGTGAATTTCTACTGCAAATGAAGCATTATCAAATGTATATTAATTTATTTATTTATTCACCAACTTATACTTACAGTTTACACCACACATATAGGTTACAAAACTGTATACTGTATTTGTTATGTGTACTTAACTACCAAAAATATAATTACAACATTCGAATAAATGTTTTCATTCATGGCTAAATATTCATTCACAGGTTTCGTGATAATATAATGAATATTTTCATAAGGACATTATTTATTTCTTTACAACTAATAAAAAATAACAAGATAAACAGCTAGATAAGGTGTAACTTTTTCAACAATAAAACTCTTATCAGCGTAAATCATTATTAGTACAATGTTTGAGACTTCCTAAATATGTGTGAGAAACCTATTTTGATATTTAAGTACTGTTCAATAATACAATTTGCCAATACTAGCAGTTGCAGTAATGTTAACAGTTGTAGCTTGTAAAAACTGCTCATTAACTTACTGTTAACACATAATATTATGTTGAATAATTTGTGAGCAGTGACAGTTTTAAATTTCAAAATGTAAAATCGTCAAGACTCATCTTGGATAATAATATAACTAAAATAAAACTATATTTTACAGTATTTATTGTAGATATGAATACAATTATACTGCCCATAGCAGGTCTGTTTGATTTGAATGTCTAATATTCAACTTGCTACACAAATTGAAAAAATCTATATTAATATCATTGCTGAAGCTTGAATCCAAACCCTGGTTTTGTTTGTAACTGGAATACTATAGTGAAACAGCATAGAGCTGTTTCAATCAATATATTCTAGTGGACAAGTCTGTAAGGTGGTAATCAACTTGTAACTCGATGACCTAGATAAAACACTTATAGTATGCAAGTAGGTTAGTATTGATTAAAAAAATTCACAACTCTAAATGGCTCCGTATTGCTTTCCAAGGATACATAAGGGTGGATTTGGTTTTGAAAGTAGCCAATATCATTTACTACACATGTAAGATAAAAACCTATTTATTAGGCAAAAGATTAGTTTTCTGCCCCTATTTATAATAATTACAATTAACTAGATTACTCAAAGAATGGTTTGATTAGTCTGTCTCTAAAGAGGTATTTCCTGGTTTTTCTTCATAAGACCTTCAGTAATACAATATTAGTTTAATTTAAATAAAATGTGAATGGCATGGATACTAAGACACTAAACTTAAGTGGCTATGTGTTTGTGGTTTACTGAGAATATTTGTAACCAGACACTTATTATTCCTGAGAATTTAATAGTAGGGTTCCATATTATTATTTTAGAATGCCTTAATCAAGAATAAATCAAAAGGAAGACCCATATAATGCCTGAGACACATTCTATGGCAAACTGGGTGTGATCTTTGTATATTGATATTAATGTTGCATTTTATTAATTAATTAAACATTTAATATAATTTTAATTCTATAGTATATTTTGTTTAGTAACTGGGAAGTGTTATTCAAATAGATAATTACTCTACCGTAACATTATGATTAACAAACATACAGCGCCATCTTTTGTCATGATGAAGCACTAAGTAAAGAATTGTTGATTAGCACTAAGAAAAAAATCTTGCCTTGAAGTATAATCTTTACCAAATACAGAGTAGTTGTTTCTATAACTTGTTATATTTATTACCCCTGTCTAGGCAAATATTCAGAAACACTGATAAGATACTGTGATATTTTAGAATTAGAATTATGCAATTAAGTTGAAGATTACAATATTATAGTGGAATATTAATCCATTTCACAATTATAACAGATATTTATTTATAGAACATGTATTTTCCTTTTTCTATATTTGATCATCCTAATTTTATTAAGTAATGATTTCAGTAAAAAAATATACAGTATTATACTTGTTAGGTAAAAATATAGATTTCATCATTTTTACTCCATTCAGAAATGATAGTATACATAATTAAGTATTCAGGAATCATAATTACTGCTATCTATGGATAGGTAGGTCAGTGTTATCAATATTCTAGAATGTTGTGCCTACCTAGATCAATATACTGACACTTCTTTTATCAAGTACTTTATGAAATATGAAATGTAGTGATATTTTTCTCTTTAAGGAGTTAGTATTTTCTTTACAAATCAATTTATTGTTTTCACAAATAGATTACTGATATTCTTTTACAAACAAGGCATAGAGTCGCAACTAAAGAGGTATTATTCCAAAGTGTTTTAGTAATAAAGATGCACTGGTTGTTTAAAACTAGAATAGTTTAATTTTCGTACGAAATTAATATACTATTAGAATCAGCTACATCGACAAATATTGCGTGGTGTTTTTCCAGTAGGTAAACCAGATAAGTAAGACTTGCTCGTCTCGATTGTTGTTATTCAGAATTCAACTGATATCTCTCTTGTGGGGGCAAAATATCTCTTAACGAGAAAGGATAGCGAGTGAAAAATAACAATTTGTAACATAACTCCACGGTAAACGTCGAATTCCGCAACAATAAGTCCGAATTCTCTAATTATAGCCGTATGAAATGTAAATCTGTGAAAATAACAGAGCAAATTTTCTACATGTTGACGTGGCGTGACATTGGAGAGGAGTATAAATCGCAATGCTACCTACATAAACTTGTTTTGAAGCCAATTATCACAATTACAAAACTGATTTGTTGGAATAAACTTCTAAATTTGCAGTTTCATTTCAATTACTGTAATATAAGTATGGCGCCTGACATTGTTGGCTTATCTTTATTTTGGTCTAACAATATGGCGATTACACTTACCCTATTATTCCTAAGGAAGTCTTCAATAGCTTTCAGCGCTGAATCCGTTAATTTCACAAACACTAGTTCCTTGTTTTCTTTATAACTAGACTCCGATGATAACCCATACTGAACACCTGCTGGCAAGGCCGCCATTTCTTATTCACTATTCGCACTGTGGACCAGCTGACTCCTTTGCTAGTCGTCACGATTCATATCATTCACACATTTTCTTAACCGTAATCACAAATTCACAACCTATATAAAATTATAATTACAACAACAATAGGGTTTTAGAAGTCCAAATTAACAATCTTTTTGTAACCCCATCGACTCGGCCTTTGTTGGCAGCGCTCTCAGTCTGCAAGGCCGCACTGACTGTCATGCGCAATGGCGCTTTTGACAGGAAACGCGAGCATTCACTGCGATACTAGCGCCAATTAGCAGTTGGTAACAAGTATTTTGAACTGCAACTAACTTCAGACATGTCAAAATTTACAATATTTTTTTATTTATTTCCGAATAACAAATGAAAATCTGTGATTTTACACTATAAAAAGAATGAATAGCGATTACTTCGTCATTTTAAATCTAATTTGACCACAGTGCGATTGTTTAAAATACTTTTTGAATGCACTTAATCTTAGAGGTTATGTTTCATCTAGTTTCATAAGACACCTCACTTACGTGTTAATATACTTCCAGTATTCGTATTTTTTCCATACATGAAGTATATTTATGGTTTTAAGCCTACTTATTGTTACCTTATTTGAATTTCAATCACAAACGGTGAGTTACAATCTACGTTTTTAAACCTACGTTCTTATTTATTACTTGCTATGCTATTCGTTCATAATAATTTAAAATCAGTACTCAAGTAGTAAAAAGTCTAACCTATTTTTTATTTCCATCTTTTCAGATCTGTCAGAGTATCAATCATGGCAACTTGGGAAGAAAAGAAGCAGCTTATTACTCGAAATCTGCAAGAAGTTTTAGGTGAAGAAAAGCTTACGGAAATCTTGAAGCAAAGAGATCTTAAAATCTACTGGGGCACAGCCACAACTGGACGGCCTCATGTTGCTTATTTCGTCCCAATGTCGAAGATAGCCGACTTTCTAAAAGCTGGCTGCGAGGTAACCATACTCTTCGCTGACTTACATGCTTATTTAGACAATATGAAAGCACCTTGGGAACTATTAAACCTTCGCACTCAATATTATGAAGCTGCTATTAAAGCTATGCTCCAATCTATTGGTGTACCTCTTGATAAGTTAAAGTTTGTTAAGGGTACTGACTACCAGCTCAGTAAGGAGTATACACTTGATGTCTACCGCATGTCATCTGTCATTACAGAACATGATGCTAAAAAAGCTGGAGCTGAAGTTGTGAAACAAGTTGATCACCCATTATTAAGTGGTCTATTGTATCCTGGACTTCAAGCTTTAGATGAAGAATATTTGAAAGTAGATGCACAATTTGGTGGAGTGGATCAGAGGAAAATATTTACCATGGCTGAGAAATATTTGCCACAGTTAGGGTATGCTAAGAGAGTACATTTCATGAATCCCATGGTACCTGGCCTTACAGGTGGAAAAATGTCAGCGTCTGAGGAAGACAGTAAAATAGATCTTTTGGACAATCCGGCAAATGTAAAAAAGAAGCTTAAAAAGGCTTTCTGTGAACCTGGTAACATTGCAGAAAATGGTGTTTTATCATTTACTAAGTATGTTGTATTCCCTCTAATGAAAGCTGGCGAAACTTTTAAAATAAGTAGATCGCCAGAGCATGGGGGTAATGCAGAATATTCTAATTTTGAAGATTTAGAAAGTGCATATGCTAAACAAGAAATTCATCCAGGAGATTTAAAAGCTAGTGTTGAATTAGCTATTAACAAACTTCTAGGCCCTGTCCAAGAAATATTCAAACAACCCAAACTTCAAGAGTTGGCGAAGAAGGCTTATCCACCTCCAGCTAAATCTAAAGGTAACGCACCTGCAGCTGATGAAATTACACCAGCTAAGCTGGATATTAGAGTTGGCCGTATAGTAGAAGTATCTAGGCATCCTGATGCAGATGCGCTTTATGTTGAAAAGATTGACTTAGGTGAAGAAGAACCAAGAACTATTGTTTCTGGTTTAGTCAACTTTGTGCCTATAGAAGAAATGCAGAATCGGGATGTAGTAGTACTTTGCAATTTGAAACCAGCTAAAATGCGTGGTGTTGAGTCCAAAGGTATGGTTCTCTGTGCTTCTGTAGATGAACCTAAACAAGTTGAACCTTTATTTGCTCCAGAAGGTAGCAAACCAGGTGATAGAGTGGTTATAGAAGGATATGAAACGGGAGAACCTGATGATGTTTTAAATCCTAAGAAAAAAGTGTGGGAAAAATTGCAAGTTGACTTAAAAACTAATGACAGCCTTTTAGCAATTTGGCAAGGCAATAAACTGATTAGCAAAGTTAATGGAAATCCTGTTACAACTAAGTCTATCAAAAATGCACCTATAAAATAGAATGCCTTGTAATTGATAAATAAATAACAATATAATTTCCAGTTATTGTTTTGATCTATGGCATTTGCTTGGCATTTCCATAATATTTATTTTTATATATTCTACAGTCTAAATTATGATTTTAATCTAAATAAACTTTTTTTATTGCTAGTTTTGTTTTATTGAATAATTCCTTATCAATCACAAATAAAACATATTTATGTAGGTATACATAATGCTAGTAAAAGTTCCCGACCCGTTGTCCATTTTCTGCCGTCATACATAGGTGGCCATTTTTTCGATAACTACTACCTATCTCTTAGTAACTTTAACCTTCGGAACATGGCTTTTTTGGTCCTAAATAGTAGCCCATTTAGTTTATATTCCTTACTTTTACAGTGGTTCTTTTTTTATTGCATCATTTTGGGGCCCCATTTGTGCGTCCTGATAAGTTTCTTTTTGCCATTTTTGTAGTAAAGACATTTCGTATTGGCTCGGGCTATCTACGATTTCGTCCAAAAGTGATAATAATTTTCTCCTAAAAACTCTCATTTGGCATTCTGATAAAGCATTAACTTCTGGCAATAAACTCAACAAAAACATTTTTCTTGAATCTTCGTAAACGTCATTATTATTTGGCTTTTGTTGTTCTAAATACTTAATGAAATCGTCGCAATTTGTCCTGGATTTTTTTCTTGGAGGCTCTGGAATTTCAATTTCTTGATACTGAACTTTCAGAGATGTTTCTTTATTCTGATCGATATGGACATTCGTTTCATCATCTGTTTCTACTTCTATTTGTTGCAAAACAATCTCATGTTGCTTTGAAGTTCGAATATACGGTAATACAAATTCCATTTCATCATGTAAATAATATTTCCTTTTCGCTGTTCCATCTGGGTATGGCCTTAAACTTCGCAACAAGCCGTACCGTAAATTTTTCCACTTTTCTTTACATTCTGCAACTAAAACCAAAATCATAATTATTATATTATTTATTGCAACTAACTTATATATGAGTGTACAAGTGCGCTTAGTTACTTAGGCACAATAATACAATCATTATTTGATCATTCCTATCAAATCGTCCTGGAGATTTACCTACCTATTTATATGCGCACAAACATTAGTAAACTCTAATCTTGTTACCTACACAAACAATGTATAACATCTTACCTGATAGTAAAGTCTGACCGGCTACTTCGTGCCATGCTTTGTCACTCATATCCTTTTTCAGATACTCCGGTAAATTGTAGTTGTATAGACAAGGAAATTTTTCAATGGCTTTCACTAATTGCATGTTTTTGTCGCACATATTTGTGAAAACGTTGTCGCTTTGTCAGTGCTCGCGCTCGAGTTGGACTGGCGAGGCGATGGCGTCATGTCGGCAACACGTCGACATGACGGTGTTCGTGTTGCATCGTTGTTGCCGTGACGCAACTGCCATACCTAACTCCTATTGGACGCTGTCATGTCTTGTCTCATGTTTGAACTACAGTGACGCGTGCGCCCGCCGACTGGAATCATAATTTATGTTATTCGTTTGCCTGACACGAATTTGTTGATCGCGGAAACGGAATTCAACAACTAAATAGAACAGAAATATGTTTGGAGCAGAACATAGTATCAAAAATACTAATGAGTTAGTATAATAAATAACTGAAACTATACCCACCTTCTACCTAATGAACCTTGCTTAGCATAACATGATATGTAAGTCTAAAGAGAAAGAAAATAATTAGATTAAAATAAGAAGTAGGTATGTCATAATTGAAGTGTGAGTATATTATTCTTATTACGTAGTAAATACCTAAATACCTTAGCCAGATTTTTATTGTCTAAAGTATTGCATCTACTTACCTACATAATTCATTTCTTATTTGGTTTTATCAAATAATAATCATGATGTTATTTTATCTTAACGAACGTTGCCCCAAAATCTCCTGTATCGCAGGTGATTTTACAACCGTAAATTCACTCTACCAAACCGCCTAGTAATTCATACAAAAATTTGTATCTACCATGTGGAAATCTAACCCGGAATGTGTACCGGAAAAGCCGTTAGCTCAACCATTTCGCCAAACATATTATTAATTAAGTTATATAGTCTAAAGGCTTATAAATTGGAATCAATTGTGAATAAATCTATAGAGTATAGAGGGATTACTTATCTAGAGATATAGAAAAGGGTTTATAGAAAATATTGTTTTTATTTCTATGTACTCGCAACTACTTCCCGACTAAACCCATTAGGTACCCATTGATTGATTGAATGGTAGCTCCCAGTGTTTCTATCATTTTTAATTTTATTATATATAATTATCATTCGGAATTTTCGAATAAATAAATAGGTTTCTGTCGAAGAATCTAAGTATTCTGTAGATGTGGACTAATATCAGTTTAAAGTTTTTAAGAAGCACGTAAAGCTATTTTTATTAATTTCCACTGGTTTTTCAAATATCTTAGTAAGCATGATTAGATAGTAGTAGAGTAATTATAGAGAGTAATTTTTTTTACGATCATATTATATTAATATTAAGGTAATAAAAATTATAAATTTGTACCGCCCACGCAGCGTGGACTAACTAGATGTTTGGGAGAAGTTAATAAGTTCTAGCAACGTTATCACGATATAAATATACCTACTTATATATTAATAATCGACGTTTCCTTAATGCATCCGTGATCTGAAAGTAATTAAAATAATATACCTAGACACTCCGATATAAAAGTTGCTTGTATTGATATACAATCAACTTTTATATAGATGCTTCAAATGCTTAAGATATGATTATCTTAAGCATTTGAAGCATCTAGCAAGACAATCATATGAAAGGAGAAACGACAGGATGCATACTAAATTTATATTGGTATACCTAGTGTAATTACGTGTGATAAACTTTATCTTAATGATAGATACCAACGTGCTCCTTGCCTTGCCAAGGGTGTATTATCAAGGTGAAGTTAACCCGGTTCCAGGTGATAGGTAGTACCACTACCTACCTATTACTCTTGAACGTTATATAACAAAAACATATAATGCTTGGTTTATCATTATTATTACATGGATTTAAGTTACCAAGACACATAGTATAAAACTTATATTTTGTACTAACACAACAAATCACTATAGTGATAGGCAGCGCCATCTTTTGTTGTGACTTGGAACAAACTTGTTTATCGCTGAATAAACCAAGTCTGCCTCTCCAAATCCACGCTAAGGTTCCCAGTAAATAAAGCACCATGGAGTTCATATGTTTACCGGCTTTAGTTTCTAACATTGAAATAAAGATCTCATGCCAATCTGGTTGATATTATAATTATAATAAACCCGGGCATTATTTATAACACAGCGCCATCTAGTTCCGAGCTAAGCAACGAGGCTTGTGTTACGGATACTAGAAGCTTGATACTACATTTATATACTTTTGTAAATACATACTTATTATACATAGACCAGGATTTGAACCCGGGTCCCGTAGCCTACCGCTGGGCTAATCAGGTGCCTACGGTAACATAGATTTAAATATAAGATAAGTAGGTTGTATTGTCGTGTAGTAGGAGGTTGTTGAAGGGACATATTCCAAAAAAAAAAAAAAAGGTACTTCTTCTTCGGTAGGTACGGGATTCAAGTTGTAATACCATTCAATGCATAGTATGTTCCACGAATAAAATAATGTGAGTCACACTAAGTAGGTAAGTATGCATTTCATGCTTAATTTAATTTTACTGAATGTTTTGTGAATAGAATCTGAATCAAAATCAATACCTATTAAAATACAGCAAATTTAAAACTTTTATTCCTGTTAATAAATACATATGTATATTTGTGTTAATTCTGTATCCGAATCCCACCAAAACTAGGTGCCTGATGAAATCAACCATAAATCAACCACGGTATTTACATGCCAATGCCAATCTAGATCGGCATTGGCATGTAAATATCGTTATTAGCTAAATAATGGTAAGGCACATGGTAAGGTCGGTCGCTGTAATTGAAGAACAATTAAACATATCTTCATCTAATTACACATACCTACTTTATGTAAGTAAGTAAAACTTTCAAAAAGCAAAACACGACATATCTACCAAATGGTTGATTTCATCAGGTTGGTACCTAATTTTGGTGGGATTCGGATACATAATTAACACAAATATACATATGTATTTATTTACAGGAATAAAAGTTTTACGTTTGCTGTATTTTAACATTGATTTAGTCTCGTGGTTCTTTATGTTGCAGTGAGGCAAGTCTACTTTAATTTTAATAGGTTATAAGACGAGCCCGGTGTCTAGATAATAATTAAGTAGGCCGTGAAAGCATCGCAACTAAATACAATAAATGCATAGCGATAAAATTAGATATTCAATAACGGGAAGGGGTCGGAGGTCCGCCATTTTGGAGCTTCGGTCCGATCGGGGCTACGGGTGAAGGGGGATCACGCATGCGCAAAGGTTGCACCCGCACCCTGTTAGGGCCGGGACTTCTGCGAGTGCGATGTCAAAAAACACGTTATTCTCTCCCCTAATTCTACTAACCTAGTACGTCTTAATAAGAGAAATTAATGATATACGCCCTGTGATTTCTGTGATTTGAACGTCGGCACGTAACCTCCGACCAGGAACCAAAAACCAGTGAGAACTCTTAAAATATTTATCAGCCCGAACGATGACAGGGAACGGCTGATTGGACAGTGATTCATTTGTGTTAATATTTATGTGGGAACCACGGACATCTTTCGGTAAAAACCTGTGAATGACTTTATACTTAATATTTGAGGATAATTTCGTTAAGTAAATATTATTATTGTGCGTTCAGTGGCAAGTGTATATCCGCGTTCAAATTGCGACAATTAGTGAAAATAATAATGGGATGACATTAGAGACAGATGGAAAAGGTTTGGCGTCGGGTTGGTCTCCATTCCTCCCGCAAGAAGAGGGATGGAAGCGGGACTAGCTCTAGCCGGGAAGTGACGTCATCAGCTGCTCCACAGGAGGCTGAATATCAGAATATACATACATTGCGAACAGCTGACTTGATAAGACAAAGGCAAGGCGAGGAGAAATCGACTCTACGTTCGTCGTACATAATAAGAAACGGCGATAACTTTATTTTGGTCGAAAGAAGACGTCGCCGGCGTCGCAGAAGTGGCACAAGGGCTTCTTCTGGGAGTAGACATCATACTCCACCCGTGGAGGAGAACCCTCGAACAGAGCAGAAGAGACGCCCACCAGCCAGATTGAAGATATTTGGCATACAATGGCCATTGCATTCTAGCGATTCTAGGTAACAGTTAATTTACACTTAAGTAGTACATAAATGTTAGTTACTTTATCAGCCAGGTTCATTATACTGCAATACGGTAGATTGGCCGACATGATTGCAGTCTGACTTATGTAAACTTGCAGTTAGCCGCGATGCAACAAGCGTATGTAGCAAAAAAATGTTTACGTATAAAAAATGAACGATGGGTAGGTATAAATGATTAAATATAAATTAAGTTCTCCACTGATGCACAACTTTGTTTCTTACGTGTGTCGAGATTAGGTTACATGCTAGCTGCAGACTGCGGAATAATCTGACTTTAATAACACTACATCGCCGGTACAACACTTCTGTAAATATACCTTTACGATATTTACCATAATGACGCTTTATGAGGACCCTGGGGTGGCAATGACCGGAACCGGATTGAGTTTAATAGATTATTGCTATTTGCAATAAAAAAAATATTTGCATATTTATCTAGGTATTTTATTTTACAGATTGACTGGTGTAATTAAAAGTTTAATTAGTTTTTAGCTATATCAAATGTAAGATAAATCTGTACTAGATAACTATTTAACTCAACGGATCGCAATTTGACTTTATATAATAAATTTATTTGTCATCATCTATGACAACGCTATTCCATTCCATTCCATTGATATTAATATTGTACATTATTATGTATGCGAAAGTGTGTCTGTCCGTCTGTTGCCTTTTCACGCTTTGACTGCTAAACAGATTTAGATGAAATTTGGTATTGAGATAGTTTTGACGACCCGTTTAGCTCAGCGGTAGTTAACGCTGCCTGCTGTGCTATGGGTCCCGGGTTCGAATCCCGGTAGGGACAAATGTTTGTGTGATGAGCATCAACATTAAATTTGTTTCCAAGTCATGGATGTATCTATGTATAATATGAATGTATTTACAAAAAGAAGTATATAAATGTAGTATATCAACCAACTAGTATCCGTAACACAAGCCTCGTTGCTTACCACGGAACTAGATGGCGCTGTGTCATAATGTCCAGGAATATTTATTTATTTATTTATTTATTTAAGTGTCGGGGAAGCGTATAGTTTTTGTCTTAGATACTATCTATTAACTCTCAGATCATCTCTTAAAAGGGCGAAAATAGGGTGGGAATTAGGGTGGTGTATGCATGATTGATAATTTCTTAAAATAGGGTAAGAAAGAAATAAACACATTGTTGAAAAAGCAGATTGGGTAACATTACTAATAATACGCAGACGAAGTCACAGGAAAAAGCTAGTTATCTATGAACGGTACTTACTCAACTTGTATTTCCACATTGATTTATCAACCTCAACTAAGCGAATCCCGAGTAGGTGCCTATCTAAGCTAGAGTAAAGAGAAATAATGTGGCAATGAAATAGATAGGGTACACGTGAACACACACGTGCCAGTTCTATCGCGATATTACTCAAACCAGCTTTGTTTTTAATGTACTTAATATAGATTAGATTAAATCTTAAGAAACCCGAATAATTATGCGAATGTCTAAGCAACTTTTATGTATCTCGAAACATACACTCAGTTCTATTCCCATAATGGGTAGGCAGAAACTACAGAACGCTATACACTACAATCCTGGTTTTTTGACTATTCGTAGCCGTAGGTTAGTGCTACGCCGTAGCAACTGCCCTTACCCTGCTTGGAGTTTATAGGTTCACATAATATAACAGAATGCCACAGAATATTGAGAACAATACTTTTATATACATAGTTCTATGTGATAGAATTATGACCTATTATGACACAAATACTAGATGTCGAAACTGCAACTTTGTCAGCATGTAAAATTAGTGTATGTATGTACTGCCATGTGCGCGCAGCACGCCGCCAATAGATTTTCAGAATTTTAAACCGATCGGATGAGCATCCTAGGTCAGGCTATCGTCTTTTATTTTCAGTTCTGACAAAAAAATCGTGTTTACTGTTGCCTTTGACCCTTACTGTCAATTTAAAATAATTCAATTCCCTATATAAATAAATCAAGCTTCTGCTCTTTGAAAAAAACAGAGGAAGTAAAGATTTTTTTCTGATTTGATTCACCAACATCGTATTTTTTTGCTTTATATTGCTTATACTTTATAACTTACAAAAAATTAATAAATACATGTGACGTGGGTAGAATATATAATGATTGAATTAAACGAAAGACGTCGCTACAACAAATAACTGTAGGTATATACCTAATACACAGAAAAGTTCGGTTATACTTTATTTAACATTCATCATTTTATCTCGTGAGTTTATAACGGATGATGAATTATTATTGGAGACGATGGCGCTTGATTCTCTATAATATAATTATGTAAAAATACATGTATATAAAAATACTGAATAACTCTGCTTCTTGGTATGAACTTATGCTCGGTGTTGAGGACGTTATGGTTATAGAATTTAATGCTCTTTGGCCAAGAAAAAAAATTAAGCTTAAAAAAAAATTTAAGCTTTAAAAAGAAACATGTCGTAAAAACCTAACTATAAAGTCAGGTTAGCACGGATTGAAACAAAAAAGCACAGTATTTATTGATAATAAATATATTCATAATGGAACGTTAGATAAATCTGGCCACACTATAGCTGTACACAAGGACAAAAATTATAATAAATATCAAAGTGTAAAAAGCAGGTGCTCGACCTGGGAATTGGACCCAAGACCTCCTGCTCAGTAGTCGCACTTACGACCATTAGACCAACGAGGCAGTATTTAAGATAGGTAAACTAAAAATTGATCTAAGATCAAAATAGACTACAAACTAGACTAGACTAGAATAGCAGTCAAATAAACGAAATCATAATTATCAACTTATTCCTTGACAGTAATATTCACTTACCTAATTAAATACAGTTTTTGATCATTTTTATCAGTTGAATATACAGGTATAAAGGATCGGCAATATCTGCAAGTGCATATAAAAGGGTAAAAATAAAGGAATAAAGATACATTTACCACATGCTCAAACGGTGAAGGAAAACAACGTGAGGAAACCTGCATACTTGAGAGATTTTCTCGATTCGCAGTAGGCTAGCGTGGTGGACTATAGCCTAATCCCTCTCAAACGAAAGGAGACCCGTTCTCAGCAGTGGGACAATAATGGGTTGATGATGATGAAAGATACATTTTATTTAGATACTTTTAACTTCACTTTAATCTTAATATCAAAACCTTTATATGTACATTAGTGTAAAAAAGTGTTACCTAAATTACAGTCTGTATTTTTATATGGGATATTTTTGTTATTAAATTGATAATAGGTTTAGGTACGCTTGATCGCTAGTATTTTTATACATGGGTATATTTCAGAACATTATGACACATCACCATATAGTTTCGAGCTAAGCAACGAGGAATGTTACGGATACTAGTTGATACAATACATAGATGAACATTTTTGTAAGTAAATGCATATTATACACAATATTTATTTATTTATTGCGGTAATAGAAACATACATTACTATAATTATTACAATGAATATAATTATAATATTGTTAATGGATATTATTCATCCATATATCGTGATTTGTGGATTTATGATATCCACGAATCACGTCAAATGTCCATACTCATCACACAAACATTTGCCCTTACCGGGATGCGGAACCCCAACCACCGAAGTGTGCCTTTAAACCTCTGCGCTAATCGGGTCGAAATTAATAATCTATTTAGCTAATAGGGATATATCCGTATTGGTTTAGGTCTTTACCCGTCATTCCTACACAGTGATACAAAATTCCAACAATAAGAGGTATTAGTTCAGTTGGTTTCCAGGAGAAATTTTTGATTTACAGAAATGTGACGTTTCTGTAGATGGACAACATGTCCTTAAATGTATTTTAACTAATCTATAGGTAGGTAGATATGTGCAAGTTTCTATATAATAGTACTTACCTACATAAAAATATCAACAGCTATCGAAACAATGATAATAATTGACTGCTTGAGTAATTTGCAACTAAGTAGGTAAACTATGATTAATGCCGTGTTTACCCCAACCACGTCAGAATTTCCCTAAATCCCATGTAAGTGTGTAATTTACCTACCTAAGTAAACCATTGTCTTATTAGGAAGTCTACATAAAAGAAAGGATATTAAAAAAATATATGAGGTTTGAGATATCTTTATTTCTCATAAGAATTTACAGTAATTCACTTACAGAAAGTACAAATAACTATTTAGCTCATACATTCATGTATGTGGTATTCAAAAATATATTCAAAAGCAAATAAGCAGGGTAGTTAAAAAAAAACAAAGAAAGAAGTAATAACCTAAACAAAATGAGCAAACAATGCATGAGCGCGGTCGTTTTATATTTAATATCCTTGCTGTGCGTTATTAATGTATGATATTATTATTTATAACAAGAAACCCGACCGAGCTATAAGCTACCGTATACTTTAGAAAATAACAATCTGTACTGATTCCTTAAATAATTCTGCAGGCATACATCGATAACCCGCCGTTTCTGCCGTGGAAGACGGTCCCGTGAGGACAACGAGCTTTATCGCTCCAACAGCTTCAAGTTCGAGAGGTTCGCCCGGGAACCGCCAGCCGATGAGTTTGCTTCGGGCTCACAGGTAAGTCAAAACTTTACATCTACAACTACCTTCACTTACCTTAGTTTATTGATGAATTTATAATTTTCGAAATAGCCAGTAGTTTGGAAAAATTAGGAAACATTGTGTGGTTATATCATATATGTATAATAAAACAAGTAATGAAAATGGAATATTTTGTTCATTACTCCTAACAATGGCGCCTCAATGTCAGCTGACGTCAGAATGTTGGAGTATTTGCCATTTCGGTGGAAATAAAAGATGTTGACGTCCACTGAATATTATTGAGATTGAGATCGTTATGACGACCGATGGGTAAATTATTTGGTAAATAAACCATTCGGTAAATATATACTTAAAGTAAATGACGGCACTGTAGAATCAGATGTTGAAAAGGGTAATAAACTTTAAATTTAAAATCCTGTCATCGTCAAATTAGTAGGTAATTAGATATATACCTAGTGTGATTAACCCACAGATAGGGGGTTATCTGTGGATTAACCTATGCATTGTTAAAGATTCTAATTTTCATTTATTCAAAATGTCAGACAATGAGGTACTAAATACAAAAGTTTACGTAGGTAGGTACTATCCACACGACTGCATAGGTGAGGTGTCAAAATTAATTTGGGTGTCAACGGACGTAAAATCGAGTTCCTTTAAAAAAGCCGTCTGAAGTGTCGAAGCACGTCATGGTTCGCATGATACCGCCGCCGTTCTTACCGTGAAAGCGTACCCACTTATCTAGATGAGCCATCTTTTCCACAAAGGATCCACTTTACAAAGTCTGGCAGAAAGGACTTCCGTAAAAGAACTCTATTGAACTGCAGAACCATCAATACGTCGCTTCGCAGAAATTGTGTTAGCGACTGCTTATATGGGATTTATTCCTTGGATATATCCGTATGGTACAAAACTCTGTATTTGCTTATAAAAAATAATGATCACGTTTTCCTTATACCTAGGCGGATGAAATTAATACAGTCGATCAATATAATATTCATACAATTCAAGTTGGATCGAACTTGTATTACGAATATAAATATGGTCCCTATTTAATCCCTAGTCTTTTTTTAATTATTCTGAATTGCTGACTAATTTGGAGTTAATTAAAAAAACGCAATGCGTGCAAAACAATGAACGCAATGTGTACACTAAAAGTAAAAGGTTTGAAAAAAGATCACGATGTTTTTAATGTTCTAAGTAAAAATGAAATTTGGTGCACAGGATACAATACCGTAAAATACTTATCTGTTCTCATCATTAAAAAAAATATTATTAATTGAATATATGTAAATGTACATTACCGTAAATGAAATATTAAAAGTATTATTATAAGTGACTAATCATGTGAATTCAAAGGCGTTGCACTATTTGTATGTTTGGTAATTATAGATGAAAACATAGTGACGAAACTACTGATGACTAATAATGTTATGAAAACAAAAACAACTGCGTAGTCAAAGCTGACAGCGCCATCTAGAGTTACTTTCACTGAAACCATAAAAACTTCAACAAGGAGACGAGTTTCATGTCAAGCGCTTCGGGCTAAAATCACTAGATGGCGTTGTAGTAAGTTTCTTTCTTGTGATGTTTTTATGTAGAAGTTACTAAACACATTGATAGATGTCGTATCGTGACATCACTTTTTTGAGCTTGTGAAATACAGTATTATTTTTCAACATAGCATTTGAAATACTATATTGTTGAACAAGAAAAATAATTCTCTGTTATGTTATGTTATCATTCTGGGAAAGCTGATCTCGATCTAAAACTTTAACTAACACTAATTTAATCAAGGTATGATTACTTTATCTTTATTAATCTTTATTTATTTCTTATATAACATATAAGTTGTATAAATCTATACCTATATACCTCAATTATGGACTAGTTAATATTCTTCTTCAGAAACTGTGTATTTGATTTTAGAATCAGCAGAAGTTTTTTATTAAATCAAATTAGTTCAGGTGTCGTATATGGCTCAATACTAGAACCAATTACATATAGTTATAGTATAAGATAGATATTTTATACTTACTTCAATTGGCAGTACAACACTGTCTTATCATTAATATATATTTTTTAAATCGTTGCCCCACACTAGGATTTTCTCCTGTGTTGTGGGTGCGCTTACAAACACAAATTTTTCACATACACAAACGCCCAAACCCGGAACAATTACCTGTAGAACGTACAAATATTTGCTTCGTGCGGGGATCGAACCCGCAACCCGTGACGCGCATGCCGATCGCTCAGCCACTGCGCGACCGAGTCGTCTATTATGGTACATTCAAAAAAATCACCTGGCAACCTTCAGTGTCGGTAAGGGTTACTAATGCCTATTAAATATTTTGGTATCTCACTATGCTTAATATCATTTCGGTATTCATTTTCAATTCCTATTGATAGGGAAAAAAATTTTTGGTACGTGATTAGATCTGAAATTTGTGCCAAATTACTGAATGATAGTTATTTAAAAAGAACGGTGTAGTGCATTAACCATCTAGTACCCATAACATTTTGTTGTTTAGCTTGTAATTAGATAGCGCTGTTTAATAATATCTGTGTACTTATATTAAATGTGTATATTATCTTCTTTATGGAATTGACGGCATGTCTTCCGTGAAAAAAATGGTCCTTTGGAAGGCTTGCACGATACTGGTGTAACGCGGAGAGCTTTGATTTTAAACATAATTATTGAATATATTATTTGAATTATTAGTTTGAATTCGGATGTATCCCATATAGAAATGGTAAGGATCTGATGAGTGGGTCCTTGGTAAATCAAGGAAAACGCACAAAATTTTCTATATAGATGACGCCTTTATTGTTCAACCTATTACTGCAGACACTGAAACCTATAAAATAAAACAAAAACTGCGTTTAAAAAAACCAATTGCAAAAACTAAAAAGCAAAAAATATCAGTTTTACCTTTTTTTAGTTTTAAAGGTATGAAGTCGGTGCCAAGCCAAACGTAATTAGTAAGTACACTCGCCGCGATTGACCTTTAGCGGGGTGGTTTCAAACCAGGCACCGGCACCGACTTCATATCTTTCATTTATGGCTTTTTAGTTCCAAACCAACTTCAAAAAGTTGGTTTTTTTCTTAATAAATTATTTGAACTAATTCTGAAATAAATTCAGAATGTTCAAATCTATACCATATTTCGTTATTGCGTCAAAACAGTTGCTAAATATTCGTGTACAAGGGGTGCGTTGTAGTTTGTGTGGTATTGCAACATAAATTGTGTGCACACGTTGTGTAGGGGAGGGACATTAATATCATCTGTCCTATCAATTACGGCGGTGTGGTCACCGACGCGCCGACAGCCTATCGAAGGAAAATACGTGAAAAATTTGACACACGACCCTAATTTATCCTTAGAATATACTTGTAGGGCTGTCTCTAAGAATCGTCTTTTTAAATGTTTCTTTATAAATTTTTGTTTTGATTTATATGTTTATGTTATTTCGATAACTTACTTCTTCCAATTATTAGTTCAAAGTTTGGTTATTATATACTTTACGTGTCAAATGAGTATCGTCGCTTATTATTATGAAGTCATATATGCACAAACGGGTACATGCAAATAACCATTTGAAGGCGTAGTGGCTGACAATAAACTTATCTAAACTTTTTATACTTAGGAGCATCTTTAGCTGAGATTGCCACTCATAACATAATGTTCAGTAGCAACCCTATCTGTGATATAAATCACGTTATCCCCGCCGTGATCGCGATTGCCTCATCAACATACTAATGCGGACGCCAGATGTGCCCGCCAGACTTATAAAAGTCTGCTAGACTTCGAAAATGTCGGAAAATAGATTTCCCTATCTTACGTTTCCCTTGCGGTGTTCGCTTGTTCTTCGCTTCATATTCTTTTAATGGAAATTTTAAAGCTTTATTATATATATTGTCATTTATTATTTGGACACAGTTTAATTAAATTGATTACTGCTTTGTGGGAAGTTATCGGTGTTTCTCTGCAGTTATAATGTAACTATAGATAATAAAATGATATGTGCTAACTTAATCCTTTTTACAACGGGTTTTATAAAATCCAGATAACACTTATTTTCACCGTATTTTATAGGCAGCCGTTAGCTGTCCTTTGTCAACCCCTCCATCGATATAAGTTGTAAATTACGTGCTAAAGCGCTGTGTCGCTAAGTGGTTTAACGGCACCTACTCGTAGCTATAGCTCTATGTATAATTTTTGATGAGAACTTAATTCATTCAAATGCTTACGGGAGATAAAGATTTTCTGTAATGTAAGATATTAGTGGGATTTTTTAAATTAATTATACTTTGATGATTTTATAAAATAAGTGATTAATCTTTTGGTTTCTAAATCTGGGAAGGTATGGTTTTGGCCAAATACATTGTCAATATCGAGGTCCCTCATCAGTTTATTTGGCCATTAGGTATTTCAAAAACCAATGACTGGTTCAAGATATTTCAAGTCTTCAAGGCACTTTCCAGCTAGAATATTTTTTTCGTATTTATTATCAATTGTCAAATTTAAAGCTGCATAAATAAAAAAAAAAATTGTTTATAGAGCTTGGTCTGGGGCAGGAACTTGCGTCATCCGTTAGGTATAGTAGGTACAAATATAGGTATAGTTAGCCAGTTCATCTGTAGGGATCTCTGCCCCTGACGTCATCTTTCACATTGCCCGTAGATGACGTCAACAACATGTTTATTGAAGATTCATTAGTGTCCTTTCATTCATAGGACTTTTATGTTTTGATAGGATAGATCTAAATTATTTAATTTCTATTGCAGCAGTGATGGCCTAACGACGGATTGCCAAGCCATAGGCAGTCCGAATCTAAAACACGCGTCTCAAACATTTCTAAATTATCAGCACAGTTGTGAGGATCCAAAATCCGAGAAAGGCCAGCGTGGACTTTAACTTAAACCTGTAACTTTAAGAGGAAGCTCTTGCCCAATAGTGGGTCTGCAAATCGGTTAATGAGCTATTGATAATATTCACACATAATATGACGCTACGTCTGGGAAAAAAGTATTAAAGAAAACAGCCAGCTTCATACGTTAGTACCGTAAAAAGAAAAATTCTACAAAAACAGTAACAACACTACTCTCCGAGCTTTAAGCTCTCCACTTTCGTTATGAGAAAACTTGGAACATTCTGTACCGCTAGTCGGTTTAACATACACAAGTAGGTAGTTACTAGCTCCTCCGATAGTTTTTAGTTTCAGGTGACAGTTTTGTAATTCCAGTTTTTGTAATTATTCTTTGTGTAAGAATTCAATACGTTATATCATAATTATAATTAACTTTGTAGATAAAGACTCATTTTCTATAGAACCCAAAACTTCTTTTCTCTTCTCAAACAAAATATTTTTTCCTTTAAGTAGGTACGTGTCCTATTTATTCAACGATGAGTTTTGGGGAAGTATTCTATAGGGTTTGATTTACTCACATATTTAAAATATAAGGCAAAGATTGCCTATTTTAGGCTTTATGTATTAATACAGAAGATTGTTTTTTTTACAACTTCATCTTGATACTTTAACGCATCCAAGACTTGACTAACTTGACTAACGGGGAGACAGGACGGACCGTTAAGTGATGTTATAATGGTTACTCTTTTTTTCTTAAACGCTACAAAGTGAAAAAAATTTTTAACAAAAAAAAGTGTCAAGACTAAAGTGACATCGGTTTTTTTATATTTAGACAGATTCATTAATGGTCTCTTTTTTTTAGCAGTCAG
Source organism: Craniophora ligustri (assembly GCA_905163465.1). Classification (NCBI taxonomy): domain Eukaryota; kingdom Metazoa; phylum Arthropoda; class Insecta; order Lepidoptera; family Noctuidae; genus Craniophora; species Craniophora ligustri. The sequence goes on from LR990970.1 coordinate 6,522,430, forward strand.
CGAAATATACACTTTTTAATTAAGATTTTGGTATCTATCAGTTAACATAATTTACCATACGTAGGTTTTACACAAAGCGAAATCAATTTCGAATTTTATTTCATAAATTTAATAAAAACTCAAATTAATCTTAAAATTGAATAAGCTTCTGACAATTACACTCTTCAACCATCAAAAATCTGTCTGCAGCTCATTAAAATCCGTTAATCATTCGACTGGGTAGTTTTTAACTCGATTACAAATGCGTATTAAACCGGCCCGACTATTCCCTTCGGCTGCTGTAATCAACTTCAGTTTCGGATACGGGTTGTAATTGAAAATGTCGAGTCGTGCGATGTTCATTTTCCACTAATTAATCGCTGTGATGACATTGCATCTATCCCCTGTCCCTAGGTACGCATTGTTGCCTACATGCACCTCACGCCCAGGTGGCTCTACAATGTAGGCGAGATATTGGGACGGCTTTCCAGAATTTCTATATTGTGTATGATCATGAGAATGTACTAAGAAATAAGTAATCAATCAATCAAAATGCAGCGCAAAATTACAAGTGTTCAACCTTGACAAATATTACTTACTGGAATGATCGTATCAGTTAAAGAAAAAGTCTCAAGTGATCCGTAAAATCAAAAGAAAATAACTTCTAAATGTTCAAGATCCTAAATTTTCATGGCACATTTTAGGTAGTAAATGAGGACATAGAATAACAAGTATTTCGGACTTTCCTTTTTGGAACTGGAAGTGTACCAATAAACAGCAATCTCATAGCAATTCTTTTATGATTACATGGGATTAAACATTGATATTGGGACACCGTTTGTCCCTTTAGCGGATTTCCTTTGCCTAACCCTTCGAGTTTGTCTGGCGAGTTCTACTTTAGTTATGTATCTATACGTATTTTTTGTAAATATAAAATAACATACCATCACGCCTCTCTTCCCCGAAGGATTAGTCAGAAGTGTTCTAATGGAGCCAGACATTTCGCCCGGTATGTTTTAGGTTCCATGTAATAGGAGGGGATGAGTCTATTGCCATCAACCGGACACGAATCCAAACCCCGAGCTTCTACTGATAATTTCATAGCAACACCCAACAACATTTTGCTCGACCTGGGAATCGAACCCAAGACCCACCAGATGTGTAGTATATTATTTTTGACATTATCTTTTTAATAATAATACATATAAATAACCAGAAAACCAACTCCGTATCTGCGAAAATAAGAGCTTTATTAATGACATCATTTCTACAACGTTTAATTAGCTTGAATTCAATTAATGTCTGAGTTTATAATTAATATGGTCATGTAAAAAACCAGTTAACCGTAAAATACACGAGTTTTCACACGGAGCCTTGCGTTTTGAAGTTCAAATATCCGCTTTTTATATATCATTCGTATGTACTTTACTTTGTTTTGCCGGTGTTGACTCAACAGTGATAATATCTTGCCATGTTTTTCGGGCCGACTTGTTTTTTGGCTACAAGAACTTTTGGGATACCTGAGTACCTACAAATAGTTTAGTTACCTATACTAGTTCCATTGAAACAAAGCAGCATTTTTAAAGAAAGTTTTTCGAAGAAATCAATTAGTCGATTTTGATACATCAACCTGAGAATCAATTTTCCGTAGGTTAGTAAATCATACAATTAACCTACTAAAAGCAGGTATTAGTAGTAGTAAATAACACGAAAAATTACTAGAGTAGTACGAAATACTAACCGTCTCATCTGGGCGACAGCGCAACAAGCGCGATGTCTAAGGATCAATTTCCAGGGTAAAGAAAGCGTCTTTAGATTTTTTATGAAAATAACTGTTTGATATAGGGCATAGCGATACTTTTAGCTTAAATTGAGCTTGAGAGAAGACCGCAGTGAAACAACAATAGTTGTTTTTGTGAGTGAGTAAGGTGGCCAGAGCTCGTTAGGGGAGGGACTATTCTGACTGCATGTGAATTCCGTTTGCTGTCAGTGGTCGATGTTTACAGGATCGGCAACGCGTGAGCGACTCCTCTGATGCTGCAAACGTCCATAGGTAACCGCTTACCATCAAGCGGATAATCTTGGTTGCCACTTTCGTGGTATAAAAAATAACTACAAGTTTAGGTTTATGTCACCTTGTGTTATTAATATATAAATAAATAAAACGACTCTTTACGGATTTTATCGCGGTATATTTGATATTATTTTAACCCGACTTTTCGGATCCTTTACAGCATCCGCGATAAAATCCGTAAAAAGTCGTTTCATTTCAATTATATCAACGCGTGTCAAACGTACCGTACCAATATGCCATTGTTAAGCCTAAACCAAACAATGGTGGTGATAAGGATCGGAATTCAATATCCACTAATGTATTTATATACATACCTATACAGGTATACAGTATGTCACGATTCTTGTTATCTAATTATGCTAAGAAGGCTTGACTTAATATTTATTTCAGACGAAGCGACATAATATGTCACCACATAACGATTTTATTGTTTATTGGATTTTTAATGCGTACATTTAATTCAATATTGATTAGGAAGAGAGAGAGAGGAGAAGTTGGAGTTATTATTAATTATATACCATCACAACGATTTTGTCTTATTTTAAGCTAGTTTGCGTAGTTTGGTTTTGTTTCAAGATCATTAAATCAACCCGTTTACTGTTGGGTCTATTCTTATTTGAACGGGATTAGGCTGTAGTTCACCACGCTGGCCTACGGCGGATTGGCAGACTTCAGGTGTCGTCGAGAAAATCTCTCAGTCATTGTGTTTCCTCACAATATTTCTATCGGGATTGAACTCGAGACTTTTATCTTCACACTCGAATGGTTACACTAATACCACTGTTTGCCTATTATTTGGCTTCTACGATATAAATCAATCAATATACTTTAAATACTTGCACGCTAATTGTATTATGAAGTCGCTTCATCTGGATAAGCTCTAAGCGATATTTCAAAGTTAAAACACATATTTGGGTAGCAGATAATCATGTCATCAAGTTGATCGATGGTTGTTGAGAAAATTAATGTAACAACGTATACGATGTTCAATTATACAATATTATATTTCATAAGATAAACCTTAGAGGACTCTTAATAACCGTAATAATTTATAAAACGATTTAAAAAAGCGCACTTCTAGTCAAAATATTACTTTTGAAAGGGATAATACATTGATTTATGTCGCTCAAATCTCCCAGCGAATAGTTAGTTAATAGTTAGTTTAATATTCGTTCACTATAGCTGATTGTATTAACGGTGTAAAAAAAGTGTTTTAGCCTAAATTTAAATGCCGTATAATGGACAAAATATATCTAAACAGCGAAAATTAATAATAAAATAAGTTGTTCCACAAAAAAAAATCCCTGTCCTTCTTTAGAACATAAATGGAAGTGGTTCAATGTTATTTGCCGAGAAGTCGCTAAACTTATAAGGCTTTACGAAACATCTCCTATTTGTTTAAACAAGCCGTGTAAATTGATTCCAGCATTATTGGAAAAGTTTGTTTCAGTAAATCCTGGGGAGGCCCAACATGGCTGAAGGGGAAACGTCACGACATGGGTGACATGTATTCGGTTATTTGTCAACGTTGTATGGCTATTTGTTAAGAGTAACGGGATTAATGTGTAGGAAACTTAAAACTATACAGTTTATAAAAATACTGATCAAATACATCACTAACAAAATATATATATTTTTCTATTATTTTATTTATTATTATTATTCTATTTTTCCGTCTGTGGGAGATTTTAAAGAACAGCCTTTGTTCTAAATATTGGATATATTTAATTAATAGCTTCCTTGAGTGATAGCCTAATGATATCACCGCGGACCGTAAAAACAGGTTCCACATTATATCACAGTACTTCTAACTTTTTAATTCACCGTGCTTCCAACTTTGAACAGCGATGGCAAATATGGTGAGAAAACCTGCACACCTGGGATTTTTTTAGTTGGCATTTGCAGTGTACTAACTCTTAACGTCTTCTCTCAGAATGAGAGGACCTACTCTCTCAGAAGACCCGCGCCCGGCACTAGGGCTGTTGAAATGTATGGGTTGATGAAATTTTTCCACGAGTAAATGATGACTGACTAAAGCGGTGGTTGTCGTTTATATTTAGCACAGATTATACTCAGCTTATTGAGGATAATTCAACAGCTGGATAATTAGATATATATTTTTTTGTGATATAAAAATGTAAGCTGTTTGTGAGAAATACTGAAGGTATTGTTTCTTTAGAGATCATTAACCTTCACTTAGATATTCTTACAGGTATCTTATAGATAGATATCGTTAGGTTCCTACCAAAGAATAAGGCATTGATGCTTTCTTCCATTATCAAATTGAATGACTGCAAATTCTTCAAAGGGTTTGATGGTTCGACGATACCGATCCTGAATATAGCTTCTACAAAAGCAGCTGTCAAAAAGCCGCTGAGAAGCATGATTGGCTATATTGCATCGTTTGTGCGCCAAATCAAATGCAATTGAATGATAATGATTTGTCATCTTCACTGAATTGTTTTTGTGACACTTATCGCTTTGGATACGTTGGTCGTTTTGGGTTGCCAAGTCGGCTTAGCTTAGTTAGTAAGGCGGAAATTTTGTTATTGTTTTATTTCTGTGATTCATCGCTTGTTTTTTTAACTAAGCGTGCTGGAGATATATTTTGTTTCATATTATAAGGAGACTAAAATTAATGGTAAGAGACGTCGGGATTAAATAATATCAATATAAAGCGTAACGAGAAATCCGTATCTAATAGCTTTTTTAAAATGTCTGATATTCACGCGTAATCAATATAAAACATTTTTTTTTAATTACTGCAGTCAAGTTAGCAATTGTCAGTTAAAAAAACTATCCTTAAATAACAAAATATACTATTTCCCTTACAAATAACACAAAAGGTAATCTTTATTTTCTTTAGAACATTTGTCCTCAATTTCAAAACGACTGAAAGCGTTGTAACGTTTCCCAAGCTTGTTTATCCAGAGTTTACCGAAAGTGTTGAAAAGGCAAAATTATGGCGATAACTTCTCAAAATATCCTTCGACACGACAAAACCACATTACGCAACCTTTGTTGGGCATAACCGTTATAGGCAAAGTTTGATCGTTGCGCTGCCACGGAACCCCAAATGGGTTTAATGATTAACAGTCAATAAACGGGAATAGATTCTTGTTATAACAGATAATGATCCCTGAAACTATTACGTGTTGTCCACTTATATAGATACGGTTTTACGACAACTTAAAGTTGGGATAAGTGTTATTACGATACATTTTAATATGTCGGGTCATTGTGTTTTTGGGTGTTTCGTAAACTCGTTATTAAAATAATGGTTGGAGGAAACTTTTGCTATATATGTACGAGTACGTACTGAGTTATCGAGTTATACAAACACTACGGTAGAAATGAAAAGAAATAAGTATATCCGGTCATTCATACTCAGTGCAATTTAGTTACGAGCTAAGCATCATGTATTTATGGATAGGTATTGTGTATGATGGTAATTTTTTGTAAATACATAAATATTATGTACCTATAGAAATATACAGGACTCGGATACAAATGTTCATGATTATTTTACTCCGCAAGGAGAGATACTGCTCATAGGTTCGTAAAAAAAATAAAATTAAAGTGATATTTAATTGAAACAAACCAATACTTAAGTATTAGTCAGAATGTTGACTTTTGAACTACATAAATATATTGTCTGGCTAATATTTATTTGGAAGGTAAAAACGCGTTGACAACAGACTGAATCAAGAGTTATGAAAGCGAATCAATGAAAGAAAGACGATACTTTCACCGGATGTAGAACTCAAATCAAATTAACAAAAGAGTTTCTATCGGAAGTCCTAAATTCACTAATAACATTTGCTTATAAATCAATTAATTAACTTAACAATGACTTGGTTGATATAACTATTACCATAGATAAATCAGGCAAATTCGATTTAGTTAAATGTACCAAGATATATAAACTGCGAAATAAACAGCTTATAAAAACAAAACGTCTTTATTTCGTCGATTTCAGTACCTTTTATAGTTTAATGCATTGGAAACGTCTACAAAAGGTTGGAATTACTTGGGATTATAGACGTGAAAGAAAAAGCAGGCCTTTTCTTGAAATGTTTGTTAACAAAGGCTGTAAAGTTGGTTATATGACGCGAGTGCTTGTGTTGAATACGGAGCAAGCTCAGGATTTTAACATTGAGCTATGAGCAGAGCAAGAGGTTCAAACATGGAATCCTGAGAGTAGTGAGGAATTTAAAAGAAAGAGATATTAATAATTGTGTAGCTGTGTACACACAAATGTTTCATCTCACATCAACGAGGAAGATTTTAAGATGCAAGAAACTTTCGTAGGTAGGTACTCTTATTGTAGCGCTCGTTCGTAGTAATTGACTATATCGTGAAATCGCGCGGATCGCGCGGACGTGTTTTTTGTTTTACGACAATAATATGTAAGTGAATTAATTTTGAGCAATACTAATCTGTTTCATTTCCGCGGCGTAAGTAATATTCTAAGTGTGTCACAAGTGTTTTGCGTCATACAGTGTATAAACTGCAAATATGAACCTAAATTAATTAGATACTTGAAAGACATAATCTAGTTTCTGTGTTAGTATGTCCAACCCAGGATCTAGCCCCTTTGGCCGGAGCCAATTAATCCGACGAAGTCCTCCACCAACGCCAACTCAGCAATTTTCTGACCCTCTACAAGAAAAACCAACTCGGCCCATTGTAAACGAATTACCGGAAGAAGTCCTGCCTACGCCGGAAATCCAGAAATGGATTGGTACCGTCGAAACCCTGTTAGATGAAGTGTGCTCAGTGGTTGCAGAGGGAAAAATGAACTCGGAGCAGAAACTGCGCGTAACAAATCTTTGCCGCAAGGTCACAAATGGGACTGCTCAAATGGCCGTCGTGTACCAGGCGCTGAAGCAAAAAACGATCCATGCGCACATTACTATTCAGCACCTAAAAGAACAGCAAGCTGTAGCGAACTCAATACAACAGTTCAAAGAGGTCATTGAGGATAAGTTGCCCCTGCCATCTGAACAGAAGTCTTTCGCTGACATGGTAAAAAAAGGTGCCGATAAGTACATTCGCCCGGATAATCTGAGCTCGGTTGCCATCTATCCCAGTGATAAGACCAAGACCAGTGATGACACTAAGAACCTCGTCCAAAAAATTATCTCACCCGAGGAACTGAAACTGCATGTTCGTAGCGTGAAAAAAGTAAGGAATGGGGGTGTACTTATTAGCACTCAAAGTAAAGGAGACGTCGAAAAATTGAAGAAGTCAGAAAAACTTGTATCATCAGGCCTCACTATCGAAGAACCAACGAAACGCCGTCCTAGGATTACGGTCATTGGTGTTCCCGTCACGCTCAGTGACAAAGATGTTATTGATTGCATCTATGAACAAAATCTGGCCGATAAATTTCCAAACGCAAGTCGAGAGTCCCTTCTGGCTCTAATAAAATTAAGCCATAAATCGGGAAAGAAAAATACTCCTACCTGCAACTTCGTTCTGGAAGTATCCGCTGGCATCAGGAAAACTCTGATCAATCAGGGTCGAATTTTTATAAATTGGACATCATGCCCTGTCAGAGACTTCACGTTGGTTACCAGATGCTACAACTGTCAACAGTTTGGCCACGCTGCGAAGTTTTGCAGAGAAACCAGCCCTACATGTAACCACTGTGGAGATACTGGGCATGATATGAAGGAATGCACCAATAAATCTTTCCCCCCCAATTGTGCGACCTGCAAACGTTTTAAAAGAAAATGTGATCACCAAACGGGTGATGCAAGCTGTCCGGCACGCAAATTCGCTGAGGTCAATTACATCAACTCTATAGACTATGAGGGCGCCTAAGAGCGCCAACAACTTATTTAATAAGTAAGAGCACTTAAACACTAGATTTCTTACCTATTAATTTTAATTTATAGTCTGTAGTTTTATTATGACTAACCAATTACTCTCAGATTTAGATAGCTTCTCTGTGTCTGAAAGTAAAATCTGTGAAATTGCAGAGTGTAAAAATTTATTGCCCGCTAATGGAAAGACGTTAACTATGCTAACACAAAATATTCGAAGCATAAACCGAAACATGAATGCATTTGAAGTTCTGCTACATAGTCTTGACGTAAACTGTGATATAATTATCCTAACAGAATGTTGGCTTTCACACCAGATTAACCACTTACCACCGCTGGAGGGTTACATTTTACATAAAACCGCCAAAATAATTAATCAAAATGCTGGTTTAGTAATTTATACAAAAAATGACATAGAAGTAATTATAGAAGAACCCATATTTCAGGACTGTAACTGTTTAATAATTAAAATTAATTATAATACAGTAGTAATAGCTATTTACAGGCCTCCTTCTCAAAATATTGATAATTTTTTGGAGTCACTTGATATAAATTTGAAAAAGCTATCGTCGTTTAAAAATATAATCCTAACCGGTGATATAAACATTAACATTGCCTCAGGGAGAACTGATATACATGCACATAGCTACTTGAACATTTGTTCATTTCACGGACTTTTACCAGCTCATAACCACCCTACCCATCAAAGCGGTTCATGCCTAGATCATTTTATTATAAAAACGCAAACACCAACCATAACCTTAGTTACTAACTCTGCACTTACGGATCATCAAACTGTTTTACTAACATTGCAATTATTAATACCAAGAAAAAAATGCATGCGCAGCTTTACTAAACTCAATATGACAAATCTAGAAAACGATATACGCAGCATTAATTTTGAGCATATTTACACATCGGACGACGCAGACATTTCTTTGAATTATTTTATTACTTCTCTGCAATCTGCTATATTGAAAAATACTACTAATATCGATCTACCTAGAAAGTTCAGATGCATTAAACCATGGATTACGCCAGGACTTATTCGTTGCATACGACATAGAGATAAATTACACAAAAAATCAAAACTTGCACCTGATAATAAAATTCTATGTCTAACTTATAAAAGATACAGAAATTTTTGTAATAACCTCTTAAAAAACCTAAAAATTGAGCATGATAAAAATATACTACAAAAAGCAGGAAACAATAGTAAGCTTATATGGAAATTTATAAAAAATCATACATTTCTTTCAAAAATACCTGAACCACCACTTGACCTACTTTCTAAGGAGACAAGCCAGACCATAGCAATAAATAAAGTTAACACTTTTTTTGTTAATGTAGGTAAAAACTTAGCAGAAAAAACACTAAAAACAAAAAGATCTTTCCCTTTAAATTTTAACATGACTTCGCCATCTTCTTCGTTAAATTCTTTTGTCTTACTAGACACAGACACTGATGAAGTTTTGAGAGCAATTACTGGGTTAAAAGATGTTTGTGCAGTTGGATGGGATAACATACCTAATAGCATACTGAAAAGGTTCAAAGACCAACTTGCCCCGCCTTTGACGCACATTTTTCAGTTATGTTTGAATAAAGGCGTTTTTCCTAAATTGCTCAAAAAAGCAGTGGTCACGCCTATATTCAAATCTGGAGACAAAAAGTGTGTAAATAACTATAGGCCTATCTCAGTTCTCACTGGACTGTCAAAAATCCTTGAAAAAATTATAAACAGTAGATTGATAAAATACCTAGAAGATAAAAAATTACTCTCGGATCGGCAATTTGGTTTTAGGCCTAAAAAATCAACTAATCAAGCAGTACACCAATTAACAGACTATATAACTAATAACTTAGATAGTGGTATGCACTCCATTGGGATATTCCTAGACCTTGCCAAGGCTTTCGACACAATTTCACGTTCTGTTTTATTGCACAAGCTTGAAACCATTGGGATAAGGGGGATACAACTTCAAATACTTTCCGATTATCTTAGTGACCGACAACAATGTATTAAAATTGGTGAATATAACAGCTCTGACCTTGAAAACAGCAGTTACGGTATTCCACAAGGTAGTATTTTGGGTCCTACCCTTTTCCTAATTTATATTAATGACCTATGCAATTTAAAACTTCAGAATGGTGCCATAACGTCGTATGCGGATGATACTGCTTTACTGTTTTCTGCTAACTCTCGTGACGAGGTCTACGAATACGCGCAGAGTGGCTTTAATACCGTCTGTATGTGGCTTCATAAAAATCTTCTAACATTAAATGCAGATAAAACAATGTATATTTTATTCAATATGAGGAACGCTAACATACCGATTACTAACCAAAACATTTACGCACATAGCTGTAGTATGTATGCTGACACCGCATGTACTTGTCCTACTTTAACTAAAACGAACAATATAAAATATTTAGGTATCACACTTGACGCTAACCTAAATTTTCGCAATCACATAGAGTTGTTATGCACTAGAGTACGTAAATTAATATATATTTTTAAATCTTTACGTAACATTGCCGACTACAAATTAATTAAACAGGTCTATCTAGCACTGTGTCAATCGATACTTACCTATTGCATAACTACCTGGGGTGGCGCTGCAAAAACCATTCTACTTCCCCTAGAACGTGCCCAAAGAGCTATTCTAAAGGTAGCTACCTTTCGCCCTTTTTTATTTCCTACACACTCGCTTTACATAGCATGTAAGGTACTAACGGTTCGTCAATTATTTATATTGCACACCTTACTAAAACAGCACACTGAACTTCCATTTAACCCAGTACCTTCAAACAAGAGGAGAAAAGACCAAGTCTGTACTAAAACTAAATTTAGACATGCATTTACTAACAGATTTTACATATTCTTAGGTCCATATTTGTATAATAAACTCAATAAATTAATTGACATACACAATAAAAGTTATAAAAAATGCAGTATCATGATTTCGGAATATTTAGAGCAGCTCAATTACGCAGACACGGAGAATTTATTAGTAATTGTAAAATGAGTTACATATTATAGTTTTAATAACATTCCTTATATTTTTTTTATTTTATTTTGAAATGCACTTATACAATTATTTCAGGTTCCATTTATAAGAATATATTATGTATTATTAATGTCATAAAATAAAAAACATGTAAAGCGATAGCCTGAAACACAGGATTAACCTAGTTCAGGCAGGCTTATGTTATTCTAAGACAAGCTGACTTATTACTTTCTGTATTGTACCTTGACATCTTATTTTAAATAAACAATTTAATTTAATTTAATTAATTACGTATTACTCTTTTTTTTATTGAACTAAAAATCTAACATTAAGGATATAGGTAGCTAGGACACTATAACTTTCTGATTGTTCTACTTCTGTTGGGGACATCGAAATTTTCAGAACAGCAATTATACCGATAATACATTCATTAGTTTCTTATTTAATGAACTTACAACATATCTGATTATCAGTTTTATTTACAAGACAGAATATTAATTTCAATCACTTATGTTTAGGACAGGATGAACTCGATTTTCCGGGCTAGTTAAATGAAATATTAGGAAACAGAACACAGTACCTATACACACTATTAGAAACGTAAAGTAATATATGAAAATGTTAGCCACAAAAGAGTGGTGAGTAGAAACGCAGAGGGCTTTTACCTTTTATATTCAAAAGAAGAAAAAATATGAGGAATACCGATGTTGGGCGAAAATCAGTCGGCTCCTGTGGCTTCTACTTTGATCTTACGTACCATAGCATTAAAATTTACATATTTTTCCGTGTGTTCTCGTATCTATTTGCGTTGGCACTTTGATGTCCTTTTCAATGCGGTTCGTATTCAGCGGGAATCGATGTATGTTTGATAAAATTTTGTTTATGGTATGCAGTGGCGGGATAACCTTATTTATATTGGTTTGTTTTTGAGTCTTCTTGCTGTCATTGAAGATGGTGTTAAGTAGGTATAGTACATATTATTTATCAGTTCGTGGTGTCATGTGTCTTTATTCGCATTGTTATATATAATATTTAGGTACCTTTTGCGGTATGTTTAATAGTTATTGAACAAAGGGTGTTATGTTATAGAGGCTATACTGTGTGTTCTCCAAAATTTGTGGACAAGTGAAGCTAATAAAAAGATTTCGACGAATTGCGAACTACTCCTTTTATGAAGTCGGTTAGAATAGCATTAAATCTTTAAAATTATTCTTTATGTATAATAAATGTGCTCCATAAACGAAGTAGCGAGCAGAGCTGATCTGACTCTACAATAGAGATGTATTATTCGCGAATATGGTTTATTTTGCACGCTTGCACGTGGTCTGCAATATTACTCTTCTATGTTTCTTTTGAGAATCCATCAACAATTCAGTTTCAGCTGGTTTCTTACAATTTACCCATGATACCAGGGCTCCTATATTCTTCCGTCTGCGCTATGATTAGGAGACGGTATCATACAAACGAGGTTTGCTACAATACACGATGTAATTTGCGTAGTCTGCAGGCGCGACGCAATCAGACGCGGGTATTGTGAGCCAGTTGTGCCGACTGTGTTTTCCGAGGTTTATTTATATAAGCAAATATCTACTTCTATAATGAATATAAACTAAGTCAAGAGCGTACGTAAGCGAAAGCGAGTTATCTATGTATAGTAGTTTTCACAATCAAGTAGGATCGTTGTCTAAAGAATGCCGTTTTTCGATTTAATAAAAATGAATACAGAGAATAATCCTAAGGTACCATTGTTATTTTCTTCTGTCTACACTTATTTATAGGTTCGATAGTTTATCAACTACATTATATCTGGAAATTGGCATAGCGAGCAACACAGACGATTGTCTGCAGAACCTTTTAAGATCATACTACTATGATCTGAGAATACGAGAAAGCCTCTAAGTTATAACCAAGTGTGTAGTATGTTTCTAGATTAAATAAAACCCGGAGTTGGTATGGATACATTTATTCAACAATAGTGCAGATATCTATCTGTCTTTTCCTATGTCATTATCGTACCAAAAGATGATGATGTCCACTGCTGAACAAAAAGTCCTTTTACAAAGCCTGGTTACATACTGCTTTTGACGACCTCAACCAGGCTATCATTCCACCTTGAAGACCTTCTCTCGCTACGTTGCGTTGTCTTAAGTTCTATGTGTCTGTTATTAATTTCTTGTGCACGTCAACACTTGATTCTGGATTGATTAATAACAGTAATAATGTTTCATATCCGATCGTTAATGAGCTTAGATTTCCATATCTTATTAAGGCGTAATATTCATTAGCATAATTAATATAATCTGAACAATAAATTAATTAAGATTGTCAGTCTTTAGGTTTGAGACAAAAGTATGGGTAAATGAGCTTACATTTAAATTCACGTGAGCATTTTAAGGAGCACTTTAATCATAATCGTAAATTAATTAGGAATATTTTTTTAGTGCTTCGACCAAAGATTTGGCTTATATTATTGGATGGCGTAATAATCCTAAAAGGTTTCGTTCTGCTAATTGAAACGTGGTGGCGGGAAAGGGCTTAACGTACCTAACGCCATCTGACGGGTTCATTGGAGCAGATGCAGTCGATGCACTGATATTAAAAGGGGTAGGCAGTTTATGTTGTATGTAGCATACGGAATAAAGTTATTAGTCTAGGGGAAAGCTTTTCTAAGTCATAATTTCTGTTTTGTCGGTGTTAATTTTCCTTTAGAAGTTGAGAGATTAGCTTTTGACGAACCTAAAGTACGTGTTATGTCATTTCTCATCCCATATAATAATTCTTTGATTACACAGGCTTGTATTTGTTTTTAGTACATGTGCCAGCAAATAATTAAAAATCTTATCTTTAGTTTGTATCTTTAAGAATTTTAATTAATTTAAGGTTGTTTGTTTAATCTCTTATCTGAAACATGCCCGTAAATTTTTCACAAAATCTTGAAAATTATTAACTTGCTCATCATAATTCGCTCTAGTCATTTGAATATAATCAAAAGGTGATGCAAATTATTTGGAATCTCATTTCATGTTGCATCGAACCATAACATGGTGATACATTTCGATATAGTAAGTTACCCCCAAGAAAACAGAGTCCATTCTTGCACAATTCACTCATTAAAACAAAACTGCCAGAGGTTTCACACTAAGACAAATGTTTAATGAGGAGGCAGATTTTTGTTTAATTACGTTTGAAATAAATGCAAACCCACGTAATTTGCATAGTAGAAGCTTTATGTTGTTCGGGACTTCCTCTGATTGGAGCAAGTCTTTTGTTTTTCTAATCGACCTTTGTTCCTTCATCTATTTGTGAACAACCGTTGTGATTTATTTTGCATTCTGATTGCTAATTTTGAAAACCTTATCTAGCAATTATATACAAGTAGTCTGAACTAAATATTTATCTTATCTTGTTGTAACACAGGATTATTTTCAACAGCTGACAATATTTAAGCAAATTCCCACAAATCATTACAATAAACAATTTTACTTATGAAATTTCCCAACATCAATAGATAAATAATAATTAATAACACTGTCTATACTAAACTAGATACTCGAATTGAATTGCCTCAGTATATTTTGCTCCCTCAAAGCTTTCAACAACAATGAAACAGAATGGGTTTGAAAGACAACTTAATAGGGTTTTTAATAGGTTTCTGCCACACAATATAATAGACTACTTTTGCCCAGGGATTTCATTAGTTACATTTAATAATAATTGTGTTTTAAAAAAAATCCTTCAATTAATTAGTACCTGCATGCATTTAGTGTTTTAAAAGTGTTTTTGTATTCTTTGCCACACATTGTTGGAAAATAAAACCGTGTTAGTGTAGTGATAATGTGAAGGGTTTTTATAGAAAAACTCTTTTCACGTATTCCTTCATCAAACGGATCTTCCCATATATGATTGCGAAATTAGGTTTTGGAAAACTTGGTTTCGTATTTCCGTTCCATTTCAAACGTTATTGGAATTCTTTGATTGTATTCGGAGATGTTCCGTTGTATCTGATATATCTTACGATATTATTTTAATTGATTCCTTTAGTTAGTCTCGAGTTTAGTTACATCTCATAAATTGATTATATAGAACCAAAAAAATTTAACCTAAGCCATAAAAGGCTTCTATAATATTTCTTTAATAGCAATGTTTTGATGAATTAAATTCCGAGACTATATTAAAAAAATATTATAGTCTTTGTTAAACACAACGTAAACGTCAAATTTAATTGTTGTTCTAAAAGATTTATCCTCGTTCTTTGCGATCCATTATCTGGTAATGACTCTAATAATTCTTAGAAAGATTTCTCTCGTCACGCTTTCAGTGCGGACGGTGAGATGATGCATCTTGGATGTACACGCGATCTTTACTTATGCTTTCAGCACCATGATCAACATTAATTTCTAATGTTCACGAACCATGTTCTAGAAAACTGTAAAGTTACAAGGCTTTGCAGTTAAAACAAATTAAGTTTGCGATGCTATTGGAACATAAAGTATTGAAATTCGTGTATAGTCTTATTTTATAACTAGGAACCTAAGTGGGTACGTGTTTAGTAATGTTAAAATATTAATCACTATGTTATTTTACATAAAACGTTTATTTCAGATACCCTAGTAAATGCATGAAAATGATATTTACAATAAAAATATTAAAATTACACAAGCATCAAATTAATCACAGAATTTTGTTATTTACACGTAAATTGGCGGCAGGTAGCTTTTCATTGATGGCCCTGCACGTCCTAAAGGCGGCAAATTAATAGATTTCAGAGGCGGTGGACTTAAGTTTCTCCTTAGTCCATCTATATCTTCGTGATTTACATTCGCATAGTTATTATTTCTATGTAAAACTTTGTAATTTTTTATGACTCCACGTAACTCTTCCTGTTGTTCTACAGTCCGATAATTTCGGTTGTTATTGATATCCTCTCTGTCTTCTTCAGGGGTATAATAATGCATTTCATTATTTTGTTTGAAATTGTTAGATACTTGAATCGGTTTCATTTTAAGCTTATTTGATTCAAACTGATTTCTGGTTATGTAATTGAGTAATTCAGCTATGTCTATCGGCTTCTTCTTTGCTACTTTGATCTCATTCTGAGGCTTAGGCTGATATTGAACAAATTTAGGATGTTTCTTTATTCTAGTTTCAATCGGTTTAACTTGGAGATTGATTTTATTATTATTTTCTTCTTTTATGTTGTTGTTGCTCTGATGCTCATTTTTAATGTTCCTAAACATGTTTTTTAAGAAAACATTTTCTTCGAAAACGTTTTCGATGCTTGTTTCCGTTGTAGTTGTTACTTCAGGTTGTGGTTCAGTAAACTTAAATACTGGTTTGAACTCATCTTTATCATCAGGCACGATAAAATCACTGAATTTAAAATTATTAGCGATTGTTGAAGATTCTTTGATTTGAATTGTAGTAGTGGGTAATTCTTGTGTTACCGTCGTTATTGTTTCATTTTTAGGTTCATTTAAAGTTTGTTTAACGTTATGTTGTAAATTTTTATCATAAGTTAACGGTAAGACATTCAAGTCCATATTATCATAAACATTCGAAGAGACCGAATGCATTTTAGTTTTTCTAGATTCAAAATGATCATCATCATAGTTATATGTTTGCGTCACAGTTTGACTATGGGGAATAAATTCTTGTTGTGTAATAAGTTTTGGTCGAAAAGTTTGACTACCTTCATTTTGTAAATGTCGTAAATTTTCATTGGGGTTTGGCATATAGTTTGTGCTAGAATCATACTGGTTTTTATACCAGTCAGCTGAATGAGTTACAGGGAACACTTTTTCTGTTGAATAACCAGTCCTATCCTCATTGTTCACAATATTTTCAAATTTTGAATTATCTTTACGTAACTGCTCATTATTTCCAGATTTTGAGTTTTCATTATTATAGTAATGATTTTCTTTTATTTCTGAGTGATCAACGTTTTGAGATGGTTCAAAGTTTTCCCTCATGTTAGGTTCTAATTGTTGCGTGAGCATTTTGGTATATTGGTCTGGCGTCATATCATTAAAATTTATTACTATATCATCTGATGCTGCACCAAATGACCTTGAAATTGAATTTTTCTCCATATTATTATTGGCATTTGCATTAATGCCGTATTGCCACCTCCACAGTGCTTTATTATTCTCTTGATCGGATTCTTTCATGTTTGCTTCGTAATTTACTAACTGAGGCATTGCTGATTTCTCAGTTGTAAATATTCTACTTATTGTTTGTTGAGGGGTGTTCGCAGACGGATTGTGAGCACCCTGCGAAGCCAGAAAAGTTATTTGTGGGGAAATTGTTCCACTGCTTTGTTTATTTTGCATTTGATCTGTATAGTCAATAGACGTTTGAACCGGACTTTGTGAACTAGCTGCGGCTAACAAATTATTTTGTGTGTTAGATGCTTGAGAAAAACTATGCGAGAATGATTCAGGAGTTTTGCCTGTAAATAAACTGCTAAGTCGCGGTGGCGAGATAGCAAACTGATGTCGTTTTTCATTTTCATTCAACTGGTTTTCTTGTTGTTCCTCATTCCACGATTTTAAATGCGGTGGCTTTTTTGACTCTTCAGCCAAATTGTATTGAATTGCTCTACAAATAAAACAGTCGATAAATAATAAGAACCATGAGATGTCAAAGGTCTTCAGGTCAAACGCAAGACACCACTGACTTTTAGGAAGTTATGCGTATATATCAAATACTCAAACAGTGAAAGAAAATATCGTGAGAAAACCCGCATGCCTGTGAGATTTTCTCGATGGCATGTGAAGTCTTCTACCCCGCAGTAGGCTAGCGTAGCGGACAATAGCCTAATCCTTCTCATGCCCGTGCTCAGCAGTGGGACAATAATAGGTTGTTGATGATTGATGCCGTGGAAAGTATATAAAGCAAATAATAAGTGAATATAGAATATATTACATATTTAAATAATGGTAAAGTACAAACCTCTGAATAATTTCGGGAATCGGTGGTGCAACAGGTAAGTGATCCCCGCTCGCTCTGAAACCGTTTCCATCAGCAATATAGTGGACTGTGTACGTCTTTCCATTATCTCCAACATACGAATATGATCCTTCTACAACTTGTTCATCTTTACCAGGACCTGCATTTTCCATGCGACTATGTTGCACATAATGGGTCTGATCAGCACCTAAAGCCCTAAAATATATGAAATTGTTGTTACTATTACCACGAACACATAATCATACCAAGGGCTTAGTGAGAGATATATACAACTGTCCTAGGTATTTTTTTCATGAATTGATTTGATGATGAACAGTTTTTTAACAGCAATGGTGCTGTTAAAAAACTGTTCATTGTATCGTATGTTTTTGTACACAAAAAAAAAGAAAATAAAAGTAAAAAATCCTTTGAACTCGAAAAAATATCTTACACAGAAAGGAAGATGTGTGTTCTTAACTTACTCATAACTAAAACTTCCATCTAAATCCATCTCATTCGACAGACGTAGAATGGGTATTGCAGTTTCAGTTGTAGAAGATATGAAAACACCAGGTTGTGGCACATATTGAGCTCCTGGATAACTTGCTGCTTTTATCTGATCCATGTTGTGGTCTCTTTGAAAGTCGGATATTATAATACTTCTCTGTGCCATCGTTTGAGTAACGCCGTTTTGTGTTGAAGGTTCGGGCGTGTTGAATTGAAATGGCATTTTTGTATCTATTCTATCTATGGGATTTTGAAAATGTTTTGGTATCGGCCTCATTTCTCGTCTTTCTGCCTGCTGCATTGGCATTCTTTCAGTTCGGTTAAATTTGTTTTGTGAGTGATTTGGCAGAGGTGTTGCTGATTTGTCATCTTCATCGTCATCATCGTCCGCGATTTTTAGCGGTCGCAATGTCGATGATAGTATTATAGGAAATGGTGAAGGGTATCCTAACGGTGGTTTTGTAGCAGTTGCAGGAAGATATTGGAATGGCAACTTATTCATGCCATTCATTTGGAAGTACGGTATAGGAGTATGTGACTCCGGTGGTAGGTAAAGATTCTTCTCGGATGTAAATATCCCAGAATGTGATTGAAATTGTGGTGGAAAAGTAAAATGTTCATGAGCTTTACTGTCCACTGCTAAACTTGTTGTCAAAATTATTAGTAGTATCTGAAATAATAATAAATTATATTAATACACTCACGATTTCAAATCATCCATATAAAAAATCCTTTGACACTGTAACAGCACAAACACTTTTCACCTACCAGCTTCATTCTTCTTGAAGCTGTTTTTGTTTTAGGTAACAATTTTCACGTCACACTATAAGCACTTGTGGAAAACAGACTGGTAATGAAAATGAATTCCGCATATATTTATACGCACGCGAGATGTGTCCAGGCATTCGTGAAAGAGATCGTTGGACAACGTTTCTCTTCTTTGATGCACGTTTTTACACGTTTTTATTACGCGTCCGATACTGCATCAGCTCAGGTTGTAATTATAGTTAGGTACAAAGTAAAAGCTATTGAACGACGAGTGATTGGTAGTTTAGACGAAGGTTTATTGGGGTATGGGGTGCTAAAATTCATTATCTCCGAATTGTTGACTTGCTTTAAATATTACGAAATACTGTATGTGTATGTATTTTACATATATTATACTCTTATATCATTTATTGATTAACGGTAAAGACGGGTTTATAAGGTTCTCGTCATCCATTATGTCGCATCGTGTGTGAATCACATTTTATTCACAACGTTTCCGAAGGATGTAATACAAAAAGAACAAGTAAGTTATCGAGTTTAATTAATTAAAGGGATCAAAAAACCTTGAGACGGATACAAAGGGGCAGCGTTCGATAAATTGTACGATAAATTAAAGGTTTTTATGTGGTCAGCCCAAATTCGCAAAACGTAAAGTGATGCAAGTTCTGTAATGGTCAAAGTCGAGTCAACGGCCCAAAAAACCGGTTCAGAAGAATTTTGGTCAAAACCTACCACGGTTAAACTACCGGCTCAATACGTATTAAAATTTTGGGTTATTTTTTATCTCGTTAAACGTTATCTCTTGTTTTAAGGTACTGGTTTTTATTTGTTTAGTTAAGTTTTCATAAATACTTATTTTCTTTTGGAATTTAAATGCCTCTTGCACTTTGTATTATTGTATTTTTTATTTCTTAGTATAAAGTTTCTAATTGGATCCGCATATATATTTTTATGAAACGTTTATCTTTTGGTATCCTACAAATCCTTTCTGGTAGGCTATCTTTGCATAGAGTAGGTATGTCTTCGAATCTCAAATAAGACAGTACTAGTCTGATTAGATTTCACTAGGCTGAATTTAATTTTTTGATTATAAATTAAAAAGATTTTCCTACGTTGTCCATAAGATATTTAATTTTATTCCAACAGTTAATAAGTGACTCTTGTTATTAGTTTAACGTGTATCTAGTTTAGTAGTTTCAAGAAAAACTATTCAACCGTTTTAAGACAATCATCTCAGTTGGGCTTTTTATCTTTTAATTTTATTTCTATCTTTTATTCGTTTTAATGTTTTATTATCAGAAATTAAGTTATTTCAATATAATTTATAATATGTATAAAACTGATACACGTCCAGACAAACAGTGATCGAGGATACTATAAAGTTAGTATAATAATAACAACAAATTATATACAAAACTTATATATTTATTGATTACCAATACATCACATATCACTGGCTTTGAACATACAATACTATCACAAAACCTGTCATATACCTCGATCAGTGATCCAATTCACAATTCATAATCGTGACTAAGATCACTGACTCCAATCGATCGAATCGATTTACATTACTCGAGCGTTCAGAGGTAATATTATTCGTATATCTAGGAGCTAAGAGTCTCTGTACACTCAAATTCCGAAGAATTATCGACATATTATTTGATAATTAATATATTGATACAAAACATTATGAGAACTCTTGGGCTCATTATTTTTTACTGTCGCTGCGGGACACAGATTTCGTCTCATAATAGCAGTTTTTAAAACGATTATTGCCTCAAACATTCTTAACAAGAAAGTTCAGTTCTTACAACCAATTGCTCGAATTATTATTACCAAAAGTTTGAATGTACAGAAGACAATAATTGTCCGTTTTTCATACATAAATAAGTTCTAAGTAGTCGTTGTTTCTTAAAAAAAATACCACAGAATTTTATATGAACTATTCGTGAATTAAGAGTAATTATAAGCTTGCTGGGGATAGTAGTTTTGTTGGGAAGGATAGTAGATTTGTTGAGGAGGGTTATAAGTCGGTTTAGGAGGGTTGTAAATTTGTTGGGGGTTGTATGATGGTAGTTGAGGCTGATAAGTTGGCTTGTAGATCGGTTGCTGGGTAGGCACATACGATGGGTAGCTGGGAGCCTGAGTAGAAGCAGGAATCTGGGAGGGATAGTCATATTGAGGCTTGTATTTCTCAGCTTCCTTTTCCTTGTCGAGGGAACTGAAACAAAAATTTATGAATCAATGAAAGTTCGAAAGCCTTATTAAATAGAGTCCATATTAAATGGAGCGGCAAAACTTTTACATAATTATGTATGTATAATTATGAAATGCATTGAATGCTGTTATTTTTTTGTTTTGCTATATCTATTTATAATATTAGACTAAACATCTGTCATGTTATATGCTAATTTTTGGTTCAACGTGACAAGGAAGGCGGACAGTTGAACCTCTTAATGTTGCGTTGTTCGTATAATCAACTCTATTTGGTAGCATGTTGTTTGTTATTTGGTCATCTAACTGTACATTTGCCATGTTTAATTCGTTATTTAAATTGGCTACTGTCTTATTATATGTTCTACATGGTTTTGTAATTGAGACATGTCACTTTAAAAATATATACGACACTACCAAATGATTCAGTGACGACTGCTTCATAGTACGCGCATTTCTTGTAGCAATAAAACTTGAATACAGTTCTAATAATGTCAATAAATCTTACGTTTTGCCTCCGTTTGCATTAAAAATGAGAGAAAATGGTTGTTCTGCGCTAAGTTTTTTAGGTTAATATATAAAGAAATATATGCAAACATGTTTATATATTTGGACCTAGATCCAGTTTTAATCGAAACTGGTTTTATATTGACACAATTATGTGAGTATCACGCATACCTATAATAAATATTTTTATAATAAAAAACAAGAAATAGAAATAATTACGGTTACCTGAAGGCCATAAAACACTTTCATCTTTACGAAGAATTTCCTAAAACTTATGTTTGTTCCATATTGTTGTTATTTGTCGCCATTTGTTACGGGCTATGACAAACAACTTGAGACCATAATTCACTCAACAACACACCCTCTTGTTCAGGAAAATAAAGGCAGAGCAACGTACCGCGTCTTAAATAGCAATTCTAAAATTTAGATTCCAATGGAAATAATGATGTTTGCTAACGTTTTTCTCTAATCAGTATTTTTTAGTAACTATATTTTAGGTATGGACTTTTTGTTTTTATTGATTATTTATTTTTTAATTTACCTATAAAATTATAGGTAATACTATTATAATTTTTTCCCTGTTACAATATTTAAATAGGAAATAACTATTAAATTTCATTCTCTCTTAAATCGGTTACGGAAGTGAGACTATTCTGCTGAATTCGTCTCTGACAAATATTCTCCCACCAAGCATTAGTATGTTAACTATCTGTAGGTATTGTTCCGATTTGAGTATTTGAAACTTAACGAAACTTTCAGGTTGGAAAGTTGGTAGAATCTAAAGGCTGCAGATACGGTGGTATGATTAAAGGTAGTCGTAAAAGAATATTGATACTCACGCCTGGATAGCCGCAGGTACAGGGGGAGGGGTGGGTAAATGATCACCATACGCATGGTAGCCGGTGTAGTCCGCCCAGTAGGTGACGGTGTAGGTCTTGCCGTCAGCTCCCTTGTACGAGTACCAGCCCTTCTTCACGAGGCTCTCGTCTGTTTGCTTGGGGTCCGTGTAGTAACCTTCTTCACCAACGTGGGTACCATCAGCGATCTGGTACCTAGATAAAAAGCAGATGTTATAATATTTGATGATAACTAGAAGGCATTGAAAGCGGTTTGGGTTCCTGTGATCTGACATTCGTTCAAAACTTCAATTTGATGACGATTTAGTTGGTAAGAAGCTGTTTTGCAAAAATGCTCGAGAATTTTAGGCGCAACAAAGTTAGTTATTGCTTCATTAGGCAATTTTTTCTTAATATTTTTGTTATTCTAGTGATACAAATGTAACCAAAAGGAATCATACCAGGAAAACTTAGGTATTTTCATATGAATCATTAAATAAAGAAACCAAATAGGTATATGAAGTCAATATGGTGTCTTTTTGTTCCATGTGCTAGTTTTTTCAAGGCCTGCCACACCATAAAGATTGGCATCACTGCGGGATGTGCTTAGCAGTTTTTTATCCATACAACGTTGTTTAACCGAGTAGGTACCTAAATCACCATATGTAAGTAGGTTTATTTAGATGACGATAAAGGGACCGAAAACTAAAGTGGAATAATAGGTTGCACCGTTAATATATTCATAATAAGTTTTGCATTCTAGTTTACTAAAAATATATTTTATATATGAAAACAAAATTTAAGTATGGAGAAATAATAAACATTATTGGCCAATAAATTTTGATTGAATGGGACAACGGTACTCCTTTGAAAATATTCGGACATCTTTTCCTGCTGATGACGATAATTTAACAGTTATCATTATGGGGATCCGATCTTGTGTTACGTACAATTAGGGTCTTTTGGAGGTCTGAGGACCTGCACAGTTATGGGTGAGATGACCCTTGATTTTGTGTGAAACCCGTATGATGTCCGATGCACGACCGTTAGGGTCTGTGTCGAGAGATTTTTACATAATATGTGCATATTCAACTTATGACTGTCAAGGACAGTTGAATTTTTGTTTCTTATGTGTATTCTATATTATTAACATTGTGTGCAAAATAATTGCTGTTGCATGAGATTTTTTGAAAAGTAATTTGGTCATCGGTAGATTTTTTTTGAGATGAGTTATGTAGTTTTGAGACTGAAAAGAGTCTTAATCAATTAAAAATATCTTTCTCTAGTCTCAATCTGAATTTCATTTATTTTCTTTATCAAGATATAACTTTGCATTTTGTGTAATGATGCTAATTATACTCTATTAGTTTCTACTCAGGTTGTTATTTAATGTGAGTAATATATGTAGTTTTTTCGTAATAAGACTGATATTGCAATGGGACAAACTTAAAATTTCCTGAAACAAAAGGTCTAATTGTTTTATAATTAATTGAATATGTGGACTTCAGTCATCAGATAAAGAGGTAAAATATCACATGGTAGAACTTGGAGGGGACTAGCATACGAACGATGCAAATGAAAAAAAAAAAGGTTTCTCAGCCATGGAATTGGCTGAGAATGATGATGGAGTCTACTTACTCGTATTTGTAGTATCCGTTATCGCCATAGATCCTTTCATCCTTAATCACGGGTACAGGTGTGGTGGTGGTCGGAGGGTGATAGATAGGTGTGCTCCACTGAGGATGGGGATAATGGGGTACATAATAATCGTTCTGTACGTTCGAAGGCACATTAGTGTGGATCGGCTGGATCGGTTGGACTGGCTGGATCGGCTTTACGGGTTCCTTAGGTGGCAGCCAAACGTTTTGTGGAGGGTTTGCAGGCTGCACGTAGTTCGGGACGTTCCATTGAGGAGGCCTTTGGCTAGGAGGTATGTAGTTGCTATATGAGCTCGCGGCTGTGTGAAGATCTGCGCCCTCTTTTAAAAGTTCGAGTTTAGCGCTCGCTTCGGCTTCCGAGTCATCTACAATTCCTTCTAAATCTTTCTCCGTTTCGGCCAGTGAAAATGCCAAGATGGCGGCGAAAACCAGAAGCTGTGGGAAAATAGGCATTATTTAGTTTACAATAAGACAAGTATATAATACAATATTTTTTTTGTTGGTATGTTGGTTGTTTTTGTGACGAGAATAACGTTATTAAAGATATATAGTTAAGAATATAAATAGAAAGAATATAATTAATGTATGCTACGTTCATGTTTAACTTGGTTAATTAAGATTTTATAAGAGATAGTAACAACAATATAATAGTAATTATAACACTTGTTATATGTTTTTATATATTGTTATAGTGATCCGTGAATTCAGTTCACGGACCGCGAGTTCAAATATTGACAGGCTAATTAAACGAAGTGATTAATAACTCTTTTGTAAGAAATATTAAAGCAAAGTTATTCTTTTTGGTATTTTTTTTTATATTTTACTTTACGTTTTGTTATTCTATCAATGAAAATTGTAGAGTAAAAATAAGATTAATTGTGACTAATTGACATTGTGAGTAATAATTAGGATTGAATGAAAGAGAGAGAGTAATTCGAATTAATATGAATTATTTTTAATATAAGCACGTTATAATAATTGAAGATTCGAAAAAATATTAAATATTGCCCTGCATTGTGTTTACTATTTAAATATTATTTTTTAACCATTTAAATAATGCTTTAAAAAATTAAATAAAAAATATGGAGTACTCTAAAATGTACAGATGAGTACAAATGCTATTTAGTATTTTTGTCACTGATTCAATTTTTATATTTATTATTTTCACAGGCACTGACACAAAACTTAAATTCCAAGGACTCACCAGCTTCATGTCTGTGTCCTTACGATCCTCGTTCGATACTGTGGCTTCAAGGGGGCAGAACTACATTTTTATATGGTCCTGCGTCCTCTTGCGTTCGCACATCTCTGCGTCCGCGCACAATGACCTCGCTCTTAGATCATACATATGATTAATAAATTTTTGATTTTAGGTCTAACGAGGATTTATACGAATTTTATTCAATTTTTACCCTTATGTCAAGTGAGTAGAGCCGCAAATATTAAATTGCATTTACATTGTAAGTTTTTATGAGTAGTTTAGATATAGGTATTATACATTCAAGGACACAAATGTTTATGGAGGTACACACACTTATAAAAAATAGTAATTATTACCTATACAGATTATTTTGAATTGATATATTTTTTTTAGCGAGACAGTAGTATTTCGGATCTATTAATGAACTAAAGAAATGAATGGGCGTTCAAGTGCTTCATTCATAACTCGTAGTGGGCGCTGCTTACGTTTATTTACTTATTTACCTAGCATGTGGCCGAAACGGGGTGATGTAAATAGTTCTAATTGAATTTAAAGGCTAACACATGTGTGATTAAGTAATTTTTGTTTTGTGTTGCTTGTCATACGTTGATTGCTATAGTATTTAATTTTATTGTACCTATAGACTCAAAGGTGATTATTTACGGTTAAATTAAAATATACAAATAAATTGCTGATAGTGAACATTTAACGGAAACATAAAAAATGATTCCTTAAAAAAGTAATTTATTGAATCATGACAAATTAAACAAATTTGCTCTAAATATAATATTATTAATATCTTTGTTTCATCAAAAGGATAATAATCAGAGATAATTAACTTTTATGAATTCATAATTCACTTTAATTAACACCACTAACCCATTTATGTCATCTAGGATTATGTTTTTGCGTTCGCAGTTAAAAGTTTAGAGCTAAAAAAATAAACTTGTTACACTTTTTGTGACATTCAGTTAGTGGAAGTCTCAGTAATTGTCTTATGTTTAAACGGAATGTTTAACATACATTACAATTTAAATTCATCAAAGCTACCGACTGATGTACCTCACTGTACTTTATCTTCATGATATTTATGCATTTTTGACTTAATACGGAGCAATTCAAACGTGAACAGAATACTTAAGAAAAATCATACATATATACCTACGTATTACATTGTAGGTAGGTAATACAAACAGTCGTAGGTTTATAATAAGAATTTCGAAAATGGCGTCATGCTAAAAATCCAGAACAATAAAAAAGGACTTAGAAGGACGCGATCCTTTTAATAAGATTCATTACGCAAATTATGAATTTGCACAATAATGTTTGAGTGAATAGTACAATTAATATACCTACACGATACATCACTGCATTATTTTCATTGAATGAAGTTTCATAAAGTACAAGATTTTTTTCTCTGATATTGTGAATGCTTTTTACAGTTTTCACAAATTTGATGTGCACAGATATAAAACTGGAACAATTACCCGCATAAATGCAATAAAATTAACAACATACTTTTGTGTTGTTTTTTAAAAGTGACATACTCGGTAGTGTATTTAGTTACAGACAATATTATTGTAACGCAGTAATGCATTGCGGACGAAAATTTATTATATTAAATTGATTTCAATATAAATTAGATAGGCGATATGTAGCGAACGTACGTGAACATCCATTGCATCATTCATAATCTCTTTCTGTAAACAAAAACTAATCAGTCTTAGTCGAATCCTTACACTCACGTAATTATTAGGCATTGAAATAAACCTACTTTTTACGAATTTTATCGCGGTATACACCCCAGTCTGTCCGTGACCATGGATGCTGTAAAGGATCCAAAACGTCGGGTGAAAAATAATATCGTTATACCAAATATACAAATAAGTTGTGAAAAGGATGATGATGATAATGATGATACAGTCGGCTACGTGTACCTATATAATTATGTATGTTTTATTATCCTGGGTGCAATTAAT
Organism: Craniophora ligustri; assembly: GCA_905163465.1. Lineage (NCBI taxonomy): Eukaryota > Metazoa > Arthropoda > Insecta > Lepidoptera > Noctuidae > Craniophora > Craniophora ligustri. The sequence goes on from LR990970.1 coordinate 6,549,943, forward strand.
TTCGCTGCGAGTTATCGTATTTTTGAAATTTGCTTAAACAATTAAGTATGCAAAGGTTTTTAATATTTATTCAGCTAATTTAGGTTTTATGTTTAGACTCTCAGAGCTTTAAAGCACGTTTTCGGCGGTTGATCCTTAATGAATAAAGCTAAATATTCTACACTGAAAATCTCATATTAAATTACGAACCCAAATCATATATACTTGGGTATCCGTCTTAAAATATGGGGTTTAATGTTATTTATTTAACAAAACTTAGTTACGCATCTAAAAATTAAGTGTATTCTTTAATGGATTTCGCACTAAGTTACTAGCTGTAGGTGATCAAGTTTATAATAAAGAAGCTCGTTTAGTTTAAATAACGGCATTTGCTATGACCGTGATGTCATTTAAAGTTTTAAGCAACGCTACATTTTTTATGTCAAATATCACATATTTTAAACAAACCTCAATTATATTTTAAACATTTCTTACACTTGCGCGAATAATAGAAATAGAACTGCTTTTTACGGATTCAACCGCTATATAAATAATATCAATAAACCACATAGGTTTAGAGTTTTATTTCTTATAAACAAATAAGTGATAATCACCAAAAACCCGTAGGTATGAAATATCTTTTCGATATAAAGAGTTCCTTCACATAAACATTATGCGTAATAATTTCAGCAAGCTTAAGTATTAAGACGCAATAAAAATATAGATGATGACGTCACATATGAACATAAGTCGTATGAATTCATAAGATATAGCAACGTAGGGGAAAATATTTTATTAAGAAAATTCAGTAGAGCGCGTAGTGGGGTCGAAACAACTTGAAAGCTTTGTAAAAAATATAAGATTACGTTTTTAACATAAGTCGACCCAATATCATAAGCCTTTATTCGGTATACGGATCAAATTGGCGTGTAATTATTCGATCGATCACTGAGTTAATTGTGACCTATTATGGTACAAGCAAAGATTGTAACTTAGTTTTTTGGTAATTTAAATGCATTGCGTAGGATGGACGTTTTTCCCAAAAGATTTTGACCTTGGACACAATTAATTGAATATTTTGCACAACTGATTGAGCTTCCTAATGATCAAAATTATTGTTTTTAATAAAAATTCTTCACTCATAAATACATCTAAGTCGAAGCAACTTCACCCAAAATCGATTAAGCGATTAATTTGGTAACGATTTCCACTTTTGTTATTGACTGTTTTAAAAGCTCTATTAGGAGTCTATTTTCAGTCTCAATTAACCCTGCCTTTTTTAAACATAATAGTTGTAGTGTTGTTTATTCTATGTTATGTTAAAACATACATAAAATATAACATATATGTATGTTCTTAGGAAACTTTCGTTTTCCAGTCTCTGTTTGGAGACTGCTGACTGTTTCTCTTAATAAATTAGTATGATCTGAAATTTTCTTAATATTTTATTTTATCATAACTACAATGGTGATTAATATAAGAAAAGGTATCACTAATATACTAAGCTATTCGTAAAAAAATATTACTACTATAAATTGAAAAAACTATACATTTGATAATAATAAAAGTAACAGGCGCCTATTTTATGTATGGTTTTAAAGCAATGAACAAAACTCTCTGTCTTTATGATTATAGCGTTGGTGATAAAAATCCTTTCATACGTTTGGAAATTTACTTTAAACCAATAATTTGTCACATCCTTTTAATGTTTACGATGTGTTTTTACTAAAAAGCTGTTCAATTTTCGGTGTCACGGCACAGGTATAACCAACTAATGCTCCGTAATGAAGCACATAATTCGATTTTGTTTTATCTTCAACTTAAGTGGATTTATATCGTGACAATAAAACAACAGTCCGTAACTTAATATCAAGAATGAATACATCATTAATATTTAGGTTTTTGTTATGCTTTGTTTAAAGTGCAACGGAGTGAATTCAATTAATATAGTATTATATACGGGCACTTGTCTATGGACCATGAAAAAGTCCACAAAAACCGTTATATTAAACGATATTGTATCTAAGTGTCTTTCCTTACAGTCTCCTCTTATTAGCGTGGATTTACAGACTTCCATCCGATACAGGCCATCGAGAAAATTTCATGCATGCATTCTTCGTATGACCGGTCCTCGTGCCGACCCTTGGGAGAGACCTACGTCCAGCCGTGGACGTCTAAGGATGGATGCGATGACGATGATGTTATGATGAATTCTTCATCGTTTCAAATCGGTGAAAAAATCTTTTTTAAAGCATGCCAATAGGTATATGTATTTACATTAAAATCGCATTAAGTGTTTATCCTGTTATGATTGTATTGTAATGTAAATAAATAATTTTTACCGATATAAAACGATGAAATTAGTGCCTAGATTTCTATCTATTGTGCACAGTAAAGAATACACTCGTTCATTCTATTCATTCGCCATTTCCAAATACGATAATGTCTTCTGATACATTTGTATTATGTTAAGGCGACCAGAGATTTTACATATACTGTAATTTAGAAGATTATTGAACTCCCTCTGTCACATAAAATGTAGGATAGTTTTTGCGCCGTCTGTTTGAGTGTGAGTCATGCACGCCGAAACTGCGTTTGAAATTCGAGCTTTTAGTGAATAACATTGTTATTCACTGAATTGTTTATTTCTTGAATTTTCTTTATTAAATTTATTCGGACGCCAGATTATTATGTCTAGTTGTCAGCCGTTAGACTCCTAAAGGTGTCGGTAAATACCTAAAACTTTTCTCAATAATTAGGCTATATTATATATGTATGGATACAAAGTATGTTTGACAACTCGGTGGCGCAGTGGCTAAGCGATCGGCTTGCGCGTCACGGGTTGCGGGTTCGATACGTGCACGGAGCAAATATTTGTACGTTCTACAGGTAGCAATTCCGGGTCTGGGTGTTTGTGTATGTGAAAATATGTGTTTGTAAACGCACCCACGACACAGGAGAAAATCCTAGTGTGGGGCAACGTTTTTCCAAAAAAAACAGTTTACTGTATTAAAACTCCTTGTGCATAAGTTCAACAAAATCAATTATATTATATTTTTTAGATCGCTCGTAATTATGGCGTTTGCTAATTCTGGTGAGGTTTCCTTCCTCATCCTTCAAACTAATCGTCATTAAATGTAACAGATATAATTACATTATTGACTGACAATTTCCTTTGCAGGATTTAATATTTTAACTAAGTTTTTGTGATATTGTCGGTTGATGTCATCCAAACACTTTAAGGAGGTTAAGGTAAGGTGAATCAGAAGAATATTTTTTTTTTATGGACCAATTTACGCAGTTAATCCTTGATTCATAAATAAATGAATAAATAATTGCATTTGCATTTTACCTAACATCAGTATTTAGTATTTCATTGCGTTTCATTGTGTAAGATGAAAATAGTGAATATATTTTATGGGCGTACTCAGTTAAAGCAAGTTTTAATTATACCATTATCATTACTACATTTAATTAAATAAACATTGAAATACCCTTTATTTAATCAGAAAATAAACTTTCCAATAAATATTGAAGTTTTAAAATACAATATTTTAATATCTGCTGCATATGTACTTAAAAAGGATCATTCACCCTAATGTTGTCAGAAATATCTGGCGTACTTATGTATATAAATAAATACATACGTTCTATTTCCTAAAAATTGCACTGAAAATGCTGTCATGGCTTTTACCTCACTTTTAGATTTTCTAACACAATAACTACAGATATATAAAAAATATTGAATAAATATGCAAGTTATTATTGTTGTTGCATGTAATACCGACGACGTAGAAAGTGGTAAAGGAAAATAATAACATTTTTATATAAAATAAGGTCAACAATGTTATTTGCCGGGAATTTTGAGTGAGTTTTTGTTTCTTGCTAAATGCTTCTACTTGGATGGCATAGGATGTTATGATTCAATTGTCAAGGTTGTAAAATGACACAGCGTTGGTTTCAACAGGATGGTGAATGACGTTTATTGCGCCCCATATTTTGAAATTTACTTTTAAAGATTCTTTGATTTTTCATGCGTCAGGTTTGGCTTACACCTTCTTGGATGACGTATTTTTGTGTTGGTTTGTTTACCTTTGTTTTTCAATTATTATTAATCATCACTGCCTTATTTACAGTCCCATTACTGATCTTGTCTTAGAATTGTAAGGTGTTAGAATTATAGCCAATTGTGATACGCTAATAAAAAATACTAATAAATAAATAATTATTATCAGGCGGGTTGGAAGACTTCACACAACGTAGACCGAATGCTTGAATTCCTCGTTAAACATATTTTCCTTATCTGTTATAATTATTAATAGTGATAAAGAATTATTAATATGCACAAGATTTCGGAAAGATATTTTAAGGCTATTTATTTTATTCATAAATGGCAGACGTAGGTGTATCCTCACAATGTTTTCCTTTAACGTTTGTGTATACGTAATATGTGGAAAAAATAAACAATTATGTCTAGGTTTCAATTTGTTGCAATCAAATTTCATCGCTCAGACTAGACTATTTGAGGTTCGAGAAATATATCCTTACAGAAATTTAAGGAATATCTACTAACTTGGGAATAATCATTAAATTCCATTTGCATCTGCAGTATAAGACTCCTAATGCTAAATAATCGCTCCAATAAACAATTTCATAATAAATTCACGTTAAATAAGAGGTTCACAGAATTATAATTCTTGTAACCATAACAAATGACTGTACACGAGTAAAATTTACTTTATCTCTGAAAGACTGTTATTAATATGCCTCTAATATGCATGATTTTAATATTTCAAATACGAATATAATAAATGATTCGAGTCATATGAATGTGCCTGTGGGGTCCCCCAAAATAATATGATTGAATTTTATAAATCTTCGCTCAGATAAGTACAAGCCTTTGTAATTTGTTTGTCTTATTGCTTTTTATATACACGGGTTTTTATTTGTTACGGTGATAACATTACTTATATACTTTTAGAGAATGCTTTGAGTATGTGAGATAATGTTATTGGCTTAGTATTTTTTTTTACAAGAGAGCATTTATTGTTCTGTCTCACAGAAACTAGTATCTGACTTCGTTGTTGAATTTGATAGCTCTGTCTAGCAAATCGTAATGAGATGAGACGACTTATTTCCCGTAAATGACAAAGACTTAAAACTAATTTGAAAGCTCTAAATATTTTCTGCCCTCTTTTAACAATGGTTGTTAAAATGAGATGTATCACCACAATTGTCTCAACGTATAAAGTTCCCGCTATCTGTTTGTTCTAGTTTTATACACTCAAACTCAAGTCAGCTCAGTTATGGCAGATAGAACTTTCACTTGTTGGCAGCTGGTAGAAATCTAGTAGTAAGCTTTTTCCTCTATATAACTCCTTAATGTTTAAATTAATAGGCCTGTTACGGTATTTCATAATATATGACATGTAAATAATGTTTTTGTAAGGAAATGCGATGAAATAACGGTGAAAAAGGGTTTTGTCTTAGTGCAGAAGATGTTCACATACAAATATGAATTCCAAATACCTAAATGAGCGTCCATTATATTTTGACCTTTAGAAGCGGCGCTGCTTGTTCACGTTCACGTCAAAAACTTGTCGTATTCAATATATTTATATAAAATTTTATATTTTGCCATATGTCGAGAAAAACTGGACATTTGTATTTGAAGTAAATTCGTAATACTTCGCTGACAGAGCGGGCTCCCGTTTCTGGTAAATAATCCTTTATGGGTGTTAAGTTTCTTTGTTTTGCGATACCGTAATCTCGGCATAAGGTTTGATGTCAGTAATTTAAGATTTTACCAAGAAAAATACGTGTAGGTACTGTATAATTATTTATGTTGCATCAATGATATAAAAAACTATAGATACGTTACCCGCCCTCTAAAATGGCAACAAGAAATCAAGGCAATTGCCGGGATCGCGCTTAGTGACGCACCAACCAGCGTTGCGAGGGTACGTTCCGTAAAAATAATTCGTGCTTAATAGTTTTATACTTCCTGAGAACAACATGCCTTAATGTGTTTACAAATTATACTACAACAGTGAAAGATAAAAATGTGTTTTTCCCTTTCTTTGCAAAAATTAGTCGCTGTCGCCATTTTTCATAGCCGTAATGTTCGTGCATGACGTGTCTGTATAATAATATGTCATTGTGTTGCATTGATTATTGAAACAAATTCTTTGTGCGCTAGCCGCTAAAATTAGCAAGTAGCTAAAATCAAAACTTTCGTTTTATGTAGAAATATAAATGGTAAATAGAAGAAAGAAAGAAAGAAAGAAAGAAAATTTATTCTGACAATCACAAAACAAGGCAAGACACAAACAATTAATTTTGGTACCTAGTTCTAAAATTAACCAAGTGTGCGATGTCAGAAAAGGTCCCTATCTCAGCACTATGCTGCAGCAAGCAATTTAGCTGCAGCGCTGATATTCTGATAGGGCCCGCTGATGTGGTCTGGGACAGTCAGTATAGTAAAATAAAATAATATAAAACAATATAAAGAACCATGCCATCGCGATACAAGTGCACTGGTGTAGAGAGTAACTGTAGAAAAAATGTATATTGTAATTACTTAGATATATAACAAATAAAATGAAATACCTATTTAGAGTGCATAATCTGTGCCGCTTCCGCAACGACTCATCCGCAATACATATCATGAATTAATTTACGTGATGTAGGTATATCGTGTGACAGTGGTTGAAACAACAAAAGTTGTCGGTTCTCAAAAAGTGACGGGATCAGACTGACCCAATGAAGGAGTTGGCTGATACCTACTATACTTACGTTATTTGTCATTAACTACTTAATCCCTAAATTAATACATTTGTACAGCTTATGAATAAAGCGTTATTACTTATTATAGCTATACAGACATTCCAACAGATTTTATCTTAGATCCGGCTCCGATACGGACCTATAAATACTTTTCCTCCTTTCAGTTGCCGTGCTAATCAAAAGCTTTCGTAAAACACACAACTTTTTTGCAAACAAAACAAAAGTTAGTCCCCGACTCCCAGGGGTTTGTCTCTTTCCTTTTGCTAATTTTCATTCCTTGGTAATGACGTCAGCAGCGCAAGAAATTCAAAGTGTAATTTTTTCGTCAAATCAATAAATAATCAATCCCTTTCCTTAAGCGATATGTAATAAAGTGCGCCCACGTTTGTGGTCAAGCGTCGATAACTTTTACCAAGTGTCAGCAAACGTTTTGATATATTGTTTCACGAACATGTTCGAGAACAGTTCTTTCGACAAGTTCGAAAACACAATAAATCTAAACTCTTGTTATAAAAACTAAGAATACTCAGAAAATTTTGTGCTGTGGACTTGTAAAATACCATTAACCTGGAAAAAGTTGCAGATGTTTACCTGCATATTAACATAATATTGGTAGTGGTTGTAAATTAATCAATAAAACATGTGTCAAATCACGAAATTCTATTGACTATTTATACAATTCGAAATGAAATAAATACATTTTGCATGACAGGTAAAATTAATAGACTGTTTAATTTAATATTGCTCGGTGTACGTTTAATACATTTTCATATCAAGTTAACATTAAATCATTACGTTACAAAAGTATTTTTTGCAAACTTTTATTTATTTATAAAATGTTCATTAGGCGTATCGTTCAGTGTGAATGATGAATTCACTTAGATAAGTAAGTAACAGTTCGTAAATTCGTAAACCTGTCGTCGGTCCAATCAGAATTCAATTAGGTATATACATCTTCGTGAAGAATGTTTCCTTTAAATTTATGGCTTGTTCCACTATTATATGTTGTTATTTTAAATATACATTAGTTGTACATTGTTTTTTTGTGTATTCATCATGTATTTTTAACTAAATGTTGAATTTGAATATGTTCATATTTAAATAATTATGTGTACGAATACGGGTATGCATTTTGAATTTGTTTTGGTGAATTACGGTGTATCTACATATTCTACATGGTTGAATTTGAATTTAGAAACAAGTATTTTCCTTTAAATTAATTGCCTACCGATTTATTTTACTACGAGGTATTCGTTTTTAAATATACATACATTCATTTTAGATTGTTTTTTTTGACGTCGGGTCTTTTTAACTGAATATTGAATTTGAATATGTTCATATTTAAATATTCATATCAACGATACGTGTGTGAGATGTTCATATCAATGATACGATGAGTTTTTAATTGTTTTTGGTAAACCAATCACAACAAAGTATAAATTATGAACATAAAATATATGGTTCTTTTCGAATGTTTTAATATTTATTACCTATGCTTTATATTTTACTTTTATTATGTATATAACAAAAATAATACTATGCTCAAATAAATCAAGGCGTGTACGCTACAAAAGGTGAGTCATATGTGATTCTCTGAGTTGACTCAAACAAGGTTTATCAGTATCATCTACGTCCAGTCAACGACCACTACTGACAATAAGATTCTAGTAGATCAAAGTACTTACTTTGTTGATTTACGAGATGTTGTACTAATTATTGGAAATTGTTTTATTAATAGTAAAAAAAGGTTATTCGGGAGATATGGAAGTATGTAGAATTGTACATGTATTTACCATCTTGAATAATAGCTACTCATAATTAAAGTTTGTCTTTTTTTCGACGCTTTACAAATTTTTACAGTTACCTACGCAAATACTGGACTAGCCGTACATATACTATCATTACGCCGCCGCAATGAAATCTTTAACAAGCAGTTTTACTTAAAAATCGTTGAATCGGTTTTTGCCGCAATGTTCCATAAAATTTATTTTTTATTTTTTATAAGAAGTTGAGTTTTATCATCACTACATTACGTATGCTACTGGTGCTTATGTCTTTGCATCAGTTTAGATTATTCGGTAGAAAATACTTAAATTACAGTAGAATTAAAATCATCAAATAATATATTACCCTACTTCCCATAGCCTAAAAAAACCGGTTAACCCATTCACCGTTGCTATTTTGACCTAGTCATATCGTGATGTCATTATAATCTGCATATTTGTTTAGAAAAGCCAGCGCCCCGTGTCGATGAGAGTATTATTTAAATAGGCTGTGGTGTCGAGACAGCCTCGAGTGTGTGGACGTTTGTCTGGGCTTGGCTGTTGCTATGTGTGTCCGCTGCGTATATTTACGTGTCAATATTTACTAGTTTCCGTTGGCTTTGAATAGTTTCCGAATTCTGAACGATGTTCCGATGTTTTGCTTCTGACTTAGCGCTACTCTATATTTTACGGTTGTGTTTTATTTGATTTTTTGATTAAGATAATATCTTATGTATATTTGTTTGAAATACCTACTTAACAACATGAAATAGAAAAAAATGCCTATATTTTCTTGTAACACATCTCGATAGATATCGTTATAAACGAGAACTTTCTCTTAATTTTGATCAAAATTATGTTACCTCATCATAATCCCTCGAAAATGCCAAAAATTCCTCAACCCCATAAAACTTAAGTGGGGAACTCGCTCAATTAATCCAATATCTACAATTCCTGGTTACATTATTAAGGCGTTCCAGGAACTGGCACCTCGTAAATCCCTAAGGATCATTTCGTAATTGAGTTTGGCAAAGGAACCACCGGCGACACGTCGAAACCTACCAGGATAACAAAAATATGGGGGTTGAGTCACATCGTGATTTATATTTAGCGTCGTCAGTGATAATTTCTTTTAATTGTGGTTAGTTCGGGCTGCGGTTTGCGGTGAGCTCTTAGGTGGCTGCATCGATTAATCCTTTATAATTAAGTTTAGATTCTGGTTGAGTTCAATTGCAAAAGATAAATCGACGGTTTGTTTGGTCGATTAGCTTCTGTACAATTTCGATTCATGCACGACACGGATTTTTTCATAACAAAAAAAAGTTTAGTTATTTTAAGTCTTATTCGAGATAAATGTATTTTTGATGAAACGACGAATTAAATGTATTAAAAAAAATGTTTCTTAATTCTTCAAGATAAAAAAAAAATCCTAATGAGTACAGAGTACACATTAGGAACTGTTGTGACTATTAATTAAAAATAATATCCGCTTTCGAAAGGTTATTGGTAAAGATAAGATATCATTAACATTCTTTGAGCCGTCACAACGTACTTAATATCCCTTCGTGAATAATACAAACGGATCGTTTAATATTCACATATTTAAACTTAACGGTCGACCTTAAGCTGGGATAATATTTTCGCCAATCTCGTTTGAGTTCCTGCGCTAAAATTTTTACTGACATTACAAGGGCTGGCAGCATGAATGATATCTCTTTTGAAATGAGTCGATGACCTATTTTTTGTCCTACCGTGTTATTCTAAAACCAGTTCATGGGATTTCCAGGAATAGCGTAATATTTTTGGCAAACAACCGAAATACATCCTCACGTTTTAAAATTGTGGCGTGTTTTGTAACTGGTTTTGTGTGTTAGTGACCCCTGCATGGTGATTCAGACCGTGTGTTTACCTTAACTCGACAATTTCAGGGTTAAGTTGAGATTATCTTTGATTAATACGTTTTAGATAACACCTAATTTATTTTTTATATGACATATCACTTCTAATTGGGTGAATCTCCTGTTATGAGAGTTCGTTAAACTTTATTTTTAGTGAAATAAGGTAAAATGTTATGTGTTAGAAATATGTATCTTTTTGTTAGTGCTCTAGTCTCAAATCTTAAGGATTCGGAATGTCGGAAATAAAATAATATCTTCATATTATGGCGGTAAAATCCGTAGAACGTAGTTTTATTTCAACGACATTCCTAACATTTTATTCCATTTGGGGATATAAGGATTTGGGACTTCCCTAAGAGTAATTTTTTCAATTAGTATCAACCTAACCTGACCTCACCACAAAAAATTAAGACAATGATCATTAAAGATTTCTCATTGCATCCTTATTCTTTTGAATTACCTATATCAACTATTGCATTATTTATAGATAGATACGAGTGCTTCTTGACTAATCATATAATTAAAATAAACACTATCGTCACGATCTTATTCCCCCTTGTCTTTTCTACTGTAGGAAGACCAGAGGCAAGCAACATTGATTCGTGTGAACATGCCTAAAACCCGCTTTAAGTCCACTTTCATCATACCGTTGAAACTTCCCGAGTGGGTCTTCCCCGATGGGTGTCTTTAAATCTAGAGTGAATAAGCTTATTCTAAGTATCACACTCATGCACTGTTGGTTAACATCAGGAACAGGAGATCAAATAAAAAAAATGTAATATACCTATCTACACCGCTTGGCATTGACACATATAAATTACAGAAATTGAATAGGTAATATAATTATAGACCACTTAACTTGTGTAAATATTATTTAATACAACAGGACCAAAACTAACAACAGCAACTTTCATATTTATGTGAAAGGAAAAGAAAAACAAATTAAAAAAACTAATTATGCAGGCATACTAAAAAACCCAAAATCCAGAGACACGGTCGCAAATAATCCAAATATAAGGAAAAACATAAAAAATGATATAAAAAAGCAAAGCGAAATGGTCGTGTAAATGAGGGAATGATTCCACAGCAAGCACACAAGGTCATGTAAGGGCGATGAACTCAGGGGTCGAAAATATTATAAGTGCAATAATGTCAAGTGTCAATTGACATTATTGTCTTAATCGTCTTCATGATATTAAGAATACAGGATCATGTTAAATGTGTAACCTGTAATACGAGTATTACTTAATTTAATATCAATTTTGTGATATGGTAGCTATTTTTTAGAGCCTGATGGTGTCACCAGAGGACTGTGAAGTCAAAAATCCTAAGTTCGATCCTGGATCCTGTACGCACGTAACTTCGATAAATCAGTGGTGCGTTCTAATGACTTCTCGAGCATCGTGTAGAAACCTGCATGGTGGAGAAACCTGCATGCCTGAGAGATTTTGCCATCTCAAGTCTGCCACTTCACTCTAGGCTAGCCTGGTGGACTATAGCCTAATCTCTCAAATGAGAGGAGACCCGTGCCCAGCAGTGGGACACTAATTAGGTTGATCGTGATGTTATATTTTAGTACTGATTGGTTTAGAATCTTTCTTAATATTATCTTTAGGGAAGGTATTGAATGTAAAAGTAACCTTTTGTCGAATACTTAAGGCTTAATTGATGTCCACTCAGATATTACTAATTCAGGGTAATTTATTCAGTTCTAAATTTAATTTTGCGTGTGTCGTAGGCTGTCTTTCCAACAATAAATTCTAGTGTAGGCTGTAACAACTCCTTAACTTTAAATTGATGTTTCGATAATTGGATGTTCGATACCATATGGGCTAGAACCAATCAATCCGATGTGATAATATACATATAATAGGGGGGATATGCAAATATTTTTTTTGTAGTAATAATGATTTAGTTTTTAATCCTTGTTATATTCTTTTGTTGTGTTACATAAAGTGAAGCATTTGTAAATCAATTCCATCGTCAAGTTGATTATTTTGAATAAATTAATGACTGTTATATGCATGTGTAGACTTACCTAAGATAGGTATGATAGTCAGTGGAAAGAGGCGGAGAAACTTCTGCCTAGTGATGTGAAGAAATAAAGTAATTTGAAGAACATTTTAAGTCAGGATTTTAACAAGTATGCAGACTAGGCCTACTGATATTACTCGAATTTCTACATATTTAAGGTCTAATATATGCATAAGGACACCTGAAACAATGTCTTTCTACTACATCATATTATTTATAAATAGACTAAATGCTGCAAATTTCTAGTTCCTATGTTCTTATACGATAATGTCACACAAAGTTTTTAACTGTATTGTTAGTTCTATAAAAACGTGGTTTACTTTGTAACGGTTTAGTTTACCGCTTCCAGCCCTGACGTCTTCCTGTACATTTGCATATACTAAATGTAGGCTAGCGTTACGTATGCCTTCATGCATGAATCTGCTAGTATTAGTAGGTGACACTATAACCGTGAATACTAGAACCTTCTTATGGTTGTGAACAAATTAAGCTTAAGACATCGAGTAATTTTACAAGTTGACGTGATAATTCATATTCTAGGTTTATGAAACTAAAAAAAAGCCAAACTGATCGACGATTTACTAATTTTTGAATAAAATTTAACCTTTGAGAAATTCATAAAAACCCAATAACACGATTTGCTTGACTTGGAAATCGGAATCAGGACAATATCTGATATATAGGAATATAATACATACAAAGCAAATTGAAATGCAAACTTAACTAATACAGGTCACGAGAGGTACATTAAGAGAAATATTAAAACAAGAGATACAAATAACACTCTCGTCCGAAATAAGCGAATTAAGGCATGAAATCACCGAAATACGACTAGAGCTAACCAACCAAATTGCAACAATCACAAAAACTATAAATGAAAAGCTCGGAGATTACACCAAGGTAGTAGAAGCAAAAGATCGCGAGATAATATCTCTCAAGTCCTCAGTTATTCAATTGCAGCAACAAATTGCTGAACGTGACCAATCCATGATAAGTAATGAGCTGGAAATAATCGGCATCCCGGAACAAGTTAATGAAAATCTCACCCATATTGTTCTGTTGACTGCAAAAAAAGTAGGTGTCGAACTAACCGAATCAGATGTAGATCACATAACCCGAGCAGGGCCTAAGCATCCAACCGGCAAAGAAATAACAACAATACCCAATGATAAAAGGTCACGTCCTATCGTGGTGAAGCTACTACGTCGTCAAAAACGAAATGAACTTGTTAAGGCAGCAAAGACCCGGCGCAATATTACTACTGAGAATATTGTATCCAATTTACCACAAAAACTCTATATCAATGAACGATTAACCAAAGTGAACCGGTATTTATTTCGTGAAGCGAGACTTAGAGCGGCCAAACACGGATACAGATTTTGCTGGGTGCGCAACGGCTTTGTTTTTATTAAGAAAGCTGAAGGAATGCCCGCCATACGTATACAATCTCTTGAAGACCTGGACCAGAAGCTGGGACCAACTCAAGCCGACGTACATGCCCACAACTAAACCATCTAAATACTTACGTCTGAATGCATATACCGGTACTAATATTACTATTATACGGATCACAACAATACCCACACAACATACACACACATACACTACATCAAATCTAAAATACAACAAAAAAAACATATATAAAATGTCGCATAATCATTATTTACTCACACAGACCACAGAGCTCTCAAGAAATGACAACAGTACTAAAGAAAGAAAAACTCAAATACAACTTACCTTTCAGTTACCTAACTATAATAATGCTTGACCTTAGTGAAGACATAGATAAAACGTTTACCATTAACTGTCATACTCTTGAGAGTCTTGAGGATTGTTGCGATATGTTGCCACAACATGATGTCAGTTTTAAAGTTTTAACTTTTAATATCAGAAGTCTCCACCGTAACATTGACGGATTCCTTGTCGCATTGAAACGTTTGAAATATTACCCAGATGTAGTGATATTGTCTGAGTGCTGGCTCACCGATAACTCAATTATACCCCAGATTCCGGGTTATAAATCATTTTATACTAAAAATTATATAAACAAGTGTGGTGGCGTTACAGCTTATGTGAAGGACATATGGAGCTCAGCTACGGCTGAAGAACCACTCTGTAGCGAATGTAACTGTCTCAAGCTTAGCATAAACGATCACACAACAATCATAGGTATTTACAGATCCCCCTCATTTAAGAGCACGGATATCTTTATTACATTTTTAGACAACACTCTGAAAGAGTTTAATAACCATCACACTGTCATAGTAGCAGGAGACATCAATTTAGATATTTGCTGTGACACTCTAAGTGACCAATGCTCTGATTACCTCTGTCTCTTAGCAAGTCATCACCTTCTGCCCGCTATTAATGTACCCACTAGGGGCTCGGCTTGCTTAGATCATATTTTCATAAAAAACCCAACTTCTGCGGTGGGAGTGGTGTGTAGCGCAGGTATAACTGATCACGATATCTGCCTGTTAAGCACATCTCTAAATAAAAAACCCAAGCGCATATCTGAAAGGGGACGTTTCATCAGTAAGATTGATGTACATGCGGTAACGAATGCTCTGAAAGCGATTGACTGGTCTTATATGACGAGCATAAAAGACGCTGACGAAGCAGCCTCAAAATTCAGCATCACACTGGAAAAAATTGTCCAAGAAAACACGACTTTTAAGGCGGTTAAACGCTCCCAACGTTCTCTAAAACCCTGGATCACCCCTGGATTAATAAGATGCCAAAAAAATCGAGATCGACTTCACCGTGAAGCTAGGAAAAATCCCCATGACCCACTATGCCAAGTGATATACAAGAGATATCGCAATTTTCTCTATAATCTACAAAATAGATTAAAAACCGACTATGAAAATAAAAAAATACAAGAAAACAAAAACTGCCCCAAAAAGCTCTGGAAAACACTAAAAAACATCTGCAATATCCCAAACAATCGTTCAGACGCAGTCGAGCTAACTACAATTCAAGCTGACCCCATGATATCACTCAGCTGCTGTAATGAATATTTTTCAAATATCGGTAGAAGGTTGGCCAATGAAACACTATGCAAGCTTAACACATCTGAAGCCTCCCTAGCTACAGACTACAGAACAAATAATTCTCCCATTGACTCCATTTTCCTGCAGCCTACAGATCACTTTGAAGTCAACAAGCTTATCGATAACATGAAAAATGATAGTTCCCCTGGTCTAGACGGATTTACCCCGATCTTAATTAAAACAATCATAAATACGATTTTGGAACCACTAACACATGTATTTAACATAAGTCTAGCTGCAGGAGTCTTTCCTCAGTGCTGGAAGCTAGCAGTCGTCACTCCCATCCATAAAGACGAAGACAAAAAAAGCCCTAGCAACTATAGACCCATTTCCTTGCTTAGTATCTTCTCTAAGCTGCTAGAAAAAATAGTAAATAAGCGTCTCACCTCTTTTTTAGATAAAAATAATCTCCTATCAGATAAACAGTTTGGATTCAGGGCCAGCAAATCAACGGAGGACGCAGTTGTCCTACTGACGGACACAGTGTCTAAATCTCTCGATAGGAACGAATGCTGCGTAGGTATTTTCCTCGATCTCGCCAAAGCGTTCGATACTGTGTCTGTCCCCATACTACTGCGCAAACTCGAAGGGAAAGGAGTAAGAGGACTAGCATTGGAATGGTTCCGCAGCTACCTTACTAATCGCAGCCAGCGAGTAAAAGTAGGAGAGCACATTAGCGAGCCGCTCCCCATAAGCGTCGGGGTACCACAAGGAAGCGTCTTAGCAGCTACACTATTTTCCATATACATTAATGACATTCTAGAACTACCCTTGTCCAGTGGTTCTGAAGTAGTATGTTACGCAGATGATACAGCAGTGATTTTCAAAAATCGCTCATGGGTTAGTGCATTTAAGGCCGCTGAAACAGATATGGCAAGTATCGCCAAATGGCTCGATAGAAACTTGTTAACACTCAACGTAAAAAAAACCAAGTATGTGGCCTTTCACAAAACTCTTGCATCCAGGCCTATGTTTCTACCACCAATCAAAATCCATACTTGCGATCTGACCCACACCTTACACTGTAGCTGTAATACGATTAGTAACATAAATTGTATTAGGTACCTAGGGGTTTTACTTGACGAAAATTTAACATTTAAAAAACATATATCTAATCTATCGGGAAGAGTAAGAAAAACCATATATATTCTCAAATCACTATGCCAAAGTGCTACTAAAAACATATTATTAATGGTACCCTACTACATTACTGCATCCTGGCTTGGGGAGGAGCGATTAAAACTAAAATGATTGAGTTAGAAAGGGCTCAGCGGGCAGTCCTGAAGGTAATGCTGAAAAAACCTTACAGATTTCCCACAGACGATTTATACTCAGAATGCAAAGTTCTTAGAGTACGCCAAATATACATCCTAAAAGCAGCAATGGCGATGCAC
The DNA here is from genome assembly GCA_905163465.1 of Craniophora ligustri. Classification (NCBI taxonomy): domain Eukaryota; kingdom Metazoa; phylum Arthropoda; class Insecta; order Lepidoptera; family Noctuidae; genus Craniophora; species Craniophora ligustri. The sequence continues at coordinate 6,566,850 of LR990970.1, forward strand.
AAGAAAACTATAGGTTCTACTGAGCATTCTCACATAACCAACCGTCGCGTCTTTCGGGTCCCCGTTCCTGCTATAAAGACGACTTTCATTAAACGCCTTCCCACTTTTCTTCTCCCACACATCTACAACAAAGTATGCCACACTCTAAAAGAAATCATAAACCTACCTACGAGTAAATTCAAAAGTACATTAAAAAGCTGGTTCAGGAATCATTCATATATTGAAACTGAGAATATAATTTTAACTATTAGCTGACACTCAATTTCAGAACACACACATACGCACACACACACGCACACAGACGCGCACACGCACACACAAACACACACACACACACAAACGCACTTAAATTCATATATATATTTATATAATTGACACACAGACTAACACGGACAAAACATAGCTTACCTTGTTATTTCAGTCACCGATTTCTTTTTTGCGTTCACTTCTAATAATTGTAACTGAACTTAATTTAATGTAATTTTAATTTAATTTACTTTAATTTTTTGCGACTTGCCTATAATGTCTACGGAGTCCATAATACAACAATGTTAAAATAGGAATTGTTAAACTTTGTTGGTATCTGCGATACAAGCCTCGAGCTTAGTGCAGTAACCACCGCAAAACCATTCTGTGTATTTTATTTGAAATAAATTTTGATTTGATTTGAACTGAAATGTTTGAATAAACTGCTCAATCGACGAAGAAATATTAAAAAGTAAGGTATAAGAATTGAAAACCATACGAATTGTGAAGAGAGAACGAATGAATCCGTACTCGCACACAATAGACAACCACGAACGTAATACGAGAAAATGAAAAGAGGTTCATTCAAGTTTTGGAAAAGAAAGGTAGACGAAAACTTAGACAGACAACTATGGACCGCAGTACTAATGAAAAGTTAGCTACCACTGCACATAACTTTAACATAATGATTTCAACTTTTGACATTGAGCTAATAATATCCTCAAAATTAATAAAAGGTAATGACGAAATATACGCTTATTGCATCCTTGTATAAAATAGAATATATTTATTTAGTCAGATAAGGGTCCTAAATAACTAAGACATTGCAATGTTCAAAAGAGTTTATACTAGTAGGTAGTAAGTTTATAAATAGTGTATTGACATTGAAGAAGAAAATAAACCAAAATCAAACAAGGAAACGAACAAGTTGTTAACCCTTAAAATTCAGCTTGTGTAGGTATCGATTATGTAAATCGATTCTCGAATGACACTTCGTCGATGACACGTATATAATCGTTGCCGTAATTATTGACACGACAGCAATTCATTTTGTCCCAGGATTAAATTCCAGATTAAAACGGTGACGTGACAAGATTACCATTGTAGCTATATTACTTTCTTAATGTTCCTAGACACGTAAGAATTCTAGATTGTCATCGATGTTATGAGCTTGTATGACAAAAACCTTTGCGTGGGTATCTGCATGTATTGATGCCCTTGAGGATTTGAGACATTCGTACAGCAGTATGTTCTATCTTCACATGTGCAGAATGTATGATTTGGTAATAATGTTGCAGTGGCAGTTTACATGCAACAAAGGAAGCTATCTTTATCTATCCGATTACATGCTTCACTCACAATGTTTATGTATAAAATGGTTTTGGTTGGATAATGTTACAGTTACTTAGTTTGGAAAATGGATACTCAACTATTCTAATACCTTAGTATGTATGCGCTATTACTGTAAAGACATAGTTATGTTTATATTAACCATATTTGTTGGGTGTATGCTTCAATGTAATCCATAGAACCTCATGTATAAAGTATCTCTTAAGTGAAAATTTGAAATAGGTGAAATGCCACCAATAAGTATCGCAAAAAGTTGTTAGTAAATAATGTTCTACACCAATACCAACAATTCGAAGATTTCCGAATTGGCATAACTTCAAGGTACTTTAAACATTAAGTTGGGTTTGGCACAGTGCAGTGTAATGCCCCTCTTGACACTCTTGTCTCGATCGAAATACAGTTTTTATACATTCCAAAATATGATTGCACAAAACATCTGTACCAAATTTTATCGCTGAATTAAATTTTGAACGGTCATGCATATTTGAATTGTGTTCAAGGTCTTTTGTGTTAGAATTTGTATTGAGATATTTTATGAGACCTGCTGTATCATTGTTGTACTGTTATTTTGATTCAAGTCAAGTATGATTATGCAAATTTGTTAACTTACCCTTCTATAAAGAGTGTCGTTGCATAAGGCCCTTTACCAAAAACATGCTTGGGTTCAATATTAATAAGCTTTAGTGGTCAAGTTTTGGGTCCCATAACATTTATACCGTTGGTACTCGAGTATGTGTAATGAATATAAGAAGTCAGTAAAGATTACTGAATTGATTACTATTCTACTTTCGCGAATACTAGACATGGAAATGTAGGGTAGAAGTTAGTAATTCAACATACCCAAAATCTTATCTTCTTCTTGCATAAATGATATCAATAAAATCAGCAAAGTAAATTTAATAAAAAACGGAACAAATAATAATTATAGATTTTTATACGATATCATAATGGAATTATAAAAATTCCCACGATTGAGAATGAAAAAAATAGTTTGGCTCTGGTAACAAACACATGAGGATTGGATTAGATGATGGATTGGAGGAGAGGAGGAGAATTCTCATTTGTTTGGTATACGAAGCGTGTGCGAAGCGTCCATAAATATATATTGAACTGAATTTAAACTTGATTGATGAAACTACGACGTCATCTAGATAAAAACAACATTGACTTCTAAAAGTGTCTCTATGGATATATTTACATGAAATGAATACGTCATGTCATTCCATTTCACATATTATTGTCGGTAAGGCTCCATTTCTCGATTTCTGCGAGGAATGGCCTTGTATTCACACAATGCCCCGTAATGATGCCGGTACCATTGTCAACGAACCGCGCTCAGATCATCGATATCTGCATTAATATCGCCCTAGACTTGAGAACTACTTAGCCAGTCACTTAAGAATGAATAAAGTTTTGATATCTGATGAAGCTAACTTTGACAGTTGACTAAGATATCTTCGTAAGGATCCTTTATTTTTAACATTACATTTATACTTACTTTTATAAATTTTAGAGGCAATGAAATTGTAAAAACACTTTCTTATAAAATAATAATTACGTTATATTATGTAGCGAAACTGTGAATGTTTCTTTAATAAAAAAATATATATTCGTTTACATGTTTTCGATGAGCGCCTTTACAGGGAGAAAGGTTTTTACGTAAGACAAAACGTATAGTTTCCATAGCACAATTGTTTACCTTTCATTTTGTTTTTTTAGTACTGAATATTCTACAATAGTTTAATTTTATGAAGTTGAGCACGTTTATGTAATTTTTTTATCTATCCTAGATACGTACTGTTTTTTGCTAAACGTGCTTTTTTCTATTGACCATACAACCTTGAGGATCAACTTTTGGAGCTTATTTATGATACAATAATGTAGTATATGGCACTCAGATGATTTATTATGACAGTCTATATTTTTATCTTCGGCGCTTTCTTCTTTTGTTATTATATTTGGAGTCTTATTTTCAGGTTTATGTCCAAAGATAATATTATGTTTACTTAGACTCTTGTCACTTATAGTACTTAAGTCTGTTAGAGCTACAGAATGATTTTTTATTCGCATGACTGGTAGGTTTTAGCGATCGTTATCGTTCACTTGTTCGAGCTTACGTTTTATTTGTTCAATTCTACCATCAAAGATACTGTGATTGGATTGATATCTCAGGATGGATTTATAACGTCTAAATGTACTAACATACGTATTTTTAGGATTTTATTTTATTGTTCTCTGAGAAATAGTCTTCTAGCTAAAGTAAGTTGGTTAATTGACTTGTTATTCAGTTGTTAATGAATATTTATTAGGGGTTTCAAAAAAACCCATCTGTTTTGTGTTACAAAAATTAAATTTCGTACATTTCTTTAAAATGTTTCATAGTCAAGTCGGTTGCGAGTAGAGGAAAGATTTGCTCTTTGATATCGTACTATCTACAGAGCTTTTACCTAAGCTTGCAATATACCCAGAGATCTACTGATAAATCTGTGTAAAGATATAAGCGTAACAGCATTCAAGTAGTCAAGGTGGAAGTATTTCCAGCTGTAACATGACATATATAAGAAGTATTACGTAAAGACAGATGTAGTCTTTTTAAATTTTTTAAAACCAGATTTGTCGCCGCTTCTGACCCTGTAGAAATGATTTCACATCCCTAAGAACATCGCAGTGTATTTTAGGTTTCTTAAAATAGGGCAGACACTATACTGATGGAAAACAACGAGACTTATTTAAATCTATCATTAACTAAATTCAAATAATATTGAGACAATAATGCCAATTCTATAAACCGCAAAGGAAGTCACTAAGATATTATTTGGTAAGATGATACACCGATGTCTAGTTTTTAGATCTATTGCCAATAAAAAATAATTAACGACACCTACTTTAACTTGCATTCACAAAACTGTACATTTGTATGTACCTAATATTGAGTCGTAATATAATAGCTAATATATCAATCCCGTGTTAAAACGGCTTCAGATGATAAGGATCTAACTCTTTAACCTTAAAAGTATTATGTTACACTTGCTGACTACTTGATTTAGTGGTTTTAAGTTTATAAACAATCAAAGACTTTTTATACTAAAAATTTACTGTGAAATTACAAGTTCGTTTTTTGTTAACCATTGAAAAATAAACACATAACACCTTATAATTAATTTTCTTTGTTATTTATGCAAAGCAAATTATAATGTAACGCAATGTAATTATAATGTAAGATGTTTATGTATGATATAAATGTTTAATAGATTTTTTTTAACTTTTTTAAGACAACTCTCTTCTCTCTCTTTTGCTTTATCAAATACGTTTATATGTATAAGTATATACATGTATGTATATCTGAACGGCCCCATTGCTCTAATGACAGTAAATGCAACTTCTGAGCGTGAAATGTCGGACTAATTTTGTAGTTCCACCATAACTGTTACATCTGCCTTAATAATTTAGTAAAGCATTGTAAATATAGAACAATAGACATCTGCTTAGACACTCGCAATACAGGCGCAATAATTATATGTTATACTATGATATAATAATCAAGCTATATTCATGTTCTATTGAGAGCTTCGTCCTCCCAGTAGGTATATGGGCTGTGGAGAAATCCCGTGTTTTTTTTATGTCACAAGGCTAACAAAAAGCATACGGCCCGCCTTATGCTAAGCGTACCGTGCCTATAGACGTTTGCAACACCAAAGGTGTTGCTCGCGCGTAGCCGACTCTGTAGAAACCGTTTAGGTTTCTGAAAATAAGAGAGTTACTAAACTGACAGCAAACGGAATTCCCATGCTGTCAGAATAGTCACTCCCCCAACGTACTCTGATAACCTTACTCACTCGAGAAACAACTATTGTTGATTCACAGCGGTTTTCTGTAAGGCGGAGGTACTTCCCCAGTCGGGCAGCTCAATTTAAGCGAGGATTCTCGCTATGCCCTACCTCACGAACATAACTATAGAAGCACCTGTAATCACAGTTTTCTTTCAACAATAACCTAATGTGGAAAAATAGATATAGGGACGTTGTTCCCACAGTTCATCACAATATGTTTATAATGTAGAAGTAGAATATCTTTGTTACCTTGTAGCAATGTCACCTAGAAGATTCATAGCAAAACTGCGTAGCATCGTGGAATTACATCCCTGTTTGACATTCATAACTTGTGCGGAATAACAAGCAGTTGTTACATTCTATGCTGTTTTTAGTAATAAATAGGAATAAAATATTTATAGTATATTGTTTTTATTGTTATCTGGTGCTTTTGAGCTTCAAAGGACAATAGAATACGCTATCGCTATTGATACTATTGCTTAAAGGAGTGTGGTAAACTTTAATTAGAAACTGAAATCGTCGTTCAGTCGTTCTTACGATCTTGGTGCGAGTTATAAAGTAAAACACAAACATAAAACTAACACAGAGATTAATCATAACCATGAAAAGACATAGTATAAAACTATGGCTTTTTCTTGTATCGTCGGTGCTACACAAAGACTATAAGATTCTCGTTGGTGCTACCACACAAACAAATTCTCGCATACATCAACATCCAACCAAAAATATCTTAATAGTAGTACTACTAGGTATTACTAGTTCCGAGAGGAAATTGAACCTGGGACTCGTGGTATAGAAACTGCTTGCTCAGCTACTGCGCTAAACATATCATCCCGAGAGAACTCGCAGTAGGTACCTATACTCAGCAGCGAGACATTAAATGGATTGATTATAGAGACATTAATCCAATAATACTACATTTCATCAACTACTTCTAATTAGACTTTCATTCCGACATTCCGATGTAGGAAAATAGGTAACTTTGTCTTACTGTAGACTTAGTGTAGGTGGTCCTTAACCAGCTACACTCAGCCATTTACTACTTTAGCGTATTTTCTAATAGTCAATAAGGAATCAAACAAAAGTGAGTTAATTGTGATATTTGTAAAACATTCATTTAGTTTATTCATCAACCGGTTTTTATGTTGTAGTCAGTATAAAAAATTCGACAATATTAGGCTCTTAATAAATGTTCCTAACATTTGCGTAACTGCTTACATATTTTAGACAGTTTTAAGTTGTCACTGAAATTTAAAACGTAAGAATATACCTGTACGTTTATGATAAGAAAAATATAAAATATTTTTTATTAACTTAATTATAATGTTATAGAATCAAATGGACATTTATATTTATAAATTTAAAAAAGTATCACTTTAAATTAAAATCCTTGTAGTGCTCAAGTAGAAAATATACTGATATTTTGTATTTATGTTTATATTTATGTTCATATCATCGAATACGGATTCGGTATCATTTAAATGGGATAGGATGACAGACTTTGCTGTAACGCTTTTTTGCTTATTTCTGTTTCATAATTATTTCCGTTTGAGTCTGGCTGGCTGCAGGCATGGTTAATGAGATATGAGTACGAGGAAACTGTACAAAGATGTTTGTTGGATCGAAATAATGGGTATTAGATCTTCATTCCCAAATATAGGAATAAGGCAAAGTAGTTGCGTTTCTGAAGGTATTAATTATTAGTGAGAATTTTTTAAGCCGCGACATATAATTGTTATTTGAATAGCATCTAAATTACATAATTCTTTGTTAGTACCCACTTATTTGGAAATCTATTGGAGAAAGTTTTGTTCACCACATATTTGTCGAAGGAAGTTTGACCCTGCGGCAAACATAATTGTTATGACAATACTCACCTCGTTTACTAGCTCGAAGGAAATTATAAGAATAACATTATACACACACAATGGTAAAAAATATAGAACTATACTGAATGGCGGATATTTATATTTGCCTGCTACTATTAGTACTGATCAGTGACCTTGCAAAGGAATGCTTTCAACCTTATTCGTTGTTTTATTTTGGCAATCGATTGATTATTTTGTTATTGTGAGGGAGGTACCCGTGCGATTGGATTCACCTGAATAGTGATGCAGCAAACACATTCTTCTGTACAATAATCGACTATAGAGTAAGAAAGGTTGGACTCAAATTCAATTTCTTTGTTTGCCCATTACTAATTCAGTGGAAGTTTTTAGAATCTTTTTCAGCGTGCCCATCTGAAATCGGTTTAGAAGCGCTTTAGAAACATAATTTTTGTATAAAAAGGATATATACCTACCTGGATTTTTTTAGGCTTCGGATTATTTCGAGGTTTGTACGAATACTTAATATTTAGTATCTATCTATTCAATAAACTAAAGTAATGTACACCAACATTGACGTCATTATAAACCTAACAACTGATGAAGTTAAAGGAACTATATTTCATTTTTTATTTTTGGTTACAAACCACAGATGTCTTCGTAAACCGATGCAAAGGCGTATTAAATATCATTGTTAACTTTATGGTATGATTTTTATTCCTTTTAATAAAACCGCAAAAATTCCACGAATTCGTGGTCCCGTACGTTCAAACTGGTTTGGGATATTTAGAGAGGCGTTACCACAATCTCCGTTTCATGTGGTCGATGCTAAGAAATCAGGTCCATTGCATCTATACTAAGTGCTTATACGAAACTTTTTAGTGTGTGAGTAGAAATGTACACTCGTTTTTTATTTGAAGTCCAAGTTTTCATGAAGCAGGAAGGGAATGAAAAGCAATATAATCAAGATACGTTGGATTAACCAGGGCGTTTTTACGGCCAGGCATATTTCTTGCATTCGTTATGCAATAATAATTTTATGAAGCAAAATTAAGCGTGCTGTAGGTATATCTTAAAGGGGAAGAATATGGGTTCTTAAGTTAACATCAATTAGGTGAAGATAAACCAATTACAGTATAATTACACATATTTATATCACTAACCCGAGTATTAGACATTAAAATAAAACTAATTGCTAAGGTTTTTATTACGGTATGTTGATATTATAATCTGCCAGTGACCAGGGTGCTGTAAAGGAGCCGAAACATCGATAAAATCTGTTGTAGAACTTTTAATTTGAATATGCGTTATTTATTATTAGTTAAAGTAGAAAGTTTTAAAATGAAACGTGAAAATATTCCGAAACCACTTAGGTATGTGCTGATGTAAATTTGAATTTAATCGTTAAATATTAATTAAAATTGCCATAGTCTGGATGGTGCGCGTATTAATTATAGCATTTATCAATGGATTATCATTATAGACATATTGGAAAATGTTGCAAAGCCCCCTTTGTTGTTGGCTGCTGTGAACGCTGAAATCCGTTATGAAAAGGGAGATTACTCGTCATACGCATCTCCTAATTGAAACGTGAACTAAATATGTTTATACATATTATGGGGGGAAGGAGGTGGTAGTCCCTCCATTGGAAAAGGAGGATCCTCCGACCAGGCGAGGTGTTGTGCCTGGCGGGCTACTGCCCAACGGTTGATGTTGGGTGGTTGTATATATGCAATCTCGCGTGCAAATGTCACTTGCGCGATGTAGGATTACTTGCGTCATCGCGCTGAGTTCGTAGTTCTTATGTGGCGAGATAGATGTCGCTACATCACTCCCCTCCGAGACCGGAGGTCGATACTTCTGATGAAGAGTCAGCGGTTTGTTGCGTGTTGCCAGTGCCAGGTGTGATGTTCCAGTGAGTCGGAACAGGTTGCCGCGTAGTCCGCAGTGAGTCGGGACTGTGTTGCGGTGAGTCCACGGTGAGTCGGGACTGTGATGCTGCGAATGCCTCAGTGAGTCGAGGTGGTGCAGTGATGCGTAGTGGCTGGCTGCTGCGTCGACCAGGAGAGAGTGGCTCTGCTAGATGACCGGCCGAAGTGCAGTGTGCTGTGCCAAGTTGCTGATGCTGGCTGAAGGTCCTGACCAGGCATGTGCGTCCGCTACAGGCGTGTGGTCAGGGTTGAAGCCGGAAGGGTGCTGGCTGGCAGGGTGATGCGCTGGAGAGTGCTGAGAGGAGTGATGAAGGCGAAGCTGCTGGTCATCGAAGGTTGCGTTGATGTTCAGCTCGGGGTCACCAGTATGGAGGGAAGGAGGTGGTAATCCCTCCACTGGAAAAGGAGGATCCTCCGACCAGGCGAGAAGTTGTGCCTGGTGGGCAACTGCCCAACGGTTGATGTTGGGTGGTTGTATATATGCAATCTCGCGTGCAAATGTCACTTGCGCGATGTAGGATTACTTGCGTCATCGCGCTGAGTTCGTAGTTCTTATGTGGCGAGATAGATGTCGCTACACATATTTACGTGTTCGTGTGCGTTCTACTCTATAATTTGTATAACAAATAAACTTGCAACTCGGTGGTGGTTGCAATCTATGAGGGCTCATAAAATAATTTGAATTTGAACTTTAAGTTCGTACCATGAGAAGTCACAATACGTGCACCCATGAAATACAATGTCTTTAATATTCGTGACTATTACTTTAGTAGCGGACCTATTGGCTCCTGCGGTAGATTGCATGTAGCACTCAGTACTCAGGAACCTTAGCAGTCGTGCTAGTAGCAGTAGCTCCATAATGTATTTAAGTTTACACATAAATGCTTACACAGAATGAGATGAGATGAGATCATTAGTTTATCAGTAAAATTTCACCTAAGAATACTAGATAACAGCCTCTTCGCGTTCGTAAAAAAAACATGTTCTAAAATCCAACAAAATCCTGCATAATAGGTAGTATAGTAGTTTTATGATTAGATTGACTAACTAACAACATCACTATATGTAAGATCATTGCTAAACAGTTTGATAATTATTTATCTTGTGTATGCAGAAGGGCCCGAAATTCATAAGAATTACGTTTACCATCTGAGACTATTTCTATGTTTTCATCTGTCGTCATCGACAAAACAAACATCACTGACGTATTTTTCTATTTCCAAAAACATTATTAAAAACAAAATAGTAACCGCATATTCGGATTTCACAGTTACTGTTGCGTAATAAAGCAATAAATTACGCGTTGTTTATTGAACCCTCTATTTCAGTACATAAGGGGGTATGTGCTCAGCCCTATTGTTTAGGGATGATAAATTACTGTAGCTTACCTGTCGAGCTGGGATTAGCACCCAGCGTACTGAATCGACACCCCTACCATATCTAGATGTCGTTTGTACCTTTTTACTTGCATTTGATTGTTGATTAATACGTATTGGAACAATGGCGTATGTCCCACAGGTGGATTATTTGTAGCGGTCGGTAATGGCTTAATCGATCATTGTATAGCGTCACGAAAGGTCGTCAATGTTGTGGTGTATCTGTATTTTGTTTTATTACCAGCTGCAACTCGCAGCTTTGCCCGCGTGTTATGTTGATAAATCATTGACTATATGTTATTCTAATTTATTTGAATTGTTAGTGTGTAAAAGAGTATAATTTTTTTACATTGTATGTATGGTGACATGTATAATGTTTTGTTTGGTAATTAGTTTGTTTAATACAATTGGTGTTAGGTTAGGGTAGGTTTGATGTCTCGGCGTCGTTTAATCAACTGATTGATTTGATTTTCCTATGTGCCTATACATATAAAGTTTATAATAGCGTTTCTAATGTTCTTTGAACATAAATGATACTGCATGAGTAATATTTGAGCGTCTTATGTGTTTTATATAATTAAAGAGTTAGAACTAGCGTACTAATTCTTATTATTCTCGAGGAATAGTCGAATAGAAAGTAGAGTAGGTACGCAAATTATATAAAAAGTGGATATTTGAACTTCAAAACGCACAGCTTCGTGTGAAAACTCGTGTATTTTACGGTTAACTGGTTTTTTACATGACCATATTAATTATAAACTCAGACATTAATTGAATTCAAGCTACATTATATTATAATGTTCAGTCATAGACTAGTAAATTCACGTTTTAATTGCAGGTTTCTTAGGCAGCAGAATTTTAGGATTTAATTTTAAGATGTCGCTCAAATAAAGGCTCATCAATTAAGCGACTCAAGGTAACTAAGTTACAAATAACAAAGTTATCCAACATAGGCCCACTCACTCAGATATGCCACGTTCGAACTGCGGGGCTTGCTTTAAATCTGCCAAAGACTTGAGACAATCTTTATCTAAAAAGCAAAATAAATCATTATTATATGTAGGTATACGTTCGTAAAGAACAGGCAAAACATTTTTATCTTAAAATCTAACAACTAAATCTAATTTCTATAACGCTAACACGAAGTAACACGAGGATATTAAAGTCACAACAATTATGTCTCACTTATCGGCGCGTCTCGTCGAGTTTTTGCCAAGAGCTCGAGTCGTGTGAGTTATGACGTCGACGTCAACTATCTTGACGATAAATCAAGCTCGGGCATCGTCGGGCTCCCTCGGCTGCCTTCGGCTATATTCGGCTCTGTTCGGGCGATCTAGACGAACATTACTGGTAACGAGCTTCTTATGTTAGGAAGCTGAAAACTGAGATTAAGGTTTTAAAGAAGGTATCTACTGCGTACCTACCACGTTTGCTGGTAGCATTTTGTTTGTAAAAAGTTTGTCCAGAATGTTCTATTGTGCCAAATGTGTTTGTCATATGTCTTCACATAGTGTCCTCTTGTTTTCTTTGGCTCGCAGTGCTTGTCATAATTTTGTAGAAATTTCTTCGATATTATTTACACAACATTTAACATTTCCTGGCATCGGAGTCTAGAAGTTATGATATGGTAGCGTTGAAATTATTGTAGTTTCGGATTTTGAAGATAATTCTTTTTTCTTTATTTATACAAAAACTCATCCAATAGATTGGTTGTTTGTTAGAAATGTCCCAATAATATTTCTAGATATTATGACACAGCGCCATCTAGTTCCGAGGTAAGCACCGATACTACGTAGTTGTTTGATATACTTTGTTTTTGTAAATCTATACATATTATACATAGATACATTCATGACTCGGATACAAATGTTTATGCTCATCATACAAACATTTGTCCCTACCGGAATTCGAACTCGGGACCCATAGCACAGAAGGCAGCGTTAACTACCGCCGGACTAATTGGGTCGTCATATTAATGTTGGTCATATTTTCGTTGGTAAGTCTCTAAGCGACCGCCAAATCGAAATTAATTAACATTTTTATATAAGCAGATATTTATTAACTATATCACTATCAAAATATAAACATAATAAATCTAGAGACATTTCTGTATATTGAAAAAAAAAAATGCTAGTGAGTTAAAGGATAGCTTGATGGTTGGTGAAAGTACCTGTAGGTAATATTGCATTTTTTTTCATCGTAATTGGTTCAACCAATTAAAAGATGCATGTTCAGATAAACATGCGAACCATAAACCGAATCGGACCTTCAAATGTGATTCAAAGTTGTATCTGAGGACCTATTAGTCATTAATGAACATAAAATTTGTGGTCATAACTGAAAACGAAAACCTGTATCTTACACAAACACACGTAATACCTACTTACCTTGAATCCAAATAGTAACCATAATATGTTTCAGATGAAACAACTGCTTTTGTTCTCACGACCTTTCTTCATGAGTCCTTGGCCCAAATATACGGGGATGAAGAATATGGCACCTTCAGAACTCCAGCTTTACAAGAAGAAAGGACTTGTTGTTTATGTTTATTACCGGTTTTTCATTTGAGTAAAACGGACTAGAAGTACAATCGTGCTCATTATTTATTCTTCTAATCTTATTTTCTCTCTTACTGTGGTGTCAAGATGGATTTCCATATGGAACTGCGGTTATTTTTGACGTTGCCTTAACTATTAGGTATATTTTAAGTAACGAAATCCGTAATAAATATAATCAAAATCTGAGCTTGTATTATCAAATCTATCTAGTCGAGAACGCTGAAATTTCCAATATACTTCATCATCTTCATCCACAGCCTTTCTGATCCCACTGCTGGGTATAGGCCTCTTTTCATGCATGCCATTCGCTTCGGTCCTGTGCCAATCTCGTCCAGATTCGACCCGCAAACTGAGCGATATCGTCGACCCATCTTGCCGCCGGACGTCCAACACTACGTTTATGGCCTCTTGGCCACCACTCAGTGAGCGTTTTGCTCCAGCTATCGTCTCTTCTCCTCGCTATGTGTCCCGCCCAACTCCATTTGAGCCCCATAGTGAATTTACCAACGTCTCGGATCTTTGTTCTTCGTCTGATTTCCTTATTCCAACATACTTAGATACAGTTATTTTATTACAAGTTTTAGGGAGCCGCAATGCTACCGCTTGCCGCAGCAATTAGCTAGTGATAAATTAAGTTAATGGATCTCCCAAGAAAAAAGTGGTTTCTTTAAAGGTCTTATTTTTACGTCTCTATATTATTTAGTAACTAAAAGTATTCGGTTTCTCGTTATAGCTAGCATAAACGACGACCCATTTAGCTCAGCGGTAGTTAACGCTGCCTGCTGTGCAATGCGGTCCCGGGTTCGAATCCCGGTAGGGACAAATGTTTGTGTGATGAGCATCAACATTTGTTTCCGAGTCATGGATGTGTATCTATGTATAATATGTATGTATTTACAAAAAAAAAGTATATATGTAGTTTATCAACCAACTAGTATCCGTAACACAAGCCTCGTTGCTTACCACGAAACTAGATGGCGCTGTGTCATAATGTCCAGGAATATTTATTTATTTAAATATTATAATTATCGAACATAAAAATATGAATTCTCATCCAGTTACATACCAAACAAATAAATTGCTACACATACCATACGACTGGGCGTAGACATCAGAGAATCAACTGTTCTAGCCACATATTTATTTAGCCAGAGATGTTTGTTTTAGGTCCCAAATTAATAAGGTCTATTGTCTATATGTACGCGATTTTCCTAACAAAAAACTTAGTAATAGTTTTCCTGAACTGGGACACAATCAGAAATTCAGAAATTTAAACACTGTACTAAAATAAATCTAGTAGTAGGTACGTATTTTTATCTAAACTCTTTGCTATAGAACATTTTAAAACTCTAACTTCTAATTTGTGCTCGACTGTACATTGTAATCTAGTTTTGACACTGAAGTTAGTTTCTGTACCAGGATTTGCTTTCACAACGAGCATGAAGTTGGTTTAAAAAGTTTTCTACGTAAATTTTGCTTCGTTTGGTACGATTCTGTTCTTTTGTGTTGGTATGTATGTGCATAGACTAATATATACTCTGTATGTGGGCATCGTGTGTGGGTGCTGTCGGTGATGCCAGATCTACTAGATATTTACGTAGAAACGCTTGGTGGGATTTTATAGGCACGAATTTGAAAATCTACAAATTTTATTAAATCCGGCCTTCATTAGGTACCTACTTTATGCTATCGATGGTACTAAACGTAAAATCAATAACTATAATAGAGACTAACGAAATATAAAAATGAATAATTTATTTAGTTTAGTAATATGGTACTGAAACTAATCAATTTACAAAAAGTAACTATTTATTTTTCCTAATCTGCTGGATATTTTTTCCCTAAAGTTTATTTTTTATTTAATCTGGTAACACTATAAAACTGTACGTGTGTTTGATACGTATTACGTGTGTAGTGTGATAATAATATGTGTAGGTGACTTGACAATGACATGGGAATTTTGTTGATAGTGTCATACCTAATTTTATGTATGTATGTATGTACCTAGGTAACATTGATATTATTATATTCGTTTAATGTAAGAAAATTTTATATAACTTGTAAAACATGAGTCTGATGTTGGCATTGATGTTGCATTTGATATATCTATAAAAGGCAAATTTCAAATATCTACCGCTTGCCAGGCAGTCTACTCTTATCATGTTCATTCAAATGTCCTGCTGATAGTGGCGTTCTGAGTCAGGCCTTTTATTCCCTAAACCATGGTTGAGCGACCCTGATGCACGCGGCGTAGTGCTTGTGAACGGGTGTTGTCAGTTGGAACTGGTCGGCTTATAGATGTTATGGCATTCTATATTGGTTTTATTTTTTTCCTTTAGTAGACAATTCATTCGTGTCACATCAAACTCACATTGACAACTTGATTGGCACAGTGGTCGAGGCGGTCGGCTTGTGCCTCATGAGTTGCGGGTTCGATCCCCGCACGGAGTAAATATTTCTATGATCTTCATATGAAAATTTGTGCTTGTAAACGCACCGACCAAACATGAGAAAATTCTAGTGAACGTTTTTAAAAAATGAGAAATAAACTAAAGATACTGAGTTATTCTCATAACAGTATAACAAACTTTGTAAAGCAAGCTAATTATTTAAAATAGTATATTTAGAGTACAAAAGTAAAAGTATACGTATCGTGTTGGCTTATTTCATAAAATCTAATTTTTGGAACCGCGTTACTAGTATTGACAATTCGAAAGGTCATTGAAATAAATAATAATTAAAATAAAATATTTAACTTTAACTTTTAATTAAATTAAGATGTTTTAGCTATAGAAAGCTACTATATCTGCAGATGTTAAACATATAGATTTTTAACGTCACCGTACCATCCGACCGAAAAAAAAATCTAACTCCAGCCAATCACAATGAGATTACGATCTGCTAGGCTTGAAGGGAAATCTGTTGCAGCAAGACGGATGGCGAATTAAACACCGGCCTGTACCGGTGATCGAGTATGAAAAATCACTCGAGATGGCGATTCGATTGCTTGTTATCGATCAAAGTATGACGCGATGCGATTTAGATTGTGAAATTAGGTGTTGCTTGTTACGTTTATTTCGATTTGGGAATTCGATTTATTGTAGTTTCTTTTTTAATATTCTAGTGGAGTGTCTTGGTGTAGAGGAAAGTCATTTTGTTTTTGTTTCGAAGTTAAGAAGGGGGTTTATTGACACAAATATTGTAACGGTATTATGGGCAAAATTATTGATTTATGGATGTTGAAAATAGTTCAACGTTTGAATTTGTATTTTATAAGTGAAAAAAAAAGAAAGTAAAACAGTTTCTTTGCAAAAACTAGACACAAAATTAATCAAGTAAAAATATAATCCGACAATTAATGGGTCATATTCTACAGAGAAAGAAAGGACCAGGATTATTATATCAGGGACCAATTTCAAATCCTTGATTAAATAAGTAAGTAGATATTATAAATCGTGACATTTATTCTGACCAACTATGACAATTTATACTATCCTTAATTAAGAAATACCCATAAAAGAGTGGCTGACTAATGGTGTAAATTTAAAATGAAATATATTAATTAATATTTACCACCGAGTCGTTAAGGGATGCACGGTACCCCTTTCTGTATATTTTTTTTAAGTATAATAATATTTTCTCCCCTTACGGTAAAACATTTGGCCCCGCGAAAGGGCAAATTAAATCATACACCGAGCGTCTCAATTATTCCAAACGCGCGGTATATGCCACAGGCAGTTACAAAAAGAATGGTGCCGCTGGTCCTTTGAAAAGCCCATCGGGGGGTGCTCTCAAAGCTGTCACCCCCAGAAGCACACTTCACTACGATCGTAAACATCGACTACAGTAAAAACGCATGCGAGAACATCCACTGGCGCTCACGGCCTCTGAGTCACACGAGCGGTAATATCTAAAGCAGAAATGTATACATTGAACACGGGCGGCGCGGCGGTTCTCGTTTTCGGATGAGGTAGAGGCGCCGCGGCGGCTGGCAAAGCGCGCCTGCGCGGGAAATCTCACCCCATTGGTCTAAGATGACGTCATCGGGGTGAACCCGTAGTTCTGAGTGACACTAACAGTCACCCCCGAGCTATCGTAGGGGCACCTCGTGTCCCTAGTGGTGATACAAAAACAATCGTTGCATTAACAATCTCATAAAGACAGTGATATCGTACAATAATTTGTGTTCTTAGTGTTAATGGTACAAGTGTTAGCTTACGTCTAGGAGGCTGTTCAGTTGCAGAATCGAATACTTCATTAAAAAGGTAACGTTATCTCGTGTTGTTTACAGTTTCAGGCCGTGTCAATGTTCTCAATGAAGCTAGCTCATGCATGACTTTGTGAGACGTGTTTTATTCATGGTTTTAAGAGAACTCCATTGAATAAAAGCAACGCCTTAAATATGTTTAGTCGGTAGATTTTTACACTGATGAGATTTTGATGTTTTGTGTTATAAATCATATGATGCTACCGATCTGCTTCTTGTTTATCTTACAACATACTGTATAACATGAAAAAGAAACTAGTTGATCACTAAAGTTTCAAGTACGACTGTAATAACAATAGACAAGGAAACTATTTCAGTCGAGATAAAAGAGTGTTTCGGAAAAAGTTTTCATCTTAAGTGTATTTATGCTTGTGTTAGACTGTTTTTGCAAGTTTTGTAGAAACCGCTTTTTTCCGTAGAAGATTAACTACACTATTAGGAGTATTTTCGTCAAAGCATTTTTTGTCATCTTTAGCGATTTTAAGCGTTTATGAATAAGATAATAAATAGGGCATTTTGTATGTCAACATTTTAATAGAAGCATTCAGTATCTGCTTACGTGTCTGTATTAGAAAATGATATCAGGCGGATAGCGACCAGCATCCATACCTGTACTGATAACATCGATAATCATATTTCCGGTGGGTTGCGTAGGTCAGACGACTGTCGTTTCGTGTAATATAATCAGATTATCCTGATAGAGAAACTGAATACGCTGAGAGTTGTTTAAAGTAAAATCGATCTTAGCGATGTTGAACAAGAGTCTTAAGTTGTAATTTTCTAGGTTTTTATAAAAATAAAAGAAGTTGACGTGCTATTTTCTTCATAAGAAATCCTAATTGTGTTTTAAGATACACTAAAATACTGCTTAAAGTATGGTTGCAGTGTTTGTTTTTCATTTCTAACGCGTTCCAGTCGTTTATTTACTCAAGTTACATACAACAACGTCGTTGTCAATTTGAATCAACAGTGGGATCACGTTTTGGATATTGAGTAGACTGTAGTACCAAGTAATCTAATACTTTACATAAATTAATGTCCCTGAGAGCAGATACATCTCCGATGTAACCAACCATTACGGGCTTTCATATCCTATTTGAATATTTAGAAGGAACAAAACAGGCGGTGTAAAGTTTGCGTCGCGAAATTGTTTTTTGTCGATAGACATGGTGTTTGGTTCCAGTGGGGAAGTCATTTAAATAACCCCTGAGTCCGGAGGGATATTACGCCATCTAAGTTAATTTGTTATGTGGTGCTACACTTCAAATTTTGAATTTCATTACTACTTCGGATTTTTTGAGTAATCGCTACATTCGTTTTGATTTAAAACATTTGTATTGTACAAAATCGGATAATGAAAAGCATTAAGTATTTTTTATGCTTAAAAACAAACGTATTCCAAAATTTATCTCCTGATTATCGCAAGTAAAATTTCCCAAATGGAATGAATGAAAAAATTCTTTCACAATTTATTTAACTGCTAATCATTCTCGACAAAATTTTTTTGACCTGATTTTCGAAGGACCCCGAAGTGTCGACCGTGACCGTATTCTGTTGGTTTTTCTTGCTGGTTGGCAGTTAGCACTGTTACGTTGAGATAGTTTACAACTTGCTTTATTAGTTTGTCTTGATAGTATCTCACGACAATCTAAAGTTGTAAAATCATGCCCCGGGGTGCACGTTAGGCTGTCATTTATGTATATCAGACGAACCTATGAAAATCCGCAGGTAGTGATAGAATGACATCTCGATTATCCTTGGAAATTCACCCGGTAAATTTGCGTCTGTGTAAATTGGAAATTTACTCATGCGAGGGTTACATATAAGTTTCAACTATGTCGTGATAGATCCAAGAAAAAGGAGTCTTAGACCACCTTATTTGAATTAGTTCATGATTATATGTAATTCTGACGACTTCTAAAGTATGACCCGCCTGTAAAGTGGTTTAGATCATGTAAGTATAAGCAAGGAAAAATCTAAAAAAAAATGGTATTATTCTTGTTGGTACTCTACATCACTTAGATCGAGTACTTGTCCTGTACTTTCAGCTCCACGTTTTATATGAAAACCAAACTTTGAAGCGACTAAATATAAACTTGAAAATGATCTTCGTACCTCGTTGTCGTGTACGTTTTACGACGTTCAACATGTTACGCCCTGTCTAAGTAATATTTTAGACAGAAGATTTTATAAGTTAGCGGAGGTAGTTCAAAAATGAGGAGGTGAAATGGAATCGTCACAAGTTTCCGTTTTATTACATGAAGCGGATTTTCTGGAGCTAGATTTCTTTTATTTTTTTGGGTCTGGGGTTCTTGTTGGGGTTTAAGATCTGGAAAATAAACTGATTCTGTGTTACAAAACGGTTTTGTATAATTTTCTTTGTGTGTCTTTTTTATCTTACGCATTGTCAAGACTTTCCTAGGTACTAAATTTATATTCTATAAATTTTAACTAATCGTTATTTTTAATCTACAAAGCTGTCCGTGTAAGAATTTTGAGGTCCAATGAAAATTAACTATTACCTACTTAAAACGAAGAAAAAGAACATTAGATTAAAATCCAATTTGTTCTTAGACCACCCTATTCTCTTTAAAACCGTGAAAAAAGAAACAATTGTGCAAAATGCTTAGTAGGATCCACTGAAGAAATAAAGGCAATTACTGAAATGGCTGGCCGCATGTGCGTCGAATGCCAATAATTGGAACTAATCACCGATACGAACTCGGAAAAGCTATTAGGTTGTGACGAAAAAAATGCTAAGGGTTAAACAAAAATGGTTCTTTGTATGGAAGAATTGCGAGTCTAATTTGAGTAATGAATTATTTCAAGAACCGCAACCTTATAGGTTTTTACAAATGTTAATATTTTATGCTAAAACATGTAATCAGAATTTAAAAGTTAAATCAAAGTAAAAATAATTGAAGCGTGGACAATAAAGCCGTTTATGAGTAATTTTTCAAAAATCGAATATACGAAGGACCGACCCAATTTGTATCACACAAAGCACGACAAAGCTCTGTTGCAGAATCAATTTCCTGATAATAATCAAAGGTATTTTCTCCTCAAATTATGAAAAGAGATTACTCGAAATCCCTGTAGCGATTGAGTAAAAGAATTTAATCCGTAGATTAGCTTCAGTAGCGATTGTTCAAAGCGAGTCCTGATCGGCATCGTTCGATAATCGCTCCTAATTTGATTGGCACTCGGGCAGCTGCCAACGACGTGAAAACTCTATTACTCGCCAACTGTGTAGGGTTTTACGGACCATCAAAGGAAATTTAGTATATTGATTGGCCTATTTACGATTGGTTTAGTTTAGTTGTTGTGGTGGTCTCGCTCATGAGTACCTGTTGGGAAGTTTTCTTGGAATTCCGAGATAGGAGCGCAGCGGGCTTATTACCTCTGGGAATGGCACGGTCTATCGCTGTACAAGGGATAGGAAATTTTAAATTACTTACTGTATTATGTACTACTATGTCTTGAATATGCTAGATTAAATTTAATAAGTCATTAGTCTTGAGTTCTTGACTAGTGCTTTAAACGACACCGACGGATACTCGCAAGTAACTAAATTAACAATTATAATATGGTTATTACGGACTTGGGCGTTTTGGTAATATAACATTTTTTCTTAGTAAATGTAACAAATACAAATGAATAAGCCGGAGTGATAGGAATTTATAAAAAAACAATACAAGCGAAAATTTAATCAAAATATTGACATCGAAAAACATAAAAGACACAACACCGGAATGTCCATATTTAAGCTGCACAAGTGCACAGTTATTATGAAAGCTTGTCTCTCAAATATTTTATAAAACTGTATAAATATATTCTCGGTAACGGGCCCCTGAATATAAATATTTCAAACATTCGTCATATTAACGACTATATCATATTAAAAGTAGTAACGGTTTATAATTAATTGGTGACAATTTAATTAATAGTCTACTTTGACGTAGTTTGTAAATATTTTTGCACTTAAATGGAAACGTTTATCACTGTACCTTATAATCTTTATACAAAGATAAATTACAAATTTCAACAAATTAGATTCAGTTTATTAATAAATCCTATTTTGGTATGAATGTATAAATTGAATGAATATGTAAATTTTAACAAGTTTAAAAGTTTGATAGTAATAAAAATTAATTCATCACTTTTAATACTTGTATCAGTCTACAGGAACCATTTAAACATAATAAAATATTTTAAATATACTTGGTGCTTTAGAAAAAAATGATTTAAGATTACAATTAACGTAGACTTCACAAGCTTTGTAAGCCTTACCTTTTTAGTCGAATGTTTGGATTCAACGCGAATAGTCGAGTGTACTATTGCCTAATTAAGCATCGGAACATCACTACGTAAACATGGGAAGTGGATTTTCGTGTTAACTAAAAGGGGAGACACAGTTGTTTCGTTTCTAGCAGTTGTCTTAATTGACTGACTGTAGATAACAAATGTTTCTTACACAAGAAAATTATAAATAGTTTATACAGCACATACGAATTTAGTATATTTAGATTGATGTCAAGTTGAGGAGCAGTTTGGCTGTTAACTTATATCAACTGATATATAATAAATAGGATTTCTACCTATAACGGTTATAATGTATTAAATAGGTAGCAACTATATAAAAACTACACTACCTAAAGTCTAATACTGAAACGCTACCTACTCAATTCTGTTGTCTTCAAATATCGTGCAGTCTCACTTTCACTTTCACTTTTCAGGCGAGGGAATATTTTATATTAGGTACAGTAGTTGCTACTACTAGGTTTTCTATCTTGTCTTTAATTTTACTTAAAATCGAAAGGCCAGAGGTGCAAACCCAGATTTATAGATGAACCAAACATATGTTATTTATGTTGTAAAAATATTTTATCCGAATTTACACGAATAGCGAATGTGTGAAATGCTGTGCGCTATGCACAGCATGTATGTCAGTTCGTTAATAAAGCTTAGGATAAATAATAATAATTAGATAAAGTTATATTCTTATTCTATATACATACTATTACGCCCTTACTTCTGAAGGGTCAGACAGAAGTTTATGTTTCTAGGTTCCATGTAAAAGAGAGAAAATCGATTGCAACATATTAATCGGGCACAAAATTGTACCAGAACCTCAGCAACACTGGTCGACCTGGGCATCGATTCCAGAACTTCACACTCAGTACTCGCGCCTGCGACAACTTGACTAATGAGGTTAATATCTATCAAGAAATTGGAATTTCTCTAAGCAAACACAATTACCAGACTTAAACCAATATTGATATTCTATTAACTACTTGTTCTTTCGTTAAGTATTGACTTTGTTAATCGATTACGTTTACTTAACCATCTTTAGGATTACTGTTAAAGATCAGTTTATTAAACTAAACAAACAAATTATTTTGGTGCACGTAAATATGGCTTTTATTTTGGAAACGTATAAAGGTCGTATTTGCTTGTATGAATGTACATAGTTACATACACTTGAAGTATAGTTACAATGTTAAATAGTAGGTGGGTGTGATAGGTAAGCACTCATGTCCTGGTCAGTTTTTTAGTCTTTTGGTCCACTTGAACTGTCATGACTTAATCTATTTTAATATTCTTGAATACTTTGACGTCTCTTGAAGATTAATTGAACTATTAACCGTGTAAGCGTCGTACATAACCTACACTTAGATTGTAGTGAAAGTAATTCTAACTGCTATCAACTACTCGAGTACCAAATGAGAATGAGTAATGTACCAATTGTCTTACATACTTTTCTTCTACATCTTTTATACCTGGCATACAGTATATTGCTGATCATTCACAAGTCTAACCATAGTTTTACACTTAATACAAATTCCCACGATAGTAGTGGTCGTTGTTAACAAAATCGACATAATCCCAGTGTCCTTACAGAGTCTGCCGTCGTGGCTCGTCTTCGATACCACAGCCAAACAATACCCGACTTTGTCCTAAAGCTTTACCTTCATACCAACAAATTCCATGGTAAACTATGGGTACGTCATAAAGTTAATATCAGATGGCCTCTAGCCCCGTTTACAAACGGTAATTTACATAGGTAACATAGGGGACAGTTTTGTCCCTCGAGCGCATGTCTCCTGTCACGTTGATTGTGTCAATTATCAGTAAAGTAATCAATCCTCTGTAGTGGAATTTGATACCGAGAGGTTGGTGAATCACCTGTCAAGATTTTTAGTAGTAGAAGTTTAAAAAAATATTTTAAACAGTTTGAATTAGCATACGTCAGATACGTGGTATATGTCGATGTCATGAATTAGTGTGTATGTATATCCTACTAATATTATAAATGTGAAAGTTTGTATGGATGTTTGTTATTCCTTCACGCAGAAACCACTAAACAGATTTGGATGAAACTTAGCATACATATAGTTTGTTATCTGGAATAACACATAGGCAACTTTTTATCTTTTATTACGTACCTTACAAGTGTAAAAAGGAAAACAAAATATATAGAAAAAATATTTGTTTCAACCAAATGTATGAGAGCCTTGTTTGGGTGTGTGGACATCCTATTCGAATACGATGATAAAATAATGAAATTACAATATTTGACAGAAATGTCTATAAATAGCTTTTTTAAAGAAACTTTTCGGTAATCCAATTAAATCAAGTTTATTCCTCTTCAAAAATAATGACGACGGCCGATGAACTGAGGGCGATCTTTAATGAACTCCTAACTCAAAAGTTTTCTCAAACTGAACTTAAAACGCAAACGTTTGCGTAAACGTTACTAAGAGTAGGGGTGTTGAAATATAAATCATTTTTAAGTTAATGAAAAGAGAGAATATATCAATCTTTTGTCTCAAGACGTGACGGTAGGGCGGGAAAATTAAGACTCATGAAAAATGGCCGGCCATTATGTAAATTATTATTTGTTTATAAATAAAACGGTGCATTTAAGTAATGGATTTAGGTAAGAATTATGTTACCTACTTTGTGGAATTAAAAATAAACCAACAATGTCGTTTAGTAATTTGTTACGATTTGTATATTAACGCGTTGTGTCATTCTGTGGCTTGGTCGTATTTTTTTTATTTCACATACTGTTTGTTTGTAAACATACTTCCTTATAAGGTCAATTGGTTTGATTCATATTTGTGAATTGTATTATTTTCGTAGCAATTATAATTTCTGTAAACTAGAAAATAAATTTGTAAAATAAATTATATCACATACGTATTTGGAAGAAAGCGCCGCGCCGTTTGATCTAGATTATGTAATGAACTACAGAACTCTTTTATTGATTGGCATTATGGCCTTTATAAAAGAAACTCCACCCGCACGTATACAAACAAAATTCTTAATTTATCACGGAGTTCCATCTCCATGTCAGGCAGCTTTACGACCATACTTGGTGGGTAGAACGAATTTCCCATTAGCGACATTGTAATTCATACTCACTCATCCGCTTACACTTCATTTTCAAACGTAAACAAGGCTCCTCATCGATTTATCGCCTCCTAAATTATGACTAAACATCCTCAATTTAGTGAGCGAAACGGTTTCGCTCGAAGCGATAGGCGATTGAAAAATTGTAGCGATGGAGGCTTACGTAATTTGGTAGTGAACCTTGATACGGGGTGAGTACGCCCCGGGGTTCTTGGGTATGTAGGGAGGGTACAAAATGGGGGATTGACAGTCATCTCTGGAGTTAGTGAAAATTATTTTCGATTATAGTCTGTAATGGTAACATTATTTGGATTAGGTGTCTCTCCGTGTGTGTGTGTGATATTTTGACGAGAACTAAAAATAGATACTATAGTAGTTGAAAATCTGTTAGGCCCTTCTTATTTGTTAGATATATAAGTATAATATGTCCTTTCCATCTGTTGTCAACACTTGATACATACATTAGTATTAATTCACATTTATCCCTCAATATGCGACGACTCGATTACCGCCACAGTATTAACGCTGCCTTCTGTGGGTTTGGTGATAAATATGGATACTTGTGTGGATAGTTCTACGTATAATATGTATGTATTAACAAAGAGAAAAATAAACTTTGTAGCTTAACAGCCAGCTCGTATTCGTAGCACAAGCCTCGTTGCTTAGCTCGAATATACAGGATGCTGTGTCCGGATAAAAACAAATAAAAATGTTTGCATTATCTTAACTTTTACAAGGCGCGTTAGTGCTACAATTTGTCTTGAGTTCACTTAAGCTTATGCAAGACTGTAACAGGTGATACACTGCACTGCATTCGAGAGGCTTAATTATTTGTTAGTGTAGAAGGCAACGTGAATTGAAATATCTTACACACTTTGTAGGCTAAATGAAATTGGGAGTTACAAAAGGTAAAGAAAATTAATAATAAGGAACTGATGAATCGATGTAATAATTGAAGAAAAACTACGGACAGCACATAATCTACGGTCTACCAATAATAATATAATAATAATATTCTGCGACATTTCACACAGCACCATCTAGTCCCAAACTAAGCAGAGTTTGTACTATGGGTAAATACATACTTATTATACATAGGACACACCCAGACGAACACAAACACTTATATTCATCACATCAATATTTGTGTCCCGTGGGAATCGAACCCACGACCTTGTGATCAGCAGTCCGATACTCGAACCACTAGACCACAGAGGTCGTCATGACTATAGATTAAGTAAAGGATCCAAAACCAAAAATAATATCAACATAAAATCAGTAAAGGTACTTTTATTTCAATGTCTAATATTCGTGTGTGTGCATCAAGACGGTGTTATAAGTTATTATATTTATATTACACTGTTATTTTATGATACATAAGTTTGTGTATTAATGAAAGTGGCCAAAACATCTTGCGGGTAGTCTACGCAAGCAAAATCTTGCGGGACGAAATAAATGATTTCGTTTCTGAGATTGTATTAAACTATTTTGCTCTAGAAGTCTGAAGGTTGAAACACAGAACACCTTTTACATTGTCAATATAATGACTCCCAATATACACAGACACTCTGATTCGTCGCGTTTGGTACTAATATAGGGGCACAGAATCGGATTAACTGTGGGGTTCTGTCGGCCGACTGTGCGGTGATACCGTGACGGATTTGCTTTTATTGGACGCGGAACCCTTTCACCTGCACGCGGCTTATGTGGAGAGGCCTAAAAGTATGGCCACTTTGCATAATTAACTTTGGAAATTATTTCCAGGTTTGAGCATTTTATGGTGAATCAGTTAGGTTTTTGTGAAAACGTTAAGCCATATTTTCAGTTCCTTTGTGCCTTTATTTATGAACCCCGCCCCACAGACGCCGTAATTCAATATATTAATGTAAATAATTTAGCTATCGAAAAAACCATTCTATTGCTCATGCGTCGTAGAATAAACATTAGAGTATAATTCATTTAGTTATATCCAGGTTAGTTGCAGTCGCAGTTCCTAAAGTGTAGTAAAGAATGAAATTCTATGACACACCCTATATGGACCTCAACAAGGCAATATATACAGATAATATGAAATGAATTGATTACTACGGCATCATTAAAACAATTGATATTGTAAGTTTATAGTTCTTGACGGTCAAAAAAAATTGTTTAATTTGTTCTAAGTTTGCCCTTGTAACACTTGCTGACATTATTTTAAACTTGTCCGCTTGTTGAAAAACTTTACCACAATTTTTGTAAAGTACGTGTAGTTGTTAAAAAATAAAACACAGACAATGTTAAGTGTACGCTACTAAGTAAGATGCGCGACGTTTTCTCCCAAGAGGAGGCACTCGCAGTCAAAGCACACATTTTATATATTTATGCATTAACACAACTCAAAGAGGGTAGCCAAAGAAATGTTTTCAGGTATTCGGACGGCAACCTCTCAGACATTATAATGAGGAGGTCGCATTTGTGAATACATTCCGTATCTTATTTAAAACAATAGTGTGTTCGTAGTAGTGTTTTGTAATAGTAAAATGATTTAGGTTAGTAAGCTGGTTAGGCACTAATTTGATCAATGCTTGTATCTATGCGAGCTATGTCGCCTTCTGATCAACTCGGGATGGCCGAAGATCGCGTTAGTTTGGGCTTTATAATTATTCGAACTGAATATAATCTCTTACATATCGCTGTAAAGCTGTCAGAATTTAGTAAGTACTTTGCACAAACTGCAGTTCAGGTAGTTTCAATATCTCATTAGATCTAACTCTTTATATTTATATGATAAACATAAAGTAATGTCGTCCACTTTGTAGAAACGCAAATAATCACATATTACGCAGAGTAAGATAAATTGAGGTTTTTAACTAAACATGCTGAAGCAAAATAATTTTACACTCTCAACTTGTCCGAGGCAGGGCGGACCCCATGTTGGCTCTCCAGTTTAAACAGTACACGTATCTCGCATGCAATATTAATAGGAATGCAGCGGCACCCCTACTTCTCAGTGGGGGATCCAACGCGCTAAATACATCACTAGCTTTAGTGGTGTATCTATTTACTGCCTAAGATTAATTACATTTTATTGATTCACACTTCCTGTGATTTCGATTGCTGTGTGTTTCGATTGTAAATAGGCAGTACGTTAGTTTAGTTACCTTAGTTTACTACCTTATAATAAATTAATTCAATAATCATAAGGTTCAATAATTTATTTTAATTTATTCAAGCACTGTTAAAGTAAAGAGTATCCACATACATACCCAAAAGCAGCTGGAAAAAATCAGATTCATCTATTTCGCACACTCGTAACTCATCCCGTGGAAATGTAGTCTTTTTAACACTTAGTGTGAGTTGTACACGAAGAGCCTAATCTCCTAATCCACTCGCGCTTGCGTAAGCGTACCCTCTAAGGGTACTGAAAGCCACTCACCATTATGTAGAATAGTGATTGCAGGATCACTACAAGACTCATTAGGCTCATTAGCATCTGTTAGCTGAATGAATACTTCAAAGCACAATATGGGAAAACAGCCACATCTACGATGTCATCTCATCATTATTCACATGCGAAACAGGCCTTGCCTGTATTTTCCGTCGGATCCTCCATCCCGCCATCGTACATTGTTTTGTTTGGAGTGTCACTGCACTGTACATCATACATAGCGTTTTATGTACAATAGGAAGTCAGTTTAAGTGGATTACACTCGGCATTGGACAATGCTTTAGTTTTTATGACCGTTTAAGCTGTGAAACGGGTGAGGGATGGATGAGTCGTTAGTACTTTTCTGTTTTAGCCTGAGGGTGCAATTTACGACTATTGTTTGCTTTGAATGCGTTAGATCAGGAATGGTTTTGAAAATTAAGGCATATATTCACTTTTTTTATTGCTTTGTCCTCCAGCTGAGGTGGCTCTTAAATTTAAACAAAAAAAATCCTTTTAAATATATCTAAAAAATGCTTTAGTACTTTACAACTCTGTCTATTTTTTAGTACACAAAATATAACATGAGAAAGTTTTATATTGTCTACAATAAGTGTGCCCTGTAAATCATGTCTACAATGAATAGCTATACGAGCAAAATGCTTACTTCAGAAATCTGCACACTGATTTGGCAGTGTCCCAATGTCATCACTAGATCATGTTCCTCTTAGAGTCATGTTGAACGTTGTACATTTTGGTAGCAATCAGTGCCTGTTAATCTTCCAACGATGATGAAAATTTGCTGCAAGTGTGGAGGAGGATTTTGATGGAATGAGGTTTGAATAGAACTTGGTTTATATTAAAAAATATACCCAAAATGACATACTTAATTGTAAGAGTTATTAAAATAAAGTGTGGTTTATTAAAATAAATACTATTTTATTTTGTGATAAATATTATTTTGGATACCACATAGTTGGTTACGTCGTTTCTAATAAAAAAGCTTTATTTTCGTTTCCTGTTTAGTTTTCTTATAGCTTAATGTTATATGCAAACTAAACAAAACGTCTGTATTTTAAAAATGCTAAGTCTAAAAAATTGCAGTTGATTTTTCATTTAAATTCTCCATGCTCTTGGAAAAAATATGTAATTGAATTTCCATTTCTATCTTATTTCTTCTCTCCTTTCAGCAACACCGTGTTATGAAAATTCATTCTGGTTCTTGGCAGTTCGCCTGTAGCCTTTATAATACAAATCCTGCACAACACGACACGTGTCAATATATTTTATTCATGCATACAGGGACACTGCAGATTGCGTTTTGTACAACGCTCGATGATTTTGTCGTAGTGTGAACAGGTAGCTTTATGGCTGTGTTGGAAGTATGATTGAAATGGGGTACGGTTAATTTTTGGAGGATTGCATCTTGTGTTTTACATGTACGATGTACGTACGCTTCATTTATGTGGATTTTGGGTAGGACGTTTCGTTTTCAGCAAAAGTTATAGTCTCCGTAAAAGTGATTCGCGACTTTTGAGGCTCAAAGTTTTATTGGGGCTTCGAGCAAATCTTGTAGCAAACACTATTCTCTCGCGGTATATTTTTGATATTATTTTAACCCGACGTTTACAGCATCCGTGGTCACGGGCAGACTGAGGACACGGTGAACTCGTTCTGTGTAAATTGGATTGTCAATAATAATTAAAAATGCAGGGTAGCTGTTAGTAATTATAACTTCAAAACGATCAACACCCTTAAATACTGCTGCTGTTATCATTTTTAGTTTTATTAGTGTCTATACGAGTGTCCAAGGACTAGTAGTCTTAGTGTTAGTTGTAGCTTCACCTAGAGAAGTTTATAACACGTCATAAAATGAAGGAGAACCTATCGACTTTTAAACTCGAGCCTGATGACGTCATTAAAACAAACGAATGGTGGGACGGACTTAGTTGGCTACTAAAATGGCTCAAATGAAAGTGTACTCTTTGTTTTAAATGTACTTAATTCTCTCGAGTGTGTTTGGTGGTAAAGCTCTTTTTAGGTTAACCAGGACATTAGCATACAGTTCTTTAAATGCACTTTTGGACTTCAATTTCGAACTTAATTTGAGGTTAAAGAACTGGATGACATTACAATTGGTCTATAAACTAATAGGAGCAATCTCGATGTTACTTCTTATTCTTCGTACATTTAGCATGATTAAAATAATGGTTAGTAGTTCTTGATATGTTTATTCATGTCTCTTGCCCATATTATTTTTAGTTTTAGATTCGTTATCTTGCTTCAATTCTGACTACAACAAAGTGACCGTGACATTAACCCATAATATAATTTTGTCAT
The DNA here is from genome assembly GCA_905163465.1 of Craniophora ligustri. Classification (NCBI taxonomy): domain Eukaryota; kingdom Metazoa; phylum Arthropoda; class Insecta; order Lepidoptera; family Noctuidae; genus Craniophora; species Craniophora ligustri. The sequence continues at coordinate 6,597,396 of LR990970.1, forward strand.
TGTCTATCACCTGACGAGATGTGTGTTGTGACGAGATAACATCACAACACAATTATGTCGCGGCAGGCAACGTTGCCCATCTGTGTCGTAGAAATATGGCGCCTCGTTCTTTCTCCGCACATCTAGTGTTATGTGAAGAGATTACTGTAATCAAGACTAATGGAGAAACGGATTTATTCGACCTCAGTGTTTACTCGTAGTAATCAAGTAATGATAAGTACCTACTGTATGTCATTATTCCTTACAAGTTGATGATGTTCATTCGTTTTTCTTGGGCCTTTCATCTGTAAGCAAAATTGCCTCTTATTGTAATTGGCAATTGTAGTGAATCTAGGTGATATACTATACTAATCATAAGGATTTATATGGTATACGGATTGGATTAGTGCTTCTTTTGGAAATACATGATGATTCCTTATTTATTTCTCAATTTCAATAAACAATGTGGAATTTCGATGATTGAGAACTTTCACATTTATTATTAAGACATTAAGATCTCAGCGTTTGAAATCCACAACATAGGCAGGTAATTATAAGTACCTCCAACGTATGTTATAAACCCAAAGGACACAGACCGTCCCTTCATTGGAATGATATCTCTCGCATAATTCAAGAGCTTGGAATGCCAAAGCAATGCCGAATGCTCGTAAACGCCCATTTTCTTGATAAATGACGAAGTTAAGCAAGACACACTATATCCGTAATATTTACCTCTTATGCAAATTTGGTTGACTCATCAGTAATATATAATAGTAACTCTTGTTAGCGACTTTGTCTGTGTTGAAACTTCTATCCCCATTTTCGCTCTTTTGAAGGATAATTTCAGGGGTAAAAACTATCCTATATCCTTCCCTGGGACTTAAACTATCCTCATACCAAGTTTTATCTAAATCGGTTCAGCGATTAAAGCTTGAAGATGTAACAGACAGACATACTTTCGCATTTGTAATGTTAGTATGGATGAAAATCTTACATTAATTTAAATTGGTAATATTGACAGGCCCCGTTTTTAGGGTAAATTTACGAAATCCTAACAACGGTTCATGTCAATGTTATCATTTGTAAAATTAATTACTCATTTAAAAATGAGAAACTGTATTTTGTAGGTAAAGTTGGAAAGTCATGTCATGTTGTTAAATGTTGACAATGTTTTATCAAATGAGAAAATTTATTCCGTTTTGCTACTTTGGTGATTAATTTTGGTATTAGCTGACAATATTAATTTTATCATTGAGTACTAAATTAAGAGATGATAAAACATTGGGAAATATTAATGCCTCACATTTTATAATAACAATACTATGTACATCTCAATACTCGGCTTTTTCTTAGTAAATATTTTATGGATATTCAGGGTAATTTTTGTACGAGTATAGATTAATAAATAATTGTCTGACACACCCTGAGTTTTTAGCCTTATTATCAAACTGTTAATAGTTTTCGATGGCTAATTAAGTATTGCCCCAATAATATCGTTGAAGTAGTTTAAGTATGAAATCTACCTTTAATCAAAACTTTGCAAAGGAAACGTATCATCGAAAATATACTGAAAGAGATTCTGAAGAGAGAGTATAAACGAAGTTACTTACAGTTTTCACACAAACTCGGCAAACGAGCACATGTACGTGAACTCTGAAGTAAATATTCAGATAGTTATGTTAACTAGTACGGTACCCGAGGTCGTGACGTCACGTGAAACCAACGTCACCCGAGGTACTGGGTTTGCTGAGAGTAATGATGCATTGAAACATTAATGTTAGAGATTTATTTTATTTATCATGGTTGCGTTTAAAAACCTTGGGGGAGGCTTATGTCCAGAAGTTGACTTATTTTAATTTTAATTTCAATCAAAACGAGTTTTACTTCATATCGTCTAAGAAATTACGTTTCTTTGAACATAATTTGATCATCCACAATGCAGAAAGCATCTTGTGAAAAAGCGCCTGTTGCAAAACTGTGTCCCTTACGCGATATGCGCTTTTATTGCCACGAATATGTGTGCAGGCGTTTTTGAATTACTTTAAGTTCTTTTACGCGAGACGGTGGTATAAAACAATGATTGTTTTACTTACATCTTATCTTCTATGTTATGGCTTATTCTGAATTTCGAAACTATCCTGGCTTTATTATTATAGGTGGGCCTTACGCTTTTTCCGAAATGTTTTCAGAAAATGTCCTCTCCACTGCAATATATAATTTTAAGTTAATCTAATTTTTTATATTATTTGTTGACTAGTTACTTTAAAAAGGGTTTGAAAGATAACAGTGGATTGCAAGTTGAAATCAAAAGTTAAATCTTCTTCAATTGTTAACTTGTTTGCGCAATTGATGGTTGGAAAAATTGCAAAGAACGTCTACAAAAATATACGACAGTAATATCAACTCAATGTCTCTCATTTTAAGCTGGAATGATATGAGTAGGTATACGAATTTAAACAGAACAAATGTCTAAACGATACAATAACAAGCTAAAAAAGCACTTATCCAGATAGCCAAGGCAACACGTCCAAACATAATTTGTAACAACGTTAGGCGCCGGCGGGCGAGATAAGGGTCCGTTTGCGGAGAAACTTTAATATTGCCACATTCACTCCTTAAGAAAACCATTGAGGTTAAGTCGGGACGTACTATAGGTATAACCCTTTCATTACCAAATCTTGAAAGGTCTGCCGTACTCAAAGAGCTACGTTTTAGGTCTTATAGTGAAATGTGTAACTACTTTACATATGTACGTATAGAGAGCAAGTATTACGTTCAGGGTTTCAGGGGAATTTGGAATTATTAATGTCATTAGAAGCAAGTCAGGATAAATTAAACATTTCTTTAGAAGATAGACTGGCTTCTCTACAGTCCTGAGGTTAACTTCGTGATACTAAATATAGATATGATGTAGGACAAACTTCTTGAAATAGTAGGTACAATTAGGTTTTTTGTAGATTTTTTGCTGCTTTATGAATGCGAGTATTATTTTATATTAATTCCAAATATATTATTATTATTTAACTTTATATTATTTCTATTATATCATGGTTCCTTAACGTGTAAATAAGATAATAAGAATCGAACAAAATATCAGCAATAACCTAATCCCAACTATATAGCTAACTGAATTTAAAAAACTAAACACTGCTCTAAGTGTTAAAGAATTCATGAGGGAGATAAAATCTACGACCCATGTTTAAAAAACGCCTGTCAAAAATTTTTGAGCAAATCAACAAAAAGTCGTTAATTTATTCGCGGCTACAAGGGACTACGGGTCCAACATTAAAATTTGAGCCTTGTCAGGTGCTAAGTTCATAATTTCCCTAGGGAACAATCCCGGATCGCGTTTTAAGGGTTTCCATGAATGCCAGTTCTAATTTCCAGTGACGGCCTTCTTCCCATTTGTTTTAAGTCTATTGTTTTTAAATTGTTTTGACCGTGAAATCTTAGAAGCGCAATGAGCTGCGGTTTTTGTATTAAGTGCTTGATGTTTTTATGTAGGAGCGTTTTAATAACGTTTCCTGCTATTTTATATTGAAATTAATTCTGGATTGAAAGCTGTTTTCTGAAGTATTTTTAAGTTCTATTTCAGATCAAACCACAACAACATCTAGAAGAAATAGGCACTTATATTTTTTACATTCAAAACTGATGCTTTTAACAAATTCACCCTCTGAATTTATTCTGACTTTGTGAATGATTTTACAACACTTTGTAACATATTTCTTGCTTTTTGTTTCAGGTAAAACATAAGAGAGAACACGCGTAACATTTTTGGTAAGCCGTTGCTACAAAGATTTTCTGATTTTGCTTTGTGTGTTCTACAAACAATGTTACATTGTAGGAAATAAACTTAAACATAGTTAGGGATTGCCTCGTTGCGATGTTTGTATGTAAAAGTTTTAGTTCCGCAGTGAAAACCGCAGAATTTGGTTTTATGATGTTGCTTTTGGTCAAAGGGAAATAAAACTATATAGGTTGGTAGAAAATTTGAGGTAACAAACATGCTATAATTCCAAAACTAAATTGATATGTGTTCAGTAAATTCATATTACATGTACATTGGAAATTTTTCAACAGTTTATCTTATTAAGTTAAGGTTTCATGTTTCGAGTAATTGCCACCTCTTTTTGCTTCATACTACCTTTGATATAAATATCTCAAACTTAATTTACATTTCATTTGAAACCTTATTTATTAAAGAACAGTGTAAATAAATAACAGCTGTTTCTTAAAGTTTGAATAACTTTACTAACTTAACAACTTATGGCTTCGGCGGCCATTTCGTTAATTTTGTATAAACAAACTAAACTTATACAGTTAAGAAACTAATTATGGATTTAGTTAAGGGCGCACGTAGCCTGGTCATTATAATTCCTATAACTATCTGTAAACCGCGACTTCGCACACGCTGTGCAGACAAATCTTAGCCATAGTAAAACTATCGCTCGATAAATGCATATTAAGTTGATATTTGTCTGTCTTATAACTTCGACCGAACTCAGTTTGGTATTATATTCCTTGAGACGTAATATCATATACTTAATACAAATTCTATGTAAAGCACAAACTACTAACTGTGTGATATCTCAGTGTTTTTAACCCGTTATTTACTAGCTATAGATATATTTAGTGAGTTTACAAAATGACTTTGTAAACGATCATTTACGTCTTATAAAGAACTTTATCCTTCTAGAGCTACTGGTATCAATTATATGTTGTCTCTTAGACAAGTTGAGACTAATATAAAGTTAATTAGTAGGGATTCTACGAAGGGTTTACAAAGAAAACAACCCTTTGACGGACTACTAAATGAGTAGCAGGCTGTCCGTACTTTGAAGTCCTCTAATAAGTGTGCAACTTGCCTGGCCTTGCCAATTGGCCTTTTTGCTAGAAGCTAACATATCATTATTGTACCTAAGTGGACTTTGCATGTATTTTAATTGATCGTTTGCACGAGTCGCTTTATATTGACAATTTTACGACCGCGAGCTCATGATCGTAAATAATAATTACTAATTGCCGTGCTATTTGCGTAGTGTTCGTGGGTAGGTGCAATCCAATAAAGTTAACATAACAGTATTGTCATTATAAATTAGAATGATAAAATGTGTAGGAATCAGGTTGGTGGCTAAGATTTCTCGCCTCGCCTTGATGGATTCTTATCCACTAATGCAACAAGGAGGAAATAAGTAAGGCGGAAAGAAAACATAGAGTCTTTTTGGAAATAGTTATAACAACTAATTAAAAAGAGAAATGGCAGTATGAAGTACTCTAGTGTTGCAAATTTCCATAGGCTACGACCGAAACGAACTTACAACTTTATAGTATTGAGTAAAAAGTGAGCTTGCTTAGCGGCATTTGGCAGTGCACTCTCAGGCAATCTTAGTGAAATTTCTACTAGGTATACATAATTAAATAAATATATAGTTACTTGCATAATTTTCTCCTTTATAGATAACAATAACTTGATTTCACATTGTTGTTCCGTATACGTCAGTTAGTGAAGGTTCGTTATGCGGCGGACGTGAAACTTTGTCGGGTCTCGATGGAAATTGTAGAAGATCAAACTTTGGTCGAGTCAGAAGCATGACCGGGACCGCTAGTTAGTGGGTGGTAGGCTGTTGTGACGCCTCTAAAATGCTTGGCCCGGACAGAACCGTTGTGGTGAACTTACAAGAAGTTTTGTTAGGAAAGTTAGAATACATAGTACAGACTATAACGTCTTTAGTGATCGTTTTTGCGTCTTGAATTATCACGGACAAGTTTTATATAAAAAATTTGATTAAGTTCATGTTATAATATTTACTTTACTCTTCAAAGTTCAATAGCATGTAGAAGTATATGAGCTACTGCATAAAAATCTCTACCAACCGATAATGTATTTTTTTTTTAAATATGTTGCGGTATAACATTTCTGAATTTAAACTAGTGTTAACTTTATTTCAGGCTAGGAACTTTTAAAAATAAATAATATGATATCAATATTAACAATAATGTTGAATTGTTGAAGCAATTTTGGATTATTGAAAGTGTTTCCTAACCAGTAGTTACGTATTAAGGAACATTACACTAAGGCGTACTATAGAACAATGTTAATATGATACTGTTGGTAGACAAATCAATAAGACCTTGGTCTATTAGCAAACACAGGATATTGGGTGTCACGGCATGGTTCGTGCATGGCTTGCCGTGTTTGATGGTATTTGTGTACACAGGGAAGTAATCTATTGACAATACCAAATATTATTGATATGTATGTCAACAAGACTCACAGTAAACTCGATTGAACACTATGACCATATTTCTAGTAAGTTTGGTGCAGCGACATTTTGACATCTGACAGCGTGTTCAGAATTGATCAAAAACATAAATAGCATAGAGTTTCTACTCAAGACCGTCTGAAATTCTTTAATTACGGGAATGAACATATATTATTTTCTGTTCCGATTCAGTCAAAGTCAAATTCAATTGTTTTATTTCAATCAGTTAATTATGCTTGTTGGTTAATTGAAAGTACTTTTGAATTGTTAGAACTAGTCGCACGGTTCCAAAAAGTTGTGTTAAGGAGAAAAGCCATCTGGATACTCCATAGATATCATTTTAAATAAATTAGCTCATTATCAGAATAATGCAGTATGATGTGAAACGTATGAATTGTCTTCCAAAAAATAAAAAACTGCGTTAAAAAAAACCGACTTCAAAACTAAAAAGTTAAAAATAACTTAATACAGTTTTAACTTCTTTTTAGTTTTAAAGGTATGAAGACGGTGCCAAGCCAAATGTAAAGGTATGTAAACCCATCGCGCAGTGTACAACCAGGCACTGGCACCGACTTCATACCTTTAAAACTAAAAAGAAGTTAAAACTGTATTAAGTTATTTTTAACTTTTTAGTTTTGAAGTCGGTTTTTTTTAACGCAGTTTTTTATTTTATTTTTTACTTTTTAGTGTCTGTAATAGGTTCGTTGTATTATATGTCTCGTTGGTCTAGTAGTCATACAGTGCGACTGCCGAGCAAAAGGTCCTGGGTTCGATTCCCAGGTCGAGCAAAGTGTTATTGAGTTTTTCTGTGAAATTCTCAGTAGCGGCTCGGAGTTTTCATTCGTGCCCGGTTAATGGCAATAGGCTCGCCACCTATTACATGGGACCTAAAACATACCAGCGAAATGTTGGTGTACATTAGTACACCACTGCCTAACCCTTCGTGGACAACAGGCGTGATAGTATGTAAGAGGTTGAACAATAAACGCGTCATCTATGTAGAAAATTTTAGGGTTTCTCTCGATTTCCCAAGGATCCACTCATCAGATCCTCACCATTTTTTTATGGGACCACACGGAAAGCATCAGCTTTCATATAAAACAAGAATTTTCAAAATCGGTTCACCGAATCCACAGTTATGAGGTAAGAAGTTGAACAATAAACGCGTCATCTACGTAGAAAATTTGAGGGTTTCTCTCGATTTCCCAAGGATTCACTCATCAGATCCTAAAAAAAATTTTATGGGACCACATGGGAAGCTTCAGCTTTCAAATCAAAAAAGAATTTTCAAAATCGGTTCACCCAATCCACAGTTATGCGGTAACAAACATTAAAAAAAAAAAAAAAAATTATAACCTCCTTTTGGAAGTCGGTTAAAAAGCGCAAATCATAATAAATGTTTATGTGCAACTCAGAATCTTTTATTAAAATATTGGGTTATAGCTAATATCTCATAATTCACAAACCCATTATATTATTTATGTTTAGATATACATACATAATTTGTTCGAAGGCTTAGCCCACTGAGCTGCGAAATGCATTGACCCGGTTATATCATCGCTTGCGATATAAAACTTGGATTATTAACTTCCCTTTTATAATCAAATCCGACTTTAAGGATACTTGGACGAGGTAACAGGGGACTTAAGAATTCCATTGCTCTTTAATTACTTAACTTGACAGAGCTGGTTAATGAATTTTTCGACGAAATCAAAGTTTGCTTCTTGATTTATCTAAAAGCAAACTTTTATTTCGTAAAAATCGATTAATTTGGGGTTATCGTTAAGTGGTGAGAAATTAGCTACCATCTTGAATTTTGAAACCACTCTATAAGTCAGTGTGTAATTACCTGGATGAGTTTACAAATTTAATCATTACTTTTCCAAATGTTCAAGGTTTGAAACCTTGAACATTTAGAAATTCACTTATGTTACAACCTAAATTTAGGATATGTACCATGATTCCTTTATAACTAGAGTTATATTAGAAATTGATTTCGAATGAATCCGATGATATACTAGAATACACTTTTTACTATACTATACTTAAATTGTTGTTTAAAGTGTTGACTGTAAAAAATGAGGTTTATTGCAAAATAAACAAAATCTTCATTAAATTTATCATCACATTTCTACACAAAATACTATAGCACAATGTAATTAAGCTTAGATGGAAATGGCAAAACATCATGCAAATATTTTAGGAACATCGCTGCCTCGTTCCAAGAAGTTATTCATGTACACACATTTCATTTAGAACTACATTTAGCGCTTTAATTAAAACGTTCCACGATATAAGCAAAACTAATTCAAAATGAAGTCTAGGAATTCTAAATTTGAAACTTGAGTAAATGGATTCGATATTCAAAATTAGAGGATGTTCTATTCGGTTATAAAAGCTGACATACTCCCGTCGGGCACGTTTTCGGGAAACGTTAGTTTTAATTTTAAATTTTACGATGGCATTGGGACGCGGAGGGTTCGCAAATTAATTTAGTTTGAAATTGGAATGCCTAGCCTGCCAGTAATTTTACCTAGGTTTTTCCACAGTGAATTTTTTTTATGGAACGTTTTTATTTATAGAGCAAAACATAGCATGCAATCATCCCCGAAAGAGTAGGCAGAGATATGCTAATGCACACCACATTCCGCCGGTATGTTGTAGGTCCCATGTAATAGGGCGCGAGCCTATTGTCATCAATCGGGCTCGAATCCAAACTACGAGCTGCTACTGCTGCTGAGAGTGCTCCACTTGGAAATCGAACCCAAATCCTCTTTGTCAGCAGCCGCACTTAGGACCACTAAGCTAACGAGATCAACCAGAAGTTATAGAAATCTATTTAAATATCTGGAATATACGAGTTTGATAAATATTTAACCATATTGGTTATAGATTTATCAAATCCAATCAAACAGTATTCCAATCTTACTAAAGTTGACTTTTGTACGCTAAAAATCACCAGGTAATTTACCGTCATATCATAAAATAGATCAAGTGAATAAAGATTTGAACAGAAATCAAATCCTCACGTCAGCTTGAGTGCTCAAAACCAATAATAATAATAATACGCCGCGTATTATATTCAAATACCAACGATAACGTAATAAACGTTATTCAACATTTATTTATTAAGGACGAACGCCGTGAATAAAATGAGGTTATGACAAAACAAAAGAGGATTCAGCGAGTCCCATATAAGTAGGTATCATTCCCGCTAATTTACCGGTTATTACCTCCGCACTCTACTTTTATTATCCCATAATGTTTACATTACATTTAGTATTAACCAAAGTATGTGCTTACATTGTATTTTATTACTTTCAATGTGAGTCAGCGCGTTACTTCCGTAAATAGATTATAATTTTGAAAATAGAATTCGTCCTTGACTGACAGGAGCTCCCAGGAGCCCACATGTTCCCGTCAAACTCATTTTGTCGTTTATTTTTTTTAACGTGATTTTAGAGCGCAAAGATCAGCTTACAAAATTCTTGTGTATAAGCCTTTTTCGATTTCAGGACTATTATTGTTAACTTTGAGTAGTTAGAGGGAATAAGTAATGAAATATATTTTGGATATGAATCATTAACTAGACTAGATGAGTTTAAGCTTTACACAATTTAATACTTTTTATAATTAATACTCATACAAAAGCCCTCTTCAGTATACTTTGTAACTTATTACTTAAGGTTAATGACTCATAAAAGTAATATTTATTAACAAAGTTTTGATTATAAAAGCGTAGTAAACGCTTTCAATTAAACAGCGCTGTTTTTAATAAAACCAACGTTCGGGGATGAAGAATATGTAAAGAAAATACGACATCGAATTAAGATATTGTAGACATAAGAAACTATTGCCTTTTTTGATATAATCAGTAAATACGTAAAAGAAATCTTCTTTTTATGCTGTAAAGGATCCCAAAACGTCGGGATTAAAAAATATCAATGAAATATCTGAGACATAATCTATGAGAAAGTAGTTTTTCTTTCAGCGAATTATCTAATAAACATTCTCTCTCTTCGAAAATGAGTCGTTCCATAGATTTCCTCCTGTAGACCTATAAGCTACCTGTTCATATAAATGTTTGGTCCGTTCAAAAATCGTTCTCGTCGCAGAACACCACCGCTTAGTGCCCCATTGCCCCAGCACCAACCCTACCGTCGATATGGAGTAGGATACATTAGATACTCATACATAGCCATTTTACATTAACACTATAATGACGTAGGTCGTAGACAATCGTTTGAACTTGCATGACCGTGCTAGACTCTAGCACACTCACAGGTACCTCTCTACGTCTAGGTGGGCCCTTGACAATGCCTAGTCACCGCACCTTTGCACCTCGAAGCCTTTCTCGATAGGTCAACGAACTTTATTCTTTCATATAGATACTAGGCTCTATAGAGGCAACATACCAATTTATACAACCAGTTGACACATTCACGGCTTTTCAATAGAAGAGTTGGAAACCCACTCAGTTTCCAATTCTTTACATATCTTGACCAGTTCTTGGTCTTTTAGAGTACGAGTAATTGTGTTATTAACTTATTATTCTTCTTCTTTTTTCTTGATGACTTATGATATTGATTTATAGATAGATAGATAGATTGTTTATTTCTGTAAATAGATCTTAATAAAACTCTTATATCATTCGCTAATTTACAATCAGCGATTTAAAATCTGGTAAATTGCTGATTGAAATAGAGTTTAGCTTGACCGTCGCGTAAATACACTTGCAGCTTGTATTCGTAAGTTTAAGAATGAATCTGATACATTACATTTTTAATTCAAGTACCTACGTAGATTTATCAAGTCTCAAATGCACATTAACAGCTTTGCTTAACTTAGCTTGACATAGAATTATTTATATTCTAACTTGAATTTTATATTTGCAAGTTACATAGGAACATACCCTTTTACACATCGCAGTGACGACGTAAGCCACATCTTGCCACAGAATTTCAATATCGGTATCATAAAGGGCGCGTGTTTCATATAACCTTTGGGGAATACCTTGAAATTGTTATACTGTGTTATTTGTCATCCTGTGTTACTTGTTTCCTCAATGTATTTGAAGTTAGGCTGACAGTTGTTCGGGCTTTAGTAGAGTGAAAATGTGAAGAGATCGATGTACCGTATTGATGGACTGTATTATTTATTGTGTGGTGAATTGTATCCTAATTATGCAAAATTCTTTTTATTAAGTTGTTCCCGTGTCGTGGTTGCGTTTACAAATACATATATTTACAATACACAAACAATTACCTATAGGCCATATGTATTTGTTCTGAGCGAGGATCGATCCCGCGTCACTCGGCGTAGTCTATCGCTCAACCACTGCACCAACCCTAACGCTATTTATATTGCAAGCTTAATAAGTTGAAATGAATTAAAAAAGATACGGCAAATCGACTTGTTGCCGAAAGATTAAACAGATTCATAAAAAAAAATTAAACAGACGAAAACTGAAACCGAAAATCGGAAAATAAACTTTAAAGTTGACAGCGTAATTTGCAATCTGTAAAAAGCGTTGGCATCGACTTTAGGACGTCCTTTTTTTATTAGTAAACTAATACATTCGCCTCAACATATATTATGTACTGTAACAAAATTACGTCAACCCAGCCTTAACTTAAGCCAAACCATAATACACCGTACTTTGTAAGTAATAAAGTTGATACCAACTGCAAATAGCCTTGCAACACTGTTGTTTGATCGGAGCTGCGACCCTGTAGAATTTCAATAAAGGAACGGGAAGAAATATCGTCGTAAGGGCAGCGTACACGCGTGTAATGGCCGCCCATCGGACTCTAAATACCAATAACCAATACTTAGAAGTTTTTATGAGGAATTCGCAAAATCTTTACTTCACCCAATCATATATTTCGGAACGTGGCTTAATGACCCAGTAATAGTGATTAAATAGTTTGTTATTAACGCATTAAGAAGTTATGATGAAGCTGATGGCCTGTAAAAATGTAATGAAGCGCCTTAACTATGATGAGATAGAACTTCTGGAGTCATTTTGAGGGATTATAAATGTATGATGTTTTTTTAATAGTCCAACTGATGAGATTGTCATACAATCGTTACGATATCTTTGTGTTTTGTTTGCCTGGTTTTCCTGTTTCCATTATTTCATTAAGAGACCAGTGAAAGTGACAGTGATACAATATCTTTTATTCTAAGTACCTACACTGTTACAGATTTAAGAAAGGATATTATATTATATGCTAATATGTTATGTTCTGACAGAGTTGCTGTTATTTGACTTGCAGAACAAAGATTTCTCTAACCTCCTTAAAACGCCCAACCATTTTAGTGGATATTTTGAAGTCTAGTTTAGGTTCTGGCATTTAATTGCATTAAATAATGAAGTTTGAATTGTCTGTACCTTTCGTAAATAGGATAAATATATAAATATTACTGAAGATAGAAACAGAGAAAGTTTAGTAGGAAACACAATTCTTTACACTAAACACTGACGTACTTACGTAAATATTCCGCAACCACATGTTGAACGCTATTCTTGGTTATGTAGCATAAAAAAAGGCGGAACCGCCTCACATCTTTCGTCCCATCTACAGATTTATTTCCACCATTACATTGTGTCTTAATTCAATCTTATCCGATTTTTACACTGTCTTCGACGTATATTGAAAATATTTGAAAACATTCTTTGCCTCCCTTAGGATAATAAATCGCTATTTAACTCTCAGTTTTCCCGCTTTAATACGAGGACATTGGTATTTCGATAATGCTCCTGTTATCTCCCACATCTCCCCTCGCGACAGGAATTTATCTGGGGTGAGCATGCGAAAAAATACCGTAATAATGAGTATTGGGGACACCGTTTCTTAACTTGCTAAGACGACTCACAACTGCACTTACTTACCCGCTTATTTGTACTTCTATCCCATCCAGAGCTGCCCAGTGTGGCTACGTGAGCTCCTGGGTGCGATTTTCAGGTTAAGCAAAGTGTTATTGGACTTTTCTATAGAGCGTAAAGGATGGCAGTTTGTTGTTCAAATTTGTGCGACGTTAATGAGAATAGGCTCACTCTCTAGTAGCGGGCCAGTTGAAGCTGTACATTAGTGCACCTCTTTCTAAACCTTACATACATATGTGAGATTGTTTGTTAGTAATGTAAAATTTCAGTATCGATCATAAAACTATCGTTAGGACATGTTTCCGTTAATTCATGAGAAGTTTCATATCTTTAAAGTTAATAAAGGTCCTAAGTTATATCTTGCATGTAATCCGTTTAAAACTGATTATGCTGCCAGTTATTAAGAACTAGCAGTATTAAATAAGACAAACAAGCAAACATATTAATTTTACCCGTGCGTATAAGAACTGTGTAGTCGCGTGGCAGTCTTGTCCTCCACAAGAGCGGCTCGCGACTAGCCGGAACCTGCATTTAATTGACAAAGTTTTGAAAGCCTAGAATGTAATTACAGAGCCTGTCTCCAAATATACTAGTATACCGTCATAATGTTTAATATGTTACCAGCAAATTATAGCTAAAGCCAAAGAAAATAGGGTTGCTATTCAAACAGCAAAATATAAAGTTGCGTTTATTGCAGTGGATTTAATATCTCTAGAGTAATTTTCTGTTGAAAATGTGTACAGCTTAAAACAAAAAGTAGGTTGCAAAAATAAAACCAGTTTTTTACGTAACAACTATGAAAAGTATTACTGTTTTTTACAATGCTCCTTATTGCTCTATTTCTATTCCCATACAAGGAATCTTATTCGATACGTTCAATCGAATGCTCGAATTCCCGATTATAGAATCGGAATGTCAGCAAAAGTCATAAAAACAAATCGATAACACGAATTTAACCCTCCGTTAGAGTCCCCCTACCATTTTCCGCGTTTTGATTTTCCGTTGATTGGGTTTAAAATGCCCTACTACTATTTTGATAAAGCCCGCAACGAAATGTGGGATCATTCGGACCTTTCAATGCGTAAGACTATAATAATAGGCTGTAAGTACCAATTTGTGACGTTTATTAGGAAGCCTGTCACTGTAATTAATTATAATATAAGGTAACTGGTAAACAGTGATATGAAATAAATATATTCGGATATTATTACACAGTAATATCTATGGTTTCGCAGAAACAGTAAAGAGTTGTCGCATCTACAACACCGGGTAAGCCACGCCTGTGCTGCTACTATTGGCTAATTAGTTCATTGACCCCGCCCACGGCTTGAACATCCTGAGCGCCTACTCATTTTTATAAAGCAAAAAGCTGCAGCCAACCCTATTTTTAAAAAACAAAGTCAGGAGTTAACTGTTATCTTTCGTGAACTATAAAGATTGAAGCTTGTGAAGTACTATTAATTCCTGGTAGCTGAAAGAAGTACTATGCCGCTTAAAAGAACACCACCCGCATCACCGGCCCCGACGGACGCAGTCATGCACCCGTCTGTTGCTGATCGAACTTCGTTACACCCGCCAACTGTTGATACACAAATCTGCCACTACGATTCAGCTCCCGATCTTCATGACCTCACATCTAACATAACTGAGAGAAAGAAACGAAAATATGCTGATGAGGATAGCAACATCTCGAACACAATCAAGGAGATGTTCAAGGCATTCTCGTGTGATCAAGAAAGGCGCTTCCAAGAACTTCACAGTACTATTAACCTTCTTTCGGAACAAAATGAGGAACTTAGACATAGTGTATCAATGATGTCCAAAAAATATGATGATTTTTTGCAGAAAATTAGCACCCTTGAATCTGAACGAAAGGCAGACAAAAAGACCATAAGTGAACTTGAAGACAAGCTCGAGACTCTTGAAACGAAATCACGTCTATCCACCGTTGAGATTCGTAACGTATCTAAGTCTGGTCAGGAAACTAAAGACTCATTGTGTGATATAGTTGGCAGTCTGGGGAAGGTATTGGATGTTGACATTGACTATCTGGCGATAAGGAATATACACAGGATTAATTCTAAAGATAAATCTAACCCAATTATAGTTGACTTCACTTCTAGATTGACTAAAGACAGGTTTATTACGGGTTTGAAACGGTTCAACAGCGCTAAGACTAAAACTGACAAACTAAATACAACCCATCTGGATGCAAATTGTCAGCATAAACCAATATACATATCTGAATCCCTAACGCATAAGTCTAACAGACTGTTCTATCTTGCAAGAATTTTTCAAAAGAGCCACGGATACACATTTTGTTGGACTACTAATGGGATCATTTACCTAAAAAAGAACCCGAATTCACAACAAATACGCATTGTTTCGGAGCAAGATATACTTAATCTTCAAAAGGATTTGTGACTATTTGATCTAACTATTTACTTATTTATATTTAATGTTACTGATAAGTTTATAACTTCTTTTTTAAAATTTCTGTTAAGTTGTACTGTTAATCATATAACACTAATCACACACAACAAACTCACACACTGTGTAACTTCCATTACTCATTATATCACTTGTCATTGCAACACCAAATTACTGCAATACCACTTAAACAAGTTAATAGAGAGCATGTCCCGATGTATACATATTACAGGTATACATCCAACACAACCATATACACGTACACTCACATTACTTCTTGCATTAAATTACAACGCAGTTTGGATACATAATGACATGTTAGTTTTTGAAATTCCTTATAACTCCTTCTATATAATTATACTCTTAGACAAACCTACTAAACATAATCTTCGATCTTAATACACTCACTAAATTCAATAATGAACTAGATTCTTTTGGCGTGGCTGAATGTGGCAGCTGTCATTTGGAGGATTGCTCAAAATTGATGTATAACTCCTATGCTTCGGTGAACATCCTAATTCAAAATATAAGAAGTATAAAACGTAATATAACAGGACTAAACACCCTTACGGCGAGGTCAAAAATTGATTGGGATTTGATCATTCTTACGGAGTACTGGCTAGCTAATAATCAATCAATACCCATAATAAATGGCTATAAATTGGCATGTTCGACTAATAACAGAACTCAAAACGAAGGTGTCATAGCTTATTATAAACTTTCTCACAGCTTCTGTATAACTGAACCCGCCATCGATGATGCTAATTGTTTACAAATATATATAAACTCACAAACAGTTATACTTGGCATATATCGCCCCCCGAGTGCCAGAAATATCTCAAAATTTTTGGATTCTTTAAACAATATTTTACTTGGCCTTAAACACTACAAAAATATATTTCTTACCGGTGACATAAATATTGATATTGCGGCATCCTCAAAAGACAGTAGAGCGGAACATTACCTAAATCTCCTAGCCTCGCATGGTTTACTTCCAGCACACTACATACCTACTCATTCCTTAACATGTCTTGACCATGTTGTTACGAAAACGAATCTTCAGGTAAAATGTCTAGTCGCACATACAACATTGACCGATCATTACAGCGTTGCTTTAAGCCTACTAACTACACCTTTTCCACAATATCGTACAGAAACAATAAAACTTATTGATTACGAAGCCCTTGATGTCAAAATTAGCAATTTAGATTGTAATAGTTTTTATTTATTGCAGAATCCTAATGATTCTGTAGGCTTCTTCCTTCATACACTCAACACTACGATTAGTAGTTGTAGTCAAACAATTAAAGTCTCCAGGCGAAAACGAATAATAAAGCCATGGATTACACCTGGTCTAATGCGTTGTATGAGAAATCGTGATAACCTACACCTTAAATCCAAAAAGAATCCAAACGATCCTAATGCAAAAATTATATATTCACGTTACCGCAATTATTGCAATGACATATTAAAAAAGGTCAAACAGGAATATGACAAAGCTGAACTTGCAAAATGTGGAGGCAACACTAAAAAACTATGGGATACAATAAAATCAATTACTTCCACTACTAAAGTAAATGTATCGGCTATCGACTTAATTGACAATAAAAATCCAACGGAATCTGTTAATAAAATCAACGCATATTTTGTTAGTATAGGCAAATCATTAGCAGACCATATTACACGATCAAACTCACACATTATTCCAAATCGATATTGTCTCAAATCTTGTCTCTCGTCGTTTGTTCTATTGCCAACTGATTCACGCGAGATAAACACTATAATATCGGGACTTAAACCATCCGCCACATTAAGATTTGATGATATTCCTAGTAACGTGTTAAAGAGATATGTCAGACGTCTCTCGGATCCTATAGCGCATATATGCAACCTCTGCATCATTAATGGTGAGTTTCCCATCACTTTAAAAAAATCACTCATCCACCCGGTTCACAAGAGTGGTAGAAGGGATTGTGTCAACAACTACCGCCCCATATCAATATTGCCTATTGCCTCAGCCTATCGCAGTCCACTGCTGGACATAGGCCTCTCCCAAACTTCCAACAATTGCCTAATCTGTCGAAAATATTAGAAAAAGTGATAAATAAACAACTTTCAAATTATTTAGAATTAAATAAGTTATTATCAGGAAATCAGTATGGATTCCGGAGTGGTAGATCAACCAATGATGCCGTAAATCAACTCACGGATACGATAATAAGTAAGATAGAGGATAAAAAGAAAGTTTTAACCATACGAAAGCATTTGACACAGTCTCTGCACCACTCTTGTTAAATAAGCTTGAACATATGGGAATTCGTGGAACTCAACTTAAATTACTAAATAGTTACCTAAATGACAGACTCCAACGTGTTGTTGTCGATAAGTGGGTGAGTGATGGTTCTACCGTTAATTTAGGCGTGCCGCAGGGTAGTGTTTTGGGTCCCACCCTATTCCTCATTTTTATAAATGGTCTCTGCGAAATATCTCTCACCAATTGTCGTGTATTTACATTTGCAGACGATACAGCACTTCTTTTCTACAGTGATACTTGGGAGGAAGTCTATAGCTATGCGCAAATGGGCTTAATGAGTGTAGTGGATTGGCTTAATAATAATTTGCTCACACTTAATGTAGATAAAACCAAATACATCACCTTCTCTCCAGCAAATTCTTACCATTCCGATTCAACTTCGCTCAATTTAATACCCCATTCATGCAATAACGTCTACACTCTCTGCAGATGCCCTAAACTAGAAAAAGTAGATTCCATAAAATACTTAGGTGTTATTATAGATCAAAATTTAAACTTCAATAACCATATAGAAATGCTAGTTAAGAGACTAAGAAAGTTAATATACATATTTAAGAACCTACAACACGTTGCTAATGAGAAAGTCATCAAAACAGTATATTATTCATTATGCCAATCTGTCATAACATATTGTATTACCGCATGGGGTGGAGCACCGAAAACTTCAATGATAAAAGTGGAACGAGCGCAGAGGGCAATACTGAAAACAGCTTATTCCCTACCATTCTACTACCCCACTGAAGAATTATATAAAATTTGCAAGGTTCTTACCGTGCGACAACTTTTTATTAGAGATATTGTGTTGAGGAAACATTCTCTCCTGATTTATAACCCATCATTAAATAAGCAAAAACGTAACAAATCTAAAGTTTGTTCAAATGCTCTCTATAAACTAGTACTTTCTCATCGTCATTACTGTTTTCTTGGGTCATATTTATACAATAAACTAAACTATATACTAAATATATACCCAATGCCTAAGTCAAAGTGTAAGCAAGCTCTCACGTCGTATCTCATTGAATGTAACTACAATGTTACAGAAGAACTTTTAATTGTTCCAAAATAACTCATGTTTTTTTTTTTTTCGCGAACACACACACGCACACACACACACACACACACGCACACACACACACACACACACACGCACACACACACACACACAAATTCATGCATATAAACACCTACATAATATTACAATGCAACACTATTCATACACATATTATCATAAGCTATGTTTATTGCATAAGAATTGCCTTTTTCTCTTAACAAAGGTTTATGTTTAAGTTATTAGCACGCTGTTTCTTGGGGGGGCCTGGTAATCTGTGTGACAGGGTTTCCTAGTGCAGATACCAGTCTCCCACAGAGGTTGAGATTAACAAATAATGCTTGTAAAAATATAGCTGTAAGTTACCTTTGTGGAAGAGTAATAAAAATACATATTATATTATATTATATTATATTATGGTTTCGAGCTAAGCGATGAGACTTTCTTTCTACTGTCACTAGATGATTGATCCATGATTCATGCACACTTGCACATCACACAATCATTTGCATCTACCGGATTTCGAAACCAGGACCCTTAATAAAGAAGGCAGCCTTAATTTAGCTGTTCTAATCAAATCGTCGACGATTTATCGTAGAATACAGGAAATAGGTCTGTGATATTTTTTTAATATTTTATTTAGCTAGAAAAGACGTATCGCCTCGTTCAAATTACTTCTTGATTTGGATATAAAACTTGTTCTTGTAAATACCTATTTTTTGAAAAGTTGCTTCCTCAGCATAATCAGGCAGAATCCTAAAAACCTACAGTGGAATTTACAACATGTGACATTCTGTACTGAACATTTTAATACGTTATAAGAAACAATTTTGGTTCATATAAATTCAGGAGTTTCATATCCGTCCTGACCTACTTACGTAAGTTTATCTTGTTAACGCTACAAGCAAAAATATCGTGGAAAATTAATTATTAAGAACAATGCGCAGGAAATGTATCTCTCCACTATTATGAAATATTAAACCTGCCTCTACTGTTATATAAATTTGTATAACAGTTTCAAGTAAAAATTTTACTTTACGTAATGTCCAAACATGTTTCGGGCAAACATCTTGTAGAAGGTCGTTTGAGGCGCACTTGCATTAGTTGTTAACTCGTTCGTTACCCCGCATGCGGGCTCTGAAATGAAACTCAACGGTTGATAACTTGGTCGATTAAAAGCATGCGGGTGATCCCCGCAGGCGGGCGCTAACGACCAGTGAAAATGATTTCCCAAAATGCGAGCTCTATGACATGCGTTTCAAAAATCACCTTAAAAACTCCTCGACTTATGAAAATACGCCGTTAAGGATAGTAATACAATGGACTTACTAAATTATCTACTAATTAAATTGAATTGAGCACTACAAAATATATTAACTAATTTCAAAATTAAAGATTTTATCGCAGTAGATTTTGTCATTACCGTATCGTCGGTCGTATTGGTCACGAGCAGGCCGTGAATTAAATAATATCAATATACTGTAATAATATAATATCATATATATTAATTATCTTTTTTCAATAGGCTAGTTTTGCTTCTACGAGTGTCTAGTCGGAACTTATGCTGTTAGGTAACAAGTTTAGTGTACTGTTTTATCATTTTACCACCCACTTTTTTATCAATCTTCAATGCAAAAGAGACAGGTAACTTTTTAAAAAAAAAGGCTTAGCTGAAAGTATGAACGCATAAATCCGTTGTTTTGAAGGAGTACGTAATCCGTATTTTATTTTTACAGGCCATCGCGTTTTTACTGAGGCTGTTTTAGTAATATGTTTGAGTTACAGTGATGACGGTGTTGGAATAATAAATCGTGTGTGATGTAAGGATGCTACGTGTGAGGCACGTTGCTTCCTATAAAAATAATATTTGAAAGGATTTTGACAAAAATTGTCACAAATTTTCTTTTTAAATTAAGGTGTTGGTCTAAATGTAGACTCGCATTAGTAAGAGATGAAGTATATTTACTCAACAGATTAGAAGTTTGGTTTTGAATACAATTTCTGATCTTAAATAATATAAATGTGTTATTGTACCAATGTTCACCATTTTTTTCTTATTGATTTCTTACACTTATGCGATATATTGAACTAAAACTGGTTTTTACGGATTTCAAAAACGGTAAAATCCGTAAGTACCTACTTGCTTTTTTCTTCTTATTTAATAATTGTTAATATTTCTTCGAAAAACCTCAACCCTAACCGGTAAACCGGTAACATTGTGCGCTTTTAGAACTCACCAAAACTTTCCCTTTAAACCGTTTGAAGGTCGAATCTCTATTGAAAAAATAAAACATGGTGTTTTATTTAGGGTGAATTTTTTGGTGTCATCGTGGCAAAGGCTTTGTGGTATGTTGCTTACGTCAGCCTTAGGGTTGTGTCACGTGCCTAATTTGACACCAACGCTTCTTGCAACTGTAAATAGGCAGGGGCGGGGTTAAGGCGATTGATAGACCTTTAAATTCTATCCTCTTGCTCCTTACTATCTAACGTAAGTAGAAATAGGAAGCGGGAAACGTGTGACAGTAAGTTGTGGATACGTGAATATAACAAACAAATCCTCACCAAACACAGCACGCCGAATGTGTGTATTGTGAGTTCGAATTGTTTCACTAATAAAGACTTCGTGAAAGCATTAGTATTATCTACACTACATTAATTTGGTGAGTTTTCTACAGAAATACTTACATATATAACTCGGCCATATGAGAACTATTACATGGGTAATATTATTGTATGAAAAAAAATAATCTTACTGAACATAACTTTAAACTTAGTTCTTGGTCACCAGCGCGCGCAGAATACAACGGAGCCAACTTACTGCATATTTAAATAATCCTTGCGTATTTTTGTTCCTGTTCAATATTCATATCTGTGGAAGACCGGTGATTACATACACGTAGTCACAGTACATACACGATCGTAATATAATAATATTACGATCGTGTATGTACTGTGACTACAGCAACAATATAAAATGCGTATGTAAGATGTGTGTTACCCTTACACAAAGATTGAATCTACTCGTGTATAGAGGGGAATGTGGTAGCAAATGTCAGCGTTTTCTTTTATCTGACGAAACGAAACACGGCTTTGATTCGTTCTTAATCCGAAATGATAAAGTTTATTCGATACAAACCCAAAATGTGTCTACAAAGTTTGCGAGTCTTATTACGAAAAACAAATTTCATTACAAGACATTTTTTTTAAAAGAAAATTTTGACAATCCTCTATTACCATTTCTGTGACAACTGTAATTCAATCTCTGTCCACATGCTATTAAGGTTGGATTTGGTTGAGATATTGTAAAAATGATACATGTTTTCATTTTCGCGTCGTGACAGGAAGGGGAGACGTATGACGGGAGTTCGCCTACAAAATCCAATATGACAAATTCGGAAGTACGTGATTGGAATGAGTGCGGCTAGAGAGAATTTTATTTTTTTGGGTCGCACTGACAGATTCCGGAGCACCTGGGTCGTTACTATGGTTGGACGAACCGATGACTTTCTGATGAGAATTATAAAAATTGAGAATGTATTAGAATTAAATCAAGGGGAATGCTCGATCGATTGAAGGGGGTGCATAATTTTCATTGATATGTAATATAATTGAAGAGATATATTTATTTTTTATGGAAACGTACAGATGCTGTAAACAGGTGGAAAAACAATGAAAAAAAATTTGATTTGGATTTACTCTACGAAAAAACGCCAAAGTTAAGAGTTATGCGTTTGTTTTCAAAATCGTGACATAATAGTATCAAATACACGAATCCCAAGATGTTAGATAATGATAAACACAATTACAGCTTTAAATTATTATCAAACGAATTATCTTTCGTCATTTGGTAACTTTTAATTAAATATAATAATAATAATCGGATTCATGGAAATTGGAGCAGGTTGAACGAGAAAATTCAATTATGATCTGGCTTTCTCAAACAGGTCATATAGCTATATAGGTCAAAGGTACAGATACGGGCATAAATATGTATACACTGTTTAATGTTTTGAATATACGTATGTAGTCATGTTGTAATTCAGATTTATCTTGCCATGTTTTGGCTCAAAATTATGTAGCTACTGATTTGAGTCACAATTAAATACCTACACAATTTAACCAATCTATAATAATTATTACTATCATTGTTCATTAACATTTTTTTTTTTTTTTTTTTTTTTATATTTAATCTTGCGATCAGCCCAGTTGGCTATAAGCAGATGTGATGGCGGTGGTATTTGAGTGGAGTGCTACTCCCATTGGAGTACAGCCCTTTTATTTTTGTAGTCAGTCTATTTGCTGACTATCCTGATCAAATATGTCTCGTCTCTTTTTTAGCCGACGAATGATTTCTGGGATTGTTAGTTGCCCTGCAAGTTGGTTTGGGTGCTTTTGTAGTCTTTCTTTGTATTTGTCACCATAGGAAGCAATTTCTTCTTTAACTGTTGGCATATCGAGAAATTCGTGAAGCTCTGTTGTTTTGAGGAACCATGGTGCGTTCGATATCTGTCTCAGTATATTGTTCTGCACCCTTTGTATCATTAATAGGTTGGTGGCACTAGCAGCGCCCCACAACTGTATGCCATATGTCCAGATTGGTTTTATCATACTTTTGTAGATAAGGATCTTATTGTCCATAGCTAGTTTCGAGTTTCTGCCCATCAGCCAATAAAGACCTCTGTATTTCAAATTAATCTCATCTCTTTTTGTCTTGACATGTTTCTCCCAGGTGAGTCTCCGGTCTAAGTGCATGCCTAGATACTTCACGGTGTTTTGATGTGGCAATTGTATACCGTTTAGGGTGACAGGAGCACAGTCTTCTTTACGGAGTGTGAATGTAATGTGTATAGACTTATTTATACTGATAGCAATTCTCCACTTAGCTAGCCATTTCTCCATTTCATGAAGGCCGCCTTGTAGTATCTGTGATGCTTTAACTGGACATTTATTTGAGGCCATGAGAGCTGTGTCATCCGCAAAGGTGGCGATTATTATATCTTTGCTCTGTGGTAGGTCGGATGTGTACAGTGTATACAGGATTGGTCCGAGTACAGAGCCTTGTGGCACTCCTGCGTTTATTTCGTGGAACCCTGATGTGGAGTCGTTTTCTCTTACTTGAAATATTCTATCTGAGATATATGAATTTAAAATTTCGTAGAATGTATGGGGCAGTAAAGACTTTATTTTAAATAATAGTCCTTTGTGCCATACTCTGTCGAAGGCTTGCTGTATATCAAGGAAAGCTGATGAACAGTATTCTTTCCTCTCGAATGCCTTTCTAATCGTCCTGCATACTCTGTGGATCTGTTCTATGGTAGAATGTTCTTTTCGGAAGCCAAACTGGTGGTCTGGGATAATAGATTTTTCCCGTAAGATATTTGTTAGCCTATAGAGCAAGCACTTCTCGAAGAGTTTGGACATGATCGGCAACAAGCTAATCGGTCTGTACGAAGTTACTTCATGCGGAGGTTTACCGGGTTTATGGACCATTATTACCGTAGAAACTTTCCACAGATCGGGAAAGTATCCAACCCTCAGAATAGCGTTGAAGAGCATGGTAAAGTACACGATGGCCTTGCGCGGCAGCCTTTCGAGAACTTTTTTGTCTATGAGGTCGAATCCTGGTGCTTTATTGTTATCCAATGATTTGATATTTCTAACAACCTCCGTGGGCGTCACTAGTTTTAAGGGGCGGTCTAGCTGGAAATCTTGGTTGAGGATTAAGTCAATGTCTAGTTCATCTGTAGTAGATACAGCGTTATTTGGCTTAAAAACTTGACTCAAATGTTTGGCGAAAGTTTCCGCTTTACTTTTTTCAGATCTAGCCCATTCTCCATCTTGTGTTCGTAATGGTGGCTTGTGGTGTAATGGTCGATTGAAATTTTTGCATGCTTTCCAGAGTGAGTAATTGGTTGCTTTTGTTGCTGTAAGGCTTTCCAGATAAGTTTGCAGGGCTGCATCATTGGCTTCTATTATTAGGCCCTTCAATTCTTTAACAGCTTTGTTGAATGCTGCTTTGTCCCTTGGGTGTCTACTGTTGTGCCATACTCTTCGAAGTCTTCTTTTATCTCTAATTTTAAGCCGTATACTTTCCGAGTAAACTTTAGATTGCGGCGGGCGCTCGGTGGCCTCCGGTGTGCACTGCCAACAACATTCTTGAATGGTTGTGGTTATGGTTTTGGTAGCCTTATCGATGTCTAATTTTGTTTTTAGAGCTATCTGTAGGTCGAGCTTTTGGTTTACCATTTCTTGAAAGGAGGACCAGTCTGTACGTTTATCATATAGCTTTGCGGTTTTCATTACATTGACTACTGTGAGACCAATTACTAGTATTACCGGTACATGGTTAGAGTTCACCTCCAGACATGTTTCTATTTTGTGGAAGAGTCGCGATACGCCCTTGACAATAAAGAAATCAATAACATCTGGTAACCTGTTTGGATCGCTAGGCCAGTTGGTGGGCTCTGCGGTAGAGATTGTATTAAGGCCATACTTGTCCAGACTTTTCTTTAGCTCTCTACCTCTAGTATTAGTTAGTCTGGAGCCCCAGTGTAGGTTTTTAGCGTTCCAATCACCTCCAACTATAAAACGTAGGCCGAAAGTGTTAAAGAGTTCATCATATTGCTCCATGGTTATTTTATGTTTCGGAGGGCAGTAGACAGCGGAGACGTTAAATGTCCCGTTTCGGTCTTCTATTCTGATTGTGGCTGCTTGTATATGAGGTTTCTTAAACTGGGGCTGCTCACTATGTTTTATGGTCGATCTCACTATTACTGCCGCTCCTGCATGAGCAGTTCCGTCAGGGTGATTTGTGGCGTATATTTCATAGTTTCTTATTTTAATGCTATTGTTAACTGTTAAGTGTGTTTCAGATACCAATAGTATATCGATGTTATGCGTGTTTAACAAGATTTCAACTTCATCTTTGTTAGGTAATAATCCGTCCATGTTCCAGATTGCTATCTTGAGAGAAGTCATTTCGCTGTTTTAGAGACTAGAGTTGTTATGAGACTGATTAGTGTACTCATTTGTTGAAGGATTAGATCTATTTTTTCGGATTGTTTGACGAATATTTCTTCAATTGTTTTATTTAAAGTGGAGTTGTCTTCAATGTCATTATTTCTCTTAGCTTTTAAGATCTCGGCATATTTTTGTCGTTTATTAGTATCAGCATCCACATTCGGTGTAACCCTTTCATAGTTGTCCTGTAGTGGGAGCTGAGCTTTCATGGTAAGAACAGGTTTTGGGTATTCTTTTTGTTTAGGGTTTGTCTGCTTATTCGATTTTCTAGCCAGTATTTCCTTGTATACTTCACAGCCTCTATAATTGGCTGGATGGGCGCCGAGACACAGAGCACACGTTGCCGGAGTATTACGATCGGTTTTGGGACACTCTGAAGTTTTGTGAGATTGTGCGCATTTCACACAGCGATATGGTCTCATGCAGTAGTTTTTAGTGTGACCATATTGCTGACATCTTTGACATTGGACTACTGACTTGCGTTTACGTGGTTCTTCTATAATGAGTGATTGATGATATATGTATTTTAAGCTTTTGACTGCTTTATTGTTTGGATCTTGAACCAAGTTGGCAAAAAACGTCGATGTTGGTTTCTTTTCAGGTCCATATTTAACATTTATAATTTCACCAACAACAGTGTTGCCTGTACCTTCCAGTGTTTCTTTTATTATAGTGATTGGTGTTGTATGGTGTAGGTTTCTAATTACAACTCTATATGCTCGTTTATCTTTCCTGTTAAATGTATGTCCTATCAGACCTTGCCCTCTAACAGCATCAATGACCTTTTTGTATGTCTCTACAGTATTGCAGCTGATCCGGAGCTGGTTCTGGCTAACGACTTTATAGACAAAGTCATTTTTACTCACGACTTTTTCTAGAATTTCCGTGAGATTATTAACGTTTTCTATTCCATAGAGTATTATAGGTGGTGGCTTTGACACTCTTTTTGGAATAACGATGTCTTCTTCTTTTTCGTCAGTCGGCAGCCCACTGAACCTATTAGTGATGTTTGTTTTTTCGGGTGAAGGAGAGGATGCTTTTTTCCTTTTTATACCTCTTAAAGATGGAACTCTTTGCCATGGTGGAGGTAAGTTGGCAGTGTTCTGGCTCGTACTTGGTGCTGTATTTATGTCTGTGTCAGTTGTAGGACCCTGGGGGTCGCATTCCAGTTCCAGCCTGTTCGTCGTTGATGACGAGATATCACTAAGAGAGGAAGAGCGAGGCCGGTTAAAAAGTGTTGGGTGGAGTATTTGTTGGACTAGTATTTTTTGGGTTTGTTCTTTGGGTTCATTCATTTGGTTCCCACGAGTGGGGTCGATCTAAAACGTCACTCACAGGGTGACGCCCATTCCCATGAGAAGGCGAAAATCAACGATGTTTGCCAGGTCCATCGAGGTTGGCGCTATTGACTGAATACCCCTCAGCCATACGTCCTGTTGGCGCGTTGCCCACCGTAGGATTGGGGTGATTATTTTAGAGAGGTTTTCTTCCTCACGACTCGGGCAGTGAAGCCAAGGTCACCGATCCTGTGTTCTTGGGATGACACACAGGGTTACGGTTTGTGCTAGTCATTTCCTACCGCCACATTGCTAGCATGTTTTACGTGCCAGCTAGATCAGGTTAGATAACCGCCGCCTGAGACTCGGCGTTGTCACTCGTTTAGCGCCACCCGGGGAGCACGTGTAGGGTAACAAAGGGCAAATTCCTACGGACGCGAGCAACAACACTCCCCTGTTCATTAACATAATATTACAAAAAATACGGAATAAAAGATTCAAAAGTATTAATTTATAGTTAATACTTTTATTAAATAAAACTCTCACAACTTTCATATTACCATAATTTATTAAGAACATAATTGATAATATTTTTATGTTAAATTAGTAGTAATCACTTTTTTTTGTAATATTATGTTCATTAACATAATATTACAAAAAATACGGAATAAAAGATTCAAAAGTATTAATTTATAGTTAATACTTTTATTAAATAAAACTCTCACAACTTTCATATTACCATAATTTATTAAGAACATAATTGATAATATTTTTATGTTAAATTAGTAGTAAACACTTTTATTATGGAATTAAACTATACCTATTCATAATATATTAGAAAAAAGTAACAATTATATTTTTCGATCGATTCCAAACATCTGCAAAATAGCCTGTATACAAATTTATTTTGTAGTAAAATTTGTATTCAAGTGTCACTTAATCCAGTGGCGTCATAATGAGCCAAAAGTGCATAATAATATAATATATAAATGCATATTATTTAAAAAAACCACGAGTAATTTATACATATTTATGCCCGTGGCTGTACACCACCGGTTAATACAATTTTCATTGGCTGAATACGAAATGTCTGTGGTTGATATTGATATTATTGAAGCTAATCAATGAGGTTATGCGAATATGTGTAAATAATGTTTCTGCCTATCAAACTCCACCTACTGGCGCCAAGAACAAATGTTTTAGTAATGTGACCTAAATGGATAAATTAGATTTCCATTGTGGAAACAGCCTAATTTATTGATGAACTTACTATAGGCAGTATTTTTTTAAATTGTGAACCATATTGAATCCCCCGCAAAAGGTTCAATATAAATAAAGGCCTACCCATTTTTTTCAATTCCTTTGTTTTCGGAGGTATCAGTTTCAGCATAAACCATAATGACGGTGAAGTAAGTAGACAAAATTTTCTGAACATTATTATCTTTATTTCTGTAGCCTGAGACAAGAAGAAGGTTGAGACAGACTTTTTATTATTTTGTCGTTTTACTTACTTCGACGTAAGGAGTGTTTGTACCTTAGTCTACGGGTTTTTTTTATTTGTATCAGTTAGAATTAGAATTATATTCTTACAATCATCAGTTTAGACTATTAGAACGTATTTGAAGATAGATAGGTATTGAATTATTGACCTTATACTAACAAAGTATAAGGTTAATTGGTTATTGGTAATAATATGCTGATGATGATGTTGATTATGATTATCATGGAGTGAGAATCTTGAAGATTATTTATTAAAATTGATGTTAATTTGTATAAAACACGTGTACATATTAAATTTGTCTACCAGCTGTTAATTAATATAACAATTCAACGTGATGCATCCGTACATTATTTACTAATGAAGTGAGGTGACAATTATAATATACATATGTGGCATTTGACAGGTAATTAACCATAACTATAAGATTTAATATCCATGACCGCCCGTTATAAACCGCTAGTTATGACGTCATAACTAAAGATAAGAATACATTTTTTAGATTTTATCGCGATATATTGATATTATTTTAATCCCCATAATGCATATCCGTTTTAGTAAGCACGGTCACGGGCAAACTAAGGTTTTCAGGTGGTAGGTGAATTACGAACACCTAGTATTTTTTTTTATTAATTATTGACAATCTGATTCATGATTAATAAACCCACCGTTTAAATTTGCTCTAGTACTGGGTCTTGATTACAAAAAAAAATGCTAACGCTTGTGAAACGTCGGTGTTTAGCATTGGCGACCATGGTCTTTATACTTCTTATGGTTTGACTTATTGGAAAGACTACATTTACAGTTATATTGATATATACCTGAATCACGTAGATTTATGTAATCAATTCTCCATCTGTACAGCTGAAAACAAAACTCACGCACAACACATTCTCATCGACAAAAAGCGTAAATAACAAAAAAAAACGTCCAATAAAGTACTCTCGACGGTTAAAACCGAACGCGGCTGGGCAATTGTATGAATACAGAATATATTGCGTGTGCATGAGTCTTAACTGCGTATCGCATATCAGGGATGGCAGACATATTGTAAACACAGAAGGCGTTTTTGGAAAAAGAAATATAAGATGGTAATAACGTTTCAATAACAATTACTTTGTCTTTTTACCCGTTATACTGTTCCTTCAAAACTCTCACTCAAAGGTTTGCTAGAAGATAATTCAATCTTCAGTTAAGCTCGCCTTTTTGCACAACATTTTATATTTATATGTTGTTTTTATATGTATGTAAAATATATAAACAAAAAGCATAGATGAACAAAAAAAGGTTGATGTTTCACTCCAAGTGTAGGTGCAGATGTGCTTAACATTTCAACTTCATTGGTAAACAGGTCTTTCTAGTAATGCAGTTTTGTTCAAATAATACTATAATTTCTTTTTTAAGTTACATTGGTTTGCCATCCCTGGCGTATATCGTACATCAATACGAATTCTATTTTACGAGCCCCCATGTATAAAGCCGTGTGGAAGGACGTGCATTTTCTAAAATTTTATTTAGAGAACGGGGGTCTCTGCGTTTTCTTTCAATAGAGGTTTTTTATTGAATTCAGAGAAATACTACTTATAAGAAAATTGACAAACATATTGTATTATTTCTTTCCATACCTTAAAGTGCCTTAAGTTACATTTTTACAGTTGTAGTTGAATATTAATAAAAAAAATGTTTAATTTTGAGTTGCATATTCAAGTACTTTTTTCAAGAATAACTTTAACATTCATCTCAATCCTTAATATACCCGGTTACAATACTCCATTTATAAAATTATTTCAATATGACAAACCCCTACAAAACTTTTTTTACGCTTGCAATATCACAAAAAGCTTTATTCAAAGGCCCACGAACGGATACATTAAAGCACGTAGATATAAAACAAACAATCCTCTATTTGTTAACATGCAATAAAAGTATCCGCTAAAGCTCGAATACGGTAAATATTTACAAAACCAAGCGAACCGAACAACCAGAAAAGGTAACCCCCATCGATTGCTAAAGTAACACTAAAGGCCTAGTGCAATAGCCGCGGGCTATGGGGGGTTCGCAAACACCTTGAATAGAGACGAACTGAGGGTTGGTTTCGGCTGGCAAATTAGAAGCCGAAACTGAATCTCTTAGCCGAAATTGATTTTGATGTGTAAACGAGATTTTTTTGATACTACGAACACATAACTAAAGTTTATTGAATTGTTATATAAGAATATATATTAAAGAAGAAAGTAAAACAATATTATTACGGCTTTTCCGTTACACCCGATAAAGTAATGCTCGTAAATTATATTTACGTTACTACCAAACAAATCGTAGCGTCAAATGTATTATTTATTGTTACCTACTTTATTTAAGGACTCCTGCTTTCCAAGCGATTTCGTCACCATAGTTTCGGCCTTGACCGCAACCGAACTCAGAGCCGAAAACAACTTTTCTCATCACTAGCCGGTCCTGAGGCTCTCCGTATTCCGGTGACTGAAAGATTTAGAGGCAATAACGTGCGATGTTCGCTCCTACCAATACGATCTCATTGTTCGTTGGATCGGATTAGTATCGCGAAGATTGGTGAAGCTCAGTCGGGTGGTATTGGGACTCGATGTAATCAACGATACAGTGTGGCGTGTCCGTGCTGATCTATGTTCACGATATATTGCTTCAATAAAGTGTTTGTATCAATCAGGGTTCTATTTAACGTCGATTGGTATTGGTTGTAAAATACTTAAATCTATGTTGTCAGTAAATTAAATGTGTCATTCTTTTTTACGTTTTGTCACAAGGATTTTCTACTTTACAGTAGAAGTAGACGACAAAGCTCGAATTACCTAAAATACAATTACCGTGCGCTAATCAATTTGATGACTCACGCTAAATATAACTGTCCTGTCTTATTGTTTGTTTTTTGTTTTCTAAACATTTTTGATTAGGTACTATCTAATGAATCTTCCGGAAAAAAAATATCGTCCGGAGTAATTTTTACGTTTATTCATAGGTTGTTTACTTCAACAGTTCATACAATTTCTACAGATTAGTTACAGAAATTATAAACGATGTTTAAAGAGCTGGGTTCTTTGTTTTTGTTCGTAAGAGCACGCTCTTTGTGAGTTTTTAGTCCATGAAAAATGGCGCGAAGTCAGCTGTTACTTTTTGCATTATTTGTCACCTATAAGATTTGTTGCCTTTACAAATATTTGTGCTTTGCAAAGGTATAATTTTAAATTTAAAACGTAAAAGAGGCTAAGCTGAAGATGATATTTTAATGACGCGCGGACTTTTTTAGAGACCCTTTGTATGTATTAATTATCAACGTATATACATTTTATTACAGTTTTGGTGTAGGTACCAAAGTGCCAGTTGCTGTCGCGAATTCCCAAGGCACTGTATTTTGAAACGCGAGTAGAAAACCCAACTTTAAAAAAGGACCGTACGATTTTCAAACTATATATTCGCATCCCGGGGACCATTTGTAAGGGTGATCCCAAACCTAATAAGGATAAACACAGAGATGCAAGTCACGCACCGACTGAATTTGCCTAGGACTGCGCATAAGTAATTGACTTTAGGAGTTGATACTGCGGATTACGTTGGAGCTGCTTGTCCGTACCCACTGTTTTAACATTGGCAAAATATTGGTAACTTTTTATCAATAAAACGAGCTGTAAATAACATACCCCTTTATGATTGTATTCTAATTCTTCTAAAGGTAAGGCAGGAATGTACCGACTTCCACATTAGCCTAGTTTTCTAGGTCACCAAAAGATGTCAACCCTAATACCACTTACTGAGGGCAATAAAACTGGTGTGGTATGGTTTTCGTAAGTATCATAAGTCTAATAATGTAGGGTAAAGTCTGACCACAAAATGCCTTTTAAGAAAGCGCTATAGTGGTTTTGCGTTGACCTGCCCCTGCCAATTTCATGCATACATCATTCTGTAGTTTAACCTAAATTTAGTGAGTTCAACGATCCATCGTTGATTATAATGGCGTAGACCTTAAGGAAAAGTTTGCCTGTGAATTTAGACTTACTGTTTTGATTTAATGAATTAAACTTCTTTTTTTAGTGTATGTAGGTAGAGTACCTACATTCAATGTTCAAAAGTAACCTATTTCACTTGTAAGTAATAAAAGGTTTTTGGATTCATATTCATATTCATTTATTTGCAATCATGTTGTTTACAAAGATAGTAAAGACATATGTGGTATCAAACATGAACCCCGTTAGGGCACAGCAATGACTTAAAATTAAATTATAGGTACATACATGAAATAATATAAAATTTTCATAATTATGCTTACAAAATTATGTAGACTTATGACATTGTTTTTTTTTGTGTCCTTAATCTGAGTGTTTATATTATGAATGTGTCATGTCATGTATGTATGTTATAAAATTTCTTATCTTATTATTTTATTTATTTATTGTATTTATTTATCAGTGAAGAATTCAGTTAGGGAGTAATAACATTTTAATATTAAATATTTTTGTAGTTCGTTTTTAAATTTATTTTCATACTCAATTGTTTTTATGTTTTCTGGGATTTTATTGAATATTTTTACACACATTACCAACGGGCCGGAATGAAATAAGGCTAATTTTGAGCTCGGTAAGGCCAATTTATTTTGGTATCGTAAATTTCGCTGTTGCGGGCGTTGATCTTTGGCTAAAGGAAAAAGTGATGGGTTGTTTTTTACAAATTTACAAGTTTCTAATATATAAATACTGGTTATTGTGAGAAGTTTATATTTAATGAAGTATGGTTTGCAACTCTCAATAGGGTCTGTAATATTAGCAAGTATCCTTATGCATTTTTTCTGTAAATAAAAAGATGTAGATAAAAGTTTGCTTCAAAAAGGGTTGGTCAAATACAGGTCGATGTGATAAAAGCTTTCTAGAATTTTCGTATCCAGACAAAGGGTTGTGCCGAATAAATTATATTTATTTCTTTCTACCAAATTCAACGAAAAGTCAGACATATACATATACAGCAATAGACCTAAAATAGACGAAACATCCCAAGTGCTGACCCTTGTCATGAATAAAAGCAAAAAGTTTTAGTCCAAAAAGGTCTAAATACTCTCAACGTTTCACGAAGGAAGCCAATTGTTATGAAAATTAAAGAAAATAAAATAGGCTCATTATACTTTTACGTCTTGAATTTTGCTGAGTTGAGCTCGAGATGTTTAATAAAGGGACCACACTCGTTCAATAAGACCATTACTATTGTCTTCCCTCTTTCATTTCAACCGCAAAAATTGAAGACTCGACGATAAAAATTTAAATAAAGGTCATTTTCTTTTAAAGCGAAATCTGTGGTACTTTAACACAGACTACGGAACATATTATGTGAAGAATACTAAGGTGAAGAATCATTGTAGATGTAGGTGCATTAATATGCGTCTGCTTAAATTTTTATTAATTACGGGTTATTTTATTTTATAGATCATTGTGTTATAAGGATACTAAATAAAGTTCAAAAAGTTCCAAGAAGCATTAAATAAAACTTCCTGTGTAGATTTCATCGCGATATATTAATATTATATTTAACAATATTATACAACCCGCTTTTAAATAATAAAGCTATTATCTTTCATCAAAACACAACAAGTAAAGACCACCAGTAAACTCTACTGCCCACCCTAAAAGGTTAAGAAGCGTAATAGTGAAAACAATGCTGCCATGTCATTTAGAATAAAACATTTTGCACGTAGTTGTACCGAGAAAGATATCCAAGTGAATTTAGCATGAATGAAGTAAGTTCAATTTACCCTACCGACGTTTTCATACATAAAGCATGAGACTATGAAATTTAGGTACGCTGTACATACCTGCCTGTGTAAATTTAATATTCTGGGCCACTTAAACCGAGGATAGACGCATTTAGGAAACAATTTTAATTACACACCTAATTAGTAATTAGGTTGGCTTACGTAAACTCTCGGTGAGGGCTGGTGCTAATTTTTTTTAATTATGAGTGTGACTTATTACTAATGTTAAGTTTTTTTTGCTTGTTTAATTTGTAGAAGGTAAGATATATATTTTTAAACAAATTTTCAAAAAGAAGGTCGTTCTAATTTTTTTGTGTACGTCTTTGCTAATTACGAACCGATTTTAATCATTATTATTTTTGTGTTGAGTTCAGTATACCTCGAAATGGACATCTAAGTTGGACCATAGACAAGCCAATTTCACATATATGTTATGCAGCGTCGTTGTCGTGGAGACATTGAGTATCACAAATGTATAGAACGGTTAGACCAGCAACAAACACCTGTACGCCAATTATTTATTTAGTACAAAGTTCAAACAAGCAATCCCTGACGCAGAAGCTTATGGTTCAGCTACTCTGCTCCAATTGAGTCATCTAATGGTTATTTATATTAGCTTTATTGTTAATAATAAAACATTTATTTTAGTATATGATAGTTTTACACATTTTGACATCTTGCGTCTTCCGATACGCGGTCGCCTCTGAAGAACCTTAGAGCCCCAACGTTGCAATCTGGGGGACCTATGCCGAGCAGTGGACGTCTATCGGTTAATATTATGTTGATATTGTTTACATTATTGAGGTTTTAACGTTAAGCCTACATATACCCGGACGTATTGTTATGTCAGATGGTTTCAATGGTAGTACCTAATAATAGTCATCCATATCAATAAATTTGTTATTGAAAATTTAAATGATATTTAATAACTATTTTTATATGGGTACGTGTTTGTTATTTACATAGTGTAATTAAACAATGGCAAACAGCTGTATACATAGTATATTTAAATTATTAATAATTAAATTACATTTAAATACACAATTAATTCTTGGAACATTTCTTTTGTAGGTAACAAAAAATGTGGACCGTGAATGAAATAATTACGTATTACACGTGCACAACAATAAATGTAATAAAAACCGCGTCTTTTTACGTTTATCTATACACGCATTTATTTTTCGTGATACTTAATTAAGTTCAAAGTCAACATAACAACCAACTCATCTCGACAACGTCGTAAAAAAATGTGGAATATTGAAATAAAAGTACCTTTTACGGATTTAATCGTGGTACACGTTTACAGCATGCATGATCGTGCCCGGACTATGAATGCTGTGAAGGAATCAAATTAAGGGGATTAGCACAGTATCAATATACAGCGATAAAGTCTGTAAAAAGTAGTTTAATTTCAATGTCTAGTAGGCATTTGCGTAAATGTAAGAAATCAATTAATATGGAATATCATGCTCACCATATTAGGTAAATTGGCTTCTATCTCTATTAAAACGGCTTTCACTTTCAAATGATCATGATAAAAAATCAGATAAAACTCAAAAAAGACGTTACTAACCCTCTTGAATATCACATCATCCCCTTCAAGTCTTACGTCAGTCGGTCATTCTTTTCTTAAAGACCGGTACGGAGAGGGTGAAAATGAAATTAAATTCTCAATGAAAGCCGATCTTGCCGTGAGATAAAGGGGGATCTTCTATGAATTATATCCCCTTGAAGACGAGAGGGTCGGCAGAACAATAGTGTAATCGTCCAATTAAGTGTTTGTATGAGTTCAAAGCGACTAAGCTGAGAATGTGCTGCCGAGAAAGCGGCGCGCCAAAATGTTGTTGTCTTTCCGCTTTGAATTTAAGAATCCAGTTAATGCGTGTAATTATGAATGGATATATAATAATGATGACTTAAATTACGTAATTTAAATAATAGGTATGTACATTTTAAGAGGTATCAAATCCATTAAGATGTTAATATTAAAAGCAAATTTTGGACATTACATTTCAAACATATTTCCATCGAGCTCACTATAATTATTAATTTGTTAACTGCGCAATAAATTACACTACATAAATCAAAAAATTGAACAGAACTGTATACAAACATGAACAGTATTAAAGAAACATATTTTATTCGAAGACCATACTATTTACTTAACACTAATGCCAAAAATCTATCTTTAAATTCAATATTCGTTCAATTTTTGACAATATAACCTACAAATAATTCAAATTGCGTTCAATTCAATGAATTAATCGTCTAACTGTCATTCATATTCATATCTGGCCGGGAGCGCACAGCCGTAAATTCGTTGAAGCTCTGTTTCGGACGTTCCCTGTTTTGAATCGCTCATAATTTTCGATTTTCCGCACAATTGAGCTATATCTGCACCATTTAGAATCGCCACCATTGCGTTAGGGACATATAATTGCACAATAGATACACTTTTTGTATCGTCTGAGCGTACTGTGAATGAATATTATAAGAAATAAAATCAAGGATAAATTTTAGTCAACATCCAAAGCATTATTTTTTATACACAATGTGTATAATTATTATTTATTTACTACGTCATAGTAAATAAATAATATTTTCTGTACATTACAAAATAACATCATTAGGATGTATGTGCGTACATATAGCTTTGTATTTTGTTACCAATTAAATTACGATACGTAACTCATTTAATTTCACTAATTCAATTTCAACGAAAGAAAGCTAAAATTCTATACATGAAGATTAAAATAAAAGGGATTATGAATAAGACAAGAGTTAAGTCTAATTTAATAACTGAGTCGCTTTTAATAAAGCCCCGCTGAATATAAAAGCAGTAAATCCCATAAAATATAATAATACAGGTAGATTAGACAATAATAAATTACAAGGGCAAAGTTAACAGTAATAAATTGTATAAACTTATCCTGTCCCAATATATTCTAAAGTCTACAGGGTACGCACTTTACTGCGATTAGGCTCCGTGCCCACTTTACACAGGTTAGAACCATTTAGGTTAATGAGTTATGAAGGCTCTTAACCTCAAAGAAATTAATTTTCCTCTATAAAGTACGAAATGTATAAAGCCTTTGAATGACGTTGCTAAAAATTATGAAAATTTGTACGGAAAGTATTATAGCAGATAATGGTTCAAAAATGGAAAGTTTAAAGCAAAGACGAACGGCAGATTTGGTACCGCATACTTTTTTTGTTGTTCTGTTATAGAACTTGTACCACTTGATAAGGCAACTAAGCCATTTATTTTCATGTAAGTGTACTATTTTTAGAACTTCGCATTAATTAATAATATCAATAAAAAGATTTTAATAAAGAAGCTTTATACAATCGTAAACTAAACGCAGTTATGTTTTTAGAAGTTGCCATATGTAAAATAACACAAATATCGAAATGATAATTAATTATTTAGAAATAGAAATAACATTAAATATAAATAAATACTCATATATTATACGTACAAACGCATAATTGTTGGATAAAGTAATATTAAGTTTTTTTTTAATGTAAGTAGGTATAATAATTGTACTTACAAAAACAAAGTATTGTTTTATTTACCGACACTCAAAACCCCATCAGAAATTCATCATGATCAAACTGTTGCAGTCCGCTGCTGGACATAGATAGGTACCTATTTCCTAATACACCGAATCCTCTTCACAATCTACCTAATTACGTAAGTAAAACACTACAAGGATAGCGACAAGCAATCTAAGACATTTACTTTACCACCAAAACAATGTTTATGTACCTATAAGTAACAATTTACATCGGTACACTAGTACATAACCTCAAAAAATAAAACTGGTTATAACTTTTACGTCCCAAGTTCTAAAAATCTAAGAATTTAAAAAAGGCTTGTCTATCATATTATCTACCAATTAAAACAAAAAGTATCCCAAAACACGAAATTTTATTAGGTGTACAAGATTCTCATACAAGCCTGCCATTCGCCTTTAGAACATAATTTTAAACAATGTAAAAGAAGATAAATTTGCTCCAGATATTGAACCCTACATATTTAGTACCTACTACTGTATAAATTACATTAAAACACCCATCATCTTAGTGAGTAGTTTATGTAATTGTGTAAAAGCGCTATATTTTTGTCTATCCCAAAATGGTGGCAATCAAACGAACCGGTTACCGTAGCCTATGAACGTTTGCAACGATGGGGGTGTCGCTTAGGTGTTGCCGACCCTATAAAAACCTTTTTAGGTTTTATAAAATACGCGAGTTACTAAACTGACAGCGAACGGAATTCCCATATGCTGTCAGAATTGTCACGAGAATAATAAAAAACAAAAACAGCGGAACATATAACCACCTCTTTTTGAAGTCAGTTAAAAAGAAGTTTTTTATCTATAATATGCAAAGGTTATATATACATCCACTGTAAGGTTATACGAGGTTATACAGGCAGCCTTGTACGTATGTTTAGATACATATATAATTCTTGAGTATCTAAAATTAATCTAAAACTATTGTAATGTAGTTACGTACCTAACTTTCACATGACATTAATGTCCTTCAAATTTGAACACCGAGATCGAGAGCCCTTGCTGTACTAAGTAGCTCACTCTAAGATTAAGATTGGCTCCTTTCTATTTCACCAAGATAAAACATGAAAACGGACAAATGAGATTTGTGATAATTCCATTTACAAGTTGCACAGAATGCAAACTGATTTACTTAGTTGCCACCGCTCTGGTTGAAGCCAATGTCTATGAAATTGTAAGATCTGCCAATTTGGGTAATGCAATAATATTCACTTGAGATTGTGCTACTGCAGGATAAGTGTCTATTGTCTCAGGTGGAAATAAAGATAGCAGAGTTATTGACTCGTATTGCCTCGTTCTAACCATTTGATATTCTATTCGGATATTAATTATTATGTACGTTCGTGTTACTTTAGACCGGGATGATGATTATTTTTACGTATAGAGTCATCTTAGTCTCTTATTAATCAGAATTGTTTTAAAAACGTTAGAGTATATTGAATTATGCATAGCAACACTGGATAGTCGTTCAGAGATAATTATACATTTTTTTATAGTAAAATATTTTACTCATTTCTAATGGTGATATTTGCAGAACCTTGAGGATTGTTAAAACAATGATTTAGCCATATATCTTCACGAACGTAATAAATCAAGATTGGATGGAAGACTAAAAAATGATTTTAAAAAGCAATCACAATTTATTTTGATCGTAAAAAAATCCAAGTCACAAAGTTTAATTCCAATAGTCTTTAAAATTCAAACATGCTGAGTTAAAAATGAAGATCGTAAAAATGAAGGAAGTTTGTGCCACTTCATATAGATGACTATCGCCGGTCCTAGATTTTCTTTCTTTTGAAGTTACTTTGCAATCTCAGATTGAGCTATTTTAAATTCATTCTATGATATTTGTGAGATCTTCGCGATTTAAGATTGTGCCACTTTTACTTATTATTTTTTGAGTGAGTTATTATTAAAACTTTAAAATGGAATGTACTTCATAGCAGGACTTTTTTATTTTACATTTATGGTATATTTTAGTTTAATTCACACAGCTTAAAAATACATTATCATCAGGATAATTGAGGTTGATAGAAAATATATATTATTTGCTTTGGTCGCACAAGCGAGTCCTTGAAATAAAACTTCTTCCGGTTTTTTGTCGTGGTGTAGTATCGATATTATTTAATCTCGACTTTTCAAGCCTTTTACAGCATCCATTGTCACTGGCACATCCTACAAAATATAAGATAATTTTTATATTGAAAAGATTTTTCAAACTATTTGTATAATTAACAGTATCTTCTATTAGTAGTACACAAATAATGGACTGCCACTAACTTCAAGGATGATGTATGGTTTGAAGTTAAAAGTTCATTGTTTATGCTTTGTCTTGTCTAAAATACTTTCTTGAAGTTGGTAGTAAAGTATTTATAGAACACCTCAATCAAATTTTAAACTAGTTAGTGGAAATACTTATTTAAAATGAAGATTGCGCGGGTAGTGAATACCGTCGAGTGAAGCTCCCTTGATTTGTTCATTTGTTTAGAACGTCCGCTTCCCAGATTTAAATTGTTAATCCTTTTCGTTATCTGCGAGCTAAATTGGTTCATTTTACTGTAAGATTAAATTTACAAAAGCAGGGAACTCTGAAAGGAAACTGCTGGACATTCTTTATCCACTTTTTATGCACACAGAGATGATTACACTAAACGACTTTGTAGGAGGACAGTCGGCAAGATACCATCTCTTGAAGAAATATAATTGCTTTGTGTGGTTGTATAAATAGAACATTTCAACTGCAGCTGCTTAGTAAACTTGTGTATGTAATGTTAATTTAATTTAATTAATAAAACATATTTATTAACATAATTACTAGAATATTACACTGTATTTATTATGAATGAAGAGTCATCGTCATAAGCGAAGTTAATGACGTCATCTTCTCAAGCCCTCCAACATTTCCACCTGTCGTGTCTTTACATAAACGCATACGATTCTCAAGCGTACTACTCAACGTAATGGAAAAAGTTTATACCAAGTATTAAGAAAGAAAGGCTGACAGCTAATAATTTATCCGAGGAAGTAACAAACAAGTCTCGTTCAAAATTATTCGAAGCATCATTGTTTTCCGATGGCCTCCTTCGACCAACATAAATCTTGATAATATGCAAATTTTATTTCATTAAAGCGGTTGGTCTATAAGCAATATTGCCCGGCTGAGTTACTGCGGGACCGCCCTCGGATTAACTAATGGCTGTTTATCTTGTAAAGATCCCCTGTGTAAGAGCCCTGAAGGATGTGTTGGAATTATTAATTTGGACGTTTTAAGATGACTTCACTTTGCGTAAGTTGGCTACGGAGCGAAAATTGATGGCATAAAATTGAAGGTATAATAGTAACCGAATGTTATTAAGTAAGTATTTGCGGACAAGGATGCGGACCATTCGAAGCTCGGCGTGCATTAAGTTTAGGGATATTTGGAGTTGAATACACGAATTTTATTTATTTGAATCCCGCCAAGATTGGGATCCTACACGGGATCCATGATCAAGGGCGAGAGATATTGGATATCTTGATCTTGATGTCTTGATGTTATAATTACTCTTAGTTATCTTTCTTATTTTCATTAAAGACGAACTCAACGTATCCTTCAATCTTGCAGTTTTATGGTCGGAATTAAATTTTATACTTTCTTTCTATATTAAATTTGGGTATTATTTAAAGTGCCTTTGGAATCATCCTAGGATGGGTTTTGTTTTTAACACTGTCATTCCAAGAGACTTCTTAAAATGACAGTGTTTAACACAATATCCTGCGATAAGATCAGTTTAATGTAGTTTTATTTCTATGCCAAATAAATCATAACCATAATCATTATTATTTTAAGGTAGCTTAAAAGCACAAGACCCGCCAAGTAGCAAGTGTACAGTGGTATAACTGTTGGCTTTAGACGCTGGTATCGTCAGAGATTTACTCTTGCGCAACCTTGAGACATCAATTGTAAAGGCTTATTCATTTATTCATCTCTCGTAAGTATAATGCTGGAAATAATTATTGGGACGAACGTGTAGTGCTGAACAATAAGTCGAAAGTTCTTTTGTGTATTGTGCCAAAGTAAGTTAATCACAAAATAAGACGCGACTTTGAACCTTACGATTGATTTATTATTATCTATACTATTTTATTTATTTATTTATTATTATCTATACTACAAATTTTATAACTACATGGGGGTGTATTCCGCCCATAACGGATATATACACCGTGAAATTATAACTATTGCTGGGACGAAAATTTTGGACTCTATATCAATAATGGAATCCATTTATGTGAAATTTAAATGAAATAAAGATATTTTTTTTTATAAACAATGTGACAGACATACAAAAAACTAGAACGAAACCAGGATACATGGTAACGCCACTAAATTTAACGTACTACGATTACTACGATCGATATCATTCAATGTTACTCACACATAGGTACACAACTAACACAACTAAGCAGTAAAGCATGCCGACAAAGACATAAAATCCGCCCGCGCGCTGCCGCTAACTTACCTACACATTTGCCGACAATCCACTCGGACGCACTACCTATTTTATACCTACCACGCTGAGCGGCGGCGGCGCCGCAGTGTCGCGCCCGCCGCAGTGTCGCCGCCGGCGGCATGCGGGCCGGGCGCTAGTTCTACTGCAACTCGCGCGCGGTAAGATTTACGTTGTCACGCGAAATTGTGTCGTCAGTACGAATATACGAACGCGAAGTACTTAGCAATTGTTCAGCTGTACTGTGCACATTAATGGACTCTCGTGAATCCATACTTAATACGGGAAGACCATCACCAAGTTCAGTTTAGTGCTAATGTGTAGGCAGTTATTATAACGGCCAATTAATAGTGACTATTTTCATTGAACGCTATCTAACAGCTCGTTTTTAGACATGTTATAAACGATAATATCGGGGCTGGCTGTTAGATGATATCCCTGTAGCGTACTTAGCAGGGATTTACTATCAGCATGATGGCTGCCCCGCTCATTATTCAAGTGTAGTGCGTGCCTACCTAAACACTCAGTTCGGTGATAGGTGGATAGGCCACGGCGGCGGCGGCGGTCCCGTGGCTTGGCCGCCTAGGACCCGGACTGAACGCCTTTGGACTTTTTCTTGTTGTCGGAAATCAAAAGACTTGTTTATACCCGTGAACATGAAAATCGTGACGAGTTACGCAGTGCGATAGTGGACGCCTTTGATAGAATGAAAAGTGACAGAGACATGTTAAGAAAGCTAAAAGACAATAGTATAAAACGGGCACGTTTGTGTATTGAACGCGGCGGACTCCACTTCGTCGTCGTAAATAAACTTTTAGCAGGTAACTTGTATGTAAAGTTGATTATTTTGTAAAAAGCTCCAATTTTTTAAATACGCCTGTAATACCTACCCAGTCTCTTGACTGTTTCAGCTATCTGTTTTTAATATTGATACAGTAAATACCTAAAACTATGTTCAAGTAAAGTATTTCTGGCGGTCCTAAGCTCGTGGAATGTATGAAGGAGAAATTGGAGTACAATTTATTCCGTGAAAATGTTGCCGCCATGATTGGCGCAGCGGCTGTACGAGTGACTGTTGCGCAAGGCGTCGCGAGTTCGATCCTTGCTCGGAAAAAAAATGTATGATCTGCAGGTAATTGTTCTAGGTCTGTGTGTGTGTGTGTTAAATCTTTGCTTGGGACAAAGTTACAAAAAAACGGTTTTTTTAAAGCTATGTACCTACTTAACCTAGGTACCTACTTAATTTTTAATCCCTTTTATTTAATTGGAGGTAATA
This sequence comes from Craniophora ligustri, assembly GCA_905163465.1. Classification (NCBI taxonomy): domain Eukaryota; kingdom Metazoa; phylum Arthropoda; class Insecta; order Lepidoptera; family Noctuidae; genus Craniophora; species Craniophora ligustri. Next base: position 6,641,231 of record LR990970.1, read on the forward strand.
CGTAGATAGGTGTAAAGTAATACTTACCATCAATTTCGTCGCCATCTGCATCGTATTGCTAAATACAATTTATTTCAATAATAAAATGACATCAATAAAGTACTGACCTACTACTTTTAAATAACGCGTAAGTACTTATTAGTACTTTACTTATTCGCTCGGACAGCCGCTATCCGTGTAGTACCAGCTGACTGGCGGGCGTTCGGGTCATTGAACCCGCCGCCCGCGCCGCCCTCGCGAGGCGGCTTCAGAGTAGCGAGCTAGCGACTGCGGCCGATTTTGAATGAAATATTGGTGCACTACTACTAGCAAACTCGATCAAGTGAAAATATTCTTTTCACTTGCCAACTTTTTTATTATAAACAGTAGAGTTAATCTAAGACTTTTTTTTGTTCTACTAATTATCATAAGTTTCCCACCTTTCGGTTCCACAACGACTACAATTTCACGGTGTATTTAGTATTATCATAATATATACTGTAAGTCGTACCAAGACTTTTTTCGAATTATGAGACCCGTCTTTTGAAGAAATTGGAGACGAAAAAAACTTACACCTATATTGATATTATTAAAATTAGATTAATAGAAGTCCCATTCCTTACAAAGCCGAAAGTGCTGGGATATTGTAGTCGCAAAAAGATTGAACTTTCTCAATAGAATAGCAAGTTAGATTGGCTGTAAGTCGATTTTATCGGTAACCAAGTTTCAACTCGACACTTTTTACAGTTATTTGTTACAGTCAACTTTTTGTTCGCGTTTCCTTAAACCTCACTAGGGTTAAAAGGGACATAGATTGATGTTACCTGAAAGGAAACCGTTTTTATCTCATATTTTTTATAGTTAAATGAAAGTGACAGGAAATATTAAAACTGTAAAACTAATAAAGCGATACTTGTTTGCGAGACGTCAGGGGACTCGTCAAGTTCCTCCCCTATTACAAATGTAGCAAATTTGACGCAGTTAAGCGTTAAATATATGCGTCTCGTTAAAGCGCCAATCAGCGCCCTTGACGCGCGGAAATCGTAAAACAACACAATCACAGTGTATATTCCCAACAAAGGCTCGCCGAACGTATTCATTTCGCTCATTTGCGTTATTGAATCACGACATCGATTATTCCATTTCAAAACTGATAATCGAATGCATCCGTTTATACTCGCTCTCTTGATATACGGAAATCGCTAATAAATCGACGCCGTGTTGTCGTTTCCGATGATTTATAATGTCTATGGTTGTGAATGGACGCGATTGTTTTATAAAATGTAATCGAATAGGTGTCCTGTATCAAAACAATGCATGTGGGATGAGTAGCGCACCCATTTGTTTCTGTCATCTCTTTAAAGTATGTTATCCGGTCTACAGAAGTTTGTTTATTTAAATCTGGACTGAGTTGATGGCACAAATACAGCTGGTATGGAAAATGACATCTAATTGAGAAATTACCTGCCATGACGTGGTATAACATCGTCTAATATTAAAATGTAAATACATCTAATAAATACCTTAGGAAATTAATAATGAAATATATTATTACTTATAATAGGGTTTTCTCGAATTCTTTAATATTATTATCATAAATTGTCATAGTTTTGTTTATTTGCTACAATTAGTGATTTAAATTTGTTTAATTTATGTTCAAGATCATGAATATCTTATTTAGATACAATATGAAATGTATAAACACACAGTATGTAGACAGTGGAACTAACTTTCGTTGAAAGTAAATAAAGACTATGGTCGAAAAGCGCATCTCCTGAATATTTCAAGCACTGAAAACATTAGCGACGAACATACAGTTGCGTCTGAAGTTCTAAAAATAGTTCCATGCAAACAACGGTAGGGTAGTTAGTTTTCTACAACGTCATAAGACGTTCAAAAGCAAGAAAAGCTATTTTCCCCGTTCATACACACAAAGGCTTGCATATTCTCATATTCTGTACGCACTTCGGTTGCGTAGGGAACATTGCTCATTTCGAAATGAGAACCACTGTTTATGTTTTCACACAGTGATTAAAGTGAAGTGTCAAAAACAAAATGCTAACGCAACCACGCGGGGGTGGAGGAGAGAGGAGTATTGCTCCTAAAAAGTGGGGAGTATTATGGCTTTGACGGGGCGTCAATAGTAAACGTTGAAGACTATAATTTTCTTTGTTTCTGTGTGGTTGTTTTGCGACATTTTAGTTTCCCCTGTACGTAATCGGACTTAATTTTGGCGGTAGATGTTTGTTTGTCGCCATCACTCCATGGTGCTTTCATTTGTTTTTTTACCCTTTTACCATTTGAAATGTTTGCGGTAATTGCTTTGGGGTTGTGTTTATTCCTATGATTTATTTGAGCTGTATTACGTTTTGTTTAACGGCTCTATTTTAAATCCATCTTCGCTTCATTAATTTTTTTTGCACGACACGTTTACAAATGAGTTGCACTAAGATTATATGTAGTACATTTCTTAATTATTTATATGCTACTGTGATAAAAGAGAGTATTTTGATTACCTTGTTAGCCTGTCCTCACTATGTTCTCGTTCAGTGTTGTTGTCCAGTGATTCTTGTACCTGATAATTAATACCTATCTATGATGATGGTTTGAAAACGTCGCCGGTATGTTGGTTTTTAATAAAAAAAATCACTACTGCTATTTGTACTAGAAATTCATTTATAAAAAAATATTAAAGCTAACTTTGTCTCTAGGTTTCCATTCTAAAATTCACTAGCTTTTGCGTGAAACAGAATAAACATCATTACATCCTCGCAATGAAACAAACTTAGTAAGAAGAAAGATAATTACTATCCCTTTTTACGAGTGTCATAAAGTCCAAGTTTCTCATTGCAATTGTGGTTGTTTCAGAAGAAGAGCATCAATCCCCCAAGCCTATCAATGTCAACTTCACCTCAGTTCAATATGAATACGACTTCTCTGTTTATTTTAGATAACGCGTCACCATTGATAGATTTTAATTCGGATGACGTCAAAAAGGGGAGCGCCCGTATCGCTAAGACGCAGACTTTTTAAAAAACAAAAAAGGGCACTGCTCGCACTATCGCAAGGGTGTGGAGAAAATCCTGAGAGATTACGTACTGAGTGATTGCTGTTTCTAAACTCTTGCGGCAATTCTCTGAAAGTGAATGTTAAGGCGCCTCAGTGAGGTGACATCGCCACTCTAGTGACTTGACACTTATGAAGATGGTCGAATTATGCAGGTATATCTGGATTTTGCCTACTTCATGCCGGGATTTTAGAATGCAGACTCTGTTTTCAGGAATATAGAATTCATTTTTCATCGAAAAAGTCGACAATTTGGTTTTACGAGATTAATTTATTTAAATAATAATTTTAATTTCTTAAAAAGTAGATTTCATTATACTTAAACTTATGCGTATAATGTACATTTAGTACAGCATACAATGTAAATGAAATCTACTTTTCACGGACGCTTCAGAGTTATACGACAATAATGTAATTCAAATGTCATTCTGTAACCAAAATAATATTGTATCACCTAGAATTTGTGTTCTAACTAATAAAAAGTTCTTTTTACGAACAATTTCCCAATTTTTGGAGCATCTGAAAATAGTTACTCCTGTAAAAAAAGTTCCTCGATCAGCCTGGCATGTGTAGCTACATCACTAATGTATTCAATGATTTACCTACGGGGCGAAAATATTACCGTATGAATGCACTTGAAAATAATCTTTATGTCACAACTGTCAAGGTTGATTTTACTTTATAATAGATATGATAGCATGGAATTGGTGAATTGCCATCTCTCGACGTGAGTCCTGTGCGCTGATGGGGAAAGTTTTCTTATTATTTTTTATTTATTATATTCCCCGCTGGTTAGTGGCGGCTTTTGGTGGGTGGTTCTACGTTTTTGTGAGTAAATAATACGTTAAAAACTATTCGGCAATGTATTATTTGAAATTTCTCACAAATTAGATATATTTTAAATACATAGGGCCCATTTTAGAATAACCGTTTAGGAACTTATTAGTCAAATTGGTTACTATTTCTAATTAATGTTTCCTCAATCCTCATACTAGATTCTGTAGGTGATGTCTGCATTTACTAAACTAAAGATTTAATGTCTTAAAATTAGAATTACTTAATTGTATAATTATGTAGGTAGTTACTTTTACTTTACCGATATTGAACTAAAACTACTTTTTTACGTAATTGATCGCGGGATATAATGACCTGGTAAAGGATACGTAAAAAATTTAAAATACTTTTAGTGTCTTAAATAATGACTATTAAGTGTGGCGGGAAGTATTGATTTATTTACCTACGGCATACTGAAGGCCAGCTAGTATAGACAGTCGGCCGGAAATATAAAGCCGCGTGAACGACACCTGATAGCGCGACGGCCACCGCTTCCGGTGGCGCTATGCGATTCCGGTGGCGCTGTGCGATTCGTTTGCTCCCCATTGTTTATTTAATTTGTAATCAAACGTTATTTTGTTTGTTCACTTACAATTAGATTTGGCTTTTGCTTACACGTGAAAGGTTTGTTTGATATTTTTATATAGAATAAAGTAGTAGGGAAACCGCTCCACGTGATGTTTGTGTAACCGTAGAACCAATATGCGATGTACTTTTGTTTCTTTGTATGAAGAATAGTATGTTTCGAGAAAAAAGAGAAAAAGCATATAGCTATATAATAAGGTGTTGAGTTTAAACTCATAGTGGTTTATAGCAAGAAGTCTTAAGTGTACTTTTACTTGTACTTTTGAAATGCTATTAAAAAATGGAAAGGTAACCTTCACATCAGCCAAAGAAATTAGTTATTTGACCGTCCTTTTTCGTATATAATGCAAATTTTAATTTACCGTATCCCTAAGTAAATCCACCTGAAAAATAACATTTCAGATCTAAGCTTGTTATATAGAGGCATTCCCAAAACCATTCCGCACAATCTCTCTCAATGAATAAAGTATGCAGCGGTCATTGTTAAAAGCGTCCGGTCAGCAACGATAAATATAGAATACATTTCGCCCGAGATGAGAATATAATCCGGATTTAGAGAAAAAATAACCGTTTTCGCGAGCCGATGTTGGTAAAGTAGGGTAGTCAATGAAAGCTGAAGATTTTGCTTTTTTATTTGATTCGAAATTGGAATTAAAACGTATTTATACTTTGTGGTAAAGTTGTGGATATTTTAATACCTATATATTTAAATGCTAGTTTTTTGTGAATACCTTACTAAACTTAGGTATTTTAGGTGCTCTCTAACTTGGTTTGGACTCAAGGTTGTATTTGGATTCAGTCCAGATTTTGGAGTAGAAATAGGCTAGAACCAAAGCTATTTAAATTCATCCTTATTTTATTATATACCTATGTACTTATGACTCAATGTTTCTTTTAATTAGGCGTAAGTAATATGCATATTACCTACGCCTAATTAAAAAAAAATCACCTAGAGTTTAATTTTAGTAAACTAAGTTGATTTTACCGCTGATAGTGTGACCACACAACACTAACATTGCGTATAAAAATGCGCATATTATACGATGGAGAAAAGGACAGTTTTGGGTAAATCTCGCTCTTTGTTGCTGGTGACGTCATCCTTTGTGGGTGACGTCATAAGGATATAAAATTGTTGCGCGGATACAGCTGGATTATGCTTGTTTTGATATTAATGTAGTGTGGGACAGTGAAAATATTACTTGGTATAAGTGAATTATGTAGGTATTGGCCATACTGCGCAGTAGATGTTTTTTTGTGGTTATAATTTCACGCAGACTAATTGGAAGGAAAATTCATAAATTAAAGGTACAGGAAAGTTTATTTTATAATTGGTATATGAACACCATGAACAACGAGCGTTATATAATTATTATACCTATTACTAGCTGACTTAGCATACGTTTTTATGCCATACAAAAAAAAAGTTAAACCACTTTGAAAACGGGAGTTAGGGATAGGCGGTCCGAACCTACAGCAAAAAAATATCGTAGAAGCCGTTTTGGAGTAGTTCGATAACAAACACTGCGACAATTATTTTACAGGAAAGAACTTTATTGATAAAGTTAGTTTACCTCACATCAACCTCTTGAACAATTTGTATTTATTGTAAAAAAAATCAAACTTCATTTACATAAGTAGGTTAAACCAAAAAGGTTTGTGTTGAGGGTTTTTCGAACACACATGTTCTGTGAAACCGCCAATTAAATAATCATTACTCGTTTGTAACACCATATCCTTTGTTTTGATGGCGGGTCCTCCTGAACATTGGCGCGAAATTGCTATAAAAACAATTAGATGCGTTATATTTTTTTCTCAAAGCACGTATAGCGTAATTACCGGCAGATGGCGCCGCTCGTTAGGGTGGAAAAGTATTACTCATTCATGTGCGGGAAACTATTGGAAATTTTGCGATGCACTTGTCGATGCAAGAATTAATTTGTGGTTTAAGCTGTCATTGCCACAGTTTGAAGTTTTAAACGAATAATTTGTGAGATTTATTCTAATAAATTGAGTCCAGATATTCACGTAGGCTTTGTTAGAAATCATTATATAACTACTAAATTGTTACACTTATGCAAATGTTAATCATTATTCGTTTATCAGATAGTCTACCCGTGAGCAATGATGCTACAAAAGCAATTGCGATAAGATCTGTAAAATATTGCGGTGATATGATTTAATCACATCGCTTTTCACTTCTTATTAATATCGAATGCTCCTGACCATTTGTAATGTTTTAAAGTATTCTTCATTTATTTAATCAATTCTCTCGAGAAATCACTTTCGATAATCATCCACAAGGATTTCTCTATAATACGGAAATTCAGAAAAGTGACAAATATATGATTCGAACAATATTTATGTAATCTGGCATAAAATTAATCCATTTGAACGTTAACCCCTGCAATTTTACAAGAAATCAGATTATTCCTTCTGCCTCACAAAATCTCATTTCATTTCATTCTTAACCTCGCAACAGCAAATAATAGACAACCACTATCGAACAAGCAATCAATCTCGTACAAACTGGCCGAACACTTCAAAACAAACCAAAATGTAAGCATGACTGTCAGAAAGTTTAATCTTTACACGTATCAATAACTTGCAGAATACATCAGAAAACACTTTGGGATTCAACAGACATTTGTATGAACAGCCCTTAGCAACAGATGCGAATGATCCCTTACAGTCGAACAAAGTTTTTTTCTTTTAGATATTTTGTTGGATATCGGTCAGTACATGTTGGTGTTGGTAGGAAAAGGGTACCTATGTACTTCACTTAGTTTTAGATGTATTAAAAAGTCCAGTAAAAAAATAAAAAACAATACTGGAATAAAATCTTGCTTGTCTAAAATTCTTTCCACAAAGATAGAGTAAGCAATTAATGTCCCATTTGTTGATGTTAAGAAGATTAATTCGTCATTACTCCTTTAGAATATAATGTGTTATATTGTTGAGTTGGGTAGAATATTCAAATTCTCAATATAATAATTATCATATATGAACGTGATGACACCGTTATACCTACTGTTGACTACCTAAACTATCCTTAACTACTTCAACATTGTTTCTTTGAACCCTTACCCGATAATTCCAACTATTTGTCCAACGTAACTATAGAAACAATTCAACCTTCAAGGTTGCAAGAAATCTTAATCACTCTCTATCTTGCAAGTCATAATGTCGCCAGCGATAGGGTACAAAAATAATTAATCGGGATATTCTATTATGACGTCATTAGATCCCCAAATATTGGACAAGAAGTACAAATAGGCAGCGGAGTGGAAAGATAAAGCGAACGGTAGTACATACCCATAGCTACGTAATCCGGTTAATTTTGTTATGATTATGTTGGTATTAATTGCTGAGATAATCTTGTTTGAACGCGTTGATTAATAAACGCTTCCTTTCATCTGTCAACTATGAGAAAAGGATTTATAATACCTAGTTAAATTACACTAGGTGTATGCTTGCCATTGAATTACATTTTTTTTAAATGCAGCGGGATTTTAGCTTATTCTTTCGCTTCTGAGATTTTATCATTTTAACTTAGTATTTTCTTTTTTAATTAAATTTAGTAAATATTTTATAAGCAATATTGTATCGCAAAATAATAAAAATAAACAGATTCAAATAACAATATGGGCATAACAATATCGTTGACTAACTGCGAATTATTGTTTACCTATTTAGTCAATGCTCTGATCATGTACGTAGTATGAGTATTTTTTCCGAGTTAGAGCGTTCTGAAGCATTCATACCATACAATAATAGTTTGCCATTGGCTCGAAAAAAAATCCTATTGAAAAAATACTATATCGGAGAGTTTACAAAAACTTTTATAGGTTGTATTGTTTATTTTAACAATGCGAATAGAAAGTCAGTATTACTTTTTTTGTCCGCAGAAATACTAGAACACAAAAACTGTATTTGTAACAACTGCAATTCGAGATTTTCATCGTATATACTGTCAGAATAAACTGCTGGTTTTACAAGTTGGATAAAAAATGTTAACAAAAACATTAAGGTAATTTTATCAGCTTTATTTCCCTTTAGAAACAATGCTGGTGCCGATCTAAAATACTTTTAAATTACTTCCTGCGCATTTGCATATACTTAAGTCGATATTTATTTAATACAAGCCTTCATTCTTTCGAGCCACCGGTACCGATAGCGCCTTAAGACTTTCATTTAAGTTGGAGGTGGTTTACACTGAGTGCAATGAATGTTTACAATTTTGTACTCTCTGCGTTGTACACATACTTTCCGAACATCGTAAGGATATCAAAAAATGATCACAAGTACTTTATGAATACCTACCTAAATAATACCTTTTTGTTTTTACTATAATTAAGTTGCATTACAACAATAACAAAATATTATGGAGCTAATATTGTAACTATTTCAATAAAAAAGGTTCAGTATATTGGTGTAGTTTGCGACCAATATTTGACCACAAAGACAAACATTAGCAATCTTCTAAAAAGTAGCATTAAGCAGCCTTACAATATTTTAATGTCCCCCCATTTCTTTCAATAAACTTCTGCTAAGAGCTTTCCAGAATATTCATGAAGATGTCTGTTCTTTTCAGGTGGGTGTATTCAATTGGTTCTCAGCGGTAATTATTCGTTTTTTTCACCGAGCCGTCCCCGCCGACGTCACCCAGGTGAAACTTAGTTAAGATAAAACTTGTGAGGCACTTCGTTTAGTTTTCATTCAGGATGACTGCACATTGATAAATTGAATCTGTATTTCTGTTGCAGACTATTTCAGGTAGTAGAGTTAGGATGGTAATGTAATTAGAAGTCTATAACTACGTATGAAGAATTAATTTGCTCTGTTTTGTTACTTGACTTGGAATTGAGATTAGAAAGAGTGCTTTACTAACGATAGTAGTTAAGAGTAAAAATAAATGGACGTCTAAATTATGGCATATAATAAATTACAAAAGATCTTTTTTATTGATAAAATACTTATTCTAATTTTACAATGTATTTTAAACACTCAAACCCCCTAGGGCTTATTTATCTGTGTGATGGCGAGTCGGTCTTATATACTTATATACGTACTTTGCAGATATCATACCTATTCAAGTTGCCTTGCTTATTTGTCTCATTATTCGTTGACACATGTAACATAATTATTTTCATCAGCATCAATCTCTAGATTGTCAAACTTCTGCGCACGAGTCGAAACGCTTCACATTTTTGATAATACGCCATGTATTTAAAAAAATAACACTTATATAATAATAATAAATCTTTATTTTCAGAACAGAGATCCATAATATAGTAACATCAATTGGCACTTCCTGGAACTAAGACACGTTAAAAACAAAAAAAAAATACATAATATATCTGAGTGACGGTCTGTGTGCCGCCATCCAGTGACACATTACTTGGCCATCCACTCTGCTGGCTACAGAAGCCACGAGACTGTTGGGGCTATCGCGCACCCGACGCGCATAAGCACATAAGCATATAAGCACTCTTTTCTGAATTTTGAATACGCTGACATTGTCGAAAAGTACATCTATTAAGTGAACTCGTAGATACGTAGATCTCATAAATTAAATATTTTTTAAACGTATAGACAAGTAACCGTCCCACAATTAATTACAGTATCAAGTAACCGCTGCCCATTACCCGTCAGTGGTAACAAATGACAGCTATCCGCTTACAACACTGTGACCGCAGCTTAATCATAGTCCTCTCATTGAACAAAGTGACCGAAACTTGAGCTTTAAATATATGTTTTCCAACTGAGATATTGTGGCGATAGTTTAAAATCTTTGCGAGAGTAAATTTTGACACAGTGTTGCTCGTGTAAATATTTCTTAGACCGTTACCCTATTAACCTGTGAACTTATTAGGGATGTACCTAATATATTTTATTAAATATTCATTTTAATCTGTAAGGCGAGAGTGACAAGGAGGGACGGTTATCGATAACTCTTGTCGCAGTAATTAATTTAAAAGGGACGGGTTTCAATTATAAATGAAACATTAGATATTTGGATCTTAGTTAATAGGTGCAGCTTCTATTTCAGTTTGTGAAAAGTTTTGTATAACTTTAGAAATTAAATGTAACGTTGATTAGGTAGATATAATATTAAGAAGTCGTAGGTAGACAAGTATCAGATTTTAAAAAAGACAAATAAGATCTTGACAATAATCCCAATTCGCTGTCGACAAGAACTATAAAGAAATCAATTCGCCAATATATATTTTAAGACGTGAAGAAGTCACGTCCTGTTCGTGGCTGCAGGAATGACACCCTAGGGAGTGGACGTAAAGATTAACGTGGCGCGTCTGTCCTCGGGCCTAAGTCACATTATGCCCCCCCTACTCTTTGTTTAATGCCGTCTTAAAGATGGACGGCCTTTGTCAATGAGGTTGTGATTTTTCTTCGTACCTGTATTTTTTTTTAAGTCTGAGGTTTTGTTGTTTGAGAGTTAGCTTTTTACATGTAGAAGTAGGATTCTCCGTATTTTTAGTGGGTTTTCTATTGCATCAGACATAAATTGATGAAAATTCTGGTTAAATATTACGTTTACAAAGCATTTAGAGACCGTGATATTTTTGTGCATTGTTTGTATTAAAATTTTTATTTGAAGACACGATTGATTTTGCAGTTGAATATTTAATCATAATAACAGGTTTCACTATTAAATCGACAGATGGGTTGGGGGTTGATAAAATATTATATTTTTAACCGACTTCCAAAAGGAGGAGGTTATCAATTCGACTGTATTTTTTTTATTTATTTTTATGTTTGTTACCTCATATCTGTGGATTGGGTGAACCGATTTTGAAAATTCTTTTTTTATATGAAAGCTGAAGCTTCCCGTGTGGTCCCAAAAATTCTAGGATTTGATGAGTGGATCCTTGGGAAATCGAGAGAAACCCTAAAATTTTCTACGTAGATGACGCGTTTATTGTTCAACCTCTTACATATTACTATCACGCCTGTTGTCCCCGAAAGGGTAGGCAGAGGTGTACTAATGTACATCCTCGTTTCGCCGGTATGTTTTAGGTCCCATGTAATAGGTGGCGAGCCTATTGCCATTAACCGGGCACGAATCCAAACTCCGAGCCGCTACTGAGTATTTCACAGAAAAACCCAATAACACTTTGCTCGACCTGGGAATCGAACCCAGGACCTTTTGCTCGGCAGTCGCACTGTATGACCACTAGGCCAACGAGACATATAATACAACGAACCTATTACAGACACTAAAAAGTAAAAAATAAAAAACTGCGTTAAAAAAAACCGACTTCAAAACTAAAAAGTTAAAAATAACTTAATACAGTTTTAAGTTAAGTAAAGTTATTTTTAACTTTTTAGTTTTGAAGTCGGTTTTTTTAACGCAGTTTTTTTTACTTAAAATGTTTTTATTATCAAATGAACTAACATTTGACACTATATTATTTTATCTTTCTACTACTATAGTTAGAAGCTCAACATTTGGTTGAACAACAATGTATTGTATTCTTACATACGACATTTTAACGTGACATTATTACATTGATCAGATACGAAAACAGCACTTAAGTAAAACGATATAACTAAAAATAAAACACAACGTAAACTTTGAAGGCCCTAAAATATCCACCGACAACGCTTATTTTTTTCCACCCTTGATTGCAAAACTTTTACGGTTCGTTCAGCACAAAAAGTATCGGGTAATTTTTTTGCGAGGCGGTGTTCAAGCGGTGTAACGATATATTTATTGGTACAGACATGTGAGGTCAAATGGTGACCCGCAACAAAAAGGGCCATTTTTGTACTAAAATCTTTTTAACATATTTTTTTTGTAATAATACATTATTTGAGTTGGTGGCATGAATATCTATGATCTGACTTTCTCTTTTCACTATTTTTAAAAATTGTTTTTGAAATAGATAGAACATGCTTTGTTGTACGCTATAAGAATAAAATGAATATTGCATTAAAATAATTATCATAAAATAGGGCACAATAGGTCTTATCGGCAAATAGCGATATCTTTCAGATAACCTTTGGGTGATCAAGATATAAGTGAAATAAAACAGGCGTTCGAACTATAGTTAGCACGAATACCGATAAATATGGTTTCGAAAGAAAACCCTTTGTACTATGTCGTCATTGCAAAGGAATGCAGAAAACCGAAAGATTTTCTAAAATATTTGTATCTTACGTTGGGGCCACAAGATCAGCGAGCACATATCTTCACGTCCCGAGCTCTATAATAGTGGATATTGCTCTAATATTCTATTGTTTGGTTATAAATAAATTTTATTACACTAATAACGTTGCGGTAATCCCTGTAGGTGAATATATGACATTATTTATGATACAAGCATAATAGAAAGTTTAAATGGTGTTGGGCAGCACTTTTTAATATTATTTAATGGTTTCGGGTTTCATTTTTAGTGGCCAATTATGAGGCTATAAAAATTCTATCGGGTCGCGTATATCAGGGATATTAAACAATTTTGTGATATAAGAATGGTCGTATGTTGATACTGAACATGAGGCTATCGTTAAAGGCTTATTAAATTTTAGCTTATTTATTTATGTGACCTCATAGAAGTTTTACTGTCAAGAAACTTGTTACTGACTTAATATAGATTTAATCGCACCACTTACAGTTTATATATTTAACTTTTTTCCTGAGAGCACTTTCCAAAACTCAAGACTTTTTTAAATCCAAGCTTCTGTAATTATAATTATGATACTTATACAATTTAAACAATACGTTGACAACGACCTATTAATAATAATAATAAATCTTTATTTTCAGACCAGAGATCCATACTATAGTAACATTAATTGGCACTTCCTAGAACTAAAACACGTAATAAAAAAAAAAAAAAAAAAAATAATAATAATTACATAATATATCTGAGTGACGGTCTGTGTGCCGCTATCCAGTGACACATTATTTGACCATCTACTCTGCCGGCTACAGAAGCCACGAGACTGTTGGGGCTGTCGCGCAGCCGACGCGCTAGTGACGCGATTCGCGCACGCAACAACGAGCCGAAATCCGGGACGCGTGCTTCCGCGAACATCCCCGACGCGCTACAGAAGCGCGGCAACCCCAACATAACCCGGAAGGCATTATTATATTGGACTCGCAAAGCCCCGTACGAGCCTAGTGTGTAACTGACCCACAGGGCGCACGTATACAGTGACTGGCAGTACGCCTTAAAAAGTGTTATTTTCACTTCTCGCGTGCAACGCGCAAACCTACGAGCCAGCATATTACACCTGACTGCCAAAGCTCTACGTTCCCTTTCTATATCATCGTCATCCGACAGCCTATCGATGACCCAGTGCCCCAGGTATTTAAAACGCGTAACTCTTTTCAGCGGAACTCTGCCTAAGTTAACCGGTGGAACAATATCGTACATTTTATTTTGCGCCCTAAACACTAAGAGCTCGCTTTTAGTTGAGTTATACCTGAGACCATGAGCCATCGCATAGTCTTCACAGATTCGGAGGAGTTTTCTTAGCGCATTGATCGATGGGCTCAGCAACACCATGTCATCCGCGTAGCTAATGTTATTTATACATTGTCCGTCAATGGAGCAACCGACTTGGGTGTTGCTGAGCTCACATATCAATCGGTTGAGATAAAAGTTGAAGAGTCTGGGTGAGCTAAGCCCCCCCTGCCTCACTCCGCACTCCAACCCGTACACATCCGACATTACACCTGCCCATCTAACGTATTTGGACTGGTTGCCATACCAGTACTTCAGTATGGCAATCAATAATAATATACAATCTAATCTCACCAGTAGAAACTGTGTTAAATACCTTATTATCGTAAACAATGAGGTTTATTTTATTTCAGGTAAATATTTCATATAAAACGCTAGGTCGATAAACTCTCGTAGCATCGTAGGCTGTAAATCAGCGCGTGACGTCACACCACAGAGCACGTCGACCGGTCGTAGCGCTCGTAGCACGTAGCTGCTACGTACTTCATAAATCTGTTGCTGTAGTATTTATAACAACGTTTCAACGAGATTGTGTTGTTATTGAATTTAAAAATATAAGTGAATAGTTTATAAAGCTAAATTCAACCTGAATTATTGGAAATTATATTTTGCTAATTGCGGTTTTGTAAAGAGAACTGTAATATAATTTATTTGACACGCAGCTTTGTGCCGGTTTATGTATATTTATTGTATTTTTATTTAATTAACGACTTTATATTCTTTTTAATTGTACTATACAATGCGGAAAAAAGTTGAATCTTGAAAATAGATGATATTGTTCAACAATATATATTATAAAATAATATCAAATCAACTACATTTCTCAAGTTACAAAACACTTATCACGACATAAAACAAATGACAAATAGGTAGATAAAATCGGTCTATTACTACCTCTTGCCTGAGACTAGTAATTCACTCCGAGGGTTTCAACTTTGTCGACATTGAAAACCCTTTACAGATTTCACGCGAGCAAGGGAGTCCGCATGGACCCTTATTTAGGGGGTAACTAGGGAACAGATAGATTTCGTTCAAACTTTGCTCAAGTATTGGATTAAGAGAAAGAAACTTGGTACTTACATTAGGCATGATCTTTATTATTATTGAGTTACATACCTACCTAGAGTTTTCCGATTGATTCTTAGGGATTCTTTTGGGTTGAGCAGTGTTTTTAGACTTTAGTTTAGGGTCTAGTTAAATGGTAAGACTAATGACCTATCTCCTATCATATGGGATCCAAATGTTTACGGATTTGTATCCGTTATTTTTGAGTCCATGAGTAAATCTTAAATATTTTCTTTGGAAACAGAGGAAAAATAGGCGACATGAAGTCCGCGAGTCCATTGTTACTAGCTTTTTTTTTTTAGTGATAGCAATGGAAATGGGCGCAAAATGCACAGTTTATACAGGCGTCGCATAATAGGCTATAGGCACATCAATTAGTTTTTGGCCACAGTCCAAGGATTGAAAGCTGATAATATTAAAATCAAGCGACTGCGAATAATATCAATATAGTAATTTATATGAAGAAAATAATTCATCATTGTGTCACTATGTGGGAATTTCGACAAAATAATTTCCAAAAAATATCTCTCACATTTTTTTGTTTTAAATATAATAAATCTGCGTATCTTTAGACGACGACCCAACTAGTCCAGCGATAGTTAGCACTGCCTTCTGTGTTATGGGCCCCGGGTTAATATGTATTTACAAAAAAAAAAGGAAAGATGTAGTATATCAACCAACTAGTATCCGTAACACAAGCCCCGTTGCTTAGCTAGGAACTAGATGGCGGTGTTTCATAATGTCTGGAAATATTTATTATTATTGTTATTTAGTAGTATAAATTCTACGTTTATTCAGCCCTTTTTACATTTTGGATCATTTAACCTAGCTTACACCATTCCACTTAATAAAACTTCAAAATCATATATAAATGAATGAATTAATATGTATTTGCTATGGCACATTACAATTGGTTGGTATACATAACATAGTCTTACATACTGCGTCGTAATTATTAGATAACTGTATCTTGGGAGATAAAGATTATTCGTTTATTAATTTTAATAGTCATGCGTTTAAAAAATATTTTATAGACAAACTAAATTTGTCACGGAACAAATACTACTACGTGGCTACGCAGTCCAGTAATCATTTATATCTAGATATCTTCATATTGTGACCCCCTCGACACTGCCTTACGAAAGCTTAGTACAAATCCCTGTTAATTATTCTGTATTGAATTGGGAGGGACGTGTGTAGCAAAGAAGTTTCGTTGGAAGAGACTGTTTATTTAACTACTTAGTTTCGTTTCTAATTGAGTTCGATTTAGTTTCAGATATTGACATTCTATTCTATCTTTTACGGAGTCCGCTCATTTATCAAATATTCAAAATAGCGGGTTTAATTTTTAGTTTTGTCTAAAATCGGGACCTGCTTGCCTTGGTTGCCTCGTTGGTCTAGGGGTTGTACAGTGTGACTGCCGAGGTCCTGAGTTCGATTCCCAGGTCGAGCAAAGTGTTATTGGGGTTTTCTGTGAAATCCTCAGTAACAGCTCGGAGTTTGGATAAGTGCCCGGTTAATGGCAATAGGCTCGCCCCCTATTACATGGGACTTAAAACATACCGGTGAAATGTCGGTGTACATTAGTACACCTCTGCCTAACCTTTCAAGGCGTGATCGTACGTGACCTAACAAAAATGCAGACAAAATTCCAATAATAACAGAAACTTTTTCCAATGGACCGAAAAGTCTACGACTACAGAATTATTAATATACGTATAGAAAATATCTACACACACAAACACGCCTACGAGGAATGAAATTCTATCTTCTGTACACAAAAACACGCACACAAAGACCCAACATTACCACATTGTCAAACGCTTTCAAAGTATCAGGTGTGCTCCATGAATACCTAATCTTAATGGAGTATGTACATGTACTACAGATAAGGGACGGAATAAATCATTGACTGAATGTTTTACCAAGTTCCCTGTGGGAAGAAACAGATTGTACCGCAGACTCTCGTAAGAATAAAACTGTTTTATCGCGATTTCATGGGGATCTTAAATGTTTGAGATGAAAATATTAATGTTTAAGTGTGAAAATCGGGAACGAAAAATGAAATGGCCGTTTCAGTGTATTTTTTAATAAAAATATAATTTTATTCGCTTATATTAGACTTAATCTCAACGTTCTGGATCCTTTACGTCAGGATTAAATAATATTTATAAACTGCGATACAGTGATACTTTAAATTGATTCGAATGAAGTACCTTCTTGATACCAGTAAGTAAAAATCAAGTAATTTAATGTTAATTGATTTTAATTGCATTACTTTTGAATTATAATAGATATGTAAATTAAAAGACGTATGAGATACTAGAATATTTTGTTTCGATATGGATTTTTTAGTTTGTTTTTTGTTACTGTTGATGTAAATGGTCACTCTCATACGCAGTTTATTGTGATTATAATATTTACATGTTATGCGACGCTGATTCACACGTCATACTCGTGATGGATGCCGTCGATGGGGCTGGTCGGCTCATATCTGTTATGGCATTCAGAATCGTATTTCTCTTTGGTAGAAAGATCATGCATGTCACATCAAACTGCATTAATCTCATATTTCTAGTTTATACATACATTGTAAAGGAATTAATTTCCTATTTTATTTAAAAGAGTATTTATGGAGTTTCTTGCCAGTTCTTCGACCTACATTTTGGAACAGTGCATCTAAATTCAACAATACAAAAGCACCTGTAATTTTGGTATATTTGAAATAAATGATTTGAGTTTGACTATGATTATAAGTTATTCAGAAAATCATAATTTTGTTTGAGTGAATATGCCAATTAACCATCGATATGGTAACAATGGAAATATCCATTAGTAAGCTTTTAAAGACCGCTTTGAAAAAATGCAATAAAATGATCCTTGACAAAATGTAAACCGTAAATTAATATTTAGCACCGCGATCTTGTGGGTGGAAAACTAACAATTTCATTTTTATCATTGAGTAAGGAAGGACTCGGCGCAGCGAGGCGCGGTCACAAGAACAAAATAATTCCCGCAAAAAATTCTCGGTTAGATAACATTTTCCTACGCCTGCTAAACGGAAAATACGAAATTGATCTCTATATCGCCAGTCATAAATAACATTTTTAATATCGTGGCAATTTTTCCGACAGATTTTGGTAGCAGCCGAGTGAATTTGGGGGCTAATCCGTTCGTGCTAAAGTTGGTAATTGCTTGTGTTATGTTTTGTGGGGTTTGTAGGCGCCGGCGTTCGTCACGTTTAAATATGATTTATGCAAGTAATTTAGTTAAGTACATATAGACATTAGGAGCTGTGCGTTGCGGATAGATTAAAATGTTCGTCGGATCGTGGATCCTTTTGTGGTGTCGTATCCTTGTCGCTCCAGTGAGTTATGTCCTTTACGTTCGTAGAACAATGCGGTGTGAATATGACGTCATTCGAATTGTACCAACATCGGTCTTAATTATAGTGATTAAATTACGTTTGTGTGACACGTATTACATTTTATGGAATACATACTGATGAAATATGTTCGTATCTTTATTTCATGTAATATAATTAGTATTGTTATGTACTGTTAATTATGATGTAAAAGTTCACTTCGTAGTACGTTGAATGAGTCAGTGACATGAATATACTTGACATTTTTCGCAATTAACCTTTATAGTTATCCAGCATTCTTATTCAACGTTAATTAGTCATATAAGTTAAAATCGCTATTTCTCCGATATACAGGCTATAGATTTGATACAAAGGTTAAGAAGCAGCAGGTGGTGCAATGTTGACGATCTGCAAACTACATTCTACATACTTCATGCAGCATAAAAAAACTGCATTTATTGGCTAATACATTATTTGTCTGTCTGTGGTCACAGGACTCCTTTTATAATGAGGTCTGTTTAAACGTATAGTAATTGATACGTTCAGGATTTAGAACATGGCATGCTCTCGATTTAAATTTGGGATCTATATTCCATGGCATTCATGGAATTTTATTCATTCATTAATATAAGGCTTAAATAAAACTACTTTTTTGACTGCCTGAACAGATACGCATTCTACCAATCTACAGTGATAAAGAATGGTGTAAAACTTTGAAACTGCTACAACATCCGTTATACCTACTCATTTATACCTCTCACTATTTTATAATGGCATTAAAGCATTTAAAACAATCGTTCGCAAACAATCTTGCTGTATGTACTATTGCTTAAATTCTGCTGTGTGTTGTATTGTGTAAACCAGAAGAAAAAAAAACAGTTTATAATAACAGTTCTCTGTACCTACCTCAGCCATGGTCTAAAATAGTATATACCTTTATACCCAAATAATATACATTGTAGCACATACATTTGTCAAATAGCTAGTGTTGTCGTGTCTATTTTGGACTACAATGCCTTTGGGTGCGACTGAGTGATAAAATTTCCATACAGAGAGTTCAAGGCTGAAATTAGGTTCAATTGTTAAGAGGTAGCGGTTATGGTTTGTCTGACTTTACTTAATAAAATAATTCAGTTGACGTCACGATACCTAGGTTATTTAGATGGGTAAAATATTTGAGAAAAAATCGGAGAACTCAAGCGAGTATAATGCAATAGAGCATTTTATTTCTCTCTTTAACCTTAGCAAATAAAATTATTAAACCGGTTAATAAAAATACAGTCGAATTGATAACCTCCTCCTTTTGGAAGTCGGTTAAAAATCATTTAACTTTTTGGGTATAACACAGACGGTGGAGAAATTGTGTATGTTGATTAAATTAATAATTTGTACTTCTTTTGGTTGGTTTGTAAATAAAAGGCGTTAACGGCAGATTCTGAAATAAATATTGTAACTAATGGTGAAAACAACCATTTATAACAACATGAATAATTCTGGGTTGAATTCTTTTCAATTGTACCACACCCTATGACAAGTATGAGTCACCGGTCGCTAGGAAAACTCTTCAGGCGGTCACGTGATACCCGCGTGACGTCGGCAAGCATGTTCGCCTCGTGTGAGCGCTATGTACAGGGAATGTTATGCGCAACATTAATATGTAAATATTGTAAGCAACTCCGATAGACATTATTGTATGCTGATGGAATAATTTAATCAAATGGTAATAAGACCTTATTGTTTTTCCGTGAGACACGTTTCCATGATGATTTAGTTGTTTTTTAGGGGAGAAATACTGGAAGATTAATTGATTTATGATAATTATGCTAAATATTTTTTTATTTTGGTGTTGACATCAATCTCTATGCATATACGTATTTTCTTTATTTATCTGTTTTTATTAGTGACAAAATGTTTATATGAAATTTACATTGTATCGGTTGACTACAAAAGTAGGTACGTTACGTACGTTTAGAATTGTACAAAAAGTTTTTATATTTCAAAAGTACATGTAACAATGATTTCTGAATTTATAGATTCTATTTTATACGTAGGTAAATGCATTTTCTGACAACGACTTTAAAACCTAAAAGAAAAACGTTAAGGATTTTATTGTAGTTTCAGTTGTTTGTAGACTTCACAAAAAAACAACACAAATTCAAACTTCATGGTAAGGTTTTTCAAGAAGATTATATTCAAAATATATTAAAAAATACAGAAGTAGTAATCTCCGGTCCTTGCAAACAAAATAAAAGAACCCATAATATTGTATTTGTTTCTGCCAAAAATGATTAACGCCGACAGATACGGAGGCAATATTGCGCCTAATTTACCGACAGGCTACTTAATATATTTCCTCTTACAACTTACTTTAGGGTGACGTCTAATGATGTATCGAGGTAATATACGGCGATTAACTTGCAGTTTCTGACCGGCCCCTTACGGTGCAAGGATATTATTCGGGACGAATGTCGGTTTCACACACGATCGTATATTAGAAGGAGAATTAAGTGGTCAGTCGTATAGTGATAGATTTCTTGTAACTCTTGTGGTAAGTGATATAGTGTTTTTGGAGTTTTATTTTTTAAGTGATGATATAATCATTAATATCTAACTACTATCTACAAAAAATACGCGGTTCTGGTACTGGTATTTAGGTTTGAAATTAATTGTCAAAAATAGAATGAAAAGAATTATCTATAGGAGTTTCGAATTTTGTTGAAATCATGTGCGTCATTGAATAATAAATGTAAAATATTTAACATGTTACATAAATTGCCCAATAAATGCATAAATTATGGTAGATAGCAACCGCAATAAGGGAGGTTATAGGATACAAATACATTAATTTCGTATATTAGACGAGGGTGGTGCTAGTTTAGAGTTATTTTTATGAATAGGCATCCACTTATATCAAAAAGATGTGGATAACATTGTGAGTTAAACAATTATACAAATTAACTAGCTGACCCAGCAAACGTTGTTTTGCCACATTATAGGGGTTGGTGGACTACCCCTAACTTTTAGGGGGATGAAAAATAGATGTTGGCCGATTCTCATAGATACCGGATAAGCACAAAAAATTTCATCAAAATCGGTCAAGCCGTTTCGGAGGAGTATGGCAACGAAAACTGTGACACGAGAATTTTATACAATGTGGGGAGGACAATATGATCATAAATGAAACTTCGTATAAGTCATGATATTCCCAACCGTCACACAAAAAATCAAATGAATATATCCAGTAGTTTAGCCACAGGACATTATTTTTCATTTTAAGTATTTTCGACATGATGTTTTGTAAACAGGAGAGCACGCGACAGGTTAACGACTTACGTTGCCAGCTCGCCACTTTAAAAACCTACGCCTTTTCTATCAAATTTATTTTCTCAATGCAAATTATACTTTATGCCCGAGCCATAAGAGTCATAAAGCGTGTCATCACAGCTAGATAAGAAAATATGTATGTGCGAAAGAGATAGGTAAGTTTGCTTGTTTCCTCTTTGCTTACTTGTCGACGTGTCTAGGTTACGCGGTCAGTGTGTCACCGGACGTCCTTACTGCCTGTGACGCATTTTATTTTCTCTGGAATTTCGGATGCGCCCGCGCCCGTTTGAAGTCGCCGCGCGAGTGTTATCGTATCTTTGTTGTTGTGTTGTGTTGTGTTGTGCGAAATTTGACGCTTTGTTTTAATAGTGACAGGACACATAAACGTATTATAGGTACTTAGTTAAATAGCTAAGTGAACTTTGCGAAATTAGACGCTTAATACTTGGTGTTTCAAGGTTTTATTATTAAATAATCATGCCTCGTTACAATTATACCGCTTCGGAGTACACTGATATGATTTTAATTTATGGGGAGTGTCACGGTAATGCCGCTTTAGCTGTACGGACATACCGTGAGACCTATTATCAAGAGTGAGAAATAACATTATACGTCGGTGTAGTTTGTGTATTCAAGAACACGGCGGACATATTGAAAATAAAAAAATTTAATGACTGGCGACATAATTATGTGATCGAAAAGTGATTGTGAATAATAAATTGATCAGTGAATAACTCGCGGGTGAATGATGCCCGACTATTTGGTTAATATTCTGTGATTTGATTTGTGTAATTGAGCATTAATAACAATAAGAATAATGGCGCCAAACATTACGTCGCTGCGTCGGCCACAGCTTTAACATGAATGAAACCAAGCTGCGTTGCCATTCTTATCGCAGGTCAGTGTACCATTTTTATAAATGGTGTTTTATTTTGTTTGCAGTTTTAAGCTATTTAGTTTGTAAGAAAATTTTTTTTTTTTTAATTTCCATGTTCGGATTTATTTGATAGTTTACAAATGTTTCTATAAACCAGTATTGCCAGTGTTTTCATTTAAAGTCATATTGTCATCTCCACATTGTATATTAGATGTTAAGACCTTAATGTAGTAACTCTTTGTTTATAAAAAGAAAATTATATGAATAATATTTAGCAGTGCTAATATTGCAAAAGATTACACTATAAATACACCTTGTATTCATATGATAGGTGAACGGAACATTAAAAAACAAATGTATAAATGTTAGTATAATAAAAAAGAAGCCAAGCACTGGAGATTTTCCACGTGGTCGGTTGTAATCCGAACCAGCTGTAATGGAGCGCAAAAAACCTCTCCACTTTTTTCCTAGATTGTGTATTGAAATTACTTTTTCGGTATTGAGGGCCAGAGTTTAATTGAAAACGTTCGTTATGACTGGGCGACTTAGATTTTTTTGTGTTAGGTTTTGGAAATGAAATTGGAGTTGTCGATTTAGAATCTTTTAACATACATACTTGCATAAAAAAATATAAGTTTAACGTGTGTAGCTGTAGTCGTAAAGGGATGGAGCAGGGAACAGATTTTTTTCTATTCTATGGGATGGACCAATTGTTTTTTTTTATTAAAAGGTGACTTGATTGAGAGTAATTTGTATGTGAATGATTCCAGATAGTATTAGCTATGATTCAAAAAATCTATTTGAAGAACATCCGCGGGCATTTCTTAAATTTAATATTTTACAATGAGATGTTCACTAAACCTAACTTTGCTTCAGCAATGCGAGATCTACTGGTGCCCAATTCAACCTATAACTAGGTAATTTCAACTTAACGTATTTATAAATAAGGCTCTAATCTCACATGAAACTCCAGGAATATTATAGTCTAAGACGTCATAAATTTACTAATCCATTCATTCTCTCACATCACCAGTGTGGTCTTTAAGCAATATTTTATGGACAAAGGTACAACACAGGTCTAGCTAAAGGCATTAACATTTATGACCCAGACATACGCAAACAGAATACGAAATTCAAATCTCGTTTTAATTTTTCCACCCATAAACGGTTTCAATTCACCCGGTACTTAAACGCTCCTGATGGTAATGTTCCACGTAGTATTCTCATCTTGGCCGCCATTTTAATTGTGATTACCGAGTCTATGCGCTATTTGTATGCAATATTCGAACATGGAATGCATTTTAAAAAGTGAAACGGAAAAAAGGTTCGAATATACAAATGACTGGCTTAAAAATAAAGCACTAAGTCAGTCTTCGAATTTTAAAAATCACAGCTCTTACTCACAGTATATGGTCTACTAGTTATTATAATATAATAATAAAAAATTATTAAATTTACGCAAATACTAAATAAAATTGAAATAAAACTACAATTAACGGGTTTTATCGCAGTTTAATTTTTGTTATTGTTAAAATAAAATAAAAGAAACTATCTAGGTACTTATTGTTCATTGTCTTCTAGCAATATATTTTACGTAAGGCCCAGACAAAAACAAAAAATATTGTAATGTACGTCATTGCGATATAATTGTGCGTAAAAACGACTGCCACTCAATTGTTTAGGTGTTGACTCAAGTGGTACATTTCTAACAGTACCTAACTTATTAATAGTATTATGATAGGGTTATAAACCTTACCTTGACAACAGTATTGTAGTTTATTTGTTTTTATTTTATTATTCGGAATACATACATGTAATACCTACCTATAATGTGTTATTATTTTTACGTTACTCATATATACGGGAATTCATTGAGGATAAATTCCTTTTCTCATAATAATACATTGGATATAACAACAATAAATACGATGCGGTAATTTTGTTTAGTGCTATGAATATATTATGAATATCGATTATTACAGTGTAATTTTATTTCCTTGTCGGGTTACACTAGCTCTCCGACCTGCAGTATTAAAAAAAAACATAATAAATATTTTCGGCTTTATTACGTAGCGCTATCTAGTTCCGAGCTAAGCAATTAAGCATTAAATTAATATTTTTTTTTACTACAAAGATATTTATACTTACGCAAATATTAGAAATTAAAATAAGAATACTTAAAATAGTATAATATAAAAATACGCCGCGATAAAATCCGTAAAAACTCGTTTTATTTCAATGTTTTATCACCAGTTGACAAAGCATGACTAAGCAGATGGCCCTTTGGCATAGATATACCTTCTTGTTTTTATTATTATGGTTATTACTGAGAATAAAGAAATGTCGTTAAGAAAAATTTTTTTTTTCTTCTTTGAGATTATCTTATTTCATAGCATAATTCTTCACTCAAATTGAGCTGCCCGGCTGGGGAAGTACCTCCGCCTTACAGAACACCGCAGTGAATCAACAATAGTTATATTCCTGAGAGTGTTACTCACTCACAGAAATATAATTACCGGTTATAAGGTTACCAGAGCTCGTTGGGGGAGTGACTATTCTCACGGTAAGGGCATGCCGTTTGCTGTCAGTTTAGTAATTCCCTATTTAAAGAAACCTAAACGGTTTCTGCAGGGGTTGGCAACGCATATCCAAGCCTTCTGGTATTGCAAATGTCGATGGGCGGAGGTTATCGCTTACCATCAGGTGAGCCGCATGCTCGTTTTTCCCCTTATCAACGTAAAAAAAAAACTTTTTCAGTAGGTACCTACGATACTATGTGACCTTAATCAAAATCAGTTTCACTTACCGTCTTTTGGCGTCGCGTGTCTCCGTACCCATTATTCGGATGGAGTAGCTTCTCGGATGAGTTGTGTGTCGACACGCAAGCTCTCGTGCTAAGATGGGAGCAGATTGATCCGGCCGGTCATTAAGGAGAAAGGCTCCCCGAGGGAGTGCATAGGGGGCCCCGTGAAAAATATGTAGTTCAGTTTCCTTAATGGGTTATATTTTTAAAGCGAGTATGGGTTATTTGGATAGGTGTGTTTTTTGAGAAGGTAATACTGTGGAAATATAAACTGCGAATAAATCTTTTCAGTAGTCTTGAATAAACCTGTTTTATATAATGATGTATATGTACTATTTTATTGATAGATATATGACAGAAGTGTCGAACTTTTGTTTTTTGCGTTGTAGTTATAAAAATTGGATTTTACCAAGAACTTTATAAGTTTACGAAGTTCGTAACCAAATGTATTTTTCTGTAGTATCATCTATATTTTATCGTATAAATTTTAAGATTCCTGATTTGTATGAAAACGTTTTTTAGACCCGTTTACAAAGCAAAAATAAAATAATAAGGAATAATATGAAAAAAAAAATTCAACTCAGTTACACAAAAATCTATCTATAAACTAATTGTTTTATATATATGCAATCAAATTAATTTAAAACATGACCCACTTTGACGACAAATCGTTGGAAACTGTCAAAGTAATAAGGTTTTATATGATCGCATTTAGGCTGCTTTATTCCGTATATTTTTTTCCGTATTTACTGCTTAAAAGAACAACATTGCGCAAAAACTTTCCTTTCTCAGAATTATACTAACAAGACTGCGTGCCTAAATGTCCAGTGAACTCTGACATTTGTCTAAACATTTCAACAGATAAAGTTTCCCAAATCTCCTGGGTTTGCGACCTAAACGGGACACTTGACTAACTTTACGTCCGTGATTTGCATATTTTTAGCACAATTGAGCAGTCAGTTCTTTTACGAAGTCCGCTCGACGTCAGCAATAAATTGGATTTATTGTTTGACAACATAACTCAATTTGTACGAAAAAAATAAGACCTGAAAAAGTTGACTAGTTAGTGGACGGAACACGTGAAACAAATGAATATTGAATACTTGTTTTCTTTTTCAAACAAACACCATTTAAACAAATACAGATGCTTCATTCTGAATGGGACGTCTAATATTCTATGTATTTAGAATGCAGTATAAAGTGGTATGCACGAACTTGTTAGCTCGGCCGACAATAAAGGCTTGTCAGTTCAACTATAGCTAACTTTACGTAGTAATTGTTTAGCTTGTAACTTCGAAAAGGTCAAGGATAGGACTTAAACTCTAAATTTGAATATCTAAACTGATGCTATTTGTTGTTTTTTTATTGGCGATTCTTAATACTGACATGAAATTATATTTAAGACTGAAAATAGTTATTTTTAAGGACAGTTTTACAAGTCAATGTTACATGTACAAATGTACTAGCTGGCGTTGGTGTTTCCTAATTGACAACTTCTGAAAAGAAGCAACGAAACAAACTCAGGAAATCTTTATCTCTTATATTTTAATTGCAGAGTACTTAGGCATATACCAAAACTCTAATGTTTGTGTATCAAGCATTGTTTCGCATGTATATATGTATAAAGCTTTTGTTAAAACTGTTAAAGGCAAATAAAAAAATATTATTACAATTTTTTTAACATGACGACATAGGTATTGATTCATGTCATCCAAAATATCGCATGCAAAACAATCATATATTTTACCAAAAGTTCATAAATCGATTTCAAGGCATTATTGTTTTGTATTTGCATTGTGTAAACAAGTGATAATCTTTGCATACAACGCTCTTAGTGGCACGTGTTGTAACAATAGAGGAACATGCATGCGAAGCCTCACTTGTGTTGAACAGTGGAACAAGATTGTTTTGTTTCAGGGTCAAGCATATAGGTATGCAACTCGTGACCGTTAAGTAAATAGCATTAAGGTACACAGTATGTGTAGTGCTAGTGTTCTTGTTAATGGATCAGGAAAGATGTTGAGATGCTTTCTTGGCGCCATATTCACAGATTGACGGTATGATTGAGGAACTAGTAAAGACATTGGTAAATGTGGGTATGAATATGTGAGAATGTTTCAAAACGCACGCGTGCAGGAAAAAATGCTAATGCGGCTTTCTTTATTGAAATTAAGAATTTGTATTTTATTTGTGACTAAACAATGTCGAGCAATGAGAGAAGTATTATGTTGTAAGATACGTAAGTTCAACGCACACTGAATTTATTTTCTAAACATCATAAAATATGATAATAGGACAACCAGAATATGTAATATTAACTATTATACTAATATTTAACAACTAGAATTACAGAATGGTACAAAGAGGTAAAATATGATATGAAAACACGGGTAAAATATGTTTTATTGTGTGAATATATAAGATTAGGTAATAACATAGAAGTCCTATCTAATTGTAGTGCTCTATAATTATATCCCATTTAGGTACTATACATGTGGAAAATAACATGTCATTAGACACAAAACGTACCTACTATTACATCTAATTACTTCACAATACTTTGAACCGGGTCCAACCGCAGAGACCGCAAGCAAAATTATTAGAAGAAAAAATCGTGTACCTTAAATAAAAAAGTTATTCCTTGAATTAGAAGATATATTAGAAGCAATGATTATAAAACAGAATTAAATAACACCTGTCTTATCTAGCTTGTCAACTTTCAAGCTTTTGCCCGATCATATAGGGGACGCTCCCGATTTACCTAGATGCGGTTAAAATTTTGTATTTTATCATCCGAATCCGACTGCTAACAGCACCCCGTTCACATAACAATACCGATATCCTAAGAATTAACTGATTTTCAAGGATTATTTTTACCTACCTACTAGTCCATAAAAAAGGCATACTCTTCATTCTAATAGATGCGTAGTAGGTATGTACATAGACAAAAGGGGAAAGCAAAATGTTCCTTACTCTTCCGATCAAGAACGTCATTTTACATCATAAATCTCTCTGATCCGTGCTAGAGATCAAGCTTGTACACCACAGATGATAAATGTATATTTTTTACCAAATTTATTTCAGGCAAGAGAATACGCAAATTCTGCATGTTGGAATCGCAATTGAGTATATTTTGTTTTTTACTGTATAAATGGATTGTTTTTGTTTACTCTGTTAGGTATAGGGGTAGCTATGTTTTTCTAAGGGAAAGTAAACCCTGTCAAATGTGCATTGTTTTTAATCAGTCTTAAAATTCGTTGTAAGTGAGAGTGATAGCGCCTCTATCTCACTCTCTTACACCTTAAATAAAACTTTTTAAACACGTTGTAATATTGCCTCTGGGCTTATTTAAGTAATACATTATTAAATGGTAGAAAATCTTCGATTTTTCTCCTTTTCGCATTCGTGAGTGCATTAACGATTAAAAATTCTCACATGCTATAGTGCTCGAACCATTTCTTCTACCCAGAACACAAACTAACTATTACTACAAGGCAATACAAATACGTTTTAACTTACTTCCATGCGGGATTTAAACCATATAAGAAATTCGATTTTTTTATACTTAAGTTTAATAATATGTGAAATAAAAACGTACGTAAAGTTGCATAATTTTTTTATAAAGTTTCATTTAATTTCATGAGCTCTTACAAAAAATATGATGCAATCCAAAATATTTGACATTGTACAATGACTAATATTTTTTGTACTGAGTCCTGTCTGACATTGTCAGTTCTATTAACTTAAACAACGGACGGACGGACGAACGGACATGACAGTGTGATCTTAAGACATGGCAAACATTTATCATGACTTGAAATATAAAATCACGTGCCCCAAGACCATTTCGAAGTACCATTTGTACGAGGAATCGTAATGACGCACAGAAACGGACGAACGCAGATTTTTCTGCAATGATTCTCGTTATATGTAAATTTTTGAATCATAACCATGGTCGTGAGAATTTTGTTATGGGATTGCGTGATGTATGGTTAGCAGAGACATTCTTTAGTATATCATTTTAATAACAAATGAGTTTTATAATCAGCGACATGAGTGTGAGTGTTGAGCAAGAGTAGTGGGTGAAAGTTCGCACATTTAAATGTTGCACACCGTGGAATACTTAGATTATAGGAACATACTATATACCTAGGTAACTTATATCTATGTACCCACTACACTTGCAGCCCACAGGTGTTATCCTTAGCAATCCATTTCACTGGCCCACTGCTGGACAATCTCTAATCTAAGAGGTGCGGATTAATAATATTACTATACAAGTTACTATCACGATTGTATCCTTCAATGTTTAAGCGGGTTATTATTATTATTGGTATTAATTAATAGTAATTAGGTATTATAAACTATTCGCTTGTAAGTGACAGGTTTCTTGTATTAAATCTCAAATCCTGAGACTCTGCTGTCTATATTAATATATTTATCATGTTCTCAGTGCACTCGGTAAAATGTAAGTTAGCTATTTAATTAAATTCAAATATGATAAGTGTTTACGTATTCGTACGTATTACTGGTTTAATCAGTAAGGTAAATGACATCGTAATGTCACAAATCTGACCTTTACTTACGCAATTGAATGTAGTAGGTAAGTTCAAATTCAAGAATCGCATTTATACTTACGTAAATAATGTGAGAAATTGAATTTAAATCTAAGTTAGTATTACATAATTGGTTCGTTAATTTGTTGCTTCTAACCTTACCATACCATACAGTTTGTAGACTTGTGAAATCAAAGGGCTTCTAAGAAAACTTTGTTAAGAAAACTTGATGAGTAAAATTCGTTTTAAGTAGCGCCGAGTTTGGCTATTAATAATTGTCGGAAAGGGTAGTGGTAGGTACTCGTGGTTTTCAAAAGAAATATGATTCTTTATCTATTTTTGTGGCGTTATTTAAACTTTGACCGGAAATAGGAGGTTAGATAGATTCCACGCGTATATGTATTCTATGTGCAAAACCAAAGGCGTCGAAGAATGTCGTACTATTTAGAAGATTTAGACTTAATGGTCTTAACTTAACTAAACTAAATTGAATAGGACTCTATTTCACATTCTTTTTGTCAAAAGGACAGCAATAAAATATACTAATGATTTTTTTTTGGATTTGTGTGTCTGTCACCTAATCAATCAATCAATATCTTACTAGGAGTACATAGTAAGTAGTAACTTACTACTAAAATGCCTATCTATTTTATGAGCCAGTTTAAGAATTCAAAGTTTCTATATGAATAATAAATCATGTCATCAAATTGAGATAAAAGGCAAGATCGATCGGCATCGCAGAGAGACAGATGTTTGGTAAACAAAATACCATACCCTAACATCTATTACATACATCTATTGCCTACTTAAAATATATAAAAGGCTAGGTTAGTCTTAAATGTGACTTTCTCTTTAACCCCCTTCAATCCTACATACTACTACTACATAATGTTAATCCAATTTCACTCTAAGCCCTTTTGAAATAAGGTTTCATCTTCTTCCCTACAGAACTAATCACTGTTATTCAAACGTATCTGTGTTGATGTTCCGGTGAATAATACATTCAATGTTTATTTAAAATTGTAAAAATTATTTAGAATCTATTCTAGAAATTTCATCATCTCGATTAAGGAAAATAGTTTATCGTCAGTATAAAAATAGCATTATATTAATAACGCTTTCCTGGAACGATCGATAATATGCAAAACAAAAGGCATCGTTTATAACAGACGAAGGCCGTTCGTGGTGACTCATACTGGAATTGGGGCATTTCGTTTTACCGGCCACGTATACCTAGGCGGGGTAATTGCTTGTGACTAATATTAGAAAATGTAGTAATTTTACAGCTATTGTAGTGAATTTTGTATGTAACCTTGAACTTTTTGCATGACTCATAGATGTAACTTTTAGATATTGTTACAGTTATATAAAGCTATACTTAATCATTATTTATTCTTGGGGTAGGTTGATGATACTAGTCATGTTTATTTGTATCACAGATTTTAATCATACATAGATAAATTTTATCGATCTAAGATTTCACTCACAGATTTAACACACCCTTATGAATCAAACAGTTTGTAATTACTAAAATATTAGTTTGTTATGTCTTTTCCGTAAATATTAGGTATGTTAAATGCTTACTCACTTAACATTGACAATAAACAAAATGACGTGTATGTGATGATGATAGTTCAACACAACTTTGTATGAAAAAATACTAATAAAGATACACACAATGTTCAAATATAGTATTTTGAATTAAATAATTTTAATTATATTTTATTATGTATTTATTTAGACTTCAGTTATGTAATTGAGATGTCAATTATGTTGTTTTATTGTTGCGTTGACATTATTTTTTTATATTCATTTAGAACTTTTTTTTCCCATTGCATTTTTTTCAATGTCATCATCAATTTAAATCATGTCTAGGTACGTACCTAATTTTTCCACGAAGTTTGTAAAAAATAAGCAACGTATGAAGAAAGTTTTCTAAATTAAAATGGTTTTTTGTAGTGTTCCTGCTTACTGGTTAATGATGCATACATAATATCTAATATTTAGTTACGCATATTGTTAACATAATAATTCAAGGCAATATTTATAAAAAAATACTTAATAAAACTCTTTTGACTAATTAAAAGCTTCATATTCTAATAAAAACTAACATTTCAAATACGAAGTTCAATAACTTACAAATTAAATACTTTTTTGTTCGCAACCTTGACTTGTTTGTATGAGTCATAGATATAAGTTTTAGATCGTTATACCAGTTAATAACAGTAAAATATTTATATCCTGCGTGATTTGATTGGGGTAGGACTTAAGCTGAGTCACGTCAGGAAATAACTATTTTTATAGTCACTTTGTATGACTAAAGTTTAGTGGTCGTCATCAATGATTCTTAAACTTGTAAGGTATAGATAGATTGATTCAGCGTGAAGTTAATTTGGAGACATGGTTTTACTACACTGCTGAAATGCATGAATCTGAAGGGTTCTTTAAAGGAACATACTTATTTAATTTATTTAACAGCTATTTAGGGAACGTATACTAAATACAATATGAATTGTCCTGCAATTAATAAATAAATATTCCCGGACATTATGACACAGCGCCATCTAGTTCCGTGGTAAGCAACGAGGCTTGTGTTACGGATACTAGTTGGCTGATATACTACATATATACTTTTTTTGTAAATATATACATATTATACATAGATACATCCATGACTCGGATACAAATGTTTATGTTCATCACACAAACATTTGTCCCTACCGGGATTCGAACCCGGGACCCATAGCACAGAAGGCAGTGTTAACTACCGCTGGACTAATCAGGTCGTCAAAATTGTAGTTATTATAATTTTTTGTCCGTCTGATTACATATTCAAAACAATTATGTACATGCTTTATTTTAAAAGAACAAAGGAGATAATCTTACTTTAATAAATATTTAAATCCGGAAAAAATGGGTCACAATTGTCCTGACCTCATACGGAAGATCGATAGGTCAGAACAAATGTAAGCATATCATCATATATGAAGGTCTATTTCCGCGTCGTGAATATAAATATTATACCGTTCGAATTTTATGACGCTTCATTTTATTTATGCTACCCTGGTAGTTTATTAGAATTTTATTTGGTTAAAAGCTTTAAAATATTAAGTGCCGAAAATAGCCTGTAGGTATATCTGCTGCATTGATCTCTAGATCAATGATATACATTTAATTAATAAATTATATACCAACTGATAAAGCAGTAAGAGTGAGCCTATATCGGACAATATAATAAGGTATCGGTAAAAAATAGTTTTATTTCCTTAATATCTTAAATTCGCGTGGTTATAAAAAGGAATAATAAGATTCTCAGATAAAGTATTATTTATTATTATTACTCTATGATATTATAAAATATGAAGATACAGTTAAAAAAGAAATACTTAAAATCAATTATGTGCACTTTGAGAGTGAACATAATTTACATTTAAATTGGATAATTTTTATATTAAATGCACGCAGGCAGAGATTACTCGAGCAAAACAAGCAGCTAAATGAAAATTACGAATTTATAAAAGTAACTTTTAGTGCGATTTCGCCATTCCATAAAACTCAGGTATACCTACTTCAATAAATAGCTTGAGCTATTTACATACATTAGGAGTCTCGCAACCACAGGCACGCAAGTAAGACACGCACGGCAGAAATAAATGATGTTTTACGGTACACCTGTAAGTAGTCTTCAATCTGATGATAAAGCTGTGTCCAGATGACAAATTTTATGGCGTATTTGTCTTACGTAATATCACGGATTTATGAACTGAATATCTTATAACAATATTTCGTTTTAATAATTTAATTACTAATGATGTATAGAGAAATGTTATTGTTATGACTTTGTATTTATCAATCCAACATTTTGATATTATTATCTATTTAGTAACTATTATCAATTAAGACTGTTATTAAAAAAATAATGACTTATGGCTCATGTACTGGAAAACTAACTTTAATAACGTTTCGTCGTATTAGCCCAATAAAGTGATAAACAAATCAATAAATTGAAGCTAAAAAACTTTTCTTTTTAAAGAAAAGTAGTATTTATCAGCTCAATGATTCGCCGTTGAAGTCTACCAAAATTGAATGACAGCAAATTATCCTGTCATAAACATAGTAAAAAGTTTATGACAGCATAATGATTGTTTCATTAACTTTGACATTAGGTATAATAAATTTCCAACGTAACAATTCCAGAAAAAAGCAATATTAAATAATAAAAAGGTTTATTTCGTATTTATTTCTTTAAGTTTAAAAGCAGGAAAGGTTTATTCATTGCGTGCACTGACTAGGAATAATTTGCATATTAATGAGATTCGTATAACTATGTGGACGAAATTTGCCACGTACTGTTTCTTTTTTAAAAGAATTTTGCAAGCTGTGTTTTACGTGCTGAAACAACGCATGCAAGCATGTAAACTTTTTAATACTTGCTTTAGCTCTAATGCTGCGTTTTATTTTATTACATGCATGTTGTGGGTTCGCCAGACAAATTTGAAACTTATGGGATGAGCACTGGTTGAGTCCGAGATTTGCTTCAACATATAGGTTATAATAAGTGTGCTCTACCTCTGTCGTTATAGGTAACTAATGCTTGAATATTAAATATCCTGCACGTATATGTTCTATAAAACTATTTTGTCGTTTTTGTGCGGAGTTAATAGCTAAAGTAAT
Organism: Craniophora ligustri; assembly: GCA_905163465.1. Classification (NCBI taxonomy): domain Eukaryota; kingdom Metazoa; phylum Arthropoda; class Insecta; order Lepidoptera; family Noctuidae; genus Craniophora; species Craniophora ligustri. Next base: position 6,675,846 of record LR990970.1, read on the forward strand.
ACTTTGATTGGCTCATGATACATGGGACCTAAAACATACCGGTGAATTGTAGGTGTACATTAGTACACCTCTGCCTAGACCTTCGGGGACCACAGGCGTGATGGTGTGTTAAATTTACTTTTCACTACACATTTTATAATTTTTAAATATTTCACATATCTGGCTTTAACTTAACGTTTTTTGACAAATAATCCCAAGTGAACAAATATTCTTAATTGATTTGCCATGTACAAACTGGTTTACAAAGCAACAAACACAAATAAAGGCGAAGTAAAATCAACGCAGACGATATTTACACAACTGTTGTTAGCATACAATCCTTTCTGACGTCTGTGCGGTGCCATTCACACATTTTTTAAGTAAAACCACTTTCAATTTCAATTATTTTCAAAGAATAATGTACAACTAAAGGCTGCTTTATATCTTACTGTTAGAGTCGACGAACAAATACATTTTTGAAAGTAGAATTGCTTCAAATACTTATTCTTATTTTATCGCGGTATGTCAATATTATCTTAATTCCCACGCTTAGGATCTTTTACACCATCCATATTCCCGGTGGAACTTACTTACATGAGGTGTGCCCCTAAATCGTAACTATAAAAATTACAGATAAGAATGTAATTTTATAAACACAACAGCTCACTTTAACATTGTACCAACTAGTGCAACTGCAATTTATTTCAAAATATATTTACAGTCGCCTTAATCGAAGTATCCACGTCACTAGGAAGGTAGACGGGGGACAGAAAAGATAAATACCACTATCTCCACTTAATGGCTTTCTGTCTTATGTCTTAGAAGGGTGTCCATCCCAACCGAGGTGTCAGGTCAGCCAAACTTTGATTTGTCTTCGTTATTTCGACATATCTCCTAGCGCGTAAAGAATGTTAATCACCGTATTCAATTTATGGTTTAGCTTCAGTTTTCTCAATGGTGGTTAACGTTCATAAAAAGATCTGTCACTGATCTGTGACTGTGTTAAATTATATATCATTTAATCATTACTTGAGGTTTGATAGCGGATATGATAGTTGAGTCTGAAGTCAAATCATAGCTGATTCTAAAACGCACCACTGATTTTCTGAAGCTATGCGTGTATTAATCATCCATGAAGGAAAATCTGCAGCCAATTAATATTTGCCATCTTAAAACACTACTTGTTAACTTCAATCTTGATCATGGTTATTCTAGCTTCTTACACACTATTATCTAGAATTAGAGTACTTTGCAACAAACTTAGCTGCAGAGTCGTGCCACTATAAAATTTGTGAATGGATATATTTCTTACGAAGATAAAACTAACAAATATACGAAATAAATAAAGGCTTTGGTTATAAAATCTTTCCTTGTCTTATGTGCATTTTATGCTAAATAATATTTGAATACGTAGATAAATTACCTATGTACGGATAGTAGTAGGATAGCGTGCTTTTGCTTGACAAATCCACATAACGTATGTGAAAATATCTAGTAAATCAAATACCACTGTCAATACTATCCAAGACAAGTGTGATTTATCCATGTCGTTGTTATAATTGTCATGGGGAAATCGAGTATTTAGGCAAGGAGAAAATGGGAGAGGAAATTGTCACTTTCTTCACTTGTTGCATTTGCAGCAATCAAATGAAAAGAAGTAGTGTGACACTAGAAAAGTTTTTTTTTTTTTATAGATAGCAGTTTAAAATAAGATGCTTTTAAATAATCTATACTTAATTCATAAACAATAACTTTAAATATACAATACAGCTTATTCCATTTATCTTCTTGTAGAAAGCTCTGTCGAAAAGGCTCTATACAGAACTCTTAAAATGACCAATAGCAGTACACTGCAATAGACTAACTTGATTATGAAAGTTCAGTTGGATACCAATGGTATGAAAAACAGGACAATCAAGCTAATACCAAGTAATTAACAAAAAAAATTTGATCAATGATTGCAAATAAAAGTAAATGCTCAACGATATCATATTTTTATATTTCCCTTATTCGTTTATATCACTCTCGGTCAGTTCAGCTTGTGTAAATCCTTTTTATAATCCAAGTGGGAGCTGTTATAGTGGCGTCATTGCGAATAAATATTCCCAAAGCATAACACACTCAAATATTTAAAACGTGTCCGCCGTCTCTATCGCGAGCGGGCTATTTCACACTACTTGTTTTCTCGTGAACAACATTTATACTCAAGACTTATGCGAAACGTGTGCAGGGTGCATTTTTCTGGCTTCTATTATTCACTCCAACAATACAACTTACACTTTAATGTTAAACAGTGTGGGATGAATTTCGTTTGTACACGGCAGAACAAATAAGTCACCGTCGTCACCTGAGCAAACGTAGCGGGCCCCACAACAAGTTTATATCAATTTTCTACCGAGTGCGTCTGGATGGTGGAAAACACTTAACCGTGGATGTGAGCCTTTATGTTCCTTTTTAGAATAAAACAGTTTTATTTCTTTCCTTTTACTGTGAGACGGTAAATTAAAAAAAATATGAGGTTCACAGAACAGTGAAAAATACTTTTATCAGCGCTTAACTTACTTAGTGTAAAAGTGACCGCAAATATTGTTCGTACTACGTTTTGAATAAAGTATTTTGAATAAAACCAAATAAAATAGCATTTATACAAATCGCATGTACCTACCAGATATTTTTTGAAGTCTTTCACAGATCACGGGGGGATGTGCCCAAGCCGTTAATGTATACATATATGTATGTATAAACCTTTATAGCTATGTTTGTAAGTATATATTTGGTTATGACTTGGTTCCCATTGATTAGATCGGGTGTAATACATAAACCAATTTGCTAAGTAAACAGTTTTGGCAAGCGCCGTGTAAACACAGGCATTTCTTATTATATTAGCAGAGAAAGCTGTATTTTTTTATTTATGTGATTACTTAAGAAGTCGAGAAAATATTGAAAAAATAACGCTGAAACATAATTCTAACGTAAATCGTTGACAGCAAAAAATCCTGCGTACTTTTAAATAATAACGCTCTTTTTTATTGATTTCCTAGTCATGGGAGTATTAGTAATTGAATGAAGACTATTTTTTTACGGATTTCACTATAGATAATTATAAATAAATACAGCATATTGGTATTATTTTAACCCGTTGCTTCAGATCGTTTAGAGCATCATGGAAATACAACTTTTCTTCATTAAAAAAAGGTATTTTGTAAAGGTTTATCTTCACACATTCTTTAGTTTAATATGGTTTAGTAACCCATATCGAAATATTCTCAATAACTACTATTTGTATATTGAGGAATATAGCACTATTGTTATTATACAGAGCTCAACATTATACTTGTAATCATAAGAAATTCATTGCATATTCATAAGTTGGTTTTGAGTAAACAGAAACGTAAAAATAAGGTACTCTCAGAAATACCTACTCTTCTCGAAATCTGCTCATACAACACGCCGTAATTTTGCTCATTTATGACGTCATATTGCTAGTAAATACTAAGTATTTTTCGTCTCACAAGATATTTTGTTCGCTTCGACAAACAACGTGTCCTTGATTGGGACGACCCGAGTTGGGATGAAGGTAGGGTTGTCCTTAAAATCATTGGGCCCGAAATTATAGTTCAAAAGTGAATTTGAACGTGTTTGTCTAGACAAACTTTTTTTAAGGTTATTTACCTTGGCCGCCTTCGTTACTAGCCTGAACAGTTGGTAGCTAGTTTTATGTACAAAGATTTCTATCAGACTAAACTATATGACGACTCTTAGCTTCCATAATCCGATTCTAAGTCTGTTGCACCGTTGTCTAGCGTTTAACGGTACTTATCTGAGTCAGTTTCAGGCCAAACTTTTATTGCAGCTGCTCTTCGTTTATCACTTTTTTCCCTTTGTCAGCCATCTAGAATGTGAAGTGTAATTCTTGATTTCTGATGCGATTTGTATGAATATATTAGGATTAGGAGTACCTAGTAACTGATTTTGCTATAATTGTAAGCTACAAAAAGCTAACTAATAATAATATATGGATAAATACATATATATAATATCACAAATACTAATTTTACATACTGAACAATTATGTCACAAATGGCAGCCCTACATAAAAATCGTTGAGAGAGTTTTTCATGTTGGGACTGTCAACAAAATATAAGTGTTGATTCTGATCGTGAGCCCGCATTTAAACATAGACTTACGTACCGTTTATTATTATTGTGATATTGTAATTGATAGCTTAGTGGGTTAGACATATAAAATGTTTGTTATGTAATAGAAAATGTATTTTTTTTGCATATTTTTATTAATGTTTCCGTGCTGGGTCGAAGTGTTTTCATCATCATCATCAATCCATTACTGTCCCACTGCTGGGCACGGGTCTCCTCTCATTTGAGAGAGATTAGGCTATAACCAGTCCAACATGCTAGCCTACTGCGGGTTGGTATACATTACATGCCATCGAGAAAATCTCTCAAGCATGCAGGTTTCCTCACGATGTTTTCCTCACCGTTTGAGCATGTGATAAATACGCACATAACGTTCGAACTCGAGACCTCTCACATTTCTGTCCACTGAATACACCGCTAGGCTACCACAGCTCGAAATGTTTGGACGTTTATACATTCGTAAATGCGTTTTGCGGTCCAATTGGCGCGCTGCGTGATATCCGACCAATCGAAGCGATTATCGCGTTTACAAACGTAAACGCGAATAAATAAATAATACAATAATTCAACAAGATCTAGGCCGATAGAATATTGACTAAATAAATAATGTAAATACCATATATACAATAATAATAATGTAATACTAAATAAATAATGAAAATCATATCTGTCCTCAATAGATTCGCGCTTAACCATTGCATAGTGTCGTACCCGCGACAATTAAACGCAAGTGGCCGTTAAAGCAATTGAAACTTTTTGCGTCTGCTGCAGCCATATTTAAAAGTACTGTATACAAAAGAGGTATTCAGGAAAACGATTATACTACCTTCCTTTAGGGTTGCCCGATGTTCGGGCTATAAGATTCTTTTTTTTTTTGTAGAAAAACGCAAGCTTATTGTATAATACACGTTTATTTGTGCCAGTGTCACACCTGGACACTTCAAGAAGCGATACCGATACGACTATAAAACCAAAATGAAGTATGTACACGTTTCAATGTGTGCGTAAACACGCAGGGTGGGCTTTGTATCTGTGCGTGTACATGTGTGTGTTTAAAATTAGAGATATTATTATGTATTTTTCTATTACTTTTTTCTGTTTTCTATTTTTTTTCTAGTTAGTATGTATTAAAAGTTTTGGATGATGGTGATTATATTGCTCGTGTTGCTTTGATATGTTTACATCAAAATCTTCTATAAAGACCTCGGATACAAATTTACTAATACGTGTCATATAGTTCCCGACAATGTGATTCTTCTGATCCTCATCAATTCATGTACAAAAGATTTTTTTTACATCGCATCATCAGCCAATTATTATAATTATTATTTATTTATTTATTTATTTATTAAACATATTTATAATCGTATAATATATGTATAATGATCCACAAAACTGTTTTGAACAGTTTGTCTAATCCCTTACAATTGGACTAATCTCTTTACATTAACAACGTCCATACAGGCGATCTATACTAAAGTCAACAAAGAATCAAACTATATTGCAAAATATTTAACTATAAGATGTTTACATTTATACTAAGTTTAAATTCCTAGAACCTACTTAACACACATCCGCCATTATTATACCAGTCATTTGGTTACCACCATGCAAATTCTTCGAAGTTTATGACAAGTAATAAATAACTTCTAAGTGATGTCATCGAAGTTACATATTACTTAGAGCCATGTGGTTTTTCTACAAGACACATAAACCCATAGGCTTAGAATCATGCTATTAATTTCTGCAATGCTTGCGACTTTAGTTTTTCCTTGCACAGTTACTTCCAGTATTCATTATGAGTCATTAAGACATTAAATTGTCAAAAATTACTTCTTACGTCATTGATCTAGAGACGTCCATTAAGGTCTCTACTAAAATTGAAAATATACTATAGGTAAATAAAAATCCCCAATTCAACTATCTATTCCAGATGATTTATGGTATTGTCTAAGAGACAACGTTTTTTGTGGCTTAATAAATAGATGCGAGAGCGTCGCTGCCACTGGTCTGACATGGGAAGTTTGTGGTGACTGGTGCTGAGACATCTTCATGGCGTTTCTGTCGGTTCAGTTTTACAACAAATTAAATACAAAAAACTGAAAAGAACACCTTCGTAGTTTTTAGAAATGATTTTATTTAAATATTAATATCAATACAGGAAACTTTTGCAAACTTTTTTAAAATTATGGACCACGTGACTTGCTTCCATTTCATTTCAGTTCCAATTTTAAAAGTCACCAAGCTTAGTAGCTTTGGATGTCATTGACATTTAAAACTTTTTTAACAACCCTAGTTGCGGAGCGAGGGAAACATACTCATAGTGCCAATTCGTACACGTGGCGGTTCCCGGACGATTTCGATACGAGCTTTTTACTGAGCTGAATGGAGATAATGCTCTTTCTATGTCTTTTTTTACACGGTGAAGTTGAGTGATTATTTCTGGGACCCGAAGTGTTAGTGATGGTGTCTACTTACTTTTAATAAGTTTTATTTATATGGTTTTTTATGAGGTTATAGTTGCTACAATATAATTTTCATTTTGCTATTGTATTGGACAAGTTCATACTTTCTGCAATATTAAATGTATTAAGAGTTCGTAAACACGAAACGAATATTAATTATTTTAAATATATAAAAATATGACGTCACTTTATAATTTTATCATGTCATAAAGTTTTTGAAATTAGAGCAGTATAACTTTAATCAAAAGAAGATGGAGCAATCTTTGTTTTTACCGGTTGTTAAAATGCAGGTCCTGTAAACTCAAACAATCAATTGCGGGAAAAGCTTGGAATTAAGGCAAAACGACGCCATGTTCCAAAAAGGCAGTGTCTGCACTAGTTAACACGCCGGGGCTGGATTACAACACAAAAATAAAATATATTTTCGTGCAAACAGTTTCCAGCAATTTCGCAGCCGTGTCGCCGACGTGTGCTGGCCAATTCCGCCAATTCCGTCCTATGTTAACCCTGGGTAACAAGCAAACGTTAATTGAAAATGGTATTTTTCGCACCTAATCCGACCCTGTTCGCTTAATCGATACGATAGATCTTAATACATATCGATTCTCATTGTAATTGGATTCGATTGATTAGTTTCGTTTTATGTTGATTTTAATCAGTGATTTGAACAACTTCTTGTTAGAACGAAGATGCATAGACATTTGTGGATGTTTAAGTATATGTAATGCAATATGAATTTATTAAAAAAATAGGTATATATGTAGTATATCAACCATCCATTTTCTCCTTCAATAATCTTTGTTGCTTGGCTCGGGACTAGATCGTGCCGCCTCCGGATTATATCAGGGGCTACAACTTATGAGCATAAATAATATAAGTTGAAATCTCTCTCTAAATAGGGAGACTACTCGTGTATCTATACGATGTATCCTCCCCGTACTTGTAACAGCTCAACAGTACTCGAGTCCGCCAGTTTTATTAGCACTAATAAAATCATTCACTCGAATAATTCTGAGATGAGTTAACCGTAACATCGAGTTTAGCAGGAGTTTAAGAAAGTTTTTGATTTGTAAATTATTACGTAGAGATTTTATAAAGCCTCATTTGTAACAGATGAAATTGAATTTTTGAGATATATTTTAGATTGAAAACGACCGGGGTGTGAAATTAAATAGACCCAACGCAAAGGACGTTTATTGGTAAGCGTATGAGGACAACCGTATTTTTAATCCGTTACATATTTACTACCGATTATCTGGAGTGACTGAAAACTATCCTGAATTTATATATAACATATAAAACATTGATTATTTCTGAATCATAACAATAATTGGCCTTAGCTTAGATTCCTCGTAACGGGTTAGATAATGGGGCTGGGAGCTTGTTTTTGTCAAAATGTATATTTGTAACCACACCAACGACTTTAGAGTCTTTATCCTAATAATAAAAAAAATGACTTCCCCACGCAAAAAATAGAAATAGTGTTTTTACAACACAGGCTAAGTCAGATTGGCCTATAAATTATAGAAATAATCATTTTTATATTGATAGGTTGGCATACAACATGTACCTTATTATTGATATTACCTGCGTCTTAATTATTATTTATAGTGGCATTAGTTGAGCCCTCAACCCGAAATGTTAAGTCCAAACTATCACTATCCCTTCATCGACTACGCTGTTATAAAAAAAACATGCAAGATTCTAAAGTTCTAACCACAAATATTATTTGTTTCATACATTCATTCTTAATTCAAAATCAACAGCGAAAACACACCTTTATTACTGGGTTAATCAGACAACACTTAAGTCCTGACAGTTAGATATAATGCTATTAACAGTTGAGTGGCGTCTAGACAGACTCAATTAGTAACTAGGCTATTATGTAACTCAGGTAGGAGCACACAAGGAACGGTTGAAATACAGAAACTTGATTCAGGTGAACAGGTGAACAAGTTTGATCCATATACTAGGTAGTAAGGAACTGCAATTTTAACTATTTAATTTCTATCTTGAGTGAACTGTTTACGTAGTTTCTTGCAATAATTTTGGTGTATTTAGTCGCGATTTTCCAATACAATGGAATACAATACAAATATTTAGCGAGTGTTTGTAAAAATAGGAAGTAGCTCTAGTATTTAGACCCGGTTTTGGAGCCATTTGCCTGTGGGTTAATATAATAGTGATGTTAGTCATCATTTATTAGCATTTTATTGGCTGCGTTTCGATATTTCTATGTAAACCTTATAAAATTTATTTCAGTGTTTATTTTATTAATTTCGTTTCGTAGTTTCGATGTAGGTAATGAAATAAATATTAAGTTTTAAATTCGATAGTTATATAATGCGTAGATAAACAGCTGTGTAATTATATATAGAATATAATATAGAATATTTATTTTAATACATTACCGAGAATTCAATGGCTGTTTGTCTTTCTTTTAAATGTTAACAATCTTCAAAAGGTTTTTCTCAGTAAATATTATGTATGTTATCCACCAAAAAAGGTGTTGTGGTAAATAATATGTTAAATTTTCACAGCAAAGTTAAGTTAAACAATTAAGTTGTTTGAAAAGGAATAACTTTCAATATCTACGAGTATTGTTCGAATTGAAAACACTCGGAACACTTACCAAACTTCGGGCTGCTTACCAAAAACTCTTCGGAATGAGTTTTAGAAATGGAATTCGCGACATAAAACGTGCGGATGACATTCATCAAGAAACATTGTCAAATACTAAGCACCGCAGATGCGACTGCGATGACGGGGCGTTTGTCAAAGTGTGCTCAAACACCCTTCTTCTTTGTTGGCAGACGCGTTGTTTTCGAGCTGCAATAATCTACGACTCTACAAACTTGGCACAATATACTTTGCTCCGATTGTGATGTTGACTTACTGTTGTCGCAGTGTTTGTTTACTCTTTGGTTGTAAATCAGTTTAGTGTTATTAAGTGCGACACCTGAACAATGCGATAATGGCAGATCATAAAACCGTACAAACAGGCTGTGAAATAGTATTAGCCTTGTGTGTTGTAAGTTCATGGGAGCTTAATTTTAGATTTCAAATCTTCCCCTCTAAATGCCGGAAGTCATTAAGGTCAAGAAAAGCATGATATTGAGATCTAATGATCTTCCTGGCTGGCTCCTAATCTCGCGTGTATAGGGCCAAGTAGTTACCCACTGAAACCTAATATCACTTATTTAATTTTTGGTTATGTACAATAAAGAATATTCTATCTATCTATCACTGAATCATGACATCCTAATCTGTGCGGGACAATGGATGGAAATCTATAAAAAGTAGTTTCATTGTAAGGAATAAATTAACATCAAACTACTCATATAAGTTATAGGTACCAAGTCTTAGTTAGTAAGTAAAGTTAGCTTAGTAGAAAGGCAAACCATATTGTAGAATAGAAAACAAATAAGTGAAATCGCGGACGCAGATCGTAAATCATGCAAATTAATTGTACCTGTGTTTATGGCCTTGGGCCTTGTAACATTTAGGAAGAGACTGCCTAGATATTTGACAGGGATTAATTGGCTTGGAGATTATGCAGTAGAAAGCTTTATGCCAAGTAACTAAATGTCTTATACCGTATAACTTTTGGCAAATGTATATGACGCATCTATTATAATTAGGTTTGTGTATACATTTTGATTTATACTGAATTGAAATTAAAGCTGTGATAATCTATTAAGTCAAAGATATCAAGTTTGATCCCATTGGTTTTTCGAAGTTACGTTTGTATCACATGTTCACTTCTTGATGAAACCCGCCGATTTCCCGATGGTGTGTGAAGTCTGTCAACCCATACTAGGCTTTAGTATGTGGACTATTGCCTAGTCACAGTCAACCGAGAGAAGATCCGTACCCAGTACTGGAACAGTAAATAGGTTGATAATGATGAATTGAAAATAAATTTTAGCCTATATTCATTTGGACCTATAATGTTAACTCAAGCATTTCCCAAATGGTGCCCATCATCGTAAATAGCTACTGCGTCTTCCAAAATCAATATACAAATGAAACACTTTTATACATTACGCTGTAGCGTCTCAATGAAAACATGTTTAGCCCGTGTTTACAATAAAACCCTCGAACGTCCCTAATTTTAAGCACCAACGCTACATACTTTACTGACAAACATCGAAGGGTTAACAGTCTGCTGCGTAACAGAGGGTGTTCGTAAAAGGTACATCACATGTAGGGTTAATAAAAAAGAAGTAAGCATACGCAGGTGATGTTTTCTAAAGCAAAGAGGAAAGTTTTTTTTTATTATTTTTGTACTTTGCTTCTTTACGTATTGAATAAACGCAAGCGTGTAAAGGAAAGTTTATTTATTAAACAAATTTCGTTGAGCAGGTACTGTTTTAATCTGTGTACTTAAACGTACAGTGTCCTAATATTGAAAAGCTGCGTCTGAATTATTATTTATAGTGGCAATATCTATATATAAATAATTAATCATGTAACATAAGCTTAAGCTGTAAGATAAAATTATTTGAACAGTAGTACCAATAAATGTGTATATGTATAGGAAGTATAAGGAATCTTCAAATACTGTCTGCTGAGGCAGAAACAAGCAGTCTTAATTGACTGACAATTTAAATCCGTCGGTCTTAGAATCTGTTACTAATTTGTGTATTTCGTGCTTCATTTAGAACAAAATTTTAAATGAACCTAATTAAGTAAATGTAGTTAAGTTACATTTAAGTAGAACAAAGATATCAATTTTAAATATTTGAAAAATAAAAATACTTTTTGATGTGGATTGTTTACTGTAAATAGAAAATTTTATTTTATATTAATTAAACCAATATATATAATATTCTGTATATTGATGGCATTGAGACAAAATGAAGAGTAATTTAAAACCTCCTTGTCTCTTTATGATAGCAACAGCATCCTTATGTTTGGTGTATATCTACACCCACGAAGTATATCTAGGCAATATTATCTTCCCCACACATTGACCACGTCTATCATAACAGGCTTTATTTACCTCTATTTATTACTCCATACAAATGGACGACAGGGTTTTTTTGACGTGCGTATAAATCAGTGCCTACGCTTAGGGTTGCCATGGCTCAGCGCGGTGTCATTTTTAACCATATACATTTTACTCTAAAATAAACTTTCGTATTTTAAGATTACGAAAGTTTATTCGGTAAGATATTGTATATTTTAATTTAATTTGTAATTAAAAATTTAACAAAATCCGTTAGTCGAGCAGTTTTTCTTCAAGTCACGAGTGAATATGTATCTTGTAGGTAAGTGTGCTCCATCTTAGCCCACATCGTCACTTACCACCAGGTGAGATTTTTGTCAAATCCTAACTTATCTATGATAAAAATACACATAAATACATAATTAGCAGGATACTTATAGCTGCAAAATGTCGGATTTTTTTGTTGAAAGTTGGAGACCTGGTAACCCTAACTGCACAGATAGCCCTGGGCGTTGATAAATGCATGTAACATGAGTACCTTCGTGGCAGGGGTGCTGTGAAGTTAGGTGAAACTGTTAGGTTAAAAATTGATGACGTAGGGCGTGTTAAAACAGCAACATGGACTATGTTTGGCTAAGAGGTGCCCAAACACGTTACAGGAGTAAAAAATATATTTTTATGCACGAGAAAAAAGAGAGAGAGAGAGAATTAAAAAAAAATTTGAATCCATCTGCAGCAGATGGATTCTTATGGATGGATGGATTCTATCTACCTGCATAAAAAAAAATATAAATGATCACAGCAGTGATTGTGTTATGTAATATTCATACATTTTAAAAACACAATAGACTACATATATATTTAATTTTTTTAAATGAAATCAAAAAAAATACGGCTTTCTTCACGAATATTTTTTGTCTTTATTTTTCATGACGAATCTTTTGTCCTTTATCTTTAGTCTTTATTTTTATTCTAGAAAATGCACTAATAATAAAAATAAATTAACTTAGTAATGCTTTTTAGCAAGATCTCGTTGTTTTGTTTATGTGAAGAAGCCGATTCTGCACTTGCTAATTAGGGCGCGGCCGTTTCCATTATGCAGAGTGAAGTCTGGCGAAAAGCCGAAATAAAAATCTAGGACGAAAAGGAGATTATAAGTCACGTCGTAAATTTTATTTTCTTTTAAACTACATTAGGCTAATTTATATAAAAAGTAAAATGTTCGGATTTTTTTTTCAATACATTTTTTATTTAAAATGCCTGAAATTCTTATAAAATCTAATCAGATTAGCCTTTTACAAAAATATCTTCGTATTCTGCCTTAGAAAGGCGCTGAGGTATCTAGTAATCGGATAATTTTATAACCAAGCAACCTTCTTCAAACCTTAAGATACAGAGCAAACTTTACTCATGCCTTTCTAAAATTTGATCGTTCAATTAATATATTTAAATTGATAATTTTCCAGCTTGGATTCCAAAGAAAAGCAAACATACACTTCTAGTTGCGTCACATCAATAAATAATTAATAGATGTCTTAAAAGTTTTTAATTTATTCTAACATTTTTATTTTCAGCATGATTTAAAATTATGAATACTACCTACTCACTAAATGACTTTAGGAAACACTACTCATATTTCTGGCAACCCTCGCAAAACGATGTCTATGGGAAATATAAAACCACCATACTTTAAGTCGATGCTATCATAGAGATAATTTATCACAGTTTTATCGTGAGATTTTTTCCTTCAGCTAAGTGTTAGGGTAAATGGGAATAAGTGGTGGTGATATATTATATTATATGTCTTGATGCCTTTCTGTTATTCTTTATGGTTACCTTAGAAGCGTTCTTTTTAAAATCACCAGGCTATAATATCAGAGATAAAGCGACATAACCAATTCTCTCTTTGACACTAACCCACTATTGTGTTTCATTACCTCTACTTTCATGTTAATAGGTACATAACAGACCGACGTTTCTTTCGTTTCTATCAAAACTCTTTCTGGGTCGAAACAACAATTCATTCAATTAGCACCGTTATTGGAAAAAATATATTAGAACACAGTCAAGGAAAACTCGCAAATAAAAGTATTATAAGAACTTGAATAATTATATTTATTAGATAATTTATTGACTGTTTCTGATTTAAGGAATAACTCACAAAAATATTTGCACATTTTAAGGCATATATAGATACTTGAAACAATGTTATGATAAAAATACTGCAATGACCAATTGTTACTCTCAATTATCATTGCCAGTTTGCTACTGTAACTAAATTTATCAGTCAACATTAAAAGCTCACTGAATATTTAAACAGATGAATTCAATAAAATATGCATCAGGACGAGATACGATATTAAAATACATTTTCAACGTCCATAAATTCACACATATTATTGATTTAAATAATAATGAAGATAAACTAACGATTATTTTTTGGAGTTATTCATTTGTCGTAACAATTTTTACGAATAATAAATTGTATGTCGCGTAAGAAATCTTAACAAATTACGTATAATTAGTAATCGAATAAATTACGATTAATAGTATAATCATATCATCATGAAGGAAAGAGAGGAAGGGGAAGACCTAGACGAAGTTTTGTTGATCAAGTGAAAGAAAATGTGAGAATCGAGTCGTATCAAGAAGTCAAACAGAAAGCAAGAGATAGAGAACAGTGGCGATTGCTCCACCGAAAAGAGCTGAGCTCTTAAATTAATAACAATATAATCATCGTTTTTTATGTTAATACATACGAGTATGTATGTACAACGAAACATATCGGAAGTCGGTTTTCGGATCCGATACATAACGAGGATCATCCTTGCTACTTTCTAAGGTTAATATCTGATATGAAAAGCATTTACTCAGTTATTTAAAGTATATCGATAGTAACCTTAGCGAAAATATTCGTTATTCAGTATTCATTCCAATATTCCGCTCAATTCCGATACCAGTCTTTAGGGAATCCAAAGAATTCGTAGTCCGGCAAGGTCCAAGATTTCCATCCGGAATTAACTCGAATTTCACCGAGTCTGGCTCCGAAACTTAGGTTAAAGAATTCTGTACAATGATTGAAGATTATTGTATTGGTTTTTCTTTCGAACCTTTTCCGTCCAATCGTTTTCGTAAAGAGAAAATATCGGTGGATTTCGTAAAGTTTATTCTGAATACTGGTCACTGAACCGTTTATTTGATTTAGTTTTTGGTAAAATATTTTTCACAGTAATGTTACTTTTCCTGCAATGTAGGTGTTTTCAAATGTAGGATTTTGACACACTTTAATGCTAGGCTAATTACTATCTATTAAGTGATAATTGTATCCTTCTAAATCTTCAATTCTAATTATTTCTTCTTTACCGTCGGCTTTGAATTTTACTATAATATTAGGTAGGTACTCGTAGGTGTAGAGACAATAATTAACTAGACACCGTATTACGTATTTCTTTGTTTTAATACATTCTCTCATTACAAAAGAGCTTAGAAATTACCAGCACACAGCAAACCATTTCACATTTAACAATAAACACACTGCCATCGACTAGCAAAGGAATGGCAACAAAAGATTTGATTCTTATCTCTTCAGTACATTGTGCATCTGCAATACACAGGCGGAATTAAAAAACCATCCTCGGATGTTCGGAATTCCCTGAAGGGTTCTCGATGTCTGAGGTTAGGGGCGTAGGGCACAGGCGATTGAATGTGGTCATTGTGGCGGAGGGGGCTGGACATTACCAGTTGAGAATGCTTCGCTGCGCCACGATTAACAACCGCTATGTTTAGATATCCTGCAAATGAAAATACTGACAGCGATTGATAGTTGTTTGCAGGAATCCTTTCTTTTGTTTTAGGGATACAATGGAATGATCCGGAATGGTTTTCTGGATGTGGATTAATTGCAGGATTTAAATTAAAATAAAGGCGGTAAATCGTGCAAGAAGATATTGATGAATATATACCTAAATGAAAAAACCATCAAAATTAGTTACCCAGGTTTAAGAAGGTTTTTTTTAAGTTTTAGTAATCACATTATCTTTATAGAAATATAAAACGTTGACAACTTTTATTGCCCATTACAAGTTAAGCAGTTAAAGAGTATAAATAAACATGCAATATTTATCATCAAAGAAACAGCAGCTATCCAATAACATACTAAATCAGCAACAACCAAAAAAGGTTTAAACATTCCATAGCGAATGGGCCCGCATTAATTCAAAGGGCACGTTTTACTTCCTGTCTCGGAACACTGTCGAAATGTTAATTTACCGGAAATTAAAGTTGTTTCAACTTGTTACCCTTTGGACATGACTCTTTTGCTGTATTAATGTGAGTAGGATCATGAATAATATTTTTTTTCACTTAAATGAGGAAAAAAGTGTTTTTTTCTTACATTGATTTAAACTTCTAAAGGCTGGTGTTGTAATACGATATTTCTGTGTGTATTATTATCGAATGAAAATATTGTTTATTATTAATTTATCTTTTTTTTTTTATTATATAATAATTAATGTAACTGTATATTACTTAAATCGAATTTTGAATAACCAATATTAATCAAATTTATTTTTCGATATTAGACAATAAAGAATAGATAATGCACTGCGTCAATAAAATTGCATTATTTTTTTTCTTTAATAGCACATTTGTACTAAAACTCTGATCATGGTTTCTATTCTCTCTTTTCACACTAAGTTAAAGGAAAAATAAGGAAAACATTTCATAAAGTTTTTATCATTTATTAAGGTAAACCTTGTTCGTGATTACAAATTCATCACGATATCTGTTTTGCTATCATCATTACAATAAAATTTTAATTTCCGTTGTTCGTGGAATATCTTCATTTTCGATTATTGTTTTATGGTAAAAGCGATTTATCTTTAAATTGCATCTTCAAATATCGCTTACAAAATTATGTTGGTGTAAAAGTTATCATGTGACATTAATCCTATATCATTTATTTATTTATGTACACACACATGAAATACCTATTAGTTCTATATAAGGAAAATATAATGTTTGTTTAGTCTGAACTAAGTAAAATTTTACTCCAATGTTTCATGTCAAAAATTTGCTGGCGCTTCCACTGTCCACCAACGCCAGCAAATTTTTGAGTCATAACATTGGAGTATAATGTTACTTAGTTCAGACTTAACAAACATTCTATTTTCCTTATAAAGAACTAATAGGTATTTGAGTCAAAATATCCAAAATACACTTTTATGGATTAAATAATATGAGTAATTTATACACTCATAAATTACTCATATTATTTTATTCAAACTATAAAAATGTATTTCGGATATTTTCAACGAAACTACATAAATGATATCCCTATCAAAACTGTGTAAACGAAAACTGAGTAAAATTTCACTAAATTACAAAATTCCTGACAACATACAAAAGCAGTATGTAGTATACACAACAAATCAATGCTAATTTCACAAACGATTATTTACTGACCAAACAAAACAGGGATCGATGGGACAATTTCATTATTAATACTCGTCTGTACCGCGGTCGTACGGCATACCGGGTTAATCCATTTGTGCCATTATTAAATCATGATTGCGAAGGTATTGGTAGCACAAAACATGTAATTAAATGAGGTATCCTTGTTTTGCGGTGGTGCGGTTACAGATAGTGCATTCGCAGATAATTTAGGTCTACTCGTGTGGGATAGGTACTTGTGTGATTACACGTTTGTTCGTGCCTCCGGTTGTCATGACAACTAGAAGCACGGATACCATGATAGGCGTAGTTTTATTTCGTTCGTTATTTTCTATCTCCTTGGCGTCATAATTTGTGATCTCTCATAATCCGATTTAATATTATAAACGCGAAAGTATGGATGTACGGATGGATGTTTGTTTCTCTTTCACGCCAAATCCACTTAACGGATTTAGATGGATATTGATTTCTTAAACTTACGCGAATATTAGACATTGAAATAAAACTACTTTGGATCCGAAACGTCGGGTTAAAATAATATCAATATACTGTGATAAAATCCGAATGGATTTAGATGGAATTTGGCATACAGATAGTTTATTATCTGGATTAACAGATAAACTACTTTTTATCTTTAAAACACTATACGGGTTAAGCTGTGGGTGGAAGCTGGTTATTTATTTTCTTCAAATTCCAAATTGATTTGTAATTAACAATAATTGATGATGCACATTATCGTCAGTATATAATTATTCAGCAGTGAATCACAAAATTTGTCCCCGATCAGCAAAATTTGTCGTAATTCCGTGTGTGATTCTTCTAAAATTCTTGATTTTCTAGCTGGTGATTGAAATATTGATACAATAATGAATGTATACATGAGAGTTATTATAACTCTGTGTACATTCATTACTGTATCAAGAAGTGACTCATGTTTTAGTTGAAACTTGTTATGATGACATTGAATGTGCAAATAAAAAGAGTCGTATAGGACGAATGTTTGTACATCTATTATCAATAATCCAATTGATGCAAACCAAGGCTTGATAATGGATGTGTCAGTCATTATCTTATCGCTTGAGTAACTCACAATGGTTGCAACCTGTATTGTTAGGTGATTTAGCAACAGCTAGTATTTTAATATATATGCAAATATTTATATCTACATATTTGTGCCTTTATTATCGGCAATTTTAGTCTTTTTCAGTGTAATAAACGAATGATTAAAAATAATTGATTATATTGATAAATTATCTATATCGAGATATTGGCATAAATCGTTATCACTTTAAGTCTGACCTTATGATTAGGCCTAGGATTTATGTATTTATAGGAAGCAACCAATGACATTGGTTTGGACATACTAACCAATATCATTAAACATACGTAACATTACGTGTATCATATTACACGTAATGTTTGTTTTATTTACTGACATTACCATATTACCATTAGACGTCCATATTTCGTAGATTATATTAATATAGGCATCATATCTATTAGATAATAATCTCTTAGTGTAAGTGACTAGCGGCAGTTCTAATTAATGTTATATAAAAAATAAGAAAAACAACACTATTATATAATTTGTAGGCTCTAATTATTATTTTGCAGGGTTGGTGCATTCCGAATATTTTGCTTAAACATTTTTATTACAAACCATTCCGTTTTATAACTGACATAAAATTTTATATCGATACTGTTCAGTTAGAATAAAATCCTTTTTCCTATCTCCATTTTGAAATATGCTTGATATCGTAAAAATATTTGTTTCTGTTTCCAACAGAAACAAATATCTATTGTATGAGATTTGTTTTTAAATAATAATACCCGTGGGAAGTCGGGGCGGCACTAGTACCTAATTAATAAAGCTCAACATTTGGAACTCAGACCTAATATAGCTCCTTGCCGAACCTCCCTTTTGGAGTTCATACTAACTACCTACAGACTCCACGTAACATGTGGTATTAATCGATTCACAGTCCCGAATATATTATGTATGTATGGATAATGAAGACCTGACTCCTACCGAGCTAACTAAACTTTCATTTTAAGCTTATGTCCAACTACAGTTCATATTGTAGTCTAAAACTTACTTTATACTGAACATTAAGCTTGCAATTTCAAACCAAATATTACTTTTAACAGGTTTTAAGATAAAAGAAGATAGAATAACGAATTATTTTCTTGGAGTGTTTGACGTTTAAAATTAAGCATTGGTCAGCTGTTAGGCAGTGCATAACTTGTTTTTTTTTTTATCATTAGGCTTGTTTATCGTCAGTGATGACTGAGCATAAGTATAGAGTACTATATAATTGAATGACTTCAGTTAATTATTTAGGTTTGTGTAAAGTAAACTAAACATTATCTTTACTTATGTCACATGTGCAACAAAATTGTACTGTACCTATTTAAAAGCCACGTTCATTGAACGGTTTAGATCCTTCAACATCAAAGGGTTGGTCGATGAAATTACGATCATCCCCGTGTGCTTAAAATCCATACCCATTGTTATCCAAACCATCACAGTCAACCAGAAGGGTTTCACCGTTGGGGGTAGTTAATTAAATTTCAGACCGTCTAGTATTTCAGCGATGTCCGAGCTGGTAGGTATGAGATTCTAGGTATAGCTGCGGTTGCGGTGTTGTGTGTTTATTTAGGTGTTATCTGATACATATTGTTGGTCTTCACTTCAAATTTATAGTGTTAGGTGGCACATTTCGCAATCGAAACGGATAATTGCTTTTATAGCCATAGAAATGTCTAGACCGAATAGTATTTCCGTTTGGCGATAGTAGATGTCATGAAAGTTTTAATAGTGGAAATTTTTATCTTTAATAGGGAAATAGGAAAAAACGATACCGTACCAAAAATGGCAATAATATAATGATTCATATTTATCGATATAGATATTTTATTGGACAAGTACTGCTGCCATTGAATTGGCATATCTTGGAGAGTCTATAGTTAATAATCAACAATGGAATCAATGATTATAATAAGTGTATTACGAGCTTCAATCAGATTGATATCCATTGATGTATACAAAGGGATATAATAATATATCGGGTGATAGGTCTCATCTATCTAGGTTGATGTATCTAAGTACAGATCAATATCTAGCCCAGGTGGCGCTATGGTCACGGCGACAAATCCTTTGTTACGGGTGCCGTGAGCATGACTTATTGCGTATCTCGGATTACAGCGGCTGGGTCTGTGCATGATACAAACACCATGCATTAATACACTAAGTGAACATTGCCAACTTATTTTAGGACCTCAGCAATATCAGTATATGCTTGTAAATTATACATTTGTATGTTTATCAATTCTAAAATGCAATTCTGTAGAGTTTATGTAAAAATAGGATCACCAAACTTATTTTTATTTGGTATTTTTGTTATTTTAAGTCTATACGGCTATTTTCATATATTTGCTTGTTTTTTGTGATTAGATTTTTCTATCACCAAACTTTGAAAATGTTGTTGTGTGGGATTTAATTATTCCCGCTGTTCAATTGATCACCGATATAACATCATCTTATCTGTATAGTTGTTGCCGAGTTTAATATTGAAGTTCATCCTGAATTTGAATTTCACAGTTTCAAGTTTATCCGATGACCCTCCATTATCAATGTAGATTCGGTTCGGATCAGAAACTTGACGCTGTTAATATTCATGAGGGCTAATCTTTATCGTTCATTTCGCACCATTAAACCCACAAATTCAGAGGTTGATAAATCAACGCGCCTATGATTGTGATGGCACCATTTGGCGATTGAGTAGCTAGAGGTCTATTGTTAGTTACTTTATGTTAATGTTTTATATAAGCATAAATGTATTTATATAAAGTAATACAGCCCATGCGGAGAAACCAGTTTAAATAGAATCACATATTTTTATGGGCTATTTATTTTAAAGCATAACATCAACTCATTTATTGTCCTACTGCTGAAGTACTGGACATATGTCTCTCCTATTCCTATTAAGTACCTCCTACTATATATTAAGTACCTCTACTTGTTCAATTTAAACAATATTAATTTCTGATTTGCAAAAGACCTACTTGCTTCATACCTTTTTGATCACTGACGAACAACTGGTGAACACTCAAATTTCCTACCTCATTCCATTCGTTTCAAAAACAGAAGTCTCGTTTCAGTCAGACACCCCTATCCTAGCTACAGGTTTTGAAACCACCAACATCCCTTGATAAATTGGATTATGTACGTGATTATAATACGTGTTAGGTTTTCATTTGTACTAATGATAACCCGCAGATAACATTTAATTTGGCGGAATGATTGTTTAAAATGTTTGTAGTTTTTGATGATGATGATGTAAACTCCGCTTTGTACACCATATACAAGCATATTTATTAAGCATAAACATGGCTCCGAAAATTTCAATACTCATTTTTGTTTTGGTTTTTATTAGATAATTTACAATATTCAAAGCAAGGTATTCGTGCAGTATAAAGTGTTTGCACAAAGATTATTCATGAATAACAATAGTAGACTTCTCTTTGAAATACTCCTTATATCTACATAACCTTTGACATCGGTCATGCGCTATCAAATGCATGACTAGTCTCTTCCCTCAAGATTACGGCAAATTATTGGCTTTAAGCCGTGCAGCGGACGTGTCTGAACGTAGCGTAATATTTTAGGCGTATCTATACAGTTATATTATGTATGTATCCGCTAGATGGCAGTGTCCGTTCACCTGATCTAATCCAAAACTAAATAGCCAATTATTATTAGAGAAGGAGAAAGATGAACAGAATTGTTCGCAGGGATACTTGCATCCTTATTTTATTAACCGATTGATAAATATGTATACGCAGTGCATGTTACAGTTAATAAAATAATTCTATAGCCTTACAAAACAGAACATTAGTAAGCGTTGCAATACGAACGTACCTAGATTCAAGTTTTTTTTTTATTATTACATTCTTTAGATAAACAGTACCTATCAGATTTTTAAATTAATTATTTATAATACTTGATTTAAGTATTACTTTCCATCTAAAGAGTATGATCAACAGTTTATTATAATTTCCTATCTACTTAAAAGTAACTTCCCTTTCAATTGAACGCGTCACGGCACTGCGGACAGTTGATAAAATAATTAGCTATTAGCAAGGGCAATGTTCCTCCCTTTGTCGTTGATAATTTTATCTATCCGCTCTAGTGGGCCGTGACTCATAATAATCTGATTCGAGGGGGACTACTCACTGATTTTTGCTTCAACTTAAACTTTCATAATTACCCTTCAAGTTTGAGTAAAATGCGTTTAAAGGAAAATACAGTGGGACTCTGAAATAAAAAGTTTTTGAAGTGAAACTTCTTTATCGGGGTTGGAAAAAAAAATTGTGTAGCATTTTTCCGTTACGCGCCATCTTTATTTGAATAGGTAACCATAGCAACATGATGTTTGTTTGACAACTAAAAACTATACCTTTTCTAATACACCAAGACCATTTGTTTTTCTATTGAGAACTTGCTATTGGTTGAGACATCGACGTTTTGATAAATAGAAGATTATGATTGGTTCCCACTATTATTTGGAACTGACAGAGCTACAAATCGAAGACTATTAATTCAAACGCTGTTTTTAAATTCAATGTTATTCGAGTGGATACCATAATTACCTATATCAATAATCATAAAATACAGTTGGAAAACAACAAGTTTAACCAATGCATGTCTATTATAATAAAAGCCTTTTGCATAAACTTTATCTAATTTAGCTTTATTCAACCAATTTCTGTGAAGTTGTAAATGGTAAATCATTTTTTGAAAAATGATATCATAAAGAAGTTTCACTTCTTACGTGTGTACACTAATACACACACACACTTTTTTTAATTTTGTTTTCGGTCTGCATTTTATTTCTATTAAATAAATTGTTATTAATAATTGTAAATACTTTAAAAAATACGTTTGTTGCAATCTTTGCTAGATAAACTTACTTACTATTTAATGCTTCATTCTTGCATTCATTCTTGCATGCATTCATTGCATGAATACATGATATTTGTGGAATTGAGCTTCTTATAATCATCTAATAAATCAAATAATATTGTTAATTAAAATTATAAATTTTATTTATGAGATTCCCAAACATCTTGTTTAGTAGAGTATTTTCATTTTACTTAAAAGAAAAAATAAGTATTGCTCAAAACGTCTATTCTGTTGCGTTTGTGGACCATATGAAAAGTATTTAAGAACGATTTGACGAAAAGGAATTCTCCTAATATATGTAGATATACATATTTGCAAAGTATTGACATATCGCACGGAATAGCCAGACGTTCAATATCACCGTCATCCGGTCTGCATAACTCAATAACATAACTATGCGCTTCATCGTGTCGTCGAGAATTTAAGCGTATGTATTTATTTACTAGCATGATGCTGGTAAAATTTCCTAGCCAACGTTTATAACAAGACTGTGTCACTAGCCGGCCGATGCGGTGATATAACAAATAAATAATAAATAAATATTTCCGGATATTATTACACAGCGCCATCTAGTTCCATAGTAAGCAACGAGGCTTGCGTTACGGATACCAAATGGTTGATATACTTCAAATATACTTTTTTTTTGTAAATACATACATATTATACATAAATACATCCATGACTCGGATAAAAATGTTGATGCTCATCACACAAACATTTGTCCCTACCGGGATGTGATGTACATCAGGCAGCGTTAACTACCGCTGAGCTAAACGGGTCGTCAAATATATACCTACCAATCATCACACAAAATTCGACCTCCTTCAGAGAAGTATACCTACCTGAGTATATGATATACCTGACTATTTGAAGTATATATAAGTGCTAAATTCCACTCCTACCAAACATTTAAATCTAAACAAAGTACAGTAGATTATGTTTTATGTTAAGTTACGGGAAAGGAAGCCATGTTATTTTTAATTACAAATAATTTTAAGTCAGTTAGGAACGGGCAACTAAATTTCAAACTATTTCAAGAACTTATAGAAAGCATTAAATCTGTCTTATTTAATAAAACTTCGAGGGGTGAAAGCTTTACGAATGTACTTATTATATTGTGAAGAAATACTTTAACTGCTAAAGTTGGCAGCGTTTCGCAACGTTATAATTAATCGCCACAGACCGTTTCATTGGGGGCAAAACAAAAAGATAATTGCGCCCAATTAATTTTGACTCCTTGCAAATGAGGGTGAGGTCCTTTTATGACCCCTCTACGCTTTTATTGGTCCCAGACAATATTTAGTTCGACCGATTTGTTTGCTTTACATTTTCAATTGGTAATTAATTTTCTTTAGCCGACGCTCTCTGGTCGGCCGTTACAATGTACATTAATCTTAATGGACGTTTTAACAAATTTAAGGATCTTATTATTCGTTTACATGTGGAATTTCTTTTGTTCTACCGGTGTTGAAGCATTTGGGAACCAGATAATGGACGTATGGGGTATAGGTTAAATAGAATGTATTGAATATTGTTTATAGCTTTTGCGCTGAATTTAATTTGAAGACGGTACATTGCTAAGAAACTTTGTTAGCTGATTCATGATTGCCGGTGTTTCTCTCGTATTGTTTCGACGCCTTAAACGCTTTAAAATTGGTCATAAATATTATAATATTGTGCTCTTTGTTACCTCTACTATTTCTATATAAACACAACATTCTGGTGGACGCATGTACATCTAGGTATCATGTATGACTACTGAGGTTGAATGTAATTTACACATGGCAAAGTAAACTACAAAGTATACTGTGAGCAAGATATATGTGTAAAGTTGGAAAATACTTTGCTTTAAAGATAGCCTTATGAAATTCTGCTCTACATAAACTGAAAAAATATCAGGGCTCCTAGATATTGGTCAGCGCTCAATGTTGATGTCTTTTTTTAAGCGTGGGCTGAGTCTCGGACATCTTGTATAGATTTCCGACATCGACTTTTATACATAGGTACATTTTACAAAAGAAAAAAATGCTATGAAGAAATAATCAAACAGAAAACAGAGTAGGTATATACATAAATATAGACGAGACAAAATATTGTGTAATACAGCGAGAAACATTTCCGCGGGCAAACGTTTGACGTCTTATAATCATGGCCAAACTAATAAAGATAAAGTGTTATTTTAATTTATACTGATAACTGTTATCTATTATACAATTATTTTCCAAAGGGTGTTTACTGTAGAGGGGAATATGTCTCATGTGTCATGGGCTATCGAACAATTTGTTATTATTTGATTATATTGACGTAATACCAAAACAAATTATTATTAAAATAAACGATGATTGAATCATCTTTGAGAATTAGGTAATTATAATCCAAACAATTGTCGAAAATCTGTTTGCAGATTACTGAATGAAACAACCAATTGTTTAATGATTAATGAACTAAAAATGAGCTGTGGTAGCCTAGCGGTGTGACCAGTGGACTGAGACGTCAAAGGTCCGAGTTCGAACCCAAGGCACACACCACTGACTGTTCGGAAGTTATGTGAGTATTTATCACAAGCTCAAACGGGGAAGGAAAACATCGTGAGGAAACCTGCATGCTTGAGAGATTTGTCTTGATGGCATGTGCAGTCTGCCAACCCGCAGTAGGCTAGCGTGGTGGACTATAGCCTAATCCCTCTCAAATGAGAGGAGACCCGTGCCCAGCAGTGGGACGTTAATGGGTTGATGATGATGATGATGAACTAAAAATGTTGCACTGTACTGTCCTACTACTAGCAAATGTTACGTAATCATACTATATGCCAAGAGGCCATAAGCATCCGGAGTCTGGCGGTGAGATGGGTAGACAACATCTTTCAGATTTTGGGTCGAACCTGGACGGAATAGCACAGGACCGAAGCGAATAGCAGGCATTGAGAGAAGTCTATACCCAGCAGATGGATGAAAAAGACTGTGGATGATGAGATTGATGATACTATGCGAATCTAGGTTGTTTACATTATCAAAATATGATTTGATTCGTCAATAAGCATTGTTTTTGATAAAATTCGAGAACAATAGACGAATTACTTGGTTGCATTGGTTTTGTAAACATCAACTTCTTCATAGATTCGTAGAAAAAATTACTGGCAGTTAGACTTGGTCCATTGAGTGTGTCGGAAAGGAGACAGCAAATCCATAGAGTAAGGAAGCCACCAGTCTATCAGCAACAAGCCAGTCTCCGGCCTATTCACGGACAAGAAGCCACATTTTCACGCTTTGTTATATAAATTGATCTATCGGAATATATACAAATTGTAAGATAGTGTTAGTTTCAAAAACACAAAAAGTTTTGCACCGATTGATATTTAACGTTACAACTCGTTTCAAATATTGTGATTGTGCGGGGTTTAGTTAGAGTAAATATAAAAAAAAGAAAAATATAAAATTAAAACTTTCTCGAAGTGAGCTTTAATTACCGTTAAATATAAAACATTTAATATTATCCTTGAACTCAATATACATATTACACGGTTAATATATACCTATATTCGAATTGTACATACTTACGATTGTTTTCTAAATCGAAATGAAGATCCTCCATGATAACCAAATATGAAAATTAATGTCCTATGTCCATCTGTCCATGCACGCTGCAAAGAATACAAAACTTCGGGATATAATAATATATCACGATAAAATGTTTCTACTGCTAACTTGTAGTCAAGATCGAAAAAGAAAAAAAATGCTTCAGGTTTTTCAAAATGATCTGATAGTTTTAAATTAGTGTTAAATTTTAAACCTTTATTTATGCAGACAAAGTTACCGGCACCGCTACTAGTATTTTTAATTTATGTATCATAATTATATTATATTTTTTATGAAGTTTTAATTTCTCATCTAATGTTATAAATTCGTGTATGTCATTAATGCTATTATATTTAAATTTATATTTCTGGACATTATGACACAGCGCCATCTAGTTCCGTGGTAAGCAATGAGGCTTGCGTTACGGATACTAGTTGCTTGATATACTACATATATACATTTTTTTCTGTAAATACACATAATACAAATTATACATAGATACATCCATGACTCGGATACAAATGTTAATGCTCATCACACAAACATTTGACCCTACCGGGATTTGGGAACCCGGGACCTATAGCACAGTAGGTAGCGTTCCAAACTAAAGCAACTACCGCTGAGCTAAACGGGTCGTTATAACTAAATTATAAATATTATAACTAAATTGTAATCATCTAAAAGACTATACTACTCTTGTTATGGAGTTTCTTATCAGTTCTCCTGTAAGACTTACTGTTTAACATCGTGCGCCGTTTGACATTTATAAGTGGTTGTTACTACTTGAAAAAAACAGATTGAGTTTATCAACGAAGTCTGCAGATAGGTTAATCCTATTATCATAACAGTCTAGATAGTATATCTTTTGCTGATTATCATGAGCCCCATGGACTGTAATCATCTTATAGAATCTTATTTTAACACATTTTTGGAACGTAATTGGTAGAGCCAGTTTTTTCGGTGTAGCGGGGGTTAAATTCGGATTCAAGTCGACGGCCGCACAATGTTTTTTACCATTATGTTTTTTGGGCTACTAGCTGCTTAATCTGGTTGATTGATAAAATGTTACACAATTGATAGTTTTTCAATACATTTCATAGGGAATGTACACATGGCTAAACATACTTTTTCAACATGGCCATTCTTCCTTCCGTTTAGCAGAAAATGGGAGAATCTAATCGTCTCGATTTATCTAGTTTTTTGCGCACGACGAGGCTAAATAATTTGATTGATTTGAAAGAACATATTTTTTTATCAACATAAGATAATTATAATTAATGTTTATTTTATAGGCTAATTTGCCTTCTGTATGATTAGGTATTTGAGGGAGTTCTAATTATTTATTAGAGCATAAATTTCCTCCAAACTAAGATTTTGGTCTTTCCTTCATAAATGTCCCTGTTAGCATTGCCATCCATCTCTGACCAATTCCCTATCTTGCAGCGGACTATCAACTTTATTAAAATGTGTCTAAAGTGTAAATTTCTTTGTTTCAGGCTGCTCTGTGCGCTGACTACAGCGTGCCTGTGGATTGTGTAGCGGCAGGACCAGCACCTCGTCCGAGTTCCTTCCACGAAATATCTGCACCCAAAGTAAGTAATTATTACAATATTTGATGATAATCGCCCCTTATATCTTATTACCAGAGTATTAAGGACTATATTTTATTATCTAAAGTTTAAAGAAGTATGTAACATAGAGTTGACAATACTTTTACATCCCGCTATTGCAAACATGACGATTAAATCCCGAGATTTAAGCATACGTAATTATTATATATTGAAGGATCTTTTGTTTTTAGAGATCCTTACTAAAACTGTTTAATTAAAGAGCTTTGTTTCACATTCTTAAAAGTTGAAAAGTTATTTACCTGAATGTATTGTAAGTAAAAAGGATGAAGTAAAAAGCAAAATATCTTAACAAAATAATATACCTATAAAACTTTTCTTCTTAACACTTAAAGAACAAAACAAAGTAATGTTAGATATAACTTACACCACTTTAAGTTAGACAATATTAGACAATCACGTGTGGAACTTATCAATACCAAACCATTCTACAAATGGTTTGGTATAATGGGTATGTTGTAGGTGTAATCACACAGAAATTACTATACTTATATTCTAGGAGGTAGGGTACAGCGAGATTTCTCGCTCAAATTGAGCTGCCCGACTGGGGAAGTGCCTCCGCCTTACAGAAGACTGCAGTGAATCAACAATAGTTGTGTTTCTGCAAGTGAGTAAGGTTACCAGAGCACATTGGGGGTGTGACTATTCTGATAGCATTGGAATTCCGTTTGCTGTCAGTTCAGTAACTCCCTATTTTAAGAAACCTGAATGGTTTCAATGGGGTTAGGCAACGCATTTGCGAGCCTCTGGTATTGCAAATGTCCATGGGCGACGGTCATCACTTACCATCAGGTGAGCCGCCTGCTCGTTTGCCCCCTTATCACCTTAAAAAAAAACTATACTTATACATATTCTACAAATATACGAGGTATCCCTCAAGGTTACCAATAGCAAAACTGTTCAGGGATAGAATAATATTAATAAAATTTTAAGTAAATTGTCATTAGGTGAATCTGAATACGGGGTCCTGATGAACTATGGTCACGGGTCTCATGGTTTTTAGTTTGTACGAGTACAAATTACCCTATGATTTTCGATTGCTTAAAGGCTGGTTAAAAAGAATAACCTTCCGATTTTATCGTCCGGAATATTCGTGGATCGTGATTCAAATATATTCATAATTTGGCAGTTACCAATAAACGGGACTTTTTATGGATTTTGTATGTCCGTAATGGCATTGGACAAAATTGCGAATTTTATCTTATCTCCTAAAAATTTGCTGATAGCCAAACAATCTAAATCACTGATCAGAAAAAGAAGTAACATTTGTCACTATAATGTATTAGATATTAAACAGCATGACACATCTATGTGGAACACTTCATATTATTATTGAATCATTCTTGCCTATTATTTTATCAGTATCAGTACGATAATTGGCGATAATTTGTAATATATTTAGTTTTGTAGCTAATCGTGAAGGTACCATTAGGGCCGAATAGTAACAATTAATGGAAGTAAGTGTTTATTGGAGTATAGTTCCTGTATATTGCCCACTCCAGAATATGACTGATGACAAGATAAAATATGGATATATATCTACCTATCTATCTATCTACATATATCTATCTTTTTCTTCATAACAGCTACTTCAGATTTTAGAGAAAGATGGCTACTTTTTAAAATAGCTCCTGAATTGTATATTCTAGTGGCTCTTGTGTATAAAAAATGAGAGCTTAATAATTATTTATAGGGTGTGTTAAAAGCGTGGTTTCCTTTGTGTTGATTTTCCCAAGTTATTAGAGCTCAAGCTTGAACCAATGGAAATTATTTTTATAAATATTTTCTCGGGCGTGTTGTTGATGTCAGTAGGCGGGTAGCTAAGAATACCAAACTTTTTGGACACTCAGAAGAAATACGTGTTGTTATAAATGTCAACAAAACATTCAGCGTTTTTGTATCAATCGAAGATTATAGCTATTTACCAATCTCACAAAAGCCCATTTTGATGAACCGATTTTACTGTTGCGCTGATTAAGATGAAGATATTCATTTGGTTGGTCAATACAGTATCTGTTAGATATGTTTATAACTTCAGGAAAGCAGTAGTGGTTTCTTTGGGATCGGACTCTGGAAGCAGTTCACAGTTCACTGGTTGAATTTCTAGGCTTTCATTGCTCCCCGTTTCAGTTAGAGCCCATGAGAGTATTTATTTAAATTGCATAGGTACTCCATTAAGCTGTGTCTCTGTTTTTCAGGAGATAAGGGTCAAAAGAGTTCAGGATAAAAAAAGGTTGTTTAATTGGTTTACTCTTGCAATTAAATAATAGAAAGCTTCATTTAACACATTCATACATCATTCAAATGTTGCGTAATCTTAACTTGACTTCAGTATGTACGCAATAAAAATGTGTTCCAAATCCTACCCTACTTGTTGGAGTGATCTCATCGAGTGGGATATAGCCATAAAATGTTAATGGCACATAAAAATCTTATAAAAACTCATATTTTCTCTGGTATTTATATTATGAGATCAAAATAAGTTTTTTATTGACATTGAACTTGACTAGTCATCTTTTATTTTTAAACTATTTTGTTTAAAGACAATATTTTATCAATAAAAAAATCTTATCCTATTAATAACTAAGGATCGTGCCAAAATATAGTTCGTAAAAGATCGACATCCAAGGAAATATCAATAAAGTCACCGCAACTAAAAATGGGCTTTACGTCTTTCGCAGAAGCCAGTAACCTAAAGACACCTAATAACGAAAAATATCTTTTGAAATGCCAGCTTTATACCTAATTAATGTTGCATAAAATTACTTCAGGTAAAAATTATTCAAATATTATAATATTGTTTATCAACAAGGTACTGGTACGAACCTGACTTGTTTTAAAACCTGTAGCCTGTAGGACGACATGACACAGCACATTTATCCAATAATTTGGGTCAATACCCTTAAATGGTAATATTTTATGAAAAGAAGAATAAAATACAGTCAACACCAACTTTTTGAACAAGTTTTGAAGATGGTGATTCAAAATATAATATAAAAATTATATATTATTATTAACCTCCTTCAAGCATAATCTACAGTTATGACCACGGACTGTTGAGTATATAAATAAAAACATAACACCAATATTTTCTCGTAATCATGTCTTATTATTTTTTTGTTATTGTCATTTACTGAACATTGAAGGGAAACATCTTAAGGAAACTTGCATGCCTGGGAGATTTTTAAGGCGTTAAATGTCAATAGGACAGTGCGGTGGGCTATTGCAGAAACATTCTGCGAGGATTACAAAATCGATTTAAATATTAGTTTTCAAAAAAACTTGCAGGCGTAAAGATTCTGTGCTCTGTACGGTCTTAAATATTATCAAATAAGGCTCTTTACAATACATTTATGCGGCTTCGTTAGTACATATTGTATGTGGAATGCGAACTTCAATAATGAAATAAAAAAAAGCTTATTGTTAGCCACGTTCGAAACACAATGTTTTAATATTAAATGAAAGTACCGTCTTAGTCATAAGCTTTAAATAAATTTCACCCACAAGTGCACAAGTGACACGCACAGAAACACCCACACAATCGAGAGAAATAAAAAATCAATGAACAAACTTCACGATGACCTTTTCAAGAACGTAGCGTTGTGAAAGAGTGACTCATTCAGTCATTCAACTCTCCGCCGTAATTCTACTACGGACATACGAAACGACTCAAATTATTGTTTGCAATCCACTGTCTTTATTTCTTGACAATCCTTTAAAGACACCCCGAAAAGATTGCACAAACGAGGCAATGTAATAAAATCTCTGTAACTGAAACTTTAACTTTAGTTTTGGTTGGAGGGTTATCTTGGAGTGTTAGTCGGTCAGTCTGCTTGCCCACTCGACTCAAACGAAGTTATCCTTTTTAAGATGATGAGTCAACAGTATAAGTTAAGAACGAGGAATGTTTATTTAAGTAATGAGGTAGGTACGTGTGACAAGTGACCGTAATTCGTGCGTATTTGAATAAATTACATCGAATTAGTCATGAAATGAGTGACGGACTCAGCTCACTCATATTTAAAATTCAAAATATCATGAAAACATGCAGAATTTAATAAATCCTTTCCTGTTACCTGTCCAAATATAATATGTATAAATTCAAGGCTAAACAAAATTAACCACATTCGCATTATAAAAGTTTTAATGACTAATTACAATTAGAACATTTACATACAAGCGCTTTTGACAGTCAAACCTAGCTTCTTAGTCCCAAGTTCTTGATCGTATGTAAAGCAAGTCACAATAAATTTCATAGGTATATCTACCAGCGTCATAAAAACGTTCCAAATAATGCTTCTGATCAGAATAACAGTTCGATTTGTAGTCGAAGCCACGCGACACTTAATAACACGTATTAATGT
The DNA here is from genome assembly GCA_905163465.1 of Craniophora ligustri. Taxonomy (NCBI): domain Eukaryota; kingdom Metazoa; phylum Arthropoda; class Insecta; order Lepidoptera; family Noctuidae; genus Craniophora; species Craniophora ligustri. Next base: position 6,708,378 of record LR990970.1, read on the forward strand.
CTAATTCCTACGCAATATTATATTCTAATATCCTCAATTAGCATCTTAATCTATTCCTTTGAATCACTGGTCCGAGTATAATGGTTAGCCCTATAGAATTATAATCAAGCGCTTGATCATTCATAATAACATGCGAATTACAAACGCTATGCGTAAGTGATTCAGATGAATAATTAATAAAACATGCCATTGATTTGCCGGCTGTCGATTCCCTGATGAGTCAGGATGTTAAGTCGTGAGTCAGGCATTAACATCCCCGAGATGGTCACAATACGGTGTGTAACAGTAGCAAAGGTTCGCAAACTTTACCTTGTATCCGTAAAATACAATTAAATTAAAAACATGTTTTACATTAATTTGAACATGTTCTAATTCTGATGATGATTAGGTTAGGAACCCTATGAAGTCTTGCTATTGATCTCGAAGTAGCCGTAATAATTTTTTGAATATGTGTTTTTGAAAAAGTTTGAAAAGAGCTTCATGCTTCGCCATGGACCTGGCGGAGATCAAACAGTTATTAGTTAAATCTATACCTACTTTCTAGTGAATATTTTATTAGTGGGAGTAATATTGCAAGCAATCTTGTGCCCGTCCAATAAAATACAAATCGGACTGAAAAACTAGTTCAATTATAAATATTTTACGCGATTTATTATTCGATTATAACTCAATTAACTATAGGTCACTGTGTTAACTATAATATTAATATGCATTTAAATACTTCGCACCTACCAAGGTCTTTAAAAGATAAGATACAAGTTAAATAAATATTGATTTCGCAAAACTGACCCGAAATCTTTGATTGATTCATCTATTTAGAGGTAACACTGTTACACACAAACATAAAAAATTTAGAAGATAAAACACGCTTGTCCTTTGGAATTCGACCTACATAATGGTCAGGATCTCTGACTCAATACTCTCATATCCCTATATACACGTCATTTCAATGAGTAATCGTTTTTACCGGGGGTGTGTCATTGTTTTGACTACTACCTATTGTTATATGAGAGAATATAAAACTAATTAATACATACATTTCATAACGTATATTGATTTCTAAACACGTCTGGTCTAACGATGACTAAGTGTCTTGGGCCCGCAATTATTACGGCGCAGTAAATAAGTTACATATTGTCTGCATTTTCTTCGCTATCTTATTATGTAAACAATGAATCCATATGAGGTAAGATAGGGTAATTATGAAAACAATTGTATTTAAACTAGTTTTAACCACTGGTGTTATAAGGAAATTTTGCAAAATAATATCCATGTACATATACAAGTTAAGTAGATAAATAAATGCAACTACATATTGTATTGTACTTTATTGATATCACATATATTATATATATAAAAATACGACAAGATGTATGAACGTGAAAAAAGCAAAAGTATAAATATAAAAAAAAAAAAGTAAATATTTTTCTGACTACCTCTATGGAAAGGGGCGTGATGTGCGTGTTTATAGAAAACATACACATTTTCTATCTTTGTTTCCGAAAAAGTTGTATTCTAATAGTATTGTTTACATAGTATCGCCATAGTACCTGTAGATGAACCGAATTGAACGGGCTTTAAATATCTCAAGTGCATAATATTGTGTCGTCACGTACGAGCACTTTACGATATTCTCGGTATTAGTCGAGCCCCCATGAGTCGCTGCCGTACATGTACGTATCATTGTCGGTATCAACAAGCTCTATTAACTAGTTACTAACAATAGCAATTGAGATAAGGATTGAAATAGTTTGGCAACTAGATTTCTTCTTTAATCGATAACCATAATAATACAGGTACTCACACACATAGACCCGGGACATTTACTTGTATAATATAGTTTCACGTATAGTGCTGTTTCTATTACGACATAGAACAAAGAATTCGACTTCGAAACATTTCAAGCTCGAAGTAATTTATTTTAAATTACTATCAATTTAACGACGTTTTAATTCGATTAAATATTAGTTTCTAATGAAGTTTAATTAGCGAATCTGATAATGAATCAGTCTTAATCGTTTGCAAAATTTTTGAGAGATGATAAGGCAAGTTATTCCCATAGGTCGTATTTTTTTAAGCTTACCATGAGATCATCTGTTTAATTTAACCCATGAAATGACGCCATTCTTTTTGATAGCTTATATTTTTTTACTTATTGGCGTTTGACAGGCGAGGTATTTTATTATTTGTTTCTTTATTTAAACAACGAAATAAAATTTACTATTGTAAGTTTAAGGAAATTGTGATATTATTATATCGGGTTTGTATTTTTCTATGACGTAGATTGTATTATGTTGTTGTGTATTGTATTGTGGGATATGAGGGATTCTACTCTAGAATCCTTCGCTCCGCTCTGGATTAAAAAAAACACTCTCGCCTTTAAAATAGTTGTTTGCTCCCTAGATAAACAATCTACTATTTCGTTTATTTTTATAGATAATTTGCAATTTTAAACTCTAAAGTCTTTACATGAGAGTTTACTCCCTCATCCTCCACTACCCGCTTGCTTTAAATGCGGTGATTGTCATCACGTATGCACACTTCTGCCTAAACCTTTGACAATACCGGTTTGAAAGTACATCCATACCTATATTATGGTTAAAGCCTAATAATTCCTGTGAATTGATCTATGAAAGGAGCTTTGTGAATTACCCAGAACCATCCTAAGAGAATATTCCTATACTAAGATAAACAATTCCACGTATTCGTAGACCCGATACCGATATTATTTTAATGTTTGCTAGTATTATTCGAATAAGGGGTATTAATTATTAATTTTCATTCCAGGAATATCGAACATATCACCAATATGTAACTGACATTATTACTATTGAAATTTATGTGAGCTTCATATCATACGGCATGATTTATTGAAACTATATTTTCAATTGTCAACTGTTTTCTAAGTATAAAGCAGAGAAATTGATTTGTATTAATTATTGTATTACTATTTCAATAGGAAAAAGGCTCAATCCAGGGAAGACTTTTGGCTTCTGGTTACAAACAACGTGTTTTCTTTTTACGTCTAACCTGCACAGACTTCGTTCTATCTGTTTTTTTTTTAATTTAAGCCTTCCGTAGGCTTTAAGAAACATATAAAAAACACCGAATTGATCGGGCCATTTTCGAGTTATGCGCTTAGCATTATTACAATTAATTTTTATTTATACATAGATGTTTTAAGCGTATTTATCACAAGCTTAAACGGTGAAGGATAACGTCGTGAGGAAACCTGCATGCCTGATAGATTTTGTCGGTGGCGTGTAAAGTGTGCCAACCCACACTGGGGTAGCGTAGTGGATCCTAAACCTGTAACCTAATCCTTCTCTAAGGAAAAGTGACCTGTGCCCAGCAGTGGGGACAGAAAATTGGTTGATGATAACGATGTTATATCACAGCCAGAATACAAATTCTCCGTAAATATATATTGGCAGTTTTTTATTTGTTTTGTTGGAAGTTTTTGCAGTTGTCGCACAGCCCATTTCTAATACGTCAGATCAAAATCTGTGACAACATCACACACATCTTTAATAGCTCGCCCTTGACAGAGTAATATCATTCAAGTCTTTTTCGGAAGAACGTCAAGAGCAACTTCACTTTCTTTTTCAAGAGCATTTTTTTTAACACCTGCATTTAATACTTTTATGACATAAATTTAGCAGTTTAAGATGACCCGGGGCCTTTATTCACGTGCAGATGGTGACCACCTGGGTGGTTTTAGTGACATAAAAATACCACACTATCCCCCCCCCCCTTCCGAGGCTGAGTGCTTTTTGAAGGTTTCCTCACCAAAAAGGCCATATATTTGATCCGTTCGGGAATCAGTGGTGTAGAAGCCGATTGCTCAGTTACTTCTCCATTTACGTACCTTATATACGCATAATGTCGTCATACATAAATACACATGTAAATCAGATGAAAACATAAGTTATCCGTTTATGGAACGTTGGTGTTCTCGAGAAAATACGCATGACTTGACCGATAGAATACTTAAATATTTCCCCGATCCTAACATCAGTATGACGTAAATATTTATATTGCAAACGTTGGTTATGTATTTACTGTGATTTATACTGTCTCTGACGTAAATACTCGTTGTTTCTGTGACTAACAGGGATTCCATAAAAAACATATTATTCTGTAAGTAGCTTTGTTTACATGATTATTAAAGTATTCACTAATAAATGAGTCACTATTGTTCGAATAACAATATTTGGGTTGTATTAGTAAGTGTTATTACACGGAAAACGGGAATACTTAGGTAGCTAGGTACCTAATATCTAGAAGGTACTAGTACCTACTCTAGGAAGGCAGGTTCTTGTAATCGAGATAGTAAAATAATAAAAAAAATATATGAGTCCCCTTTCTTCCAGCTATGAAGTCCCTTTAATTACTGTTCTTTTTCTTTCCTGAATATTTATATACTTAATATATAAATAAATAGGCTTTTCGAACTTTATGGAAAAAAATTGTAAGTCTATGTCAAATCAAATCAAATTTTTTATTGCATGCTAAGTGTTACATGGTATGGCGAGGACTTATGACTTGTCTATGCATAGTTTGTTAACAACGGTTACTTTGATTCCTAAAACGAAGTTTATTAAGCCTATCCTGATTCCAAAATGATTAGGTACCAAATTAAAACAATAAATTATTCATATTTTGACTTGTTTATCTGACGGCTGCCGTTGGGTCGTATCTGTATAAGAACTTATTGGGTTTTTTAATGTAGGTAGTAAGTTTTAACGTCACGCTGTGATAAGAAAATAACGAAAAGGTTCCTTTAACAATAAATATGATTGGATATTCATATATAAGGAAACAGGGAAACCAAAAAAAATATGGTCAGATTGTATTATATAATTATAACTATGGTAAGGAAGAAAGTATATAATGACTTTGTCCTGACTGACTTAATCCTTAGTCTTCTTAGGTACTTAGTCAGCTGTTGGAAACCGTGATTAATACGATGATTTATGCAAACAAATACGCAAATTACAAATACTACAACCATTTCACGTAATATCTAGGCTGTGTTGGTAATTATGATGAGCATAACTCATGATTTGAGTCATCCCATAGTACCTACTTTGTAATGGTCCTTTTATTACTCATTGCCCAACAAGTCCATCTGTTCCGATTGACGTAATTATTTCACAGAAAGCTGTGTTCTGGATATATTAGGGCACAGTCACACTGGTCACACGATGCCCCTAACGCATATCGTCACTCGTCGCATTTGAGCATGCTAGGTGTACTGCATCCTGATGTATTCCAGCCTTAAGTTAAGGGAGAATAGAGGGGAAGCCTTGCTTAATACAAATATATTATAACATTTTATTATTATTTTACAATGGCAAAAGATTATTATATATGCTCTAAAAATATACGAACAAACTGTACTGGTTTTGGTTTGGTGTGGTTTTTTGTACCTATATCTGTACTATTGTGCCAAGCTTTAGGGGTATAGAGTTTAAGGTAAACACACACACTTATTGTCCTCGTATACATTTTAAAATGAGTTATTTTAAGTCTCCTTCGATAGTTTTATTTCGAAATATTATAGAATAAACGAATCTTAAACAATCGTTACTTCACACCGTTAATACGTTTTCATACATAAAGTTTAAATGAAAATTGCTATCAAAATTTATGTATATGTATATCAATTTTTTTTTCCAAATTCTCATTAGGGGGCGCAATATGCGACATTACCCCTAAATTAACGTCACAGTTCTGCATCACTGACTGTTTTTGTATTGTGGCCCAAGGGCAATGACTAATACGGACTTAAAAAACAATGACTGTTTTTTAAAACAATGACATGTTAATTGTTGCGAAGAGATTAGGTAAAACCGAGATCACAATTATGAATAATATTTTGAGAGGTTTTTTTTACTTTGATGAAACCGGATCAGAATATTTTTTACAATACCAAATTAAGTAAGTATTCAATACATTTGGTAATTTTACTCAAGTATAGATATAGGTACCTACTTAACTTGAGGTATAATTTAACGTTTTTTTTAGATGCATAAATGGAGCACAACAAGTACTGGTATTACTTGTGTTTAACCACTTAAGCTGCTGATGATGAGTAAATTTCTTATATTAAGTAGGCTATTTCACTGTTAAAGAGATCAATTTTAAGCCCTGGCCTATCGGCACGGCAATCTTTATATGGTTTGGTAGGAGTGAATAAGAGCGCTTATTATTTTTATAGTTAAACAAAATTCGCATCTAATTTATCTACTACCAACTAACTTATATTTTACTAAATTTGCTGTGCTCACAACTTCTTCTGCGTACAGCCTAACATTAGAACTATCTTATTTCTCAAGTTGGACCTAACTACCCACAGTGTGCAAAGTTTCATTAGTTCAGAAGTTCACAAACAACATGACGCAAAATATCGAATTTGAACTGCTATAGATTCGCTTGTCACTCATCGCCGGCGACATCGACAGCGTCAAACAGAACACCTGCGTCAAAATGACTCATTACGTCCACGTGAATGGTTGCTGTGCCATATGTGACCCGGCGAAAGGTTAGGAACCACCGTAGTGACTCACTGATAACACCAGTAAATACAGTCTTATGTAGTGCATGACTAATGTTGGTATGTGGAACACGAATGAGATTACCCAAATAAGTACCTATCAGTATTACAATTAGTCTTTGTACTACGTAGGTATATAGTACAAATTATACTATTACAAAAAAAAATTGACAGACTGGTCGCTTGTGACCATTTTTGCTGCAAAAGATCCAACATGTCGAGATATGAATCAATATTCTGCGATATCCTTAACAGTAGTTTTATTTCAATGTGTCATATTCGCGTAAGTGTAATAAATCAAAATATGCTAAATACATAAGAGATATAAACTACCACTCTCTGCTCCTCAAACCTAACATAGAACATGGAAAGTACAAAGTGTTATCACAGTATATCTGTGATTACACTTCATTCTCTTTGAATAAGGGTTTTTTTATATGTCAATAATACGCTATCACATCTACAATAATAATAAAAAAAAGATATAAATTACTAGTGATCAGCCGCGACTCCATCCAAGTATATAAATATAATGTATAATAGTTCAAATTATAAACAATATTTTGTCCATATATGGAGCAAAGTACTCGTAACTTCCAACTGGTAAAATAACTGCTCATATAGCAGCGCATTGATTCCGGGGACAATCCCCCACATATACACAATCGTATAAAAATTGCACTGTCTCCTTACATTTAGTGTAAATTAGAGTGTTAGTTCATAAGCTCATTGACATATACTTAATTAAGGTTGTTCTTAAAATCTCAGGGTTGGAGGATAATGGGAGTTTTCGCAAGAGGACTAATTTTATTATGTCAACTATAGTTCCGTATCTGGTATTTGCGCATATGTTTTGTGTAGCCAATTGTACATCCCTGACACAGATAATCTGTCTCCATATGAGTCATATCTTATCAGTCTGAAGACTTCCATTGTTAAACACGTTATTGGCTTTTTCGTAGACCACTAAGAGTGTTTCGTGTGGAAAATATATTTGTTGTACCTAGTCTGTCAACTTCGACGTTCATAAATGTCATGTTGAGTGTTTATATTAGTTATCAGAAATCCTTCAACATACAGACCTATTTCTTTTAGTAACCAACAAGCATGGCACTGTTGTTGACGACGTACGTATAAGCTCTGATTACCATGAAAACGGCATAACTATGAACAGAATACACGAACAAAATACATTTTGTTACTTAACAACTGTCATTCAGTTGTGAGTGGTGAAGTCATCGATAAGAGTTCGGTCGACATCGAATAAATGAGTGCATTCACCTTCTTCAGGCTTAGATCATCGCCGCTCGCTTGTATTGGCGCCCGGCGCTGATTGCCAATTTATTCTGTACCTACAAATTTATTTACATAGCTTTCCTATGTTGTTTTTTTCTGTAACTTTTTTGACCATTAATTATTTTATGTAGCTGTTCGAAGAATATGGGATATTTTGGCGAAAGTAACTACGTCTTATTCAAAATGAGTTATGGTATTTATTACAAATTTAAGGAATACATAAAGATCTAATATTACGGCGACGACGCTAAGCATATTTTATAGAACTCAATATTACAATAAGTCTACAGTTTCTGGACTAGATATAAATATCTACTATAATTATAAACCACTTTAGGCATTCCAAAATTATTACGACAGTGAAGTATAGTTTGTTGGTGTTCAAAACAAAAAGACAAACGACTTCTTTCCTATATACCTAAAAGTCTTAGTCATATTCTGTTGTTTGCATTTATTTTATTTTTGTTCACACGTACTGAAGTGTAAGAGAGCACTCATGAGAATCAGGGCTGTCTACTCTTGAGTGCATAATCTCGAAATAATACTAACAGTAAAGATAATAAGTTTTTTAGATCATTATTACGAGTGCAATGTTTTATCTATAGGTACCTACATACTCCGCAAAGCCAAACCTCGTCTTTCGATTATTTTGAAAATCATCAATGAAACCACCTACTGCTAGAAAGAGGAAAACACAACACCCTGAGATAGTAATAACAGATCCAACGATTAAGGAAATTATTTCCCTAAAAAATCTTTCTTTCTTGGTCTTCAAATGGTTCAGATTGGAACAATAAAAAACCAGTTACAATATTAATTATGGAATACACATATGACATGAATACTTATTTATATTTTATTCAAGCCAGACTGGATGTCGACAATGAGAATGAGTCATTACTTGAGTTTAGACACATGCTATTAACAACGTTAACTATAATACATATACATAACATTGATACAAATAGGAGCTTTATAATGAATCGCGAAGCCATTTATTTCCGACGCCTACGCGTTGACCGTTTCTCATCCCTAACGGGTCAACATAATTTCATTGAACCATGACATCAGGATGACGAGTCTATTGGTTATCGTTATTATCACTATTAATTAGCATAATGATCATTATTGCGTGAACAAATACGCAAATGCTGTGATGTCAGGTAATAATATCGTTAATAAGTTCTGATAGCGATGTTGACTTCTAATTTATTCTTCTTCATTATGACCAAAGTTTGATATTAATTATGTCGCAATTGGTTAGATTGGAAAACCTCACTAATCTACGTGCCTCGATTAATTATAAGGATAGACTTCATAGACTAAGACTTAAATTGAGTAAACGCTGTTGAGAAAAAGACATGGCATTTTTCCGCGATGTTTCCTTGAGTCCTATGAATTCATTCAATTTACCTAGTATACACTAGGGTTATCCCCAGCACTGCATTTTTTAGACGGAAGAATCAGCATAGCAATGCTGACTTTAGACTGATGATGTGATAAAGGTATCCATGACACACCACCTTAAAACTCATTACATAAATATTGGAAATAATAATTAGATAACAACACAACAGTTTAATATCACAATAAAAACGTTAATAGATAAATTCCTTGTTAAATGACAGTATCATTTTATATTTAGGTATATTATATAGAAAATCAACGTAAAAGTTTAGTTCTTATTTTATTTTATTCCTTAGTTAATCACACTACAATGGGTACCTACCCTCATGTTACTTCTTAATACATTGTCACAAGCAGGTATCAATTGAATATAATGTCCAGTGCTAATTTATAAAATTAAATATTCGCAATCATTAAAGTAGAAAAGCAATGCAATGTAGTTCAAATCGAATGAAACTAGATCCAAATCGACCTCGCTAGTAGGAACAAAAATTGCCTCGCTAGTAGGAACAAAAATTGCTGTGCCGATGCAATAATTTTAATTTAGATTAAGTTGTATAATAAGTAATTGTTTTTTTGGTGATTTGAGGAGATTAAGAGTACCTACCTGTTTTAAGTTTAGAATGTCTTGCTTAGGTAGGTAATATACCTACATATTATATTAGTTTCGTCTGTCAAGTACCTTTGTGTACCTACCTCATAACTTGCCCACTCATACTAACAAGAAATTCAGGTTTAGGATCATAAAGGAAACACTAGCCTATATCATTGTTCGAAATACAATAGCCTTGAGGTCGTATAACTGAGATAAAGAATTTTTCTGAAAGGTGCAAAGTAGTAACAATGGTATTATCATCCTTGGTGTTAGTTACAAAGTGTGAATCAACAAATAGTATCCTATTGTTTATTGTTCGGTTCGGATATGCTTAATTTAAAGCTTTAAAAACCTGTTCAAAAATTATCATCTCATCTTTTTAAATCTCAAAGCGTAGGTACGTCACAATTTTTTTGTTTATAATTAGCGTTACACGTCAAGTTACGCAAAACTCGATGTCCATAAAAGGTCGCCACTAAAATGCCAAACAGCCAAACTTAGCTTGAGAGGACTTTAACATAATCTATTTTTCCATTGGTTTCATTATCACTTGCTCGCTAACTACAACACTGTCGTTTAACGGTCGGACGTTAAGAGCCATTGGTCACTAAATCTGATTTAATGTTGGCATCGCTGTTTGTACTAGCACGATAGCGGTACCACAGTACCAGCGCTGGTTTCGAAAGCGTTTGCAAGCAACTATTTCTAATCTGGTTCGTATCTATTTTAATTACGTACTGGGTACCAGAGTCGGCATTCCAAAGGCAACAATGATCACTGTAGGTACTGTTCTCTACTGTCATTGTTACTTGGTAGCCCAACACGTCTAACGCGTAAACGACCTCAAAACGGCATTCGACCTAGTCGAGCGTAATCTAACATAACTCAAGTCGGATCGAAATCTAAACGCGAAAGTTAACGTTTCGTTACCGAACCGACTCTAAAAATATTTTGTGCTCTATAATATACGTATTAAAGTTCATAATTGTCTTCTATAATCAGGGACACGTGCGGAATGGAGGTATTAATGGAGTCGGCTATCTACAACAAAGCATTCCAGCGCTTTACAATTCCGTCCGGTTTACTGGCGTGTTCGCTATCGTTTTTTTGCTACAGCGCTTCATCGCTGCTACGGCTCTTAGGACTGCGATGACTCAAGCCTCGGTAAACAGTATGCGGGGCGATGAGTCACCGTTTTACACATTCGCGTATAGCGTTTGAGTAGTGTTGTCAGTCTACAGTTGGACTCGTCAAGTAACCGAACCGTCCTAGGCGTTCATATCGGTGGGTTTACTGCCAAATGCCTAGACTTTACACATAATTGGCGAGATAAGCTACTGTTGTAACAAACATTTCATTTCGTGTACGGAGAACAAGAACAAGTTTGTGTGAAAGTGTAGGTCTAGTTTTGTAACCTGTGTGTGTGTGCGTGTCGGTAGTGAAACGGTCGATAAAGTTGGTGATCGTTCTGTGCTATTTGCGGATTCCTTACATACTGTTGGATTTGTTAGTGATAAGTTGGATTTATGAATTGACAATGCCGTCAAATAAGAAGCTGATTTCAAAAATGCGCCAGATCGCACAGTGGATCTTGGTAGTGCATGTGGTGAGTTGTTCATTCAATTAATTCACTCCGAGCCTACCTCATGTTATCTAATCTTAAGAGTAAGATGAACTAGATGCTAACCGTCATGTTTGCATGTTTGATAGTACCTACTTACTGCAAAACAATAGCAGCTACCAAATTAAATATGTTGATAAATAATATTGGTCAAATACGACATGAGATGCAGTAATAGTGACGTTAAATTTATTATCAAGATGATGCGAATGTAATGATACAAATTGCTCAAGTGTTCATGAGCCGAAGAGTAAACTAAAAGACGGCAGTAGGTAAATATTGATTAGGAGATCCTCCGACTGGTCCCGGGGGTTGACTTAACTCAGTTACAAGTTCAAAGAGCAAAGTTTACTTCTCTATGCGAGAGGCGCAATCTTTCCTCTTTTCAAATGCGAAAATAAAATCCTAATAAAATACCATAAAACTTTTACGAACTCTGAAACATTGAGCCAGGGTGAGATTAAAAAGGAACTGACAATGCACAAAGGATAATTATTGTTTGCTATTGTGGACAATTAACGAATCTAGCACTTATGTAAATAGTACCCAAATATTATTTGTCATAGCTTTGTTTACTCAAGTCTAATTGTTCTCAATGAGCAGTCATGTCAATTACAAAAGGTTTATCACCAAATCGCTCCATCCGGTTTGCTGAGAATTTGTTACAAGCATTGTAATTTTCTGGCCTTACAAAAGCTTAGACGGTGACAGATGAACAACGTTCACAAAAGAAGGAAATCAGATCATTGTCCCTTTTTTGTAGTCACAATGACGACCGTAAAGGACTATCCAACCAACTTTTTTTAGATCAACAAAAACTTGTCATGCTCACTGCGATGCTCGCAAAGCAATTGAAGCATCAAGAAATATCTTAAGTATTTCAAATCTAATCAGATTGATTTTTTTATTAATAAATCAGCCTTGATTCATTATCATTTATTTATTTGCACAACTGATTTTCACGAGTGCTCAAAGTGCGATGACCTTTTCAATGAGGTGTTGAAAATTTCTTCCATAATTGCGCCCTCCGTTGGAACATTCGTAAGGGTCTACTTAAAGAGACCCCCGCTCTTTGGCTGACTCGGACTTTCAACTTAGTAATTAAGCTTATTTCCTCCGCTTGTTTTGTCGTTTGCAACAATTGTGTGCTTAGACTACTCAAATATTCGTCCAAAAGGTACCTACCTACTTATTCAATTTCGTTTAAAAATTTGAAAACTGTAAACCAAAGTAATGTAAATATATTTTAAATATATTTTAATGACAGTTTTATGAAACCAATTTACATTGGATCTCACTTTTTCATTAGTGCCAAAATAAACATTATATTATGACTCGTTGACTAGACATGTCACAGACTCAGGGCTTTGCGCCAATATCAAATTGAAATTCGTCGTCAAAGCCCATGAAAGTGAAAAGAATAAAAGACAATCTGTTTAATTCAGTTGTATGGGACCTGTTTGCGGTCTCTGGTTTGCTGAACGTGACCAGACAGTAGCTGGCGGCGGCCTAGGCATGACCGTGCCAATTGCCAACCGACATAATGCAATTCCATCTAACGAATTCTTACATAAGTATTTCTGTTTTATATTGCACCGCAAACGGTTCTGTTTGCGCATCTGTGCAAAGCAAAAACTATGGGCTTTAGATAAGTTCCCTATTTCATATAGGTAAGCACGTTTCATCACAACAAAAACATAATGACGTAGTCCGTTATATGATTAAAAGGCATGTAAGAGATTCCTGCGTCCATAGTAAGTTGTTTTTCGTCATCATTTGTTATTGTAAACAAAACTGGCAATTACGACGGTGACTCATATTTGTCTCGAGTCTTATGATGCAGTTGCTAAAAGCTTCACTAATTATAAGACGCTTTATCTATTATCCTTGTCTTTAGCAAGGATATAGGGAAATTACGTAGCTTGCTCTTTTGTCTCATGAATATTATTTAATGTTTTTACAAGTCATGCAAAGTATTGTTTAGGATTATTAAAATAACATTTTAAAGATTATAGCTACTTATGTAGGTACTTTGACTGTATTATATCGAATTAGATAATTGTATTATGCTCTGGAATAGTTCATAAACATGGTTTTGAATTTATAAAGTAAAATCTTTGTTGGTGACTACCGCTACACCTATATTGATCATTCGATGGCTAAAAATATATTTAGGTGCGCATGTTTTTTAGAAAACTTGTATAGCTAAGAACGTATATTACCATATTGAAGTCACGCGACACCGCGCTATTTTAGTTTGGGATCCCAGGAGGCGTGTCTCCGGTATTAATACTTCGGGCCGGGGCGGTGAGTCATCTGGCCGTCTGAAAGCTCCGTCTTGTCCCACATCCTTCATACTGTTTGTATTACTCATACTGGGTGAACCCGGAATCGCTTATATAGACGACTTCGCCGGCATCTAGAGCTTGTTTATTATTAACGCGATTGTCCAAGACAAATGCTACAATTACGTGTGCAAATACAAACAAAAAGGAATCCCCGTCGCTGCCAACACATTCTCAAACATCTCGGTCAGATATAAAAAAGTCTGTAGGAGATTTTTATCACATGGCAAAAGAACTTTTAAGGCCGCAGTGACTCACAACTGAGGACGTCAATTTACACGTGCTTTGGAAATTTATACGCATTTAGTTTAGATCCTGGATTCCAGAAGGCTTACCTAATAATTCTAGGTAATAAATTTATGTCTTGTTATAAAATGTTAATGTAGTCTTCTCAATGATCGATGATCTTAAACATGTAACACAGATCATTTATTTCCTCGTTGGTTCTTTGTCCGGGTAGCGCGTTGATCTTAATCAAGGCCGGTTTTGTTTATCCTATTTCAACTTCCTTCCTTAGATTACTATTAGCTTTGAGTAATATACATTACCATTCCCTGATTTGCATTTGCTGCTTGAGTTGAGATTGGCAAACCTGTTGCCAGGCTCATTTTATTCAAATTCATGATTTGTTTTTATTTTGCCATGGAACGCGGAATTCAATGCTATTCCGCAATTTTGAGTCACATATGTTAGTTTAGATATTTCGTTAGAATTTAAAGCAAATGCTTCAATTCTCTACAATGTAGTTTGAAAGTATATATTTTGCTGCAGTTAGGCTTGCAGGTTGCTTTAGTGTATTATTCGAAAACTGTCCAAACATTAAGGACGCTATTACAATTTTCTACAAATAACGGTGTTTTTCAGGTACAATTTTAATGTATAAGCAATCATATATGTGAAGATATTATGGTCTCAATTTAAAGGTAATCTATTCATCTTCAGATTGGCATCACAAAAATTGTATCACATCATACAATTTTTTCCCATAAATCCGTTTTCACCATCACAATAATCACAGAAAATGTGTAAAAATAGGGTCAGATTACGTACCATTTTAAAGTAAACTTAGAGCATATTTTATCATCAAAATTATATAAAATTACGGCATATATAGTCCTCTATACTTCCGACTAATTATTTTGTACCTAAATCATTACATTTTTCAATAAACAGCAAAAATATGAACGCTTGCTAATTTCTTCATACATTTTTCACTCGCGGACTTTCATTCCGCGCTCAGACGCGCTTGTGGAAGCATGTGCGTATCGCTCTGTCGCAAAAAATAAATTACGAAAAAGTCTGTGTCATACACTCATATAGTCGTTTATCGTGACCGGAAAATGTTGATACTTTTTCAAACCTAAATAAAAGTAAATACGACTTTAATAATATTATTAAATTTGTTATCAGAATGTTATTTAGGGATTGATGAATAAGATCCGGATTTGGATACTAACGGCTAAGCAGTCGTTGACAAGGTTGAGAAATGGATGGGTGGAGTTAAGTCATATTAAACCTGTGATTTAGATTAGGCCTGAAAGTAGATGGGTAGGGTTAAGCTGCTGTTGGGCAAGTTAACAAATAGATGGGTGAGGTTAAGCAGCTGTTGGGCAGGTGAAGAATTGGATGGGTGAGATCAAATTTTACTAAAAAAAGGCGAGAATAATTGGGATTAAGAGTCTGTAGGTGAGTCCAAGAAAAGGATGGGTAGGGTTAAGCATTTTTTAGTGAGGTCGAGACTTGATGGGTGGGGTTAAGATGTCAACTCCGTTCCTGACGGGTGTTCCCTGACTAGGCTTGTTCTTACTCGGCCACTGAATGACTGTACTAGTAGGTAAAACTTTCAGATGCACTAGTTCTGTCTTCTGGTACTATTAGTACCACCTACACCAGTACCATAGTACAGTATATAGTGAATTACATTTTATATTCCTTCATACTTTGCAGGTTTTGCCTATAATTCTTACAATACCCGATTATTCTTTATATGAAATATTATCATGCATCCCACTTATTCATACACTGATTTTATATCGCTCCCGCTCGTTTAGTCGCGTTTCGAGTATTTCAAGTATCTACAGTCCTACAGTTACTCAATTACTCAATTCTTTATTGCATTTCATAATGTGTACATTAGTTGGTAGGCATGTTAAACATTGGATCAATTATGGACCCTGTCGGGCACAGCAAAAGATATTTTTAATAGGAGAGAGGATGAAGGCGCTCTTTGTCAAATAAGATAAAAACTATATAGGTATATTAAATTAAATTGTATCATTAAAATATGTATGATTATAGTATCGTATAATATAATTATTTTATAATAAGTATTTCTATATTTGTTTTAGATATGTTTATGTATTTTTATTTTATTTTATTTATTGCACGTTTTTAATTTTTTTAAACTATAAATTGTAATGATCTAGATATTTTCAATTTTATTAAGCCTTGTAGAATGTTATTATTTTTATTTGAAAATATATTCTGAGTTAAATTTAAAATGAAATATAGGTATCATGTTATTGTAAATTTTATTGTTAAGTATTTTTTGGTATAAGTATGTGTAGTTTATACCGCAGACTGTTGTTTAAAATTTTAAAAAATTAAATTTACTAGCTTGTAGCGTACGACTACTCGATCAGAACCAGAAACTAAGAATACTGACATCTCGAACGAACGACGTAGTACTAAAAGAATGATGTAATAATAAGGAAAAGTAATAGTTTGTTCTTGTCAGTGTCGGGATTAATTCTTATTAGTACTTAGTACGTGAACTATACAAGCCTATCTCTGACCGTAAACTTTTGACAATCTTTTTATTAATTTGCAATGTATATATTTAACTACTTAATTATGTTTGTTCAGGTGGATTCTTGCAAGTCAATTTTGAATCTTCAACCGATTGAGCTGAAATTTTGTATAGACATGTGAACACCCATGGCGGACTAGTTATTTGTGATGCACTTTACAACATGGGGATCAAAAACTTACTAAAAATAACTCAAAAAATAAAATGACGTCTCTCTAAATACAATTTCTACATTTTTATGCTTTCCTACAATATGGATATCAAATTATAGGCTTGCTTGCTCTAAAAATATTGTAACATCACTCTAAATCCAATATTATGGCGGACTAAATTTTTCGTGACTTTTTAACTAAATTTAGTTTTCTTATTGTAGTATTTTTTCATTATGTTTTTTTTTACTTTTAAAAACATAAATACATATTAATCATAATTAATGAGATATAGCAAAATAGACCGAGTCATGAATGACTCGGTCTATTGTGAATGCATTACAGCGCATTGAATTCACATATAACGAAATAAATTAATCTTTAAGATATTTTACTTAGGGATATCTGCAGACCAAACGTAAAGTAATTCGTATCGAATGTACAATAGGTCACCAGGTAGCAAATAACTTAATTATCACGAAAATAGTACGATCACTAAACTCTATCAATTCAAATAAAAATAAGAAATAATAACAAGGATCAAGATTATTTAAGCGATGTATAAAATCGAGCGCTCAGTGGTTTCAATGTGTGCGTGCCCGTAATGTTGCTGTGTGCGACTCTAAATACCTAAATTTGAGTTCGTCGAAAATGTAACAGCGTCCTTAATGATGGAATCTGTCCCATATTATATACCAGAAAAGTAATTACAATGGTAATCGTACAGTCAGTGAAACCGTTGTACGTAGTTATGTATACGTAATAGGTACGAGTGCAGGAAGTGAGCTGTTGACTATACTCTACCCCCATTATATGATACAATTGATGAATAGCCAGACGTGAGCATGTGTGCTTGAGCAGAATTCAATTTGATCCCTTTCAATGTTAACCCTTACGCCTGAATGACTACATTGATTTGAATCTGTAAATAAAATGCGGAATGGACGCTCTGGTTGTGTTACTGTACTAGTTTTAGGTTTGTATGGTGAGGATTGAATATGTGCTTGTGCATATGATTGCTTAAGCATTTGCAAGAGTAATTTCTTTGTTTTATCTTATATTTTATGCAGGTTAGATATGACACATTGATAAGGTACAGTACGGTTAAATAAAATAATATTCAAATAAAAATACAGTTACATAAGAATTTAAGAAGATTTTTTTTTCTTTTGATGTTACATTTCAAAGTAGGTAGGTAACCATACTGTATGAAAAATTATGTCAGATTTTAATTAAGCATCAAAATATGCAAATAAAGAGCGTAGAAATCTCTGTAGACATCACAAATCAAAACTGTAGGGTGGCACGGCCGACGTTTAATTATGTAAATAAATTTTCATGCATAGCAAGGAATCGTTAAACAATGCGCCAGATGAACCGAACCCTTCCATAGCCAAAGTTGAAAAGAGAACTGCCCCTCGGGCGAAAACGGATCACCCTTTTGTTCTTTTTGACGCACTTAAGTCCAAGTTTTCGACAAAATTTAATGTAGTAAATATATATTGCCATTGCAGTATAGCAATATGTACAATTATACATATACGTACATGGTATAAAGCGTTGAAAATGATGCCATAAAACTGTTGCGTAAACACCGATTACATAAACTACAAGTGCGTACGGTGAACTGTTTACGTAAACAGCACTCGAGGAATCCATCGGAGCTCCTACTAATTTAACCCTTAATGAGAATTTGGTACGAGAGACCCTACGTGTCCGGAGGCGCGGAAGCGGGAACTCATCACTGTCTCTAATGGCTTGAAACCACCCCTGGGTTAAACAGATATCATCTTATAAATAAATTTGATAAATAAAAACGTGAGACACGGTCTGAATTGTTTGCTCATTATTTTGATTGTACGTAACATTTTTAATTGCGTTTTTATTTGTAGGGGACGCTTTTAGATCTATTAAACTTGTGTGGAGGTCCAAATATAAATACCTATATGTGTGAAAATATGACGAATTTTATAATGTTTAGTATATTCATGTAAATTTACACCTATCATCCTATTTGTTTTGGCCTCGGATATGGCCGGATGAAAATAAAAACAGCAAACATCCCAACAATGTGCCATAAAAATTTGTCGTCGTATGAACTAAATTTGGCAGCGTCCCCCGAAATGTTATCACCTCATAGTATCACCGATGCACACAATATCTCATAATATTCTTTATATCCGTCCCTATAAACAGAAACGGGTCGTGGTAATGACGCCCCGTTGAGGGGAGAGACGACGTCTAACCGGCCGTTACGGTCTCTGAATATGTGACCGCTGCATTTTATTACCACTTTACTCTGCCACATAATCGACCTTCATGATGAAGGGCTTCTTTCCGACTAATAGCCGGTTGGTATGCAATGCCCCTTGTTCTACATATTCGATGCCGGCGGCTCTTAGAGGTTTAATTGATCGGTAAATTTTCGTTAGCTTTTGAACGGAACTATTTTGAGAAATTTCATAGCTCCATTTTAGAAATTGAAGAAGTACTGAACTATATAATTTATTTGCTCTTTGTTATTGTTTCAGGTCGAATTCATTGAAGCATATTGTACACCTCGCGACACAGCTCGTCGCTCCCCACAACGCAGCCGCCGCTCCAGAGAGCAGCGCCGCTCCCCCGAAGCCACCAGATGGCGCCACGACTCCCGCCGAACAAACTACGACTTTGACTCGTGTCGGCGACCGTACGAATACGAGAGTCGGAGGTATTACGGACGGGAGTTCGACGCGGACTCGGGAAGACGAGCGGAGTTTGACGCAGGGTCGGCGAGGCGTCGTGCGGACTACGAATCCGCGAGGAGGACCGACTTTGACTTGTCGGCTCCCAGTGTATCGAGGCGCAGTCCTGAAAGTGCCCCTGAAGGTTCAGTGGAGTCTCCGCCTGAGCCCGCACCTTCAGCGCCATTGAGACACGACAGACAATCTAGACACAGATCTCAACCTTACTACGAATCTGGTAAGTAAAACATCAACATTTTTTAGGATAGATTATAGGGCACTAAAAAGATTTACACATTTTGGCATAACTAGATAGTAGGCTTGCCAAAATGTTAAGCTTAAACCATGAATATTTATGACCATAATTCGTTATCTTTACGATTTTTGTTATCGTTACTACCTATTTATGTGCGAGTACCCGCTAGTCTAGTGGCATAGAAGTCGGATGCTGAGCCAAATGCCACCAAAATTTCAAAACCTTTTGAGAATCGAGGTTCGATAAAAATTGCATTCATGCAAAAATTTTAAATTAGATTGAGTATCAATTTTATAATGCTTAGTTTTCAAACATAACTATTGCCATTAATTAACTCATTGTAACATGAAACTATTTCCGTTCGCTGGCAATATCGCTACACTCAACAATGAATATGAAGCAAATTGAAATACAAACTTATCAAATTGATTGGCAAAACATCCTTGAATTTAGAAACACAATTGGGATTATAATTGATATATGCAAGTTACATCATTGACACTTAATAAATTATTTATTTGAGCCAATAATACACATTTTCATAGATTATAAATAATGTTGAGTATGTCTGATTTTTCTCCTTTTTAACCGACTTGGACCACAAAATCGAAGATGGTTCCTAATCATACATATCATTTGTATGTTACGTAATAAATACGTTCGTCATTAAATTTTAATGATAGAAGCAGCCTTAACTTGTTTTAGTATAACAATAAACTTAGCTAACAACAAAACGACCGCCTAGCCTACCGACGTTCCTGCAAGTTTTTGAGTAGGCGCTACTCAAAAACTTGCAGGAACGTCGGTAAATTGCTGAGTAGCTCCCTAAAACAACTACATTTCGCGCTTCATTTTCTCGGTTTACATGCAAGCTCTTACTTTTTTAAGAACATCCTCGTATAGGACGCACGAGACAAAGAGTCCATTCTTCCAGTGCAACAATCGTGGCATAGCCTAGCCAGTCTATTGTTTCCTCTGTGGTTAGAGAAACAATCCTTTATTAAAAAAAGGAAAACTTCTCGGATTTAAAATGATGGCATCTTTCGTTCCACTATCGCGCTAATTAGGTCAAGATGATCTTGTACAAATGATATATAATTCCGGTGTGTAATAAATAACCGTCCGGTTGGATTCTTTCCAGAATATTTAGGTAAACTACCACTGTAATGATTGTTGTAATAATAGCTGGAGAGTAATTGGGTTAATGAAGACTTGCGTGTGAAAATTTAAAATTTGGACCAGTTGCACAGCGCTTAGTCATGTAATTGATATTTCTCTTTGCAACGTAATAATAAAAAAAAATCTCGTCCCTTTACTTCAAACGCGATCAGTAAATAAGAGCAGGCACTAAGCTTTAATTTCACGATTGCAGTTGTTTTTTTTTATTATCAAGGGACTTTCATTCGCTAATACTAGCTAGTATTGAAGCAACAATGGCAAGTTTTAATCAGCCCTTTTGTCGTTTGTCCGTCCGTCTAGACAAGGCTGAAAAAATGTCCGGATTTTATAATAACAGAGGCTTTTATTGTAAGTTGGTCCGTTTGATGCTGCATGGATAGATTAGTTTTTTTTTTCATTCATCATGAATAGTTTACTGTGAATATAGGTTTGGTTTCATAACGTAAATTCAAAGGATTCTTTTATAATCCAAATATATTAATGTAGACAGGGTTGAAATTCGTTTGGAAATCTTTAAATACAATACGTACGAGTCGATTACCTTTAACCTTTCACTGCCAATGCGTTTCAGAAAGACATTTAACACGTTAATCGCGGTAATTTAACAAATTTCGAGTTGCGCAGCCTGGTCATCCACGCGGAAAAGTAATTACGTCACCTAATGACGTCACTTACCCTCCCATCTGCACTCTAATAGACAATTTGCACAGTTTTTGACGTCGTTTTGTTCCATCGACGCAACGTGTTGAGCGTTCTGTATTGGGACTACTCTTATTTTTGATGACGGCAATTTCACTCGCAATTGTCTATGTTATGACAATGTGTTTCAATAATAATAAGTAACAGCACAATAAATAATAATACTCTAGTATTTTTATTCTATTTTAGATCCATTCGCGAGACAGTAAACGGCTTAAAAGATAATGAACGACAGGGAGTATTTAAAAATATCAAAATAAAACTCCGTATCACAATAAAGTTTTTTGAACTACAATGAACAACGCTCAACAGCATAATCTAAATGAGGCAACAGAAAATACAGTATTAAAAACAAAAGCGGCGAGGCCCTTGTTCTAGGGAACGCATTAAAAAAAAAATTATAAAATGGCATACTACGTCTGCTTACGATTCGTTAGTTCTTTCCTATCGTTGTGGCTTTTAAAATCCAGACTTTTATGTTCATGATGCATTCAGAAGGAGTTCTTTGTTACATGAAGCAAGGAATTCTCTTTAGGGTATTTTGTCGTGCCTTTGAAATAACATTAGCGTCGCGTGTGGGCGCGTATATGGGGGTTTAACTTATTCATTAACTGATACTCCAGATTCGATTGAAATGGTAGTGAATAAGTTTAAAACGGGGCTTAAAAGATATTTTTCAGAATAATATATTATGTGCGTACAAAAAATAGACTAACTAGAAAGGATGGAATAAAAAAATAAATAAAATCAGCTCCTTATCTAAAAATAAATAACATTATGTTTAGTCATAGTTCATTAAATTGGGTCAGCATATTATAAATGATTAGGTTTTGTTATGATAATATTTGAAAAAAAAAAACGTATTTTTAAAAAGATGGTTAAATATAAAAAAGTAGTAAGAAAAACAAGTCTAATTAAAAGAGTATCTATGGAGTTTCTTGCCGGTTCTTCTCCATAAGACCTACTTTTTGGAACCGTGCAACTAGTGTTGACATTTTGAAAGAACCTGTAATATTGGTCTACTTGAAATAAAAATATTTGAATTTGAATTAAAATTTAATGAATATTCAATTTCCCAAAACCTATCAAAATTAACTTGTTTACATACCTATAATATCCTAACCGTTTAATATGTATGTATATTAGAATATAACAAATACATATTTATAACTAGTAACTTTTAAATACAACGACCATTATTACTAAATATAAAATAAAATATAGTGGATTCCGTTGCAAAGTCGAGTGGCAACTTCAGTGAATTTATGAACGTACTCCTTATTCAGAAAAATATGTTCTAAACTTCACGTTCTTACAAAATGCTTTTCGATTCTTAACAATCAGTTGAACCAGAATTCTTGAGGGGATGCGAATTTACAATACGGACGGTTTAAACGATGTCACTTGAGACAAGTTGAGCCACATCAGAAATAAGAGAAAAATCCCGCGTCTGGCTCGTTAACAACCTTAGTTTATATACTAAAGCCACTTCGAAGTCACGTGAACAAATCCTCTAGCTAGTTATTAAAAGTTTTGATACATGTACCCCTTAATAATAATATTTGTGTTTGGTTTTAGAAACATCATCAGAGGACCGTTCATCATCTTCAGAAGGAGAGGAAGACGAATTTGGCGAATTTGATCCATTCGCTACAGCACCTTCTTTACATTCTCCAGACAGTGGACGCTCAGATCCGCGATACGCTAACGCGCCGCGAAGAAACCCCAGTCCTTATTACTACGGTGATTTGTTTAAAACACCTCAGCCAACACCAGCACCATCTGCTCCTACTATTTCTACAACATCATCTTCTCGAGGCCCACGCTACAGGAAATCAGCTAGCTTGGACGCACCTCACGTTGCTCCCAGACCAAATCTGCCCAAGAGATTTTCAGTTGCTGAAGATGGTTTCCGTGAGCTAGAACGGTCATCATCTTCGTCTGGTGAGAGCGCGTGGATGCCGCCGAGGCGTCGCGGGCGCGACGCGGCCGGCTGCGCGTGCGCCGCGCCCGAAGATGTAGAGGAGCATCGTCCTTCTCGCAGCGTCTTTTACGTGCCGGCGCCACTGCCCCGCTGGCCGCAAGAGATGACCACCAGACAGATCTACGAAACTGCCTTCGACTGCAAAATTGCACGTTCCGATGATGACCTGGATGACTTTGACAGGGTTAGCAATCACCCTGCCCTTATGCAAACCGAAGACCGAAAAGTTATTTCTTCTGCGTCATCCGCCTTTGAAGCTGTTGAACGTGGTGAACCAGACTACAAAGGTCGCCGCAAGGTGACAATGAAAACAGACAGCGTGCGACGCTCTAAGATCCCGACTATTCGTCAGAAAAGGGAGAATGAAAATAACGCCTGTGCCTTGTCAGAGGAATTAGAAAAAGTTCACATTGAAGAAGATGGTCGAACAGCTTCAACTTCTCAACTTCCACTTCGTGGTTATACCCCGTCTCCACCATCAACGGCGCCTTTGCCAACAAAATTTCAACAGAAAGACGGCTCTGCAATGAATAGTATTAAGAGCGCTCCCAATTTGCCTCAGTCTCAACCTGCACATCCTCGTCTGAAAGACCTAAGGTTACCTGTGAAATCATTGCGTGCTCGGGATACACCCACTAGTAGTGATGCAAGCATGGTTGATGTTAAAGGTTCAGCATCTACTGAGTTGGATCTTGGACAACGTCTGAGGGATTCAAGTCGCGAATCACGCGATGGTGATGATGAAGGGGGGCAATCAAAAGACGGTATTTTTTTAGAGATTAAGGGCCGGCCCACTTCCGATTCTGATACACCTGAACTGAATCGGTACACGGGGCCCAAGGGGGTCGGCCCTATAATGGAGTTTAAGGGAAGGCCTGGAGTAATTCGTCCGCGTCGCAAGTACTCTAGTACAGAAAGTATGGCTACGAGTAGCAGCGGAGGCAGCATGGAGTCATTGCGAAGTAGTAATAGTGAAGGAGACAGAAGTAGTAGTAGTTCAGAAAGTCGACATTCGTCCTCATTAAGTTCACACAGCTCTGATTCAGGAAATGTCCCATTTACGAAGTCACACCACATGCATCTGTCGGGGTTTGGGCACCATCCAGCTAAGCTGCATATTTTAAGCCCGATTTCTGATAAATCGTCACAAGAACCAGCATCAGAAACATCTGACAACAACAAAAATAACAACTCCCAAAAAGTATCTCCTGAAGACTGTGAAACTGGTAACACTACGATGCAAACGACTGTTGAAATTGTTGCGAAACCGAAACGACGTGCTTTACAAAACAGGAATCTTTTGAACCTTACATTCAGACACTCGACAACTGGTGACTCAGAGATTCAAGGCTCCGACAGTGGAATATCCATTCATTCCAGAGAAGGTGTAGATTCACGAAATGCATTTATAAATTTCAAGAACAGTAATACTGAAGAGGAACGTAAAGATGAAGATGTTGATCTATCTGACCTCCCATTTGACATGCCCAAGTTGAGAAGACGAAAGGCTGAAGCCGAAGCCGACTTACGATCTTTGCCATTTGACATGCCCAAATTACGCCGAAAGTTACGCGGGCAGTCATTACAACTGAATAACGATTTTGGAGGGGCTATCTCGAATGCATCTTCCAGTCAAAGTGTGCAAGATTTAAATCAAGGTTGGTATTTTTATTTCCAATAATATAATAATATGTATATGTATAAAATATGTAATCTAAGTAACTTCAAAGATTGAGCCACTTTTTGAACTTTCCTCTTGGGCTTTCTAATAATTCCATTATGTCAGAAGGATTTACATGTCAATCTTGTAAGAAAGAAGTATATATATTGGAAGGGTCTGTCGAGTCAGATTGTTGGATCTTGGTAACTTGAAGCGACCGCCACTGCATTATGCCGATTAAGACGCATGACTCCAGATTGCTCCACACGAAATTCTTTGGTCCAACGCCCATCAAATATTTAATTTACTTGAGTGCTTTTTGAGGGAACTTTTTCCTGTACATGTTGGGAGCAATTTGTAACCGTTCAGTTGAGTTAGGAGTTCGTACCGAGGAGAATTGCGTGTGGCTTGACGTAATGGGTCGTGACTCGTAGCATCTTAGATTCAATCAATGCTAAGACCGAAAGAAAGTTAAACTTGACACGTTTCTATAATCAATATAATTTGTTTTCAGGAAACAAACACAAACCGAATTTGAAGTTGAATTTTGATAGCGGCAGCGGTGGTTCTGGTAGTTCTAAAGGACTGCATTTAAATTTGGGACCTATAGCTCCGCCTCGAGATTTGGTTGATGCTTCTCTCCCACTTGACCGACAAGGGTAAGTTTTGATGAGATATCTTTACAATATAATATCTATTAAAACTGTAATAAATTAAAATTATAATAATTTGACTGTAATATGAATAACAGAATTTTATAAATGTTTTTTTATTTAATTACAGGTGGTACCACGGGACCTTATCGCGCGTAGAAGCTGAAAGTCTGCTAAGGGATGCGGATGAGGGCGCTTTTTTGGTTCGGAACAGCGAATCGGCCAAACACGATTATTCGCTAAGTTTAAAGTGAGTATCGACTTTTACATCAATCTATTTTATTACTGCTTGTGTAATCTTGTTTATTCGTCGTTGGAATATTTTGTGTAGAACATTATTAATTTTTGTTTTTCCTTATTTTTACAGGTCAACACGTGGTTTTATGCACATGCGTATCTGCCGTAGTACAGATGGGTATACTTTGGGTGGTGCAGCGACGGCATTCCCCACAGTGCCAGCACTCATGCGGCATTATGTCACCGCCCAGAGGCTGCCAGTACGAGGTGCAGAACACATGGCTCTGTCCACGCCTTTGCCAGCCGTCCTACTATGAACATCTCATCATGAAAGATGGGAATTTAATTTGAGCGAATCTATCAAATGAACTTGGTCGGTTCGATGTTCAGACAAGTGTACATAAACAGCGATCGGAAATCCAAGGTGTGATTAATTTTGTTAAGATTGCTGAAGAAAGCACAAGTGAAGGAGTTACTTATCGTATTTTGTATAGCTTTAGGAACCCAGTGAATAATACCAAAGAGTTAGAATTCAATGATTTAAGCTATAAAACTGGCTTATATTTTTTTGTATACGCTCAGGTAGCAGTGTAATTATGCTAGTCCAGATATTCAGATATCGCAGCCACATATATAAATATATTATTTATTCGCATATAATCATTTTCACATTATCAAGTGTATATTGTGTGTAACGAAATAGGTACTTATGTTGTCTTGCTTCATATTACTCATCCATGGTTTATCTTATACATTGATACCATTATATCTTTTACTAATCAGTGTTTACTATATGTATAATTATACGTTTGTTTTATATTGACGCAAACGGTTATATTAGGTAATGTATGATACATTGTTTTACGGGCAGTTTATGACTAATCATCTGAATACATTTATTTAAGTTTTGTTAATTTGCAATAAAATGGCCTAAATAATAGAATATAAATGTTGACTAATAACAAATACTTATTTGTTATTGGCATGTCATGAATAAAGACATGACGATCACAGCAATCTTTTAACGAAATATTATTTATGTTTTGAAACATAAAGTATGAAATTAAACACTATTCTCTTACGTAAACGTAGTAAATAAAGAAAAATTCCTCACCTAATATTAATTTTAAACACAATGACTGTTTATCTTATAAATACTTAATTTTATTATCGTCATAGAGAACGATTTACTGCAGTCTAGATTGATATTACCACGATTCACAAATCACGTAGATACAGGTGTGAAGAACGAAGTCTGAATATAAATTTGTCTTAACAATAAATGACTCACTGTAAAAACATTCAACTTTATATTAAAAGCGCGTAAACTGCTTACGTAAACTATTAAATGTATTCAGCAAGGTTAAAACAAATCAGATTGCAAACGGTGGAATATTTAAATAGCAAACATGAAATAGGTGGATACAGTTGTCACATTGACAAATACATACAAAACAGAACCTTGATTCTATAAATACAAGGTGGAGTTTTGTAGAGAATTTAATAGCATGAGTCATAAGCACGTGGGTCGAATAGACACGAAAATAATATCGATTTAGTACAAAATTGTACGGAGTAGACTTGATGACAGTAGTTTTATACTCTGTATGAAAAAATAATAGGTATTAGTACTACACGATATCAGAACTTCAAATTTAAGTGCTAATTTTAAAGTCGGTATTTCTTACTCGGATGTGTAGTGTAACACACACAGGTACACAGTAATGATGACTTAAGAATAGTACATACATTTGTGGTATACAAGCATTGGCCAACATGAATCAATATAATATAGAAATACGTTTTGATATAGCTTTGATACTATAGTAAAGTTTTAAGCTAATCATGATAATAATGGCACATAACAGAATAATATAAGATCATAGATGAAGATTGCACATGTTATGTAACTTTCACATGATGACTTATTTATATTTTTTGTTATATTAGAATCTAAGTAGAGTAACGGGATGGATTATGGGGCCCTAAATAATGTTTAGATTTAGTTCTTCTTCATAGTTTTATATCACTTGGCACATTTACAACGATATTCACTAACGGCCAGTGATATATTCAATGAAAAGATTAGCAGCTATATGTTATGTAATAGATTATTCTGTGATTTTGTGTTTAATACAATAAAAGCCAAAAACATGTTGTGTATTATAAATTAAGTTCATTGTATTTAACGTATAACGCATATTCATGCTTAATTATTTTCACATTTGTGTTTAAATGTAAAACTAGATCTCATATTATACTTCCTCTGGATGTTTCAGTTACCCTAGTGTTAATTTTGATTGATTTGTACCTGATTTTTTGAAAGAAACGTTGTTCGAGACTTAAAAATAAATTACGTTTTAACAGATTTATTTTGTTAAATAATTTAGTGATCATTAGAATTATATTAACGTAGATATGTATGGGAATGGACGAATTTTTTCGAATGTATGTGACATTTATATTTGTATTTATGTAATTACTTAACCACCGCAAAGCAGCTTTTGCAAGCGTGCAACTAATTTTAATATAGATGTTAATATACTGATTTATTATTAAGCAGCGGTACTTACTACATGAGAAGGGCAATCATTTTGGGTCCACAGTCATCGTCGCTGACGATTTTTAACCTCTACATTTTGTAGAAACAGATTATTTCTTAAAATCATCCGTCTCATGTATTATGTACGAAGTATGATTATGTAGCAAACGCGTAATGGAAGATAGGCTAAAAAGTAACGGATGAAATTCTTGTAATATTTGGAAGGTTTTGAAAACGTGTCAAAATTTTTTTTCATGGGCAGCGTAGGTCCTGAAATGGGGTTAGGTAAAAACTATAGCTTATAGTAGTTATACTCAACTGTAATTTTGAAGGTGTAGTTTGAAATTTGAAGATGAAATAAATTCCATAAAAATGATATTTTACTTTCATTTCTATTCTAACTCCTCTCCTCACGAACTCCTTTTGTGTCTTTTACAAATATTGATGACAAGTTTCAGGGCATAAACTGCGTTACGCGTGTGCACGCACGTGAGCACGTCGCGGGCCACGCTTCTGGTGCACGCACGTGAGCACGTCGCGGGCCACGCTTCTGGTGCACGCACGTGAGCACGTTCGCGTGCTTATGCGCGGGCATCGGCGCGTCAGTTTTCTCAGTACAATCAGTACAATTTTGACGTTGGAGGTGTACAGTCGAGTAATTATGGATAAATTAATGTTGTATTATTTATCAAGACGACGGCGACGACGAATTGCCAAAAAAAGACGCCAGCCAGTAAGCCCGTACGTTGAATCTAGGTTACTGTGCGGGGAATTCGTGGTGAAGTTTGGTATATTAAGAGAAAATGAAAGGTTTTTTTTCAAATATTTTAAAGTTTCATTACAAGTCTATGATGAATTATATTCAAAACTGGAGCCCTATTTTAAGACTAACAATCTACGATTGAAATCTACGTCAATCGTATCACCAATGGAACGATTTGCAATGACATTGCGGTAAGTAAAGACATTTCGATATTAATAATCATCTTTATTCATGTAAAAAAAACAGTCATTATTTAACAAAAGTTTAGAACACTCATATTTTTTTGCCAATTTATGTAAGTCACACTACTGTTTAGCCACATCAAGCCAGAAAGAAGAACAAGTTCTTATTGTTTCGGCAGTGACACCTGGGGGCCTACCACCAGCTCATAAGCAGTATTATTTTAATATTACTTCAGTGGGAGAAAGAGATGGAGCTATACGTACTGTAGAGCTTCATCTCTTTCTCCCATGGAAGTAATATTAAAATAATACTGATTATGAGCTGGTGGTAGGCCCCCTGAATATGGCTTAAAATGTTTTTCTTGATGTGGTGCACTCTGTTCTTAGGGCCGAAACACATAACCGCACACTTATTAATCATCATATTAATCACAGTTTCTTACATTTATTAATTATATTTTGTTATTTCTAAATTACACAGTTTTATCGTTTTCGTTTTTTTTATCTATACCTACTTATTTACTTATTTTTTTATATAATCACAACAGTCATCACAGTGTCTTGCATAAACGTTACGTTACAATTAGTTTTTGATTATTCATTTGAAATACACTAATAAAATCACAGGTTCAAGTTTAAAATAAAAAAACACAATAACAGTTAAAACAGTACAATAAGTCTAAATGTCTTAATTATAATAATATACCTACCTTACAAAGTATTAATTATAATGACGCATATTGATTGCAAGTTTTTACATACGAATATTTCCCTTATTAATTATTCCCTTCTATTACTAGATCGGGTACTAATATTATTTTAAATTCTTATTTATCATCACAATCATAATCACAGTTTACTACATAAAAGATTAAATTTAAGAAGAGGATATATGAAGGAGCAATGTTATGAGTAGGTTCAAAAAAAAGGTCCATTAAGTAAAAAAAGGGGTCTATTGATACACTTTTTTATTTGACCCTAAATAGGGTTTAAGATAAAAGTGTCCGAATCGACCCCGTTTCTTTCCTTATGAACATTACACTCAAGGCTTGTAAACTTTTGGCGAATGCCCTTGTATATCATAATAATTGCACATGAGACCAGAAAAATATAAATATAAAATTGCGCTTTTTACTAACTTAAATAGTTCTTCATGTTCTTCTCTTTCTTTTGTTCTTAATAATTAAACAGTCTTAATCAAATCTTCAGTCTTTCTTGTTACCTATTTATTCATTGTTCGTGTCTGATCTTATATTTAAGGATTCTAAATCATTCGTTACCGTATTTTGCGTTAATGAAAGGTCATCAATGGTAATAATAATTTCTTTTTCTATATCAATTAAAGCTTCTAATACTTTTGTACGAAATAATAATTTTTTAAAGCAACTCAATTTTTTCACAGTTGGTAATAATGACTTAAAAAAATTCAAGTCTTCGTCCATATTATCTGCAGTGTTATTCTTCACGCAATTTAACAACTCTAATTCGAAATCAGTTGGCGATTCGCACTTACGTTTCTTGGAAGATCGTGTTTCTTTGGTAACGCTGGAGCTGGTGCTAGGTACATTAATCAAATCTTCTTCAATAATCGTATTATTTTGTGAAGTTCTCGGTGACGCGTTTTGCTCTACTGACTGATTAAAATCGTCTGCCGATTCTTCTCCTTGAGTATTCGAGTTTGAATCTAAAAATGACAGCATGTCATAGTAAATGTATGTTTTATTTGCCCTGGAACCGGAACCTGATTTAAGTTTTTTTTTAGTAGACCTCACTCTTATATAAGTGTCTCTTGCAGTTTTCCATCTTTGCTGCAGCTTTTTCACTGAAACAATAACACAGGTATTTTATTTTATTACAGATATTTAGTTAGTGGACATACCTTCGTCGATATTCATCTGGCGTATCAGACAGGACTAACCACGGTCAGAAAAATAGTAACAGAAGTTTGTCAAATTATAATTGAAAGGTTAAAGGAAGAATGTATACCAAAATTTTCCCGTGCGCTATGGGTAGAGACTGAAAAAGGTTTTTTAACGCAAGCCCAGTTTCCTAACTGCATAGGTGCAATAGACGGAAAACATATACGCATTATAAGACCTCCACATAGTGGTTCCCTCTATTACAACTATAAGCATTACTATTCTATTGTACTGCTTGCAATGTGTAACGCCAACTATGAGTTTACCTATATAAATGTGGGAGTGCAGGGTAAAGAATCTGACTCCGCAATTTTCACACAAAGCCGATTGTACGAACAAATCAACAATGACTTAATAGATATTCCTCCTGCCAAAGCATTGCCCGTAATACACAATGATAAACCAACCAACACTGCTGCAACCGCAGCTTTGCCCTATATTATTGTAGGAGATGAAGCATTCGGGTTATCTAGCCATGTCATGCGGCCATATGCTCGAGCTCTCGATTTAAACTACAAAAAAAAAATATTCAATTATAGGTTAACGAGGGCGCGACGTTATATTGAGTGTACATTTGGTATCATGGCTAATAAATTTCGCATACTCCATCGTCCATTGAACGTTGGAAAAGACAAAGCAATTTGTTTTCTTAAAACAATTTGTATTTTGCATAATTTTATAAGATCAAGAAGTCAAATTAATGACTTTCATGATATTGTCATTATACCAGACCATATACGTTCAGTTCGGGGGTTAATTGGAAATACCCACAGAGATTCGTATACATTACGCGATAACTTCGCAGATTATTTCGTTGCAGACGGACAGCTGTCATGGCAAGATCGCAGTATTTATTGAAGATAGTTGGCTTTTTTATAATTTATGTACATTCAATAATTGATTTTTCACGGTTTGTTACCGCACATTTTTTATTAACATAGCAGGCATATTTTAATAATATACCTAATGATTTTATTTGTTAAATTCATCGGATGTAACCAAATAACTTAGATTGTTGTAAACTAAAGTTGAGAGATGTCAAAGAAAAACCTACAAAACTACAAAACGCACGCTTATTTTACAAAGTTACTAGCCCAATTCTAAAACCAATATAATAAATATTTTAGTTGATAATTGTTTTATTTATTTACCTACCGATCCACTGTTTCTGCCCTAAAATGATTTTGAACCCTAAATACACCGATAGTGTGAAGCTCGCAGTCGTGAACATAGGTACTGGTTGTCTCGTGACGCGCAAAATGGCGGCGACCGCGTGGCCGAAAGAAAGAACTTTGGAATTTATCGAGCAATATAAAACCATACCAATATTATGGGACATTGTTCACACGAATTTCACAATGTTCAGAAATACGCATTATCTCTGCACTAGTTTTGAATATAAGCATGATTTTATATTTACATAGGTAAATTATTGTAAATATTCCGAGTTTTAATTTTATAGTTGGATTAATTGTTGAAAACATTTAATTGACACAAATACAATTGAAATAACTAATTATATATAACTAATTGCATAGATTATTAAAAATAAAAATTTGGCGCAAAGAATAGTTTACCTAACCTACGTTATTATAAAATAAATAAAGAGTGTAGGTACTTACCTTGTATGTTTTTTTCTGCTGCACTCCAGTCATCAAAATTTTGAAACAGTACTGTACAAATGTCTAGCCATGCTTTTGATTTAGCGTCCCGGTCTTTAAATATTTCGCTAGATTGGTCCCATATGGCAGGACGACACTGAACTTCAACAATTACCCTTTCTGTATCAAAATTTGTCATTTTTTGTTATGGGCCGGGCACGCGCGTGCGGTCGGTTCGAGATAGCGCTGTCAACTGAACAAGCACGCGCGTGCACCCGCTAGCGGGCTTCGCGCGTGGACCCGTCCAACGTGATGCGTGATCACGTCGCGTGCATGCGTGCCCCGTTGCACGGAAGTATCACGCGACGGGCGCCCGACGGGCTCACGAGCGTGTGCACGCGCATGGGCACGCGCGGGTCGGTTTTGTGTGGACACGCGAGAGGCACGCTTAACGCAGTTTATGCCCTCAGTGTTAAAATTCTGAAGTCAGAATTATACGCTTGTTATTATCTCCAAAATATTGGAGTAATCTTTTTGATTGCACTATCACTATTATGTCTCACGGCAGAAATAATGGTATCTTCGATTTAACATTTTTACTGTCAATTTTATAGACTTCATGTCAATTCGCATGCCCAAAAATGTCTCGCAAATACATATACGAGCCGGGTGCTGGGCATTGCAAGTGTTAAGCTAGCAATTTTTTTTATAGAATAATACATTGCTTTTTGATCTATTATTTATACAATCTGTTGAATAATTATTATAAAGGCTACTATCCGTAGGTCGGTAGGTACTTATTACCTACCTACACTCAATAGGAGTCATTTAGTCTATATATGAATTATTCCTTACGAGATTGCAATTAGATTATGCCCGATTCATGATCGGCAGGAACAAGATTTTTACTCTATTTTCTTAGATACTATATACCTATCTATTATTTTGTGACAAGATTCCCATATTAAATTAACATTTATATTTTGTATATGAGCGCCATCTACTCATTTAAACACGTATTAATGCGTCTGTTAGCGACTTAAAAGCTCATAGAAATAGGTGGCGCTGTACTTTTAAGTCCCTAGAAATTACCGCCATCTATAAATCAGTATAAGTACTAACAAATACATAAACAACACAATGAGACAATAGTTCGAATAAAAAGGCACAGATGGCGTTGTATCTAAATAAGATAATAATGCTTGCGGCTGATTTGAAAAAAAAATTTTTTTTTCATATAGGTACCTAATTTAACTTGAATTCAACAAAAAATATTACCCTTAATAATAAGATTCCTTGATGCCTGTAGAGTTAAAGGTGACTTAGCAACTTGATGCCAATAATAATTCCTACCCTACTGTGGAATTTGTAAAAAAATATTATACTTGTGTACATATCGGTCGATAGCATCTATAAGTAGTCTAGTGGTGTAAAGTGTGGAATGTGATATTAAACTTCTCGTGTTTGGTCAAAAAATACTGTTCGAAGATATGTGCATATCATATCAGTGTCATAATGTCTAGATAACTCACACGGACCAAGAAAACATCGTGAGGAAACCGGTAAGACTGAAAGATTTTCTTGATGGTGTGTGGAGTCTACTAACCCAAATTTAAACTAACGCGGTAAAGTAACTAAATAGAGAGAGAGAGAGATGGCTTAAGAATCATGACGACCCTGCAATTTTGTCCGCACGCTTTATACGAAACAAAACCCACAAGAAATTTAAAAAGAATTGATCATGGCTATACCATGTTCACAGATAATTAATGAAACATCTCTTGACCCTTTTGGGTGGGTTCCGTCAGTTTTCCACCCGAAAGCCATTTAAGCCTTCTAAGTGTTTCTATAAAAGGTTCGCTTCATTTGTATAAATGGCATTTTCATTCGGTCATAATTTACTTCGACGTTCTTTTCTGACAAATCGTTGGTTGCGAACATAAATTATTCTTCAAGTTAAAAGCTTGTTACAATATAGGGGTTCCCGTATAGAATTTCTTACCAAATGTTTTGGTATACCGGTATAGAATATTAGCATCATTAATGTTGTTAGAGGAAGGTTTATTATAATGACGGCTACCGTACTAATGACCCTATTGTGGTCCCTTAAGGTCGACGGTGGGTAAAACAGTTTAAAATGTAAAAATTGATATTTTTATATAAAGAACGATAAAATTAGGATTTGATAGAGCAGAGAGATAATTAAAATTGCTGCTGCATTTTCATATAATCGTTAAACTGAAGCCGACAACATAATTAAAGAGAATGGAATTTACTTCACGTCGTTCATTATTTTTGAATAACTATTAAAAACGTATACTCACACGACATTATAATTACACAGTATAATTTATTGTCGGATAAAGCCTGTAATTTTACAAGTAATTATACCTGTATTTATCGGCCTGAATTTTACTAAAACATCCATACTAGAAGTATGGATGTTTTACTTACTTAATATTATAAATGCGAAAGTGTGTCTGTCTGTCTGTTACCTCTTCACGCTATAACCGCTGAAACGATTTAGATAAATTTGGTATAGAGATACTTTGAGTCCCGGGGAAGGACATAAGTTAGTTTCGATCCCGGAAATCATCCCTTAACACATTTTCACTTTATTATAATATTATTCAGGTAATAATTATGTCAATTAGAATAAATTAAATTTTCTGTAATACCGCAAACAAATTGGGGGCTAATTTACACAATTAAATTTAATAAATTTGATTGGCTGACTGTTCGTTCTATTACAGTATTTTGGAAATTATAAGTGCATATTCGATGGGAAAATAAATGCTAAAGAAGACAGTTCAGTTATCACTTTATAATATTACCTATATATTTTTAACAAGCGGCCCGTCCCGGGTTCGCACGGGTGGACATATATTTTTAAAACATTCACCCTTGTGGTATTGTAGCCTATGCTACTCAGGGACAATGTAGCATTCTAAAGGTGAAAAAAAAAACGGTACGGTAGTTTTTGAGTTTATTCCTTGCAAACATACAAATCTTTCCTCTGTATAATATTAGTACAGATAAAATGTGCTGAACGAGTATGCGTCAAATTCAAACTTTTTTTTGCAAATAAAACGTATCTTTACAATTTAACGAACGAATACCTAAACCATTTAATGAACTCCCATTGTTTACACAAACTGGGCATTTTGTGATATTTTGGGCAAATTATTTTTCCATGCGGGGTCGAGCCTTATTAAGGGCTCTGTACAAATTTGCACGCACCGACAAATACCATAAACGTCACGGAATATTGACAAAGCTTTTGTTCGGATAAAGGGTCTTTGAAACGTTTCAAATCGAAAGCCAATATTTTTTACGCAATTCTTCATGATGATTCTTTTGTGCGCTAAGCTGTGACCTACATACATATATACATATAAAACCCAAACAATATAAATTATTCAAAGGGTTACAAGTGAAGTAGCTAGATATATACGTATCTATATAAACATACATATTCTGACCTCACGTCGACGCTAAGTTCTTTTTATACATATATTTTGTACCTAATAAAAAAAATTGTCATGAATTATTTAGGCCGCTGTGGTAATGGTATGATTATACAACAGACCTGATTGATACATTGTATCTAACTTAACAGCGTAGTGGCATTGTGATTTGCTCATAAATATCGTAGGTACTTTTTTGGCCTCGCACATGGTTGCTCTTTCAGGACCTTATTATTATAATAATAACTACTTATCATACTGTGCAAGACCAGAATAATAAGTTTTCTTTCTTTCTTTCTTTTGCCCGAGACTTCGTCTACGTAGAATTAGTAATTTTATCCAATCTACTTTTTCATCTTATTTTCCTAGGTCTCAAACTATTTCTATACCAAATTCCATCAAAATCGGCTCAGCGGTTAAAATGTGACAAAGTGACAGACGGACAGATATACGGACAGTCATACTTTCGCATTTATAATATTAAGTATGGATAAGGACCTAGTTGAATTCCAATATATATTTGTTGACACATGTAAATTTTTAACTAATGATTGGATTAGCAAAGTTACAGGATTTGCAGGTACCTGGCTTCTTAAAATAGAAGTTTAGCAAACATTATTTGATCTTCCAAACTATCCGAAGTTTCAGTAGCCCGAAGTTTGTATGTAACATAAGCGCTTTCGCAACATCGAATACCCAAAGGAATTACCCTTTTCCAAATATTAATAAGTTGACTTTGTTTACGATCGTTTACTCAAAGAACATCAAAGATTACAGTGATAAATAATTTAACGTGAATTTGATGTTTGTTATTGAATAAGAAATTACGTTTGGGGATTATTTTGATTGATTTTTTTTATATTTCTTCAGAATACTTCAGGAGTATATTTGATGAGGCTTTTTTCAATAGAAGGATTAGGTTTGATTGATGCTTCCATATCCCTTTTTATGCAGGAATATATTCAAGAAAATCCTATTAATCAGAATTACCAAGGGCTTAAAACGTCTAGTTGTCATGTGTATCATCTATACCTATAGCATAGTAGGTATAGTTAAGAAATAATAAAAAAAACACGAAAACATTTATATAAGAACATTGAATACAATTTTAATTCTTTTTAAGCGTATCCTCTAACCTGAAAATTGTAAATATTTTCCTTCCTCATTAACAAAAGGCATCTTGAATGTATTCAAATATTCCAATTATGCCTCCAAAAATACTAATTATGGGGTCGCGGTTGATACGGACTTTTCTTTGAAAGAAAACCGTTAATTACAAAGCGGTAAATGCCAATCAGTGACTCGGTATCAGTCTGTACCAGTTAAAGACCTGACCTAATTCCTACCGATCATCACTTTTAAAAATAATAGGATTTCATTATTTTAGTTGAATGAACTAAATTACCCTTTTAATAACCCAGTTGTGTGATACTTTTAATGGTGTCTCTTAAATATTTTAAGTTAGCTTTGGGTTAAAGTTTACCATGTTAAGTTTGTTGTTAGTCTGTTAAGACATACATTTTTAGATTTAGACTTAAACAACGTTTAAGAGTAAATCGGATTGTCAATAATTATTAAAAATGTAGGGTAGCTATTAGTAATTATATCTTCAAGACAACCAACACCTCATTCTGCCCATGAGTCGTGACAATGGATCCTGTAAAGTATCCGAAACTTCCGCGTCGGGTTAAAATAATATCAATATACCGCGTGATACCGCGATAAAATCCGTAAAACGTAGTTTCATTTAATATTCACGTGAGTGTAAAAAATCAATATCTTAAACAATTAATCGTAGTAGTCTTTGTAAATGTAGTTTCGGCTAAAAACACTTCAATATTTGCGAGTACATACAGAGAGTTGGTTGCGTTTGACTTTTTGCAATATTTGTATTATCAAGGAAATGAACTGTTGCTATAAATGATAAAAAACTATAATAAAACTTAAAGTAAAGTGTGTTGGTTAGTTGTGTGGACAGTATTCTTGCTATGCCGAATAGAAATGTGTTATAGATTGAAGTTGACTGTCAGTCTTCGTTAGAACAAAGCATGGTTTATTTTCGCTTGAAGGTAAGCTAGGATATCCTTAACATGTATTTACATTTACGTAGTTGTTATCAACACAAATAACGCAATTCCCTGGCTACACGACCTTTTTGTTTTTCCTGCACACAACTCTAAGCACTCTGCAATCAAATACCTACCTTTTTGTACAAAATGAAAAGTTCATATTTCCTTATACAAGTAGCCTTTCCCACAAGAGGTTCGCAAGCACCTCGGTAAATAGATCCTATTCAAGAGTGTTGGGTTATCCCAGAGATATTTCAACCCCGTGGCTGAATATCCACTCGCTTGAATGGATAACACTACGGTATGTTTTTGTTTGCACGCTTTTAGGTTTGTTGGTCTTTTTAATATGAACATCAACTGCTAAATATTGTGCAAAATAGACATAATCGTTATTTTGTCTTAATTTATTTAGGCAACAAGCGGAGGCATTTATATATTATAGGTACAATATTTATTTTTAGTCGATTGGTTACTGAAATACTTAACATACTGGGTCGGCTTTCGAGGAAATATTATTGGATTATTATGTATTGTTATTATTATTTTAAGGAAAACCTTTCAGTTGATCGTTTTCGTATCATAGTAATTACACTTCTATTTGAATATTTGGGATACTTTCTGGGAAAATTTTGTGTCTACCTGTGGATAACAATTGTAAAAGTTAGATACTGAAATAAAGTCTGAAAGTATTAATAAAACTAAAGCCTACATTTATTCCATAAAAATAAAGGTAGGTAGGTACTAATGAATTACGTCCATTGAAATAATAAATTACACATTGTACGCACTAATTGCCATATTTCCTGTATATTTATTAGTACGTTTATAACCACAAATATGTTTGTAGAACTACATTAAATAATTTTTGACTCTCATAAAATATCATTATAAGCCTTATATTTACTACATTCAGCTTAAAGTTACTTGCAAGAAAAATAATGTTGATACGTACTACGGATATTTAGATGTACATATTTAGTTTGGCTTTGGCTTTACAGATTCTATGAAAACGTGTATGACAACTAATTCTTAAATAAGTTATTTCCGGTCTCTAAATACAGTTCTACTTAATTTGTGATTTGAATTTTTTTTGTAAATAATCTACGCAACCTAATAACATTTTATAATTTCTGTTTTTTTTTATTACACTCGTAGGTATATCGTTATTATTATTTTATTTATTATTGATATTTAATATTGTTATAAATTGCTCTTATTTTAATTAGTCTGTGACAAAATTGTCGAGAGAAAAAGATTGCATTTCATTATTAACTCTATTCGAATTTTGCTTTACATTGAAACGAAATGAAATTAATATTTATTTGCTTGAAGTATGTATAGTAGGTACTTCTAGGTATAGACTATGTAATATGACATTGAATTTACATATATTGAATGCCATATTACATTTATACTGTAGTACGGACTAGAATCGGTCATACGTATAAATTGGTACTAAGACGAATGTGACGGCTATCTATGACCGCCACTTGACATTTACTTCTCAGGTTAATGTCACTGACATAAAATACGATGGCCATACTTACTCTATCAATCTTCTTGAAAGGTCCTTCACTAGACGTGTAGTGTGGTTACACACGTGTTCTTTTTTAGAAATTGTGGTATAATGGAAAAGTTTGTTCTAAGTTCCTTTGATGGGGTAATATTGCAAAAAAAATACTTCGTCATTTTGCTAAGATTAATCTATTTGTAGGGTTTCAAGAGCCTGTGAAATAACTAGGTAAAGGAGACTGAGCGAATTTGGATGGCTAAGGTATAAATTCTTGAAGCGGTGACATTGGACCGTTTCTTGAGACTTCATCATCATCATTTGCTGTTCCATTACTGGGCACGGGTCTCCTCGCGAGGAAATAATAATCCACCACGCTACCCTAGTGCGGGTTGGCAGACTTCATACGCCATTGATAAATTCGCTTAAGCATGCAGGTTTCTTCACGATGTTTTCCTTCACCGTTTGAGCAAGTGATGCTCATAACATGGAAAAATCAGTGGTCCGTGCTTGGGATGGAACTTGAGACCTTTGACTACACAGTTCACTAGATTATCGCAGCTCTTGAGACTCACCAAGCCAAAATAAATTTCTCAGGCATGCAAGTTTCTTATATAAAGCGTTATTAGGTCTACTAGTAGGTACTGAAGTACTACCTGTGGTGGTAGGTCTCTAGGCAATCAACGTAATGCTGCAATGTATTTCTCATCAAGACAGCACTTAGAAGACAAATTTATTTTTTAAATTCAAGACATTCAAATTTAAAATTTTGAACGTGACTGCGCTAAGATTCGTAGATTATTTAAGCCCTGGCGTTAGGACAATTTCTGAAATGTGAAAATATTTTAGGCTGTAGCTTTTGTAATAAGTAACTACTAAAACTAAGAAAGAAAATGGATTTTATTATTCGACTTTAAAAGCGCAAAACTCTTTAGTGGTTACTGGCAAATACAACTACTGACTGTTAGTGTGAGAATGAACAAAATGTCATTGGGATTTTTAGTGAAATTCTCAGTGACAGTTCAGACTTTAACAAAGAAACTCATTTCAATCCGAGCTGCTTTATTGCTATTATATATTATTGCCGCCTATTACGTTCATATTCGGGTGAAGTTTGGGAATGAATACATTTGTACTCGTCTACCTACTTCTCCAGGGTTACAGGCGTGACGGTATGGTACCATAAAATCAGACATATCCAAACTGACTACACACTATAAAAGGAGCGTAAAAACTTTCTATAACCAAGAAATATTTGGACTATTCAAAAGCTTTGCCTTTAAATTATTCAAAATGAACAATAATGAACAATGAACCGTCAAAGCAGTGTGTCTAATACAGTTTTGTCTGTCTAATTCCAGCGAATATTGGCTTATCATGTTACCCGTCTTATTACAGAGCGGTTTATATCGGACAGATGCGGCTTCATCGATTCCCCAGACTGTAATAACTGTGAATGTTATTTTAATACACGAACAGCGGTTATAAGCCTGGAATATGCATAAAGTTTACATTTTATTTGAAATATAATTTTCCGTATCTTTATCCTCCTGTCATTATAATTTCTTCTTTAATAAAAAAATTGATTTAAAATTTTCCAAACGCATATATTACATAATATTATATTAAATAACTGTAACAAAAACAAAACCACTTTCGTTGTGCTTTTGTTTGTGTGGTGAAAGCACATAGCAGAGGTTTAAAACTAGTTCATATTTATTCGATTTTATTATAATTTATTGTTTTTTTTTTGATATTAGAACTTATTGTTTACTTTATTAAGTCATAAACAAAATATTATTGTACATAGTCAAAATATTAATCGTAATACCACGTTCTATTTTAAAATCTTATCTTTAAAATCCTATATTTTAGAATCAGAATGGTTGTTATATGATAATATCTATAGCCGAAATAATTAATTAATTTAGAGTGAATTAATTTAATTAGAGACACGATTAGTGTATAGGTACGTAACACGTTAGGGAAATGACTATTCTGACAGCATAGGAATTCCGTTTGCTATCAGTGTAGTAATCCACAATTTGACGACCTGATTGGCGCAGCGGCTGAGCGATCGGCTTGTGCGTCACGGGTTGCGGGTTCGATCTCCGCACGGAACAAATATTTGTACGTTCTACAGGTAGTTGTTCCGGGTCTGGGCGTTTGTGTATGTGAAAATTTGTGTTTGTAAACGCACCCACGACACAGGAGAAAATCCTAGCGTGGGGCAACGTTTCTAAAAAAATAAAAGAAGAAATTTAAGTAACCTAGAACGGTTTCTACACTGTCGTTAATGCGTGAAGGGTAACTGATGTTGTAAACGTCCACAGGCTACAGTAACTGCTTACCGTCAGGCGTACCGTAACCGTAAGCTTGTTGGCCACACTAGGGGTAAAATAGGGGTAAAACATATTACGAGTCTGGGACAAACTGGTAGCTTTTCTATGAAATTCTCAGTAGCAGCTCGGAGTTTGGATTTGTGCCTGGTTAGTGGCAATAAGGCTCGCCCCCTATTACAAGGGGCACAAAAATATACCGGCGAAATTTCGGAGTACATTAGTACATCTCTGTATGACCCTTCGAAGATGACAGTCTTGACGGTATACTGTTTGTTTTTATGGTAGTTTGTATGTAATACCGATACTCGGTCTGTTACTGGTACTCAGTAGAGCACAGTATAAAAGAGTTCCTGAAAACCTCCCAACTCGTTACTAATAAGGAAGCTTGTGCGCACACCTACAAGCTGGAACCTATTCCGAATTTAAAGTACATTTTGACATAAGGTACTTCTCATGGTTTATTCAGTTCCCGACCTGGATGTTGAACCCCATGTATATATACAGCGTTGCACTTAAAATATGGCGACAGTTTCACGGGTAAAATCTATCGCGTATACACTGGTCGTACACTGGCCGTATATCAAAATATTTTATTCGTTGAGGTGAAAACTATGTTCCAATTTTCAACTAGAAAATTCTTTTGAACTTTTGTTATTTATGTTTGTGGGGAGAATAGAAAAATGTTGCACATTATATCTTGTATCTGTATGATCTTGTACTCCTATATAGAGTAATTCTTATAGAACACTTATAGGACAACTTTCTTTTAGATACCTTAAAAAACTGTGTTGAACCATTCTCGAAGATTATTCTTGAAACAGACATCTCAATAACACTGCCCGATCTGAGAATCGAATTTAGGACCTCACGATCAGCACTTGACAATCATTATCCATTTAAAAATAAATAAATTATCTGTATTATAATCCATACCAATATTATTAACGCGAAAATTAGGTATAGAGATTGTCACAAGAGTTATACTATAGGTTTAGGCTAAAACTATAAACTACAATAAAAATTAAATGAAATATACATTTAATTTCCTCGTCGATACTCGAATAGTAATATGATTAATACCGACATCGAATATTGAACTCTAAATGTTGGACACCGAAAGACGTAGTTGAATAATATAGTGTTCAATAGAGTTGATCAGACACAATATTTTGAAACCACACACCGCGGTGTCGTAGAAAGTACGTCTGGTCACAAAACTAGGTCACATGTTAGGGCTACCAAACATAAAGGTATTCATTAGGGCGATGTGTCAGTGAGCTTTGAGG
This sequence comes from Craniophora ligustri, assembly GCA_905163465.1. Taxonomy (NCBI): domain Eukaryota; kingdom Metazoa; phylum Arthropoda; class Insecta; order Lepidoptera; family Noctuidae; genus Craniophora; species Craniophora ligustri. Next base: position 6,752,231 of record LR990970.1, read on the forward strand.
AATGGACACACAACAAGAAATTGTTCTCGTTTTGATTGGCTTTTCAATAATTAGTATTAATCCATAGTTATGTGTGATAATCCTATTTTATCAAATAAAAAGTGGATTAATAGTAGTTCTTAACAATAAATTGACTATATCCAAATATTATTTTAAAAACCTGCATGCTTGAGAGATTTTCTCGATGACGTGTGAAGTTTACTAAATCACAGTAGGAAGCGTGGTGGACTTAACCCGCATTTCATCCCTCTCGAAAGAAAGGAGACCTGTGCCCAGCAGTTGAACACTAATTGGGATGATGATGATGATTATTCTAAATTATCAGAGATATATTTTTATATTAAAACAATGAAACCGTCTATCTGCGAATGATATTTGAGTTAATTTGTCTGGAGGTTGTAAGCGCGGCTGGTGTGTGTGAGATGGGTTCAATTCCCGAGTCGAGCAGATTATAGAGTGCAGTGCACATGCAGTTTTAATAATTGAAAAAATATTTTCAATATCGAAAGTGTAAAAGTTGAAAAAGTTGAGTTTTGCGAAAAATTCCCAATTGACCACGAAACTGGTCTCGATCGGGACAAACTTTGTTAGAAATGTTTTAAGAACTTGTACGAAAATGAAGTATAAATGGCTCCCACGTGGATATAGGTTATCCAACGGTCGGTCGATAGGAATTTACTACCAGGAAAAGCTGATCAATATTTCTGAGATATGAATAGGTACATTTGATATTGGTAGCTTTGGGAAGTTTGAATGACTAGTTATATTATATACCTATTGTATTTTTGCGAAGGTAGGGCTAGTTACAATCTTCTTTTGTCATCGCTGTCTTTTGTCTAGAATATGTATATTATTACGGATTCCATATCGTGATATAGTAAGTAATTGAAACAATAAGTTGCTTTTAAGAGGACTTGCCTCAGACGCATTTGATAAAAAGTGATAAAAAATAGTAATAAACATAATAAAATGATCATTCACATAAAATGGTCTCAACGAATTAGGAAGTAGAAGGCTTTAAGGCTATTTATCATAAAAAAAGTGACTTCTCATGATTTTACGAATCAGCACGGACAAGTTCGAATCCCTGACCATTATAAATAGGCATGTATGTAACACAGACGTTTTTTTAGCGCTACGTCAAGTTCCATCGTATGTTAGTAACTTCGAAGGTGCATTTATGATGGCAAAATAGCTTTGGCACCGTTATGTAGGTACCGTTGTAAAAGCGTGGATTCGTCTTGGGATCGACGTTTATGTGTGATAAAATTGGTACAAGTACTATGAATTCCAAAACGAAACGAAAACAAAAAAAATACATCTTATTTTTAAAAATATCTCAAACAAAACTTGCTACTCAACTTTTGAGTTAGTAATTTTAAGGAAGAATATAAAATACTTTTAGAAAGAAAATCTATTATTTAAAATCTTATATAAACTTCACGTGGCAGTATAGAATCACATCTGTAATGCCTTTCGCGAAAGATTTTCAGGTTTGTGTAACTTTAAAGAAAATGAAACGTAGAAAATGTTGCAGCTTTTATAATATTCAGTCGGAGTGCAGTTACAATCGCAGACGTGAACAAATCCGTGGTTTTCTATAACATTCTTCGAAATACTTTCTCGACTTCGAGCGTGTAACTACATATGAAACGTGATCCTACGTTTTCTTGTGTTAACGGAGGTTTTATTTTTTAAATTTCTCGATATGAACTCTGGCTCTTGAGCAAGAGGTCTTGGGTTAAAGTCCCAAGTCTTATTGGTATTTTTGTAAGTTTTATTGTTTTTTTATAAAATTCTCAGAAGTGGCTTGGGGTCTATTGGCTCGCGGTCTTTACCTAGGATCTAAAAAATAGCGGCAAAATATGGGTGAATACGTACTGCCTAACCCTTCGATGATGACTGGCGTGGTGGTATGAACAAATAACTGTTTAATAATAATAATAATAAGCAACACGTCCTGAAAATGATCCGAGTTTGACTCAACTTCACATTTGATTCGTACTCCATCCCTAATGCTTACCTACTTCCGAACAAATTAAATCCATTTAACATTGATTTATGCACCAAAAATATTTCCAACAGAAATAAAAATGGCCAGGGCGCTTAAAAATAACTTAATTATTCTTTTTTGGTCTCGAATCTCAGATTTTTTTTTTTGTAAATATTCGTCTATGTTCGCACAAGCGTACACTATATACCGACATATACTAAATATAAGAAAGTTGTATGCTTAGTGTACAACTTATTATACACATACCTACGTAATCTTTTAAGCTAAGGAAGATTTTTGTCTAGAACACATCTTATTTTCCCTCATTATTGGAACGAACAACAAAAAGATTGAATCCTCCTTCGAGCCCCTGATAAAAAGGTAAGCAGTCTAACAAGAGCGCTTTTTACAAATAAGACGATATTCCCGGCCAGAGGTTACAAAAGAAAAAGAATTGCTCCCAAGATTAGATATTAGGTGCGTTACCTGAATTAATGAGAGAAATATTTTACGAGTATGTTCCGGGTATATTTTTAATATAGTAGGCATTATACATTATACTGGTAGGTCCGATAAAAAATTTCTTCTAAATAGTGTTCAAATTAAATTTGGACTACTGTCAAGTTCTGATGAGAATATACTAAAATGATAAAAAACCTTATAGATACTGCTGCTAGGATTATTTCCATAACGGTCTCTTCGGTTTGAAGCATAGATACGAATCTTAGAATATGGGTTTCATTATAATTTCTTTATCAATTTATTATTTGAGCCCTAGCTGATTAAATTTATCATTGTCGCGTGACAGGCATTTAAAAAAAAAGAATTCAGTGTAAATTTAATCCTCCTTACTAGTACATAACTGTAATAGTCGTTTTTAAGAAATGTTTGTTTTTAATTTTAAAATAATAAGGTTAACATTTATTACGGGCACGAATACCGGGAGTACCATTTTCATGAATCCTGAAAATTAAATTCCTATTTAGGGTTGACAATAACGTTTCCTCTTAAATCACTAGCCGTTACCGCCTGCTCCATTGGAAACGCATTTCCATTCATATTCAGGTTCTCTGTCGGTTTCCGATTTATTTCAATAGCAGCTACTGCAGACTTAACCCTTTCAATACGACATTACGTTGTGTTATAAATTCATATGTCGAGTAAAGACAAAATAATATTTTTTGCTAAACAGAGAAAAGGCGGTTCACCAGGGCATATGGAGCCATTTTAAACAGAAAAAAGAAATTTAATGGTGTAAGATTATTTTTCAATTTAATAACCAATCATTTTTATATCAGGAAACTTGTATAAGAAAAATACATACCAATAGTGTAAAAACGAGCGATTTATCATACGTATATGTGTGGACTTATCTAAGTAGCTAATTACCTGAGTACTTTTCCAAACTGCATATCTTTATTTACGTAATAAATTCTCACATCGAATCATCATTATCATATCAACCGTTAGACATCCACTGGTGGACATAGGTCTCCCCCAAGGATCGCCACGACCGACGACCGGTCATGCGCCGCCCGCATCTTTACCAGAACAACCATTACCAGGTCGTCAGTCCAACTTGCCGAGGGCCTACCCACGCTGCTCACATCGAATAACAATTTGAATTTTGCAACCCAACGTAACTCTTGCTAACTCCAGCTAGAATTAAACCTTTTCGGGTAAGTCCTGAAACTTTATCAGTACGATGTCTCTTTCATACAACATTTGAGTTACAGATCCATATCGGAAACTAGACCAAGTGAATTAATAAATAATAGAGCTACTACTGTTTGACCGAAAGTGCTTGAATATCGATCAGGTATGTATGTAAGTGGGTCAGGTTAAATGTGGCTATTTTGGGCACGTCCTTTTTTGACGTCGACTGGACATTGCTTCAGCTGTTTTTTTAGTTTCAGTAATGAACACGATAAGCCAAATGCTTGTTTTAAAATAGAAATCACTATGTGGTTTATTAAAAAATAATTTGTACAATTTGTAACTGCTATTATTCTTAAATTATGTAAAAATAATAAGCGGCGATCATTCAGTACTAAAATTCATTCAAATACTTTGTTTTTTTAATTATCAATTAATTAATATAAATAATTAAAGTTAAAGTTTTTCATTGAAAGCTTAAATATTTCATATCCACAATCTCAACACTTAATGATGACAATTTAAATTTATATAAGTATACATAATATATCAATTCGTTTTGGTGTTTTAAAATATAAAAGTACATACATACATACATTAAAAGTGATTTAGTATGATAATTATATTGCTATAAAAATAAACAAATAAAATATTTGGCTTATAAACACGTGTGTGCCATTATATTCTTGATAATTCCACTCCAAATATAAACTTCCGTTTAACAATATTGAGAGGCCAGAAATGAGTTGGTATAATAATTATAATGGTTTTAAATGAAATAAATAACCTAACAATTTTCAAACCTATTATCCAATAATCATAGGTCCTTTTACACAATTGTGTTTTGTCTGTTTTTGAGGTTGAAACAAAACACGAAAAGCAGGAAGGTATTTAATTAGGGAAATATTTGTGATTAAATAAATGAATGTGAGTCTATGTTGAGGATTTGAGGAACTTAGCCAATTACAGGACTTGTTTTTATGAACGAATTCCTTGAAGAAATACGATCCTTTTGTTTTATTCATAAACCTTTTCTTTATTTGGATGAATTGAATTCTATGGTTGTGGAATAAAGTCACGTTTACTGTGTTTTTAAAAGTCACATTAAATTACTTTTACGTGCAATCAGAAGTGCTTTGAAAGGGGTATGTTGATTGTGCTGCATAAAAACTAGACTGACTGATGAAATAAAAATAACCTACCGGTGTGCTACGCGGCAGGCCAAGACTTAGATAGCAGAGTGAGCTAGACTCCTACTAAAAAGACTGATCCCTAGTATCCAGAGATAGAGAAATGTGGGAGAAGAGCTTACTGCAGGGCAAAGGCCTCCCCAGCTTTTGCCCTGCAGTAAGACACTACAGGCTTTTTATATAAATATAATAATCAGTGTGCGCAAATGTGACTTTCTTTTGTCAATTGGAGTTCAACTAATAATGTCACTCTTTTTAGGTACCTACTATTATCATCACAATTAAGGTTCTATACAGGACAGATTGAATTTAAATTTAAAAGAATGAATAAGATATACATACATTCCATCGTTCTTCTTAAAAAATACTATCGGGAACTAGAAAAAGATAACGAAATGGTTATTAACAAAATTCCATATTCAACAAACCTTTGTTCACTTGATAGTACCAATTCACCATATTTCAGGAAAGTTAGTAAATTACCTGACACGCGATCCTAGTGAACGCGAGATTTGAATTCCAATGAGCTAATATTGAAGGACTTTTTCGATAGCAAATTATTGGAGGGGAGAGCCCCTCCAATAATTTGCTATCGAAAAAGTGTGAATAATATTGAAGTAAATAATCGGTATCAAGTAATATTAAAATACTGCGATAAAACTAGTACATGGTAGTTGTAATTAATTATCTTATATTCATACTTGCTGACCCAGCAAACGCTGTTTTGCCACATTATAGGGGTTGGTGGACTACCCCTAACTTTTAGGGGGATGAAAAATAGATGTTGGCCGATTCTCATAGATACCGGATAAGCACAAAAAATTTCATCAAAATCGGTCAAGCCGTTTCGGAGGAATATGGCAACGAAAACTGTGACACGAGAATTTTATATATTAGATTACAGTATTTTTTTTATTATACTTGGTGTTTGTCATCCAGTTAGTTATATCACTGTGCCACATCACTAGGGTGCTGAACCAAAGATTGATGGTTAATTGTGCATAGAAGTTGGACCAATTCAGAAAAAAATACAGTTATAAAAATCAGAAAACTCGAACTGCTAACTTCATATGAGTACTCCTCAGTAACTCAATGTGAACTTAACCTAAAGGTTAATTATATATCAGCCCGTTGGAAATGTTAACTGTATTCCAATTACCATTGTGGCTCTATTGTGAGCTGAAAATGTATTATGATGTCGAAATATTATCAATTGTTTGAAATTTTCATTCGTCGTGTTTACGTAATCACATATTAATACCATTTTCACATAATTTTTTGTGTAATAATAATTATTATATATCTGAAAAAAATATTTGAAGTTCTCAGAAATCCTTTTCACGTGGTTCTTGTATTTCAACGAAACAATTTTCTTTTTTCTTTAATAGACGGGTTTTTGCAGCTATTATTCAACGGCATTCAATTAACCATTCGCGTTTTTCAAACACCAATTAAAATTTTAGAATCTTTTGTAATGATAATTAGGTCAATTATATTATTCAGTGAAAGAGTGAACAAAATTCTTTCTTTAAATTTTTTTCGTGCCATTTTGTACTAATTTTCTTTTCAATTTTAAATTCAGATAATTAAGCAATGTCAACTTAATAAAAAAAAGAGTCCAACTTATAAGATTCCGATTATACTCTTCCGAACCCTTTTCAAAAAAACTTTTGCTCTGTATACAGAGTTTTAGTTCAAGACATTACAAAAGTATAGAATAAAGTAGTAAAGTCAGGAACTTTCTTTTGTTCGTATAAAACCCTTTATATGCCGTTATATAAAGGGTTTGAAACGATCCTATATTTTTGGTAGCCTTTCCAAGTGTCATAAGTCAACATGTTCATAAAAAATATAATATATCGAATAGAGGTAGAATCTCTGTTTGTTTCATTTATGACAGGCGTGTGGAAGGGTATTTTACCTGTACATTTGAAAGGGTTGAATCTTATTACTTCAACCAACATGTCATCTTAGTCTATCTTAGTAAATATTGACTACATGATTTTCTACAAAAATATCAAATAATTATAAACTATTTATTTAATTAAATTACGTGTAGCTCATATAACGTATAATTGAAACATCATCATCATTTTAGTTGAATAACGTCTTCTTCTTATCGTGTCAATGGATAAGCAAGGTCTGAATAAAAAGAGGCCACCATTTCCACTGCTGGGCATAAATATTTATGGTACAGATATAATATAACATTATGCCATATGGTACTAAGTCCAATTTATTAACCACTTTTTTGTTGCCTATAACACAGTCCGTTAATCAATTATACAATAATAATATTTAACCCCAATATAGACGGTAGCAGGTATCAGCAGTAAGCTAGCTTAGCTTAGCTTTTTTTAATTGTGCTCCTTCAAGTCTTCTATATAAATATAACCAAATATACTGGTGACTCTGTGATACCCTGCGTTTAGTAATCATGTTATTTCCATTAGATAGAATTCCCATATACGTTGAAATTGCCAGAAGAGCGCGCTCACTGCATAAGGCAGGGAAGCGTTCTAATTCATCCAACACTATTCATCCACGTTATCATCATAGGAACTGTGAATAATTTATACCCTGTGCAAATTACGCCATTGTTCAGTTATTCAAATAGGATTTCACCATTTGCTTCTAATGTTCCCGCATGAGTCTACAAGCTTGTGACGTAGCTTGTCAGGGAAATTCTCGCAGAAACTGATAGTTAGTTAGCTAAACGGTATTTAGCGACCTGATTTTCACTTTGTGCATGCCAGTGACTGTAAAATACGAATGGAAAATAGGTCAATGTTTTGAAGGATTGTGGCTGATAAAGAGTGTTATGGTCAAAAATGACTTAAGGTCTTATGGGTAAGGTCGTAAATGAATTAGACACAGAGTAACGGATACTCCCTGTCTCCACCGAAGTCGTTTACTTCAAACCTCAAATTCCTATGTAACTGACGTATTGGTGAGCCTCCTGCCCGTTTGTCCCCTTATTTCCATAAAAAAGAAAAAACTGGCAGTATTGACAGTTAATAGTTCAGAGCGAGGCTCGACGCTCAAAGTAAATTTTGCGATTTTAAGACTTAAATGAATCGTGAATTTTTTATGCACGAGTGTTTATCAAGTTCAAAGTACGGTAAAAGCATAAAATTTTCGTTTTGAATTCAAATCAACATCAAAATAAATGTTTTTATTCAAATACAATAAACAATATCAGAAAATGTTTAATGCACATGCGTGGCATGTATACAATGGTCATGTTGCTTATGTAGTTACAGTACCTAGTTATTGGAATCGAATCGAAGTAAACTTGGATTGATTTGATATGATAATAACTCCAAAGGGTCACTTTAAGACGAAAGTATATCCAATAAAGTCTAGATCATGATCACAGTGAATGAAGTCAAAAATATAACATCATCACCTTCATCAGCCTATATACGTCCACTGCTGGACGTAGGCCTCCCCTAGTCAACGCCACAGAGCTCGATCTTCTCACCCAGTTGCTGCCAGCTGCCTTCCAAAAGTCATCGCTTCAACTGGTTGACGGTCGTCCTACACTACCTTAGCCGAGAAATAAAACATATACTATATAAAAAATCAATTAACAAAAGAACGGTTTTTTTTAACCTAATTTTAAAAAAGATACAAAGTGAGACACCTCTTCATTAATAGAACATGCAATACAATTACCAAGAGAACTGGCGATATTGTTCCCTACATTTGGTTATATTCTCGGGAATGCAGTGTCAAGTATCAGCCGAGGTTAGACGTTCGTTCTAGTGATCTCAATTACGTTAATTAGAGTCCAATTTGTGCAACAATAGGGTAAATGCGGCACGGGGTATAGGGTTGTAATTATATCGTTTCTTATTACATCTGCTGGATAATATGACTTCTACCATCACGCCTGTCATCCTCGAAGAGTTAGGCAGAGGTGTACTAATGTACACTCACATTTCGCCGTCTTATTTTAGGTCCCATATAATATAATATATAGCTAGCCGAGTTGGTATGCTACTGAGAATATTATAGAAAAATCGTATAATACTTTGCTCAACCTGGGAATCGAATCCAAGACCTCTGACTCAGCAGTGACACTTACGATAACTAGAACAACGAGGCAGTTTGAGTTGAATTTTAATGACGTTTGTGCTTTTTACAACCTATTTTTTTAAAACCTTTTCACTCCTTTTTTGAAGAAGCCCAATCAATAAATAGGAAGCGTTTTAAGTTTCTTAAAAATAGGGAAGTTACTACAATGATAGCAAACGGACTTCCCATATTGTCAGAATCGTTAGATAGTCACTCTCCCAACAAGCTTCCACAAACTGTCAAATTGTTGTGATTTGCTTTGCCCCACCACTCTCAAAAAGTGCTAGACATTATTTAGATTTATTTTTTAAAATAGTAACTATGTAGTTTTAGGTACTCTCTAAGCAACATCAAGGGTGGTTCAGACGTGATATTATGTTGTGTTGCTGTTATATCCCTATTGTTCCTGTATCTACTGTCACCAAATTTAATTCCCAAGGCATGTCTGCAGGTATGAAGGTAAATATTAAATCTTGGTAACCACAATGGCCCGCAATCTGGGACGCTGGGAGAACGTAATGAAGACACAGCCGAAACGGCCTCAGCCCAGACGTTACGGAAATTAAGCTTGTACTCATGTACCTATTGGAGATTTAGTAAATGGCTTGTGAGTTATGCAAGGTATTCGTTATTCTGTATTCAGTTAGTTCTGCATAAACTTGGTCATAATTTTGGTTAAACATGAGCCTAATAGAATAAAGACTTAAAATATTATCAATAAATTATTAGGATTATTATGCCTTTCTTTCAATTAGATGATATACTAATTCATGTATTCAAATTGTGAACATTTTAAATCAGAGTTTAAAGTTCAAGTTCAAACAATTGTCAAGTCTACGATGAAAAAATAAATATGCAACGAAATATCATAGGTATATATATAATAACTGTTCTTATTTTTGTTAAATAAGTTTAAATTTTGCGGATTACGGTAGACACCAAAAAGGATGTACTTTATCCCTTTTTTTCTCAGAACAGACCGTTTTACGTTAAAAAATAATAACATAAACAAAAATAATTTCTTAAAAATAATTTATCATTCAATTTGTGCTGCATTGGTCCAGTGGTAATAAACGTAGTGCAAAGACTGTTACTACTCAAACGTTTGCACTATTAAAATTTAACAGTGAAAACTACACCTAAGGTAGTAGTACAACCTTAAATGTTATTAGTAGAATTAAAACCCGTTAGTTGATAAAGATAAAATTGGATAGAAATTCTAATAGACACTGCTGAGTAAAATTCTCTGTAAAACAGAGAATTTTACTCAAATGTTTCTTCTGAAAAAATTAAACATGCGTTTAAAACAGCTCGTCAAACTTTGTATCAGTTTGTTGACGATTTTCTATTATTGCCATACCATACCATTGTAGCTGTAGCTGTGGTAGCCTTGTGGTGTGACCGGTGGACTGACACGCCAAAGGTCTCGAGTTCAAACCCGGGCACGCACCACTGACTTTTCGGAAGTTATGTGCGTATTTATCACATGCTCAAACGGTGAAGGAAAACATCGTGAGGAAACCTGCATGCTTGAGAGATTTCTCGATGGCATGTGAAGTCTACCAACCCGCAGTAGGCTAGCGTGGTGGACTATAGCCTAATCCCTCTAAAATGAGAGGAGACCCGTGCCCAGCAGTGGGACAATAATGGGTTGATGATGATGATGATGATACCATTGTTGCCGACATTGTGCAAGTCTCATCCATTTTTTTTTTCAAAATATAGTATTTCTAAATTAATATGATTACTCTCCCTTACTTTCTTAACTAAAATATAACAGATTTGTATCTTGCAGACGTTTAATTTCTACCTACTATATCACTGTATCTAGTATACTACTTTTCTGTATAATTGGAACTTAACTAGTTTGAAAGCGAGAAAATTAAAAGTTTCCACAATTATGTCCTCGGCGCGTTTACAGGCGTAAACTTACTTTAGTTCAGTGGAGTATGAAATTAACACTAGTACTGGAAATTGTTACGATATCCTTTGGGAAGAGTAGTTAGTGTATTAAAAAATTGACCGTTAAAATAATTATTTTATTTCAATACCAAGACATTAAATCGTTATTTTTCATAAATTACATTTCAGTAGCGTACCTACTTACTAGTGGTATCAGTGGAATGTGAAGACAAAGATCTCGAATGAAATCACGCACGCATTTCTGACTATTTGAAGAGATTTTCGTATTTATCACATGCTCAACCGATGAAGGAATATAAAGTAAAGTAACTTGCATGCCTGACAGACTTTTTACATGGCGTGTGAAGTCTGCTATTCCAAACTGGGCTAAAGTGGTGGACTATAACCCAATTCCTCTTCAATGGAATACCCCTGCCCAGCATTGGAACAATAATTGGGTTGGAAATTATTTGAGAATACCATCATATTATTATGATGATGATATTTTTTAGGTATTTTGTTACTTTCAGTAATTAGCCTTGTGAAAGTCTTTACTGACATAATTATAGGTATGAAGGCAGATATGATGACATGATGCTAAGTATGGCGGCCTGTTACATATTAAAACTGTGTTAGAAAAAGTAATTCATTTTATTATTTTATATCTAAACATGGCGTTTTAGCAACGAATAATAAGATTTCTTACTTTCATCTTCGCTAAAAGCTGACCGGTTCAACAATATCTTAACGAATTCTTTGACCTCTGCAATCTTATTTATCTGGGATAAATGGTGGGTACTAATATTCAATATCTCCATTTTAATAAAATACCCAATTTACCCGTAACCTTTTTACATATTAAATTCTTTGTTGCCATAATTTAATTAAAACATAAAATCGAATCTGATTTTCTTCGGGGTCATATTATGCAATAACGATCAAAAATTTGCCTGGTCCTTTCTAATTTTGGTGAAAAAAAAAGACTACGGTTAGGATTCACAATGCATTCTTCGGTTCAATATAATATACATTCCACAATTTCAATCTTTAACCAAATCATACTTAAGTTTTTTCTTTCTTAAGTCTATTGAATACATTTTAAATTTTCATTGTTCATATTGTCAAAATTTCAAAATTTCATTTTTTATTGTATGGTCTTTTATTGTGGGATAAAGTTCATTCATTATGAGGTGTTTTCGTCGAGTTGAGTAGCTCGCTAATAAATATGATATCAATATTCAATATTACTTTAGAATTTCTTCCAAAACTGATGGTGCAACTCAATAATAATCCTCTCAAATACAAAACTAAACAAATAGAACTACTGTATGTTAAATAATATATTGTGAGATACCGTTTCACTGGGTCGGATGTAGTCATATAAGATTCGACCGTAAAGTTGGGATACCTATTTGCCCGAGGCGATCCTTTAGACCGTTTTCAGAACCATTAGACCCTTGGCTCTCAAAAAAGAATACCTATCTTACTTTTTTATATAAAAGATTTTATTTTAACTAAATATAATATTTCATGTTTACTATCCAATAGTATTATTATTCTAAAATTGCTTTAAAACTTGAATAAAATTTTTATTTCTTGCGCAAAATGGGATTTTCTATAACATCTGGGTTCTTTTTACGCTATTGACGCAATAAGTACTAATAAATTATTAAAAATACTATTTTTATTTACTATGATAAACGGAAAGTCAAAGAGTCATAACTACTTACCTATTTATAAAACATATAAATAAAGTAGATTATTAAAGGTTTCTACGAAATGTGTCTTCATGAAATTTATAATTTTAAAATTATGTTTCTTTTCAAACTCTTACATGTTTAAAATTTATAATATTTCGATTTTAGAATTTTTCTTGCATCGAACATTGTTCCCTATTTTGTCAAACGCCGGATTGCCCTAACATACGTAAATTTATATTATCAAAATGTTTACACAGTAACTTTTTCTATAGGATATGTGAATCGACTCTGAAGTTGTGAAAGCCCTAGGCATTTCTTTAGATTTCCGTCAGGTTCTGAAAGCTTTTCCGCCTTTGCGCGGTTTGAGTGATCCACTCTGACACTTATTTTTGTTTCCTCGAAAATAAGGATGTGTGAGCTCTTTGAGATTTCTCAAATCATAAATTTTTAATATGTCGTTTTGTGCCATTAAAGAGCAGCACGAATTATTAAAACCTTTGTGGCAGTTAAATTCAGAAATTATGTTTTGTTTAAAAATATCTGCAACGTTTTATTTAAGAAACTACAAGAGATTATTTTTCAAAAAACAAACACAGTCCCATTAAATCTATCCAAAGATTTTTTTATAATAATACGTTTTGTATATTACTTAAATATAAATATACTAAAATAAGAAGATAAACTAAATATTTAAATGTAAAAAAACATAAATTGCAGGAAAAAATTAGGTATGTGATAGTAATACTTAAAGTTATATTAATACATTACTATTCTAGTAAGGAAGGCGGAGGACAGAGTGTTATGGCGCAGTTTGGGAGAGGCCTATGTCCAACAGTGGACAACGTTAGGCTAAGTTGATTCTAGTAAAACTAAGCAAATAATATACAATAAACTAAACCAAACCATTACATCAATCATTGTAATACCTTCTTGCACTTCTTGTAACAGATGTTCAGACATAAAAATGTGGTATCTTCGACAAACGTAATAATATGTCAACGCTTCAGGACAAAAATGGGACACGTTTCATTTTTATAACGCACTTAGAAATAAAACGGCAGGATAAAACAATTCTGTTTAAAGATAACGCGAAAATAAAAAGGACTTTTTGTGTAAAATATTTTTTGAGGAGGAATTTAAGCTTACGGTTATGTTTTAACTGTTATGTATGTTTCGAAGCTTTTGATACCTGTAGTCTATTTAATTGAAACGTGGTAACTTAACCTGGACTCAAAATCTTATAAATCAAACTCTATGCGAAAAATGTATTTCATAATGTTACTATTGCAAATAATAAGATTTTTGTAACATTGTTCTTAGTTTTTATTTAATGTTCAAGGGGTGACATCAATGCACACAGGTATTTTTTTTGTAATCCCTTTAAATCTTCTAAAATGTTTCAAAATAAAAGATTATCTGATTCATCAAACACTTGGAAATGGAAGATGTAAACGCTCTGCCCACATATTTATATTTGATTTCCTAAACAGTAATCCTCAATTGTCCGTAAACGGGCAGGTTTAATCACAATGTTCTACTTATTTGTTTTTGCTTTTGGTGTTGATCCGACTAGGAAAATTTAAATAAACATACAATTGAAACTTTCCTCTGAGCACGTGCTGTTCTGATTAAATTGAAAATCTACCAATAAGTACTCGTAGCGACTAGTCCATGCTATCTATACGAAATGTACACACAGTCTGTCTGTCACCTCTTTACGTATTAACTGCCAAACCGATTTAGATGTAATTTTGTATAGAGATAGTTTGAGTCCTGGGTGAGGACATGTAATAGTGTTTGTCTCGCGAATCACTTTCGAGACAGCAGAATGGGAGTCAAAAGTTGTATGCTCTATATCGTTTATTTCTCAAAAGAGGATAGAAATAAATAAGCACAGATATACATACATACATACATACCATCAAGCCTATCGTCCCTAAAAGGTTAGGCAGAGATGTACTAAAGAAAACCCACGTTTGGCCGGTATGATTTAGGTCCCATGTAATAGGGGGCGATTTTATTGCCATTAACCGGGCACGAATCCGAACTCCGAGCTGCTGCTGAAAATTTCATTAAAAAACTCAATAACACTTTGCTCGACCTGGGAAGAGAGACCTGGCGAGACCTCTTGCTCGGCAGTCGCACTATACGACCACTAGACCAATGAGGCAGTTAAATAAGCAATTTGATTAAAAGTTTGTAATTGTACGCAGATAAAGTCGCGGGCTAAAGGTAGTAAAGTATATGCGATACATCAACCCGTATTTTTGTCATGTGTTGTATGCTGGTGACAAGCGGAATTTCAGGCGAACCGCATACGTTATCACCTTGGCAGGTAGGAGTCGCTGAAAAACACGACGGACCGCGAAAATACGAACAAGAAATGTTCATCTGTTTTTTACTTACTCGAATTTATGTGAACCTGGAATGCTCCAAGTTTTGTTCTGCGCAGGGATAAAAAAGGATAAGCGTTTACGCTTGCACCTATTATATTTTTTGTTTCAAATTCTGTAATAGTTTATTAGGATTTAAAAAATAATTTTCAAAAACCTTTTTAATTTTTTAACTCTAATAATATCATCCCGCGTTTTTGTACTTACAGTTCCCAGGCAAAATACATTGTTGCCATAAGTTTAGTTAAGCGATAAGGGCATTACTAAGTTTATATCTTCTGCAAATTCTTAAGCAAATTATTAAAATAATAGCTGAACCAAAATTTGAAATACTAATCAACGTAGTTTAGTTTGTATTTAAGCCATATTTAATCCCACATAATATAAAATAATTTCAGAATTATGAATTAATCAGAGTCCTTATTATAACAAAGCATATAAAGGACATATAGGCTGATGATGATGATGATGATGATATAAAGGACATTAAGCATGAATTCAGGATTCATTTTGTGAGATGTACCTAGTAGTCATAAGAATGATGCGAGTGGCTCATGGCTAGATATCAAACACAGTCGTGTCGATACACACAGGTCAATATTAATATCTAAAACAATCCTATTTGGTAGATATTTTAATAGCAAAACAATTGTTACTATTCTGCGGACCCATGCACCACTGAAGCTGTTAATAAGGTAGATAAGAAAAGTATAACTATAACATTGTGAAGGTACCAGAATCACGTGTATTTTCAAGGATAAATATTTTCACATATTGTTTGCTGACAAAAATCTATAGTCAAATAATACTCGTGCGTATATTTATTCTGTAACACAAGCAAAGACAGAAACATGAATAATCTATTGGGACGCTTTTTACAGTAAAGCTGGGGATTAGTAGCATGTTGTTCTGAATATTTGACATGAAATACTGCGCAGAAAGGATTTATTACGGACTCAGCGAGTGTGATTCTAAACATTTGGTTTTATGAAAACACGTTTCTCAGCCGGTGATTATATTGGTATTATATCATGAATTTGACGGCATAATGGGCTAATTTGTTATGAGACTGACTTATCAAAATACTGTTGCATTTGACCTGACTGTAAATTTAATTGATTTTATAAATGACCTCAAAATAAATTGAAACGCCCATTTCACATAAATTATAAGATATTTGACATTATTTTTACAGAGTTTTCATTTGTATTATATTTCTCATTGTATTTATATAGAGTGCTGTAACTAGCTTAAGATTCTCAGAACGTAGATTTATGCTTAAAAGTTTCTGTGGGTAGTTTACTTTGGAATACCCAGTAAAGCCGTAATTAGTTATTTGGCCCTTGATAACCAGAATTTTCATTACCATCGGACAGAAACTGAACGTCAACAAAACTAAGTCTGTACGAAGTTCAATGTTAACACGTAGACCTAAATACACATAGTTTCGTACCGACGTACCTTTGACGAAGCAATATTTATAGATTAGTGTATATTGTCGATCCCCAAAGCCGTTCCGAAGACACGTCCGGATCATCCCACTCGCGACTTCGCATAATTTTTCTGGAAACTGGCAGGAAGGAACTTTATTTCAAAAATATTGAGTGGATTATCATGTTTGAAACAAGGCGAGATTATTCGACGGTGTAAAGTACTTCTAAATTGGTCTTCTAAATCTTTTTTTAAAGAAATACTTATTTTCACTTACTTTGGACAATCTTCGCTCAATTGAGCTACCCGACTAGGACTGGGGAAGTACCTCCGCCTTACGGAATACCGCAGTGAATCAACAATGGTTGTTTTTCTGCGAGTGAGTAAGGTTACTAGAGCTCGTTGGGGAGTGACTATTCTGACAGCATGGGCATTCTGATCCATCAACTGTATTCAAATTTCAATTAATTCAAATCAAAGAATTACAATAACCATACTAATATTATACATGTGAAATTATTCACAGAATATTAGTATCTGTCTGTTACCACTTCACGCTTTAATGGCTGGATCGATTTAGATGAAATTTGGTCCTTAAATGGGCCAACAGGAAAATGGAAGCTCTTAAAAGAAAAATAGATCACACGCATGAAAAATCAGATTGGATAAAATTACTAATAAAAACGCAGATGAAATCGTGTCCTAATGCTAGTTCTTCAAATATTTCTTTTGGTTTTGATACGGAAATCATTGTCAAGAAATTCTATCAATTAATTTTCCAAGCCAGAGGGTTATACATATTATTTTACTGTTAATATACTCATACTATTACCATGGTTCTCACATTGTGGCTATTATTATTACTAAAACCATGTAATAAACGTAATGCAGTGGTCTTAAAATATTAACCCATGGAAGCTTAATTTAATTAATACGAAGGAAGGAATGACATCATAATCTGTAAACTTAAATATATGCCCGAGGTAAATCGCATTACCGCTTACATGCTTGTGTTTCACTGTGAATTAAATTACAATGATTAAAATTGTGTGAAATCAGTGCGTTTATTCAGTTCAGAGAGTGTAAAGAGATTGTTAATTATGTCTGCATGCGGTGTTTTATAATTATTATAAATGTGATGTTTAAGTGATAATAATCGTGAGTGGAATTAACTTACGTGTATGTTTGTTTTATATAGTTGGCGGATTTGTTTTACTGATTGTGATTTGTGTTGGCGCATTAGAATTCTATGCATTGTTCTTTTTATTTTTTGTCATTGTGTATGAACGTATGTTTTGTAATTGTTATTTTTTTAATGGGTACTTTAAAAAGTGGGGAAAAGTTTAGTTATTTACAAATAAAAACAAATTTAAATTAGTTTTATGTAGCTGAGTTTTTGCCCGTGTTCAAAGTACTTGCTTAACTTGCTTAAGTGCTGTTACCTAGCAAGTTTTAATAGTTTAAGTACCTACAGTTAAGGACGCATTTTCCGTTTAAAAACATACTTTTTTATCTTGCGTTTTAAAACAAATGTTTTAAACCAGTATAAAAGAAACTGAAATTATGTTCAATTTAATTTTACCTTATTCAACATTATGCAGTACAATCTGTTTGCTCCAACCAGACTTCATGAACGTGAATTTAATTTGCAAAGGAATTGAGATGTCGAGAAGTGTTTTGGTAGGTATTTATTCCTGACATAAATCTGACGTACAAACACCGCAATGTTGTTCGTTGAATTACTATATTATAAATATCACTTTACTTCTTTTTATTTAAACCTCCTAAATTCACCTTTAAATACAGTATACATAGGAGCGCGTTTATGTATATTTGACATTCCATTTTTAACGCTAAAGGTATTTCTAGGGAATTATTTCAGTTAATCCTAAGTGTACTTACTTTGATTTCTAAATATTTTGCTGTCGTAAAACATTTTATCACAGTAAAATAGTATTTCATTTTAACGGCTTTAATAATTGTTTTTACTTAAAAGGTTTTCAGCTTATTTTGATGTCAGGATTAATTCTAACAATTTACTTAGGTTTCCTTTTTGCCTGATCCATAAAATAAATTCTTAATAAATTTTTTTAATGACCTGTTTTCTTATACAGGTAAATTTTGTTTTTATAGCACAGAGGTAGAATACAACGAATAGAATGGAATAAAATTACGGTTCGCATTGTGGTAAGCAGTTTCATTGCCTTAATTTAGTTAAATAAATTAGTTAGGTACTGAATTGATTTCTTCCAGAAACTAAATTCTAAACTAAATCACATCACAAAGTTACTATCACCATCTAATAGATCTAATGTTTACATCATAATGAAATCCTTTTCAAATTTCGTTAATGAATCGGCAAAGATAAACTAAACCGAATCCGGAACAGAACTTCGTATTCTGTTAGTTTTAGAATTAAACGTGGATTATTGAAATGAAGTTGTACTACATTTAGATAAAGACAGAGTTGAAACAAGTTTCTACTAAGTTTCTACTTTCAATGTTTCAGACAATAGCCAAACTTGAAAGTTAAGAAAGGCAATTGAAGAACTTTTCAAAGACGTGTCCTGGCCAGGGTTATCAAACAAAACAATGTAGCGATGATAAGTTTCAAAGCGGCTTTTGTTGCACAACCGGCTTTAAACTTTAATATAAACAACATTGCACTGATCAAGCGTCTTATGTTCGGGATTTACTGTGAAGTTTTCGATTGAAACATTATCTACACCTGGTTATTATTATTGAAGCTAGTTTAGCCTAGTGGTGTGAGTAGTGAACTAGAAACTCAAAAGTTTTGAGTTTGATCTTAACGCGCGTACCACTGGCTTTTTGAAAGATATATGCGCACTTATCATATGCTTAAATAATCAAAGATCGAGGCAAGCCTTCATGATATTATGTTATGATAAGTAATATCCTATTTGTAAACGGAAGATTTAATGCGCACATTACAGTTAGAATTAATCAATTATTTATGGATGTGTGTCTTTCTGTGCATTATTTATAATTGATTCATTATCATCATCAGCCTATATTCGTCCACTGCTGGAGGTAGGACCAACAGTGGATGAATATCCTTCCCTATAATAGCCTCCCCTAGTGAACCTTACGTTAATTAGAATTTATTAATAATACAAACTTAATCATTTATGTCATATAAAATTCGAAATATTTACATGTAATTTTAGATATTAGACAGGGATATCGAAAATTACTTAAGGACTAAGGACCATTAATTATGTTCTTGAAACCAAACTACGGTGTCCAAAACTTCAAAGTTGAAACGATATACGGCAAGGAAATTGGTGCTCAAACTATGCGTCGTTGGATGATTAACCACACTTATTGATCGGCAATATACAAATTACTGCTAAAGATTTGTATTTGTTCACACAGAATAACTAATAGAGTAAGATCCTAGGGCCGCCAGACGTCACGTATTTTCTGACGAACCAAATGTGGGTTATTGAGTAGTGCTAGTATGTACTAAGAAGGCATGCCTACTAGCTAACTTGCCTAGTGGGCCAATTTTCAGGTATCAGGTAATCAAGGTACATACAAATATTACATACCTCACGTAAATTCTCCAAGTTGATTTTTACGTATATTGTAGGCAATATCCTTAAAAATAAGTCGCCAATACTCCCAGACACTTTCCGTCGGCCGTATTGCTTTGCAGACGCTTTAAAGCTCCCGAAGGAATTAATTAACTTCACGTAAATTATGATGCTCTATTGTTTATATCTCCACCAGACAACTATTACCTTTTACGAGAAGACAGAGCGATCCAAGGGGCAAATCATCCCCTAGACTTCCGCATATTCGCAATCTGGCTCACTCTCATGCGCGTTGATAATACCCTCACGCTCCTACCCACAGTGGCATTAAAATTGAATTAAGGGGGATGATTGGCTCCTATGATCGGTCTGTCATCTGCCACAACTATTTTGAAACCTTTTACTATAATGGAACATCATAATTTACGTGAAGTTGATTAATTCCTTCGGGAGCTTTAAAGCGTCTGCAAAGCAATACGGCCGACGGAAAGTGTCTGGGAGTATTGGCGACTTATTTTTAAGGATATTGCCTACAATATACGTAAAAATCTGCTTGGAGAATTTACGTGAGGTATGTAATATTTGTATGTACCTTGATTACCTGATACCTGAAAATTGGCCCACTAGGCAAGTTAGCTAGTAGGCATGCGTTCTTAGTACATACTAGCACTACTCAATAATCCACATTTGGTTCGTCAGAAAATACGTGACGTCTGGCGGCCCTGGGATCTTGGACTATAAAAAACTTATATAAACTTATCTAAATATTATACAAGATAAATAAGTTATATAAATAAGTTATTATTTTTAAAATAAGGTAATATTATTTTATATAATGTTAACAAACATTTTAATATTGAATAGGTCATTATTATACATCATTATTCTCTATGGGAAATTAGTGAAGAAAGCCCATGTTATTGGTTAAAAGTCACCCTTGTAAGATTTAATCATGTTAATTACTGTGACGTAATTATTACGGTGTTAATTATAAATATAGAAAGAGTATCATGTTGCTTAAACGTAGGGTAGTTAACGAAGATGTACGTTTTATTCTACGGGTGTCGGTAAGCAATTATTTAAATATATTTACAATTAAAAAAATATTATAGAGAAAATTATTCCCGATCATGATCTCATTGATCTCAAAGGAAGTAACGTGCCCACTGAAATAAATTAATCTAAATAAATGGTTTAGTCCCGATACAGAGTTCTAAAAAGCAAGCGAACAAGCAAGTGTGTGACAATTATACTATAAGCAATAAATATCAACATGGCTGGGCTTTGCCTGTTTACCAACCTAATTTAACTTTTAAACCGCGAGATACATACATAATAATATATTATGTATGGTAGGTGGAACCTATAAAAAGTCATACGCTACAATCCTTGCATAATATAATTTTTGCATGATAAAATAATTATACAAAATACATGTACAAAAAACTAAACCGAATATTATCAAATTTGAATGTTTACACAAAACGTTTCACACCCACGCCAAAGGAACCCAAACAAAAACAACAAAAGCTTTTATGATTACACAAGAACACATAAAAAGCAGAGCCGCTTAAAAATTACACCCGTTATACTAAAATACACGTAAGTGAATGGCATGCAAGGCGGTAATATGGCGCATAGTGCATTCAACTAAAGCCTGCCTACTAAAATAGGGTACAGCATAATGACTCAGATTGGATTTGTTTGTCGGGTCAGAGGTGAAAGAACTCTAGTGTGATCGACTGTATAGTGGCCTAGACTGCAATGCCTTGGATGCAGTAGTAGATTGTGGATGTGGCATTTTATTATAACTCAATAGCTATAGAAAAGCTTAGATTGATAGTTGAGTAGTTGAAACATGAGGTATATGAAACAGAAACGAAGGATCATTTAAACCTTAGCACCGGACCTGCTCGGATGAAAACAGAATACAATGAGACCTCAATTCTTTTATAATGATAACTAACAAAATCTAGCATAGCTGGGGTTGTCAAACAAGATGCTCAAGACTTCAGACTACCCAGACCATGAGAACTGTAAAAGAACTGAAACGTCGGGATCAAAACCATATCAATATTCTGCGATAAAATTCGTAAAAAGTACAATTGTATTAATAAAATAGCATTTTGACAATATTTTCTTCGAATATGAATAGCTTTTTAATATAATAGGTACTACTAATTAGTAATTTTCAATTCAATATTCATTAATAAATTTAATGGAAAGATCAATGTAGGTATAACTTACTCTCAAAGGCAATTCAAGCAAGTTCTCTGAACAATACATGCGTTTTTTGTATTGTAATAATATATTATACATATACGTAATTTATTAAATTCCACTTAGTTATTCTAGTAGATAGTCGAATAGTTGATGAATAATTAAAGTAAAGGGTTAAAATGAACTAAAGTAATCTTCTAAGGTGAGGCGAGGCGAAGAATCTGTCTCATAGTGTAGATAGTTGAAAGGTTGTTATCGATTTCGCTCATCCATGCGTTCAGTGGAGTTACTAGTTTATATTTTATGCCGGCTACGAATACAGTCTTATTATTGAAGCGTCAATGAGTAAAAAGTGTTTGATAGTAGCATGCATATTATATCCATGTAGTTTTGCTCATCGTAATATGTATTATATACCTTCTATAGGAATTAGATAAATTAGAAATAAATTTACTTTGAAATAAATTTACTATTGACTTATTTTATTTTGGTGTATTGATATTATTTATTCTCAAAGATAAACTATTCGCCGGGAATCTAATATTAATATTTAAAGATTTTGTCTTTTTCTAAAATATTGTTTTTTATTGTATGTTGTTAGATGAGTGCCTTTAATTAATTACGGGAGCCATTAAAATAAAAATATTTCATATTTTGGGTACAAAAAATCCAACAGCCATTTAGAATGCCCGGAAGCCACAATACAGCAAATATTGAGACAGGATTATTTACATTTTAGTCATAAAATGGCGTCATAAAGCATTTCACTGTTGAATCTCCTAAACAAACAAAAAGCAATGCTAAAGTGTTGCAATAAACCGAAGAAAAATTGGCAACATTAGGATAACAATCTTCGTACATGTAGTTTAGATTATAAGCTGAAAATTATTACTGGCATTAATTATTGTTTTAATTAAGACTATCATGCATCGGTATCGTTTGAAAATTTATAATCACAGTGCAGTTCAGCTATAATTATACATAGTTCTAGAAGGTTATATGTGGATTTAACTATCAACTTAATTGGCTTATAATACGGCGCATATTTCATTGAGTCACTATTACCTATATTTCATATCAATATAATATTATCTCCTATCTATTTTAATTTTAACAGTATATACTGTAACAAAATCATTTAATTTATAAACTTCAATTTATCAAACTTTAACACTAAATAAAGTGGTTCAATCAATGCTTCATTGTAAAAGTTTACCTATACCGCTAATAGAGGGCGTAGTACCATAAGTTTGTTTTTCTTAATCGCAATGTTAAAATTCTTCATGGCTTATGACCTCCGCTGTAACAGTGCTGAATTTTTATTTGATACCTTTTTACAGAGGTAGAGCATAGCAAGATGTACAGAAGACTTGTAATAATAGTTGTGGTAGTGACTAAGTTTACCAGAGCTCATTAGGGGAGTGACTATTCGTACAGTATAGCGATTCCGTTTGCTGTTGAGCAACTCTACCTAAAATGCTCCCATTTTTTTGGTTTTCTCCAAAACAATAGTGAATAGGTTTTTACAGAGCCGGCAACACGCAAGTGATACATCTGGTATTGCAAACGTCCATAGACTACGGCAAATTGCCAACAGGCGGGCAGATCGTTTGCCACGTTCGTGGTATAAAAAAAATGCACTCACGTGTATGGTGCTTCGCCAAAAAGTCCCACTGGAAAAAATACTACATATAATATACCTACCTATAATATGATAAAGGTTAGGTACTCATTTGATTAAGACCGGTGGCCCAAGATATTTCATTATTATATGTACAGTGGAAGATTGTGCTTGCCGTCTTCATCCCAGAGGATTAAGTTCCAGATAATAAAGAAGTTAGGAGTGTAATAATAATTTTAGTAGACTATTATTCCTAGGAAAAAGGGATACGCGAGACGTCATTCGTACCCACTTACCTACAGTTATTAATTTAAAATTAACAATAAACTTTTGACTTTTTTCTTTTCCAATAACAACACAATTGAGAAATAAATACTTATGACGAGTAAGTATATAAGCTGCTGCGATAAAATGCTAAAGTACTGTAAAATAGTGGTAAAAAACGTTGAAATGAAACAGATGTTATGCAAAAAAAAATTTTAACCTATAAATAAATAAGGTTTGAAATCTTTAAAATGCTCCTTGAGGTATCAGTTTCTATCTGAACTGCTATCTAAGTAATGAACGCTGATTACCAGTGACGTAACTATTTATGTGGATTGCATTGCAAATTGGCGATCCCCTTTCTCGAACGTGCCTCGAATCAAGTAAATGATTCCTACAGTACTTAGAGATAGTCTCTCGGCTAGACGTGAATATTTATTAAGTATTCTGGTTCAGGAACATTAATATATTACTAATATAAAATCTGGACTGGAATTTTCTGGACAAATATAATTTAGAGTTTTTTTTACGTGTTCGTTTGTATTCAAGTACCTACCTACTACTTAACTAATTTTATCCATTCTTTCACATATTTTCTTAAAAGCGTTACACATAGGTTTATATTTATTATATTTAGGGCCTACGGCTTGGGAATTTTGCTTTCAACTTAGCTAAGGTGAAAGCAAAATTCCCAAGCCGTAGGCGAAGAAAATTTTCTTAAAAAAATTATCGAATATTTTGTCTTAACAGTTATTGTGACCAAATTAATCCTTTGTCATCGTTATCGACGTATGTCACCAACATTCATTTGACGATACCGAGGGTTGGTCTGCCCTGATCGGCTATATAGGTAGTATTCGGTACAGTGGAAATAGTGCCGAATACTGAAAAGAAAAGAAATTGAAATTTTCATGCCCAAATTGTTTCATGTAATCGAAGATTTCATCGGATTCGCTGAAACGTATAACAATATTGGTAAATAATATTTTCTTAAAAATTAAACAGATTTGTTTTTTGTTTTCCACAAGTAGACGTAAGTCTACACACTGTAACTACCCATTTAAAAAATCATTATTTGAAAACTCTCCACAAATTTTACACATCTGTCAAGATATTAATATCCTATACATTTATATTAAGCTAGCTGACCCGCAATACTTCATCTTCGTCACCTTGCAGGGAGAGAGAGTGGTTTAAGTAATGATTTTTCTAGTGTCTTTTTTGCAATATTTTTCATGCTCCATTCATACACATACATTTTTCATTCATCTATGCTCCGGTCCGGTCGTTGCGTGATCTTATATAATCTTCCTTGATAAATGGACTATCCAACACAAAAATATTTTTCAATTCCAACTAGTAGTTCCTGAAATTAGCGTGTTCTAACAAACAAACTCTTCAGCTTTATAATATTTGTATAGATCAGTATAGATTATTTTTGGGCTAGTCATAGCATAATAGATATTTCAATGCCGTCAGTCACTATTAATTAATACAGTACGAAAGCATTCCTTTAAACGTTTTCTAAACAGAGCTCAAGCCGTAAAAAAACATATTTTAAAATAGTAGTGTTAAATCTACGCTAAAGCAAAAAAATAAAATGAAATCGGTGCACACACAAATTCGTAGCTTCGTTGTAACTTTATACAAGCATTTCTTAATTTATAGACATCGGATATCCGCCAGATAGTGGTGTCTGGCCGGTTAATTTACAGTCTCGACAAAACACATTGTTTTCTTACTACAAAGCTTTGAGTTTAAACGTACTTAGGCCTCTTTAGTTGCTGTTGTTTTTATAATGCTGTGTCTATAAAGGTACACGTAGTTAGCAATACCATATTGTTAGTTCAAGTTAAGTTAAAAGCATTCGATATGACGATTAACAGAGATTTTTATCAATAAATATATTTAAAAATGTTATTTTATGTCAATGCATAATTATAAAATTTTAATCATTATAAGGTATCATAATATTTATAACATAATCAATTGTAAACGAGCTTAGGAAACTCTTTGTGAATTATATGTAATTACACAAGTTTAATTTTTCCTATTAATATATAAACGGTAAAGTTAATCATTAAAGCATAGATAATAATAATATCACAACCTTAATGAAACGTAAAATAAAGTTAGCTTTATATTAATGAAAATTAAAATAAACTAATTAGTATAGCTAATAAAACCATTTTAATTAAGCTTTTACGGAGAATAATATTTAATGAACTCAAATCTGAAGGTATTTTTTGTAGGAACGCGCTTAAATAAAAGTTCCCAAATGTACGTGTATTTATGAAAATTATTTATGCTATTTAACGACCGACGGCTCAGGAGTCAAGTATAAGAAATAAAAAGTGAAACTGCGGGCAGTAAAAATATTTTTTGTGATGTCATACATACATACATACAATCACGCCTTTTTCCCATGGGGGTAGGCTACTTACTTTATAAGAATAAACTATTGCATATGATGTTAGAGCATATAAAGCATATTATTTTCGATATAAAGTTAAGTTACTTCGTTTAATATTTCTTAATTTCCGTCCAAAATTATGATTAAATATTCCGAGAACTTTAAAATTTCATTCCTAGATGGCTTTTAAACGATGCTGCACTGATACACGATGGGGCTTATGAGAAATTGCTGAATCAGTCCCGATGACAAGTGCTACTGTCTGAGAGCGTCAAGTATGACTCTTGACATCTAAAAGCGGATTGAGGCTTTGATGTGTAACAGTTCAGCGAAATTGCCTTTGAAATCGAAATATTGCTGTCAAGAGGGCAATAATTTAATGTTTATAAAATTTTCAGGTATATTGTAGCTTTAATTAGTTTTTTTTTGAGATTTCTGATCCGATTTACTAGAGCATTTTGTCGATTAGCGATTTAATAGATTTATTAAGAGTTTTAGGTTTATTATAAGTACAGTGAATATTGATTAGTGTCAACAGGTTGAGAAATATTATGATTATATTAATTGAATTTACTTTAAAATTTTATCAATTCGTGGTATTAATATCTATATTTTACATATTTAAAAACTACCAACTAGTAGTCATTTTATATTGATCATAAATAGATTAGTGTTTTTTTTGTCTTTCAAAAGCTTTGCTCCACACTAGAATTTTCTCAAGTGTCGTGGATACGTTTACAAATATACCTATTGACAATGTACAAACACCGAGAAACAACTACCTGAGAAAGTATTCGTACGGTCTATAGTACAAATATTTGTTCTGTGCGGGGATCGAACCTACTACCCGTGACGCACAAGCCGATTACTCAGCCACTTCGCCAATCTCCAACTGTATATCGTGGTCGTCGATTATATTATCTACAATCACTGTGTCATATAGATGACACAGAGGTTACCTGTAGAGGTTATCTCTGGCATTAAGCAGAGCTTCTGATAATCAAATATTAAAGGTCAGAATTACCATCTTCGCTTGACATAGATCCAACGTGCGAATATTTAATCTACAGTTAGTGGTCTTAGTTGATGAACCAAATGTAATTGAATTAATGATTCCACACCAAGCCGACCTCAACATTAAGCGGCTATAAATAGACTTCGCATTTAGACTTTAGATTAATAATTTATTATTTCAATGCATAGGTAGTAGTAGTAAGTAGTAGTAAGTTACTAGTAGTATCGTATAAAACATTTAACCCAAACGAAATTAAAGATACAATGTTTATCGTGGTGAACCATTTACAGTTTATTTTGTATATTTTCTAATATAAAAAATCAGTGGTCGCCTAGTGGTTGAAATTTGACCATAATTAAAAAAAATATTAGCATTCTGTGCTTCTTCTGTATATAAACTATAAGTGTGAAAAAATTTCATACTCCTCCTTGTTATTGCTTCACGTAATAGATAGATAAGTTTATTATCCTTAAGTATGTGCTGATTCGTAATAGCGTACAATATAAAGGTAAATAATATAAAAACTACCCACAAATTACTTAGCGGTACTTCCCTAAAAAAAAATTGCACCACAAATTACAATACGAATTACAAAGTTTTTTTTATGAAGATCTTAAATAGGGAATTTAAGATCTTCATAAAAAAATATGTGACAACTAAATTAAACGGTCCATTTTAAAACCAGTTTCAGGATGTAATAAGAGTAGAATCACAAAAGACCTTAATCAAACTCGATGTAACTGGATATAAAGGAATACGGACCAAACAAACTTTCCGCAAATGAAAATAGTATTGTGCAGTGCACAAAATGGAACGGGCCTGAATGAAGCTCGCCGTTACACTGTAGTAATTTTGTTTGTTTGTTTTTAAAAATATTTAACTGTACTATGATTTTTTGCTGTACCATGGGTACATTTGCAAATATAAATGATCTCACTATAATGGCTGGTATTTGTAGCTGCCTTTTGTCGTTAGGCTGTTGGGTTCAAATCCCGGTAGGGCAAATGTTTGTGTGATGTCATGGACATTTGAAGATTTGAACTGTGTCATGGATCTTTCTATATATACTATGTATTTAATTACAAAAAAAATCGTAAAGGATATATCTAGTGTATCAACTACCTAGGATCCGTAAATCAAGCCTAGTTGCTTGGCTCGTAACTAAATGGCGCTATGTCATAATGTCTGGATTATCTGAGCGTATGAATGACAATTTACATGTACCTCAGTATAACATACATATCAACCGTGTAGAAGAATTGATTATTTACAAAAGTTCTATTATATTTTAGGAAAATATTATTTCCAGTTTTTAATTATAGTGACGGCAATATATAATAATATATACAAAGAGACTCAAGGGCTATAATCAAATACATAATTACTAGATTTGTAAACTGAAACTAATAAATGTTTTATTCTCGGCAAGAGAAGGCGTGTGTGTTTATAAAAATACGCCTGATAAATATTAATGAAATCAATAATAAATATAACTGGATACTTTTGTATAGTATCATTTCGTTTCCAATTAAGCAACGAGGCTCAGTTACTAGATAGTTAATATTGACACAAATACAAATACAAACTACCACTCTCTCTCTCGCACACACATCCATACACTATGTATGTATATACAAATACATATTATAAATACATTTAATATTGTATGCTCATAAATATACATACATACACGGAAGGTCTTATTACAGCTGCGCTAATGTGATCGCAATATTTGTCGATATGTATCAACTATATAAATGTATTCTTACACTCCCTGCACCAAATATTCTTTCAAATTAATGTCGAATATAACCAAAGAGAGATATAGAGCTGTGATAGCCTAGCGGTGTGACCAGTGGACTGAGACGTCAAAGGTCTCGAGTTCGAACCCAAGTCACGCACCACTGACTTTTCGGAAGTTATGTGCGTATTTATCACAAGCTCAAACGGTGAAGGAAAACATCGTGAGGAAACCTGCATGCTTGAGAGATTTGTCTTGATGGCATGTGAAGTCTGCCAACCCGCAGTAGGCTAGCGTGGTGGACTATAGCCTTAATCCCTCTCAAAATGAGAGGAGACCCGTGCCCAGCAGTGGGACGTTAATGGGTTGATGATGATGATGATAACCAAAATATACAAGTATGATTTATAATATCTTCCTTAATACACATTTGGTGCTTTTAAGACTTGGACTCAAATATATTCGAAAGATTTAGGGAAAATGAAAATGTTAGAAAGGAGTAATTCTTAGAAATATTTGAGGCAAAAAGACGTGTATATCTGAGAACGGGTAATTGAAGAAAACATTTTCGTGAAAGCAAAGTAAAATTGCTTCATATGAAAGTAATTTGAAGAAGTTATAACCATAATATTATGTGCTGAAGTTTTAAAGTACATGTGTAGATATTCATTTAAGTTGAAAAAGATTGAAGAAAGTATTATATATATAATCAGTACTGTATTTCTTACTCTGGCTCTTATATTTACTCTTTGAAGCACAATAAAACTGTTGTCAATGAATGATAATGAGAGTGAAAATATATTTTTAATAATAAGGTAATTATAACTAATCCCAATATTATCATAAAATTAAACCATAACGTGTGTGTGATATGTAACAAATTAACTGAAGCTATAGATACTTATATTTGTCAAAACAACTTTATTCTTATATTATGGCGGCCATGCATATCTATCGCTTTGGCCGACTGTACATATATGTGTAGTTCTAAAATAAATTCGTGAGAAATATTTCCAATCATCTAAGTGCACGATTCGATGAACTTCGTATCGGATCAACTTTGTATAGAATTTTGACTTAGACATCCACATAGGAAGTATTCTATTTTATTATAAGGAATGTATTCTATATATTATTTAATACTCTTTTCGATTCCCTTGCTGAAAAAAATAAAACCTCAGTGTTTCAATATGGTGCGTATTAAAATATTAACTTATCTTGTGGTTCTTGGAGAATTTGTAGAAAATTCTAAGGCGCTGCTATTAAAATTTCTTTAAAAAACTTACATGTTTTGGGAATCGAGCCTAACACCTAATAATTAACAGTTGCGTTTGCGGTTAGAAGGCTACTAACTGTTAGATATTTTTGCTTTTTTTTTTAAAATTATAGCGAAATAATTTACAATGACAAGACACTGCTTCATAAGTTGTGGGAACAAGCTCCATAACTTATCAGAGGTGATTTGAGTGCGTGTTTATAAGTGCTACGATTTATGTCTGTGAATGTTATCATGCGCTACGGCGTAGCGCTACGATAGTGCTACGACACGCACAAAACATTTATTTGCTTGTTTAATTCTTCGTGTCAACGTTTATGATATTACAAGATTCCTGACTGTATTTTATTGTGTCAAAATTATTATAATTACCTATTCATGTCATAATATCATCTTTAGGGTTATAGCATATGTGTTAATTGGATGTTATTTATATTCTTCTGGGTATGTACTCGTACTTTTTTAAATAATGTCTTCTAACTAACTTTAGGTTTTAATTTGAATATTATATTCTAGTACCGTTGGTTATAAAATTAATAGAGATATTATCACACAGCGACATCTAGTTCCGAGCTAAAGCTTGAGGCTGTTATGTGTAACGAATACTAGAAGGTTGATACATTACATCGATATTTTTGTTTTGTAAATATACCTATATACACATCCATGTCTCCGGTGCAAATTTCAAGCTTATCACTAGAACATTTCTTTCTACCGGGATTTGAACCCAGACCTTCCTCCTTATCACAGAAGGCAGAATTTACTACCGCTCCGCTGATCGGGTTCTTTTTTATTTTTCTCCTACTCTTATTCGTCATCTTAATCGAAGACAAAGTAAACCTCAATAATTTGAATAAGTTTTCTAATATAAAAGGTTATTCGTTTGTTTCGAAATAATTAATCGTGCACTAAATTTATAAACCAGCAAATAGAAGGAATACTTTTAATAATGAATTGTACCCACAAGTCCACGGTACAGAATATTTGATATTATACTGCAGTACAATTCGTTGCAAGCGTATTGTAGTTGCACACTCTAAAATGCATACGAATATAAGTTCTAGCAAAGTAGACTTTATGACCATTATATTATGAGTTTGAAATTATACGAGAAATATACGACGAGAATCTTCAAGAATAGTTTTACTCGAGTGGTAATATTATGTTTCAATTTATTGGTATTTTGTGACAGACATAAATTTTACACTTTAAATTAAACCAACACGTTGTTGTGTTTAAAAAGAACACGTGGCTAGGGTTATTTCATATATTGTAAGGGATTTTATTAATCCATTTCAGAACTTCTCTTGTTGTCCTGTAATGCTCTGAAAAAGAATTGAACCTCTCAAATCAAATTTCATTAGAATTATGAAGGAAATCAAGCAATCTGGTATAACTCGTTTGCTGAATGTACCTTCAAGTTATTTTTTATCCTGACAAGGGGGCAGACGTGCAGGCGTCTCACCTGACGGTAAGTGATCAACGCCACGCATGGACATTTACAACACCAGAAGACTTACATATGCGTTGCCAACCCCTTTTTTTTTAGAAACCATTTTCTTAGTATAGGGAATTACTAATCTGACAGCAAACGGAATGCCCTGCCCACTGCCCACGCAATGCCCACTCGCAGAAAGATGACAATTGTTGATTCACTGCGGTTTTCTGTAAGGCGAAGGTACTATCCCAGTCGGGTAGCTCAATTTGAGCGAGGAATCTCGCTATGCCTACCTCCAAAATGATGTACCAAGAGGCACATCATTTAAGCAAATGTACCTCAGTTTGCTTAAACAGTCTTATTTAGGTTGTAAAACAGAGATGGCGTTGTTGAACCAATCAAGCGATATCCCACTCTGGCAACCAAAATAACACAATTTAAACACACTGTAGTGCGGCTGATATTTTAAATATTATAATATAAATATTTTTTACAATTACATTAATCTAGGTATTTCAAATTCTTAGCAAATGTGGAAACTAAACATCTAGAAATACATAGCGTGTCTTAAGAATATGAATATAGTCAACGTAAAAAATAAATTTGCATTTGAACGTTGAACGAGTTGACCCAATTTTCGTAGTGGTATTTATATTTAAGTAGTTTCTCTACTAACAATAAAACTATAAAAAAATCTGTGTTTCCATATTTTGTGGTAACTATTTCGTTTTATTGTTGTTGAATAACTACTTTCCGTGCATGAAACGTTAAATTAAATATTTGGATCGCTTTATTAAAGTATTGCAAGTGGAGGTTATGTTGCAAAATAATTAAAATATTATAACATAAATAATGTATTTTAGTTTATTTGTTGAATTTAAATATTCATAAATGTGTTTTTTTTTATTCTTAATAATCATCCCCTAAATGTTTTTTTAATGAATTTTACTACAACTAGTGGTTTTTATATTGTAATATCCTTACCAAAAAAAAACATTTCATAAAAATACAGGTCACTCAAACAACACTTCTCTTGAACAAAGCAAAAGTTTTAGAAATAGTTTCCTATAGTAACGTCTTCCACAATGTAGGGGGTCGTGTAAAAGTTCCCCGATACATATTTTAGGCGCGTCCGTGAGCACGTGACCTAAAATCCGACTGAAAGGAAATGTCTCCAATTAAAAATTGACGGTCGTCAGCCATCGTTGGAGTTACATGGATGAATGAAACTATCTGATGGAACACGGTATGTAGTTTATAATACAGACATGTTAATGTCAAATGTTATTGTCTATCATTTTAATGCTAGTATTCATTTGTTATTTCTTGTTGAAATAATATTTTATTGTTTTTAAAGTAAACATAAAGTAGGGTGTCTATCAGTGAGCGACACTAAAGAAATATTCGAAATAAAATATATTATTGTTGATTTTCCACTATGTTTAGAAAACACAGACAGCTTTAAAGTTTTCGTGTTTGCTTAAAACTAGTGTCTAGACTAAGTATGCAGGTCATAAATAATGAGGCACTCTATATAAAATCTTTTTGTATTTTTTAGCTTATTTCAAGCTAAGATTATTAAATTTTATTAAGAAAGAAAAATTCATTCATATGTCACCGTAAGACATAAATAACATAAAGAAGGAAAAATTCAACACATCAGGCGGATACCTCGGTGGCTCAGTTGGCAGAGCGTCTGGAGTACCAATCCAGAAGACGCGGGTTCGAGTCCCGCCTGAGGTTGAATTTTTCTTTCTTAATAAAGCACTCTATATATTTATTATTAGACTAAGTGAAGGTTTTGATAAAAAAATATCGACGTTTGCATACAAATTCTTTACTTCCATTTACATTTAACTTCCACTTTCATTTTTTCTAGCGTGTGTGCATAACTTTGAATATATTAGACAAAAATTAACATATTACTTAAAAATATATTCAAGTAAAAAAATGTTTGACGTTTGCGTGACATTTGTGTCACGCAAACGTCAAACATTGTCTGAATTTGGAGTCACTACGAAATTGCTTGTTGTAAGATTAAAACCGAATGCATAACAATGAGATTTCCATGTTGGCCTCGTAATAAGCTTGTTTGATAGCTTGTTTAAGCATCTATAATATCAGAGCTGTCGCTACAAGAATTCATCTATTCTCCGGATACTTAATGAGGTGTTGTTTTGCAAGGAATCAACTGCCAAGGTCGACAGCTGTGGTAGCCTAGCGGTGTGACCAGTGGACTGACATGTCAAAGGTCTCGAGTTCAAACTCAGGCACGCACCACTGACTTTACGGAAGTTATGTGCGTATTTACTACATGCTCAAACGGTGAAGGGAAAACATCGTGAGGAAACCTGCATGCTTGAGAGATTTTCTCGATGAAACGTATGTGAAGTCTGCCAACCCGCAGTAGACTAGCGTGGACTGGGCCTAATCCCTCTCAAATGAGACGAGATCCGAGCCCAGCAGTGAATCAAAAATGAGTTGATGATTCAATACCAAGGTATGTGTAGAACTAGGTTCTGCAAAAAAACATTTCGATTTTCTGTTCATTAAAAGGGAATCACTACTCACAAATTACTAGATAAAACTTAAAAAAAAGAACGATGAAGCCATAAAATCAGAATAAAAAATAATGCATTTTATCTGTATTTGAATTCATACTCACAATCTCGCAAACCAATCTCATTTTATTGACCGTTCTCTCTTAAGTTATTGGCATAAGAGTTTGATGTTCCAGTAAAAGTTTAACGGCAAATAATTTTGTTTGTGCCCGAATATAAATTTCTTTT
The DNA here is from genome assembly GCA_905163465.1 of Craniophora ligustri. Lineage (NCBI taxonomy): Eukaryota > Metazoa > Arthropoda > Insecta > Lepidoptera > Noctuidae > Craniophora > Craniophora ligustri. The sequence goes on from LR990970.1 coordinate 6,786,910, forward strand.
TAGGACGTTTAGAAGTTTTAGTCGTCTCTCTTTATTGGAGTCGGAATACTTAGGACGGATATCTGTAACTTTGAATATTAATTAAATAGTTGGCACCCCTGGTAATATGCTAGGCTAGTCTTATGGTGTGAACAGTGGATTACTTAGTCGCAAATTTAATCCCATGGCACGCACCTCTTCCTGTTCCAAGCTAAGCAAGAGCAAGGTCTATAGACTATAGTAACTGCTTATCATCTGGTGGGCCGTATTTTTGCCACCCTTAATACATAAAAAGAAGTCCAGCAGTGATAGTTAAACTTACAGTTTGACATGTAAAGCTTCTAGTTTGTACTGATTACTTTTTTTAAGTTTTTCTATGGAAAAAAAATAGTAAACGAATAAATCAAGTTAATACATTAAAATTTATCGTGTGCCTGGAGACCATACTAAGTAAGTATAACCAGAGCAAATCTAATTAAAACAGCTACTCATATATCAAGAAATTATTTTATTTGATTAAAATTTGTTTAGTTCGTTGATATTAATAACGCTGGAATTCCCAATGAAATTATACTTTGAAAACTTATAAAGACAACTAACTCATCAATCACAATATTATTCCCACGGCGAGCGTCTGGAATAGTTTTTGGTACACTGTAATGTGTTCTCAAGAGATTTTGCTGAGGGCACCATAAGACGGACAGCATAATATTAAAGGATATTATTATCTTAGGCACAGAGCATAGCTGTTGGTTTCTAAGTGATACTTGGTGTATCTTAACTACATTTTTTTTTCTTTAAAAAAAATCATAACAGAATAACTATTTTAAAATAACAAATATTTTGTAAATTTTTGCTTGCGTAGGGTAAAATCAATCATCATTATCGGTTCGCTGTGACTACAACGTTAGCATCGCATGATACGTCACCCCGTTAATGAGCGTGCGCGTACATAATGAATCATCGTTGTTGACACAAAGCCCTCGCAAAACGAACATGCCTTGCAAACATTATAATTTTGAAGCACACTGTACAACCATCGGTGATCTTGTTGGGTGACGTCAGAAAAGAATAGTCATTTCTGACGTCATGTGTTGTCAATAGATTGTAAAAATGTATGTTGAGATTCATGCAGACATACATACAAACTCTGACGCTTTTTTCGAGGCTCCCTGCACATCATTTTTGAAAATATTTAATTAATTTTAATTTGAAATACAAACGTAATAATAGAGGCAAGCTATATTAAACATGAATACGAGGAACTAAGTTGTGTTACAAATTTAAAACGTGGTTCTAGGTAAATTATTCTTTGGAAAAGTTCATTACACCATGTATTGTAAATTATTGTGAGGACAGTTATAAAATATAAACATTATAATTATGTATGTAACAAGGTCACTAATGGTTTCTGGGACCACAGTTTTCAGAGTGTTTTATACAGACAAAAATCGATTTAAGTTTTAATATTGTATCAGAAATGGTGACAGGTGCAATTTTTTTCTGTTGTATATTTGGAATATCTAAAATATGAAGTAACTACTATAGCAGTATAATTTTTACGCTTAAGAAGTTCGAAAATAAATAATGCTTGATAACTACCGATTTAAAATGGTTGAGAGCTTTTGACAGTCAGCATTTGATTACAGACCGTCTTGACATTTTGTCTTCATTAAAACGGACGTACGGTTTTTAAGCAAATCTGAAAAATATCTTCTCCAAATATTATTTTTCTGTTTTTATTTTTAACATCGACTTCTGCTACACTCGAGCCTTGAAGTGGGACGTCCGACAACTGGGACAAGTGCCGTAGACGATCTCCGCAACACAACTTCTTTTGTTGAACCAAGAAGCGAAATTTTCCTATTTGCATGACATTCAAATATTTATAGCGCGCTCGAACTAGCGATTATGTAAATTAAACTGCCTTGTGAAGGTGCAAATGTGGGAAAATGTGAACGGAAAATTGTGATGCTAGATTTTTATGGCCCTAAGTGTACTCTCAGAAGGTTTTAAAGAAAAATAAAAATTAGTTTTGCAATACCATACATTGGTCTAGTAATCGTAAGTGCGACTACTGTATAAGACGTATCCGGTTCGATTCCCGGATCGAGTAAAGTTTATCTATAAAATTCTCAGTAGCGGCTCGGATTCGTAGTAGGTAGGATTGGTGCCCTATTATAATAATATGAGACCTAAAATGTAACGGCAAAATGTGGGTGTACAACTGTACATTGTGTATTTGTACACATTTCGAGACGTATGTAGTATTATGTTAGACATATATTCGCATCTTGGATTTCACAAACAGTAAACTAAATATAAAATGTTCCTTATCTTCTGATTAGAAAAAAATACACTGAATTCACAAAGATACTCAATCAGGTTATAATTGCAATATCTAGAGCCAATAATTTGATGTACGTATGGAATCCTTGCAATCTCCATACTACTCGACCACAGCTGCATCAATCGATTTTATTAATTATAGCAGACGGTGAATGCCCTATGGCCGACACGCTAAGCCTACAAATAGCTCTGCTTAACTGAGATTACGTGTTACAGCACGAATAAATACAATTCTAGATCAATTATCCCTTTGCACTTACAGCCCATTAGTGGTGATTGTCCCATTAGTGACGTAAATTATAAATGTAGGGGCAGATTTTGCTGCTAATTATATTAATTTTGGTACACATATCTTTCATAGGTACATTACTGAATCAATATAGAAATTATTAAGATCTGTATGACATTTATTACAGCAGCAACAAAATTTACGGCAAAATGGTTTGATTGATTTTGCAGGATTTAATTTCTCCGATATCATTTCTTTGCTTTGTTTTATTAGATTTTTATTCACAATTTCATTGAAGACTTTATATTTCATCTTATTTTTTCTCGAGAGTGTTAAGGTGTGTCCATGACTTTCTAAGAAACAAAAATATCATCATTATATTAAATTATCTTGTTGCTAAGTCTGGATTTACTCTTGAGCAAATAAAAAAAACAAATGTCTTGGCGAGCATGTTACAATGTTTTCTCTTAAGTTATGAGGCACTTGAATAATATTTTTGTGTTAATATATTTTTTAATGTGAGTATTTGTCAGGATAATAATGGCAATATTAATATATCGTAGTATGGTTATCCATACTACAATATATTAATATTGAAGTTCAAGTACAAATTAAAATATTTATGTCTCGAAATAAATCAAGCTAGAGAAAGACAAGTAATAAGAGTGAGGCCTTTGTCAAGCTGAGTGAATCCTATTTGCGCATAAACACACTTCATATTTCATATGCCAGAAATGTCACAGCGAATTTGATTTATTTCTGTTAGACGCCAACATTAGGGTTAGATTTGCTTATCAACATCATCATCAGCATTTTTTTTGACCGTACCACTACTGGGCTCGGGTCTCCTCTCATTTCAGAGAGTTTTGGCTTTAGTCCACTTCACTAACTAAGTACGGGTTGGGAGATTTCACATGCCATCGAAAACATCTCTCAGGCGTGCCGGATTCCCCACGATGTTTTTCTTCACCGTTTTAGTATATGATAAATGATTAATTGAATTTATTGCTGGAGTACGCACTTCTAATAATTCTATTTCAGACGTTGAATAAAGACAACAATATTATATTATTACCCTTCTTATGAACAATTGATGGCATTCTCAGTGTCATAATAAATTATAACTAAGTATCTCATAACTCTTTTTAGTGTTCTTTATAGTGTGATAAGAATTTGCTTACCTAGAAAAAAATATGATTTATTCGTATGCTAATATTCTAGCCTCAGCTATTTTTCATGAGAAATGAGATCTCCTAATTTGTGTCTATAGCAAAATAAATTTTATGATATGATAATGTCATGTCATAAAAATAATTTTATTAATTGTTTTGTATTTTTTTTAGCATATTTCAAGCTAAGATTTTTAAATTTATATTAAGAAAGAAAATTTTATTTAAGTTATGACTGTGTTGTTATCTTTTTTCTCAAAAATGAGATTGTTTAATGATGATTCCTCTTCATTACCATTAAAGAGGCAAAAGTTAGAGTTTTCAACCTAATATGTTACTATACAATCATGTGTACTAGCATAAAACAAAATAAGTGCGAGTTTAGTAGCTAAGGTGCATACTAGTTATAAATATAAAATAAATCTAAAATAAGTCTATAAAAAAAGTTATATTGGTACTTATTATTATCATATTCTCGTACTTACTTAAAAAATGAAAATTTATGAATGATGATCAATTTTATATTCATAAATGCGTTTGGTCTGTCTCATTCCATTTAATTTGATACGAAATCCAACTGTCTAGTCGTAACACAGAAAAGCAATTTTATAAAAATTACATTCTCAAACGTTTTTCGCGTGATCGTGTTACGTACAGACACGTTTCATATAAAATTGAACGCTTAGTACACTACTTTATAATATACTGCACTAGCTATTGTTTGTGACTTCGCCCGCCCACGTGAGAATAGTTCCACGGAATTTTATCAAGTTTAAAACGGGCGGCGCCGGCGGCGATCAATACTATTTTCTTTGAAACCATTATGGCCGTTCAATTTCTGCTAAACAGTGGATGTTACTTTGTGTTAGGCAAGCCGCCTGCGACCTACTCCCTCGGGATATTGTCTGTTGTTGTTTGAATTAGAAGTTCCGGAAAGTTCCACTTTGAATTTACGCATATTATTATACCTACTGTTGTAATTGAGACCTTTGGTGACGAACACAACTAGACCATAAACACCATTAGAGGCTTGTTATTTTGTCATCCCTGGCAACTGAAACTAAATTTCGCTCTTACTCTTACGTTGAAAATAATATTTTATATTGAAGGTTTGTATACTTTGTGGTTCTGTATTTATTACTTACTTATCAGCCTATTGCCGTCCACTGCTGAACGTAGGCCTCTCCCAAAGAGCGCCAACCATCCCGATACTGGGCAGCTCGCATCCATCCGTTGCCAGCTACTTTCTTCAAATAATTGTTAATTGTATTTATTTACCTCCAGTAATTGTAAGATTGTGTTGATTGACTTAACAAAAAAAGTTTTGGTAGATGATAAATTATAGTTTAATATATTCATTCTGTATGTATCATACTCATCAACAATAGCCTACGGAAAGGAAAGTAAATTCCACAGAATTTTATCTTCTGCTTTCGGCCCTGCCTTTCGCAGTACGTCGTTCAACCATGCCTAGTCTTGCGGTAGGAAATGAAATATTTTATGATAAATATAGTGAAATATGACAGTGACTTTCATGTTTGGAGTACTAAAATTTCTTATTGGCGAGAACTAACGAGCTCTGTGATTATAATATATGTACAAGTAGACGTAACATACTGGTAATTAACTTCACTCGTCCTAGATTATGTGAAGTTAGATAGTCCCCAACTCCCTCTACGCAAATTTTTACACTACCGATGACATGAGCCCTTAGATGTTATTTTTGAATAAAGTCAATATCGGTTCGTTATAGAGAGCGGTTTATGCCACAGCTTGAAAGATTTGGCTCCAATTTGAACAAATATTGCATGTATGTTGTTGACGTTAGTCAAAATCCTCAGTTTAAACTTGACAATACTTTGAAGCCAAATGTGATGTCGAGTATTCCAAACTTAAAATGATCGCAACTTGGATTGAGGGTAAAAGAGGTGGTAACATGATACCACAGTTCGTAATTAAAGTAATTCCGTTAGGAGATAAATACGAGGATGACATAACTCTATAAAAGTAGGTCTGTTCACGAGTTCAATGTACACATACATATGCGTAAATAGTGGACCTATGTAGTAATTCCCCTAGCAATGTCGGCAACGTGCATCGATTGGATTAGATTGACCTATGTCACTTCAATGTTTACAATGCCGGACTATTTGACGCGTCCGACGAATATTGTGTTTCGTATTGACTTTGGGGCTGATTTTTTCAAAGATTGTTAGTGTTTAGTGAAAGGGTTTTTTTGCGATGGATTTTATCTTTTGATGACCCGATTAGCGTAGCTGTAGTAAAGACTACCTTCTATGGTAAGGGTCCAGGGTTTTAACCCCGGTAGGGGCAAATGCTTCTGTGATGGGCATGGATATTTGACCTAAGTCATGCTCGTTTCTGTGTATAATATGTATGTATTTACAAAAAAAATAGCAACTATCCAGTATCCATAACACAAGTCTCGTTGCTTAGCTCGGAACTAGATGGCGCTGTGTCATTATGTGGAAAGGTAACTTCGATAAAATTTGGATTTTGAATTTATTAAAAAAATATAAAATTTATTTAAGCAGGAATGCCAATTATTCGTTGTTGTTTCTCTTAATTCTTTGGCCGATAGCAGTGTAGCGGCATGTAGCAATTTTTTTTTTGCGAATGGCGTATTAAAACTGAAATCTAGACTTTATTTAACTCTAGCCTATCTTTACTTAATACCTATATTGTCAGCTAAAAACGAGGTGATATTATTTCGATTAAATGAATATTCTCAGAAAATTAATCATCCGAAAATGACTAAACGAATTGTTCGTTTAATGGCGACCGTGATTTGTGTTTTCTTTAACACTCCCTTTATTTGCTCGAACTTTACTCAGAAATATAATACTTCGCTTCATAATAAAGTACATTGATGATAAAGCAGGCAGCCAGTCGATTTAAAAATACATAGAGAGTATTAAATATAGGTACATAAATAATAAATGGTACAAATATAATCAACTCCTTAAATGACCCAGGTCTTCTCGCAGATCACTAAGCTGGACTAGTTCCTGTTGGTAGACTTCAAAGGCTATCGAGAAAATCCCTCAGACATGCATTTTTGTATTATATGTTCTTTGAGCGAGTAGTAATATAATAATTATCATTTTAAAATCAACAGATAGTTGACAGCTCATACCTATGTATCAAAAAATAATTTAAAGTACTATGAAGTGACAAATAGTTAGTCAGTAGTTAGTCAAAATACACATGAAAAAGATAAAGACCTTATTAATAATCACTATAGTAGCTAACTGATTTTGTTTATAGGCCAAATGCTCCTAAATATGTAAATACGAAATTTATTCGAATAACGAACTCCTAGAAATAGTAAGCTGTATAAGATGGTTAGGCAGCATAGACTTGGTCACATTAATTATATTCATCTCACACAACTATTTATTAATTCTTACGACAAAGTCATAAGAATTAATACATTAACAAGGTCATAATGCATTAGGCAAACAAACAAACTGCTTGAATACCCTTCGAAAATCTAGTACGTTTTTAGGCTGTTTAAGATGGTTAGGCTTGGTCTTACACATATCTCATATTATAATATTTATCTCACACAAATATTTATTTATTAATATGTACATAAATGTACAAAGTCGATCATAATGCCTTAGGCATTTTCTTTCAGACAACCTTTGAGCTGTGTAAAGACATGTATTATTATTTTCACGTAAAGCTTTCTATATTTATTTAATCTTGGTTTATTTGCTCATACTCTTTACATCTTGAACATACAATAAAATTTTATTTATCCAAATTTAATAAGAAAATAAAATTACAATATTTTTTTACCCTTTAAGTCAGTTTTATATTTCTATTAAATAAAACATAAAATACTTTAATACTATACATTTAAAAATATGTAAATTGCAATAACACAGCACTGCACAACACGATTTATTTCTCATTTATCGTTTCATAAATCTATTTTGTTCAAAATTGAAATTCAGTTATGCATAAAATAAATCATTCTATCAATGTAGTCCTAAAGGATATCGAAATAAAATTTATCTTCAGGTATCTAAGTTCATATTAACAAAATAAATAAAGAAATCAAACACGTACTCCGTGTTGTACCATCTATATTACCGGTTATTCGGTTTTCCGTAACTACAGCGGTTTCATGAATAATTCACGTACGGTTCGGGTGACGCTTATCGGCGATGTCGTGTCAAATGTAAAATGATTTATGAGAGTGCAAGATTCGTCATCATGTTTCAGGATTGGAAGATATGGGTTTTCTTTCAGATATTTTTTGATATTCATATTTAAACATGGGAACTTAAGTATCTGGACTAGAACCTCCATGCAGACTGACGCTATTTGAACAGGGTCGCAATCATGAAGCCGATTATAGTAGTGACTTTATTACTGATGCACGCAGTTCAGGCAGAATTTACGAACTTCCTATGATTCCCGCATACCACTTTCGCTTCTTCCACATTCATATATCTTGTCTTAGAAGCTTCACTATTCTGACGCTTTAAATTCAGATGCCGTAAAAACGGGTATTTATCGACGGCGAAGTGCCAATAACAACTAACTGACAAAGTGAAAAAAACGTTTTATCTCATGTTAAGTTAAAAAATATATATATGTGTTATTTACATATTATGCTGAATTCCTTTTTTTTATGATGGTATAGTAGGTATTTCGGTTAGATAGGAGGTATAGTATAGACGTGTCCCATAAAAGTTAGGAGGTAATGCCATAAAAAAGACACGTCGGTTTAGTTAGGAGGTATTTCCAGATTCTAATTTAACGGTGTTGCAACTAAAAATACACTTAGGAGATTTCACTAAAACATGCGAATAACGCCTTTATATTCATATCAATAGAAAAGTGAATTTCTCGAAATATGTCAGTTAGGAGGTATTGGCACTTCGCTGTCGTTATGATGATTGTTGTCTAATATGTAGAAACACTTTTGTGTAATATAAATTATACCTACCTAATTATGCTGACGCTACTATTACTGACGACGACGCTTTTAACGCTGACGCTTACAAGACCGATATATTTAGTAGCATCGTGACGTCTGCTATTCCAACGCAACATATAATTCTAGATTCTCATGAAACATTATAAAAACCAAAATGTTTATAAACGTTCTCTCATACAAGGACTGAATACAAAAATAATAAATGAGAGTGCATTGCGAACTTCCATCGCTATGCGGTCCAGATTTGCGACAGCTATTGCAGGAAATATCTCGTGACCTAGGCTCGTTGGTTATGCCGGTTAGGCTTTATCCGGTTCACAGCTGAAAATGAAGGTTCGTTTTAGTTGCGTGCAATACGAAACTCAATGAAGCTGGAAAATAAAAGAGTGTTTTTGCTATGAAAGAGGATTACCGAGCTTATACTAGCATTCTACCTGAATATTTCGTTTGTATAAAAGTTAGCCGTGTAATATGGATTTCAGCTTAAAGCTTGATTCTACGGTGTTTGGTACCTAGTGTTCTTGTGGTAGTGTTTTTGTAAACGTTAAATTTGCTTATAGGGTTAGTGAATAAATGTATAAGTTAGTTCATTAATTGATAATATATAACACTTTTTCGAGTAGATAGAATTTTGAAATGATTTCTGTAGGTCTATCCAAGAGTATATATGGGAAAAATATTTCTATACTATATGCAAATAAATATTAGTTTCTTCGGTTATATAATCCAGTTTTACTTTACTCAGAATTTAAAATGTATGCTTAAACTATTCCCAAGTCAAAGTCTAACATAAAGTCATTATTTGACGACGGCGTTTATCTCAGATATAGTTTATGAGATATGCTTGTTTTTGGAAGCTTCAAATGTTAAACCGAGTTATTGAAATTAGATTCTAATTTTACTATAATTAGATTCTAAAGAACTCAAGTTGCCGTTATGTAAAACTTAATTTGCTGAAATGAGAGTAGACGCTGCATAATAAACCAATGCATTGATACATACACACATTTTTTCAATAAAATTAGGTAGAAGCTATAGATTTTCATGTGCTTTGATCTGAAATGGAAATGAAAAAGTTTTAAGGGTTTCAAAAGAATATTACAATAATTTAATACCTACTCCTGCCAAACTGCACAGCATTATTGGCAGGCGTAGCTCCCAAGTTATAAAACTATTTATATTATTAAATTATATTACACGGAATTAAATAAATTGATTGGAATAAATTCTTTTCATGCCTCTCTCTTCGTCCACATTTATGTAGTACAAACTCATCGCAAACACGTACTACGTACCAGAATTCAACAAATGAATTCACCCTAATTTAAAAATAAATAAAATAATAGGTACAGCAAAAGACACTCTTCTTTCACAAATGCAAGTCTAAGTTGAATGAACAATATTATAAACAGTGACTGAGTGTCATATGAATGACATTACAACGACATTGCAATATGATCTCTAATTTCGACAGAAACCACTAAAAAATTTACCCACTTCATTCTAGTTAGCATACAGCGTTATTAGGAGTACGTAGTCACATGAGATCTCGTCGAGACTGAATTAGTGGGCCCCACAGACTCATCTGTCGGGCAGTGGTCTAAATTATACGGAGAACCAACGGACTCGGAATATTTTATCATATTCTGCCTCTGTGTTTTTCGAGCTGTTTGATAGTGGTACGGATATATGTAAAGGGTGTACTAATCTTGTTATTATAGAAATAAAGAAATATTTATTCAGTACTAAGTGTTTATTAAGATAGAAATCAGTGACCATTGCTCCACCGGCAAGAGCTGAGCTCTTTAATTTAATAATGATAAATATTACAGGCTTAAAGTGTATGTGGCAGTAAGTCCTTTTTTTTTAAGGAACCTGAACGGTTTCTACGAGGTTTGGCAACGCATTTGCAAGCCTCTGGTGTTGCAAATGCAAGTGGCGGCGGTCATCACTTAACATCAGATAAGCCGCCTGCTTGTTTGCCCCCTTATCCCATAAAAAATATATATGTGAGGTATGAAGCCTACAAAGCTGATTAATATATTATATAAAAAAAATATATAAATTAGGTATACATACAGAGTACAGGTTTAATTTATATATGAAGGATGAAAATATGAAAGAAAAATTTTTTTTTTTATGTTCTACGACTTTTTGAATACTTACCAAAAAGGCACCTGCCATAAAAAAGCGAATGGTTAAATTCTAATTGCTATTTAATCGGTATTTACGTAAATTGTTGTTTTTTTTTTAATAATAATAATAGTTTGTGTTTGAATAGCCACCTTTTTGTCATTGTCCTAATTTAAAATTCTAAATTACTACACCCTTCAAAAGAAAATTAAGAAGACTATATTATAATACTAAAGACTTAGAAGTGTAGATTCAACTATATTTGGGTTATTATTAATTCCTGATTGACTTAGTGAAGACCGAAAAATTTCAGAATGTATGTTTGTCACTCCGTCCACTTTGATTATGCCAACATTATTATGCCGATCGTGCTTTGGCACCGAAGCGGAGCGAAACTCGAATAGCTAAACGAGAATGTTCTCGATACAACCTATTCACAAGCGTATAGGTTTACAGTTATGGTTTATGTATATTGTTCGGTATGATGTTTATTGAATATAGTAACCATTACAACTTATAATATATTATTATGTTGTTTACAATATAAACAATGATATTTTATTGTTCTATTGGTTATTAAAAAGTTTTTTGGGTTTACTCGCCTGTGTATATCATTACTACTTTTTTACTAATCGGCTAGGATCAACAATAGGACCGTCCAAAAAATCTATCTATGAAATGAAGCCCAATAAAACCTAGGTGAATGATTTCAACTATCTTAGAAAGCGGAACAAAGTTAATCATAAAATTAAATTCTATAAAGGAAAAAGAAAAATATCAGTATTCCACTTCCCTTATCAAGCGAGACATAATAATAATATAGAGTTTGACAATGATGCACAAGAAAAAATGTAAAGTCCTAACTGTTTTAAAACCTGATGCCATGCCACGGATGACAAATGATCAGGTCCGTTTCACGTGTTTTTGTGCATAGCGATTCAAAAACACGGAGAACAGACCCAAGAAGGTCTAAATATTAAGTAAGGACAATGCTATTGGTGATATTTATAACAAAAATATAGATATAAAAATTAAACTACAATATTGTTTGAATTTCAACGTTCAATGCTGTGCCATAATCACGAGCAGACTGATAAAATATACAAATAAACAATAATGTTTATTCTCCTGTAAATAACCAATAAAATACAAACTCAAGAAATGAGACAAGTCTTTTGATAACATAAGATGTAGCACGTGTTTCTCATTGAACCGAAAACCATTTGTAAGATACAGACATTTGTCAAAGTAACAGATTTCAAGTAAGTATATCACGTAGTACACAGGTTTGACGGTATTGTTGACAGATCGATCGCCCTTGATACTGGCGTTTATCTTTGATATAGCGAGCAATTTGACTTCCACAGATTAAATATCAAGCCATTACGTTTAATTAACGTTCAGTGAACCATCACTAATTGCGAGACGCCACTGGAGTGTGATATTATTGATTGTGTTGCTATGACAACGCCGGTGACGAGTAGTTTTATTGAAAATCCATTTGTTATTCGTATGCATTCGAGCTTAATGAAGAGATATGCGAATTGTGGGTATACATTTACAATACGCTTCAGTGGCTTTGTTTTCTGAAAATGTGTTCAAGTGTCATTAAAGCTTTTGTATTTCGTTAAATATGGGAAAAATACTTTTTGTTCGAGTCGGTAACATTTTTTTTGCTAAATCTGTTCTTTAAGCGATTATAGGTCGTCGTTCAAATGATTTTACTGCTTTAGTAGTCACCAATCATAGCTCCTAAGTGTGAAGATTTTAATTGGTATGGTTAACAGATTGGTGTATAAAAATGTTATACGTAACTTTTTGTTAAATTTGTACCTAACTAATGTTAATAGGCTATCATTGTTATCAACCCAATTATCATCTTGGGCACGGGCTTCCTCTCATTTGAGAGAAATAAGGTTGTAGTCCACCATGCCAGTCTAGCGCGGGTTGACAGTAACATGAACTTTAGAACATATCGGCTACCAGTGAGTATTATGTATATGAGTTCATTTCTGCATAGACTTGTAGAAATTCAGGGGTGATAATACGATATATGGTTGATTCCACCGACTACATGATAATTTAATACTATTTCTTATTGAAAGACAACCAAGGTTAGGGACAATTTAATAATGGCTGTGTATTTTATACGAAACTAAATAGTATATATGTAAATATAGTATTTAAACCGGCTTAATCCAAGCACGGTTGGATCCGTTTCAAAGTAATTTCTGTCACGAGTTGAGAGCTCAGTAGATTCAATAAAGTTTGAAAACTTGTCTATTTTAGCCGCTTTTGCGCTTTATTTTAAAATCATTGTTTTGCAAATTAGTCTATAGAAATAATAAAATTCTATAAAGTTCCTTCATTCATCAGATAAATAAATGTTATTAATTTATTTAGTTTCCATCAAAGCTTTCATTTGAGATATGTTTATCCACCTTTTTAAGATACACGTTTATTTATGAAGTCTCATTATTTGTAATTTTAAGCAGTGTCCTTTTACTTAATGTTTATATTTTTTCTGTTATATTTCATTTAATATATTGTGTGTATACATGCTTAAGATTATAATTTATCAGTGTTTTGTAGGTAATAACAATACTCGAAATGCATGTGGCGACATCGTTAACCCCCTCGATCAAAAGTGCTTTGACAGCCAACCCGCACTAGGTCAGGGTGTTGGACTATAGCCTAACTCTCTCAAACTAAAGGAGACCCGTGCCCAGCAGTGGGACAATAATTAGGTTCATGATGACTGTTAAATGTGAACCAATCAAAAATATCGGTCCACATTTTAGTCAATTAACTGCTGTCAAAGAAGAATAACATATGCTAGTTGAAAAGTCAACTGTAAATTCTCTGTAAAGCGTATTGGACATAAACAAAAAAATAAAATGAAACTGCCCATAGATGTTGTGGCGAATCAATAATCGAATTAAAATTATACAGATTAACATCTTCGTGCACGATTAAATCCGTAAAACGCAGTTCAGATATTCGCGTCAATATAATAAATCAGTATCTTATGTTTTGGAGCCATTCTCACGTCTATTCTGTTCATAATAATTATAAATAATTATATAAATGCGTTTTACATTTTAGACCTAGAAGCTCGTATGATATTTCATTAAGTGGGCACTAAGTACTTAAATAATGAATCTGAATGCCCAATTGCATAATGCAGACATTGATTTCCTTCTTCTAATTACCAATCATAATAAATCTTGTATCACATATTCATTGTATTATTATAACGGCTTCACTCGCCCAGGATCGCCATAACATTATCAATTGAGATTGTAAACAGTAAAGACTGCAGCTGCGTGGTCTGTCTGTAATTTCCCTGAGGAACAGTCTGGCTCGCGGTCCACGTAATTATTTAGGGTAATAGCATACAGTGTATTGCCCCAGTTTTACGTGTAAATTGTATGTCCTTTAATTGTGTTTTTGTGATGCTTTGTACTCGAGCATCTAGTTGGAGAGCTTAGATATTTTTTAAATTAATTTCTAACATATGTATTTGGAACACGTACTATGGGTGTATAATACTTCTGTATAATATTAACCTAGCTATTATATCTTACCTTAACATTCATATTAGCTACAATTTGGAATCTGGGGTCTTGGTATCAATCCAAAACCTTCTTTTATACAAACTTTACTGAGTAAGCTTTTTTACTGAGTGAGTGTTATAGCTCCTAAACAAAATGACATTTGAAACTGAAAGCCTTTATTGCTCATCGATTTCTGATAAATTGAAGGTCTTCAAAACTTTAACGATAATCAAATCGATTCAAGATTCAAAGTGTTCTAGAACCTAATACCTAATTCCAAACTCCAAGTTTTCGGTGATTACGGTTACATTTCAAGTATAGTGATTGTGGATTATCGATTAAAGTTTATTGAAGAATAGAATAGAATTTATTTAGAACTATGATTATGCAAAGTATCTATTGATACTAAGTGAATTTTTTATTGAAAATTTTAGATTAAATCTTCTTATCTAAAAAAAGTTTACAGCGGGTCCTTACTTTCTAAATCCTTTGTATTTAGAAACTTCTTTAAAGAGTAGCACTTTAAAGAAGTATAAAAACCATTTAAACAACTGATACATATTTAAATACGTTGGTTTAATTAAAAATACATATTAAAATTAATGCATTTGGCAGTAGACGTATAACGGTTGATAACCTTGATACCTACTTCCTTTCTCTCCAAAATCAACCTTATGGCTTTTTTAGGCCAATACAATTATATTATTATTTTCTTTGAACTATGTGAATGTGTAGAGCATAGCTTTTGCTTCGGTTATATAATATTCATCCAACCACATGATTCTTTGTACTTTATTCTGGCAGGAAATCGAGGTTATCATTACTTCCCCCAGGTGTTCTACCATACAAATGGGTTTTATTAAGAGTGCAGGAAGCAATATTCTCCTGTAAATTATTAACGCGATCGCAATAGAATAACACAATCCCGCATTCAACCATAATGTTACTGCTAAACAGAAGTTCTATAAAAAAGGTAAAAGTATTATTAAAACTTGAAAGTATTTTTGTAATACTAAAACCAGTACCCACAACCTAAAAATTTCAAATAAAAAAAAGTTTGCGTCGACTACTCAGGTCACTAATTCAATAAATTACGAACATTTCTACTAAGATTCAATTAAAGAATAAATCTAAAAAAACCAACTTCAAAAACTAAAAAGCAAAAAATAACTTCATACAGTTTTACCTTTTTTTTAGTTTTAAAAGTATGAAGTCGGTGCCAGGCCAAACGTAATAGTAAGTACACTTACTATTACGTTTGACTGAAACGTAACAGTGACCTTGAGCGGGGTGGTTAAAACCACCACATCATCGGCACCGACTTAATTCCTTTAAAATTAAAAAAGGTAAAACTGTATGAAGTTATTTTTTGCTTTTTAGTTTTTGAAGTTGGTTTTTCTTTTTTTTAAAAGTTAATTTATTTTTTTCTTTTTAGTGTTGGATATATTAAAATTTTCATATCAGGTCAATCTAATAGCCTGAAAGAATACAACTTTCGATCCATATGTACTTATAACTATGAAAGATTTTTCCTTCAACTCCTAACCGTTGAGGAGTTGTACCTTCCATCATCAGATGATTACATGAGATGGTGATTTTCAGATGCAAATACTTGAACAGCTTTGGAGATTACATGTAAATGTAATAAATGCCTATAACTGAAAGAATTTTCTATTAACTCTTAACTGTTGAGGAGTTCTACCTTCCATCATCAGCTCATCAACATCAAATGATGATTATCAGACGCAAATACTGGAACAATTTTAGTAAATATATTGAAAACGTGATAATTGCCTATAAAATTTGTGGGTTGCCCTCGATTTCCCTGGGATCCCATCATCAGATCGTGATGTGGTTACAATGGGACCATCTGTGAAGTATACCCTTTTAAACAAAAAAAGAATTTTGCAAATCGGTCCAGGCGTTTTGAAGTATATCGTGAACATACATAAAAAAAAGATTCCGACGAATTGAGAACCTCCTCCTTTTTGAAGTCGGTTAAAAATTTCAATAAAATTTTCAATCAAATCTATGAAAGATTTTTTAATATTAATATATCAATCCATTTCGCTGATTTCCTCATACGCTAGCAAAATACCGGTAAGACTACTTGAAAATGTCGCTCGTATTTCAACGCATTCTTGTAATATAATTGTATGCTTGTAATAACGTATGATGTTATAAAATTTATGCGATTATATAGGTATAAAGTCACTGTGTAGCCAGTTACGTACTCCGTTCTATTATGAATTCATGCTTTTCAATCTTGCTCAGTTCATAACGCGAAGTCACTTCAGGCTAACTCGAATCTGTGAGATTTGCGACGACTTTTGCTCAGGTTGTATTTGAATTCTTAATGGTCTTATTACGATGTCATTTTATAGTTACCTAGTGATGAAAGACTTATCTTTCTAATTATTTATACAGTTTTGCATAATGTTTAAACTGCTTGTGAAATTTTGCGCGTACCTGTGGGATGTAAAAGTTTGATTGGAGAATTTTCACTCGTATTTAAATTGGCTATATGACTTGAAGTCGGAGCGGTGTACAATTTAATATGAAACATGTAATTTAATATGAAATATGTAAAACGTGTTTGTAAATAAATAATGCAGATTGCAGTACAGTCGAACTGGGCGCAATTCAAGTACCGAAGAGATTTCTTTCTATTTATAATTTAAAAAAGTCATACATAAAGTTCAACTAACTAACAGACTGTTCCGCCTTTTTCTTTTTTAAATGTGGTTGAGTAATCATGTCACAAGGTAATATACTAATGTTTAACTTTATCACGTTTATAATGTATATGTATGTGTGTGAAGCATGCATATTCATATTTTTTGTGAAATTGTTTGTCATATTTTCCCAATATTGTCTACGGTTATTAAGTTATAAATTTAAAAGGACATGATATACGTGCAATAAATAATGAGAAATTCACGCCTATTTTCCGAGGTAACTTGGTATAAACTTGTCAGCCTATTATGGAAAAGTACGAGGCAGAAATTATTTGTAGGTACAATAATATTTTACAGCAGTTAGAAAGTATGCTGAGCGCTTAATAACTATAATCATTTGTAAGATGTAAGACCGTTTATTACTTACTTCTGTGTAAATAAAAGTTAATCACCGGAATTTATATCAAATGTATGTGTGATTCAGCAGTAAATTGGATAGTTCTCTTCTTTGAGGTTCGTTAGACGAGGTTTATATAAAAAAAAATATTGTGTGTATTAGTGTACACACGTAAGAAGTGAAACTGCTTTATGACATCATTTTTCGAAAAATGATTTACTATTTACAACTTCACAGAAATTGGTTGAATAAAGCTAAATTAGATAAAGTTTATGCAAAAGGCTTTTATTATAATAGACATGCATTGGTTAAACTAGTTGTTTTCCAACTGTATTTTATGATTATTGATATAGGTTATTATGGTATCTACTCGAATAACATTGAATTAAAAAAGAGCGTTTGAATTAATAGTCTTCGATTTGTAGATCTGTCAGTTCCAAATAATAGTGGGAACCAATCATAATCTTCTATTTATCAAAACGTCGATGTCACAACCAATAGCAAGTTCTCAATAGAAAAGCAAATGGTCTTGGTGTATTGGAAAAGGTATAGTTTTCAGTTGTCAAACAAACATCATGTTGCTATGGTTACCTATTCAAATAAATATGGCGCGTAACGGAAAAATGTGACGCATAACGAAAAAATGTTACACAATTTTTTTTCCAACCCCGATAAAGAAGTTTCACTTCAAAAAGATTATGCCAGTACGAAGTTTGCCGGGTCAGCTAGTTTATAATATAAATAAAGGAGTAATAGGCGTAGGTGTTTAAACAGACACTTAGTTGAAGAAATCGAAGGCTGCTAATAATCCTACACTATTTTAAAACATACGACATAAAATATTAAGCGTATTATACACTTAAATAGGTTAAAAGCATTGAAATATGATATGACATTATATTATGTACTAACTTGGTTGCTTAACCAATATGACCTATGGATCAAGCTCCTACAGTTTATTTATTTATACGACATGCCAAGGTCACGGTGAACTTAAAACTGAAATTAACATATTTATCAGGTCGTTGAAGGAGTTACGTCCAACTTATGTATTACTAAATTGTCACGCTTCATCAAAGTTCAGAATTCACATGATGTAAACTTAGTGTTTATGAAAACAAAGTGTTTAAAAAGTTTTAAGTGTAAATATTTTATGGAACTAAAATTACTAACTGATATAGGATTTTATCGCGATGTATAAATATACTAACTGCTTTGTTGGCCTAATAGCCATCAAGTGCGACTGCTGAGCAAGAGGTTTTGGATTCGATTCCTTGGTTGAGCAAAGTGTTACTACGTTTTTCTATAAAATTCTCAGTAGCACCTCGGAGTTTGGATTCATTCCCGGTTGATGGCTCACCTCCTATCACATGGGACCTTAAAATATAAATGGGTGTACATAAGTAGAAAACCTCTGCCTAACCTTGACTTTAAGGTTGACAGGCGTTAGTATCAATATATTTTTTACCGATATGTTTTCTAGTATTTCCGTAACCATGAATGCTGTACGGTATCCGAAACGTTGCGATAAAATCCATCTGGTGATAATTAATTTGAGTGTTTAATATTCAGGTAAATGCAAGGATTATTGAATAAATATATAAATACAATACCTACTTTATTTTTTGTACAGTACCCATAAAACAGTCACTTTCAATCCATTCAACGCCTGTGAAACGAAAAACTTTGGCCACGGCTTGGCGCCATTCAATCACTATTGAATTCTCTTGTTCCATTTTTTTTGAACACGAATAACTACTAACAATAG
This sequence comes from Craniophora ligustri, assembly GCA_905163465.1. Taxonomy (NCBI): domain Eukaryota; kingdom Metazoa; phylum Arthropoda; class Insecta; order Lepidoptera; family Noctuidae; genus Craniophora; species Craniophora ligustri. Next base: position 6,806,144 of record LR990970.1, read on the forward strand.
AGATTGAATTTTCCTGTTTGAAATTCACTGAGACGTAAAAAGCCTTTGTTTTATTTTAAGGGATTTAAGGTTGAAGTTGTACTGATCAAGCATCTATAATGCGTTTAATTTTAATGAATCGTAGTACTGTGTCAATAAGTTACATATTAGAATACCAGCGCTGCGTGGGCATCTGCTAGCGCAGCATAATGCTGAGATAGGGGCCTTTTTTTGGTCTCGCGCAGGGCACTTTTAATTTGTATTTTATGTTTTTAGTTATTTTTAACGTAATGTCCTATGTGAGTCTAGAAATAAATATTTTTCTTTCTTTCTTCTTTCTTTCTATATTATGCAAGTTTTGTTACTCAATTTGCGGATATTAGAGATTTCTAAATAAAATAATATTAGGCATAAGTTATTATTTTTTGGGACATGCCCGCTACTCTAGTACCTACTACTGCAGCTCATGTAAGCTAGGATCAACAATAGTAACCATCCAGAAAATCGCCGAGACAATGAAGTTCGACGTGTCTCAGAGGAATCAGTAAGAAAAAATATGATATATGCATAAAATATATATTATTTACTAGCGGCTCGTCCTGGCTTCGCACGGGTGGAAATTTATTGTTTAAACTGCATTTATGCTACGCTCCTATTGGTTGTAGCGTGATGTTTTATAGCCTATAACCTTCCTCAATAAATGGACTAGACAACGCAAAAAGAATTGTTCAATTCCAATCAATAGTTCCTGAGATTAGCGCGTTCAAATAAACAAACAAACAAACTCTTTAGCTTTATAATATTAGTATAGATTATATTAAATGATTTCAGGTGCACTAAGAGAGCCATGTCATTCACATACCCACTGTCCCCTGCGCTATTAGTCTGAGTTGAGTACATTACAGACATACACAGACACACACACAAAACTTCATATACATTAGCTAGATTTAAATGGAAGCCCATGCGGATTCGATAAAAATAGACAATTTTACCCTCGTCCCGAGAAACTATGGACTTATAGCGTACATTCAGATCGGTAAATCTTCTTACCCAATATTTAATTTTTAACAACCCTTGCGACCTGGCGAGGCCAGAAATAGAGACGACCCAATTAGTCCGGTGGCAGTTAACACTGCCCCCTGTGCCGGTCCCGGGTTCGAATCCCGGTAGGGACAAATGTTTGTGTGATGAGCATAAACATTTGTATCCGAGTCATGGGTGTATCTATGTATAATATGTATGTATTTACAATAAAAAAGTATATATGTAGTATATCAACCAACTAATATCCGTAACACAAGCCTCGTTGCTTAGCTCGGAACTAAATAGCGCTGTGTCCAGACATATTTATTTATTTATTTTTATTTAAAGGTCTTTCCTTTCTATGACATCTATAACAGTTAAGTAACAGAAAAATAAATCTATATATATAAAAGGAGAAGCTGACTGACTGAATGACTGACTGACTGACATATCCACGCAGGGCCTAAACTATAAGGGTTAGAAACTTGAAATTTTGCACAGGGATTCCTTTTATAACATAGGGGAGCACTAAGAAAGGAATTTTGAAAATTCACCCCCTAAGAGGGTAAAACAGGGGTGTAAGGTTAGTATGTAACTTTGCTGTTTTTCAAGTTATTCAATTGAAATTCAGTTTGAAGGTTTTTCATTGAAAGTTATGAAACGCGTGTAAAATATTTTTTCTAAAATCATCCTTTAAAGGGGTAAAATGGGGGTGCAAAGTTAATATGAAATTTCTTTGATTTTCAATGAAACTTGGCGAGTGTAGTCTTTGTATGACGTAGGTATCCGATAAGAAAGGATTTTCCAAAATTTTGCCCATAGGGGGGGGGGGGATAGGGGGACCAAGTTTGTACGAGACAACGTGATTCCTTGGTCCAATCTACTTCAAATTTTGCATAAACATTCTTTAACAGAATTGATGGAAGACGTATTTCGTATTTTATCGAAATTCCCTGACGGGATTAAAAAGAGATAGAGAATTATGTTGGAGGTGATATCAATACTCCTTAGTGCTTTTGATTTAAATTAGTTTTTATTTTGATACATGCTTCAAAACTCAATCCGATTTTATTCAAAAGAGGTTGAACTCACATAAAAGCTTGATGCAATGCAAATATTTTATACTCCTTAAAATTGGAATTTCTGTTTGTAATTTCATATATAAAAGTATAGATACGGTAATTACACAAAAAAAAAAATTCTACAATGTTTGTCTGTCTCTCTCTTCGTTCCTTCTAATTGCTGCAACAGCTGGACCGATTTTGTAGGGACTTTCACCATCGTTATAAGGAGTAACTTAGGCTACTTTAATTTAAGAACAAGAAACGAATTAAAGTTCCGTATGACTTAAAAACGCGGGACCTGACCAATGCATGAATATGAACATAAAATTTTTCGTTAAATTTTACGCGGACGAAGTCGCGGGTAACAGCTAGTAATAAATAATTTGTCGTCCCTGATATCAGTTTTTGTTAAAATATATCTAAGTACCTACTATTTAAATCTTTTGATATAAATCATTTCTACATTATCAAAAACTAAAACTTTCCGTAAGTCCTAAAATATATATTTCATTTTGTATGATATTGTTTTAAGCCAAATGACAGGATATTATGACTTAATCTTGAACATTTTGTACCTACAAATTGGACTCTTAAAGAAGTTGAAAGCATTTTGTTTGAGTGGCAAAAAACGGGCACAATTGGGCCTAATTTGGTCCTTGGTTTCTAACATAAGGACGCACATTTATAATATTTTTGTATATCGCTAAGGTGTTTAAAGGTTCTTAAAAAAGTCGAACAGTTTTGATGACTTCAATACATATAGTTTACGCAACGAGTAACTCATTATTGATATACGATAGATATACGTTTTAATATTTTATAGAGATAGGATAGAGATGTACCTACTGCTATACTTACAATCCGTACGTATATTTTTATGTCCCATATAAGCCACTGTCACAAACTAGTGAATAACCTAAATATAACGGTGCAAAGGAATAAATGATTTATGCAAACGAATATGTGCAACTTTCAACTATTACTATGCAGAAACAAGATCCTAAGCTTACTGTTAACTCGCCTTATAACCGCAATTTAATACGGGAAGGCGTAGAAAATAATATGTATATTTTCTTGGAAGGGTTAAATGCCAACTTTAGCCGCCGCAACAGAAGATTTGTACCGCTATTTGCATTTGGGGTTTTGCTGAACCCATATAGACACTATGGTTAATATGGTTATTTTCTTGAAGTTCAAAAATGGCGTTTGTACTTTGGTTTCTGAACAAAAGAAGGATATTTAATTTATATTGTAGACTTTTATCCAAAGATTCTTAATAATATATTATGTTTAACAGGAAAATCGTTTTTATAATTGCCGAGTTCATATAGCAAGAATACAAACTATGTATTTTATATTCGTGACTATTCGTGACTCCACTCTAATATGTATGTAGGATACGTTGCTAAACGTAGCAAATATGTCCAGTCCAGGTAATAAATATATTTTTGCTACTTTTCAAATTGGTTTAACCGCTTTTTAATGATCGAGTAACCAACAAAATATACAAACTATCAAAATTGTAGGATTGATTTAACGTCCTAAGTGAAACTGATTGATTCCCAGGATGGACAAAAGTTTTTCTGTGACTTGCATGTATTTGTTTGGATTTAGTGCCCCGTCAATGGTAATAGGCTTTCCATCTTTCACATGAGTTTCAAAACATACAGGCGATCTATAGGAGGACATCAGTACACATCTGCCTACCTCTTCAGAGAAACGAGAGTGTTAGTATGTGTGGGTGTGATTCAGATTACCCTTACAAAGTAAATTAATCTAAACACAATGCACATAAATATTTAACCTTTGTACATATTTAAGGAAGAAATCAGACACTCTAAGAATATCGATGTGCTCCAAATTTCTTCGGCCGTCTTTGATCAGCATTCAAGTGTTCTTAATTTGAACCTTGTGACACGAATCTGTCTAATCCACGTAAGTATATTTTGGTCTCTTGAAATAAGATTTCTTACTGTATTTTCTTAAAATCAATATGCTTGAGAAAGTTGTGCCTTGTGTAGTAGCCGGAGAAAATTATGCAATTCATGAAATTTATTCTTTTACGACAAAATGTTTCATTAAAATTACTTATAAACAATAATTTATTAATTTGTAAACATAGGTTCCTATTTAGTACCTACGTAGTTACTTTCTATTGTTTTTGCTCTGATTATTAACTTTCTTCTATACAATAGATACTCTTCCGTTATTTATAGAACGTACAAAGAGTGCACTTCCTACATGTAATGAAGTTTCCGTCGCCAAGAGCAAAGCACTATGTTGCATGTTTTTTTAATGAAAATGGGTAAATATTTGAGCCTGCAGCCTGAACAACTCTATTTTAAATTCAATATTTAGTAATAATTACTATATTGCCTTGACTATACCTTAGCACGTACCTAATTAATAAAGCTAAATTCGGATATGATTTGCCCACTCATCACGCTTGATAATAAACATTAAAATAACCTAATCTTAACATTGAATACTTACAAAAATAGTTTGAACAAAAGACGGCTCAGTTCGATTTGCTATGATTGGTATTCTTCTTTTATCGGTTTCAAAAGAATTTGACATATGTTTGCTGCTTTAGCTAAAGGTTCTTAATCCTATTGAGATAAATGACGCCATACTTTGGCTTTGAGGAAATTTTCTCGAGTAATATTTGCATATGATTTGCGTACACAGTGATTTATCGAAAGACCTGTAGGTATTGTAATCTGAACCAAAGCTAATTCTATTGCTCATTAGCCTGCGTCATAGATTCCTATTTAAACCAATTATGAAGCGCTCCCATTCAATAACTTTAAATGACCTTTACAAGTTCATCTGTCTCATCTAATTTTAAGCTTAAACTAGCTACAATCCAGTGATTGTAGCTAGACCATAAGACTAATGAGACAGTTCTCATTAGTCTTATGGTCGCTAGCTATGATCTGGAGGTTCAAATCTGATTATATTTTTATGATATTTGGCATTATAATAATCATAATAATATACTCGGACATAATGACATAACGCCATCTAGTTCCAAGCCAAGTAACGAGGCTTGTGTTATGGATATTAGACGTTTGATATATAATACTAGATATCAACTTTATAAATCAATATATCAAAAAAAAACTTATAAGACAAAAGATTTTACTTCCTTTTATTATATAGGACCTTTAGCATATTCGCTCACTCTGGCAGGTAACTCTATCTTATCTTTAAGAGCAAACAGCTATTAAAATTTGAATGTAATGCCGGTATTGAAAATGTTCTTTTCATTCCTGAAATTGCAAAATTCAAAAAAGGATAAGAAAAAATTGTATGTTAGCCAGATTAACGAGAAATTGCTCCTTTTATTGCTTATGCAATGCAGCTACTCGTAAAAACGAGTTATCTATATATAAGAATATATATTGGAGCAAAACGATTATCTAAAACAAGAAATTTCATTTTTTTTATTGGTCTAATGGTTTAGAATCACTAGATCAATGCACGATTGATGGAGCGTGTGATTCTAGCTGAGAATTTGGATATCATGCATGGGCCTAAAATATACCGTCAAAATGTAGGAGTAAATCAGTACTCTTCTGTGTACCTCTGCGGGCTCTCTTTCCTCCTTCTCGCTTAAATCATACTACCGAACTGTAAGTAAACATGAGTAAACTTGGCATTGTGGGTATTTACTAATTAACAAAAATATATATATACAATGTTCTTTTAATATTTATTTAAATAATAATTGAACTTTGTTTATTATTGAGATAGGTACCGACCTACCATCATAAATAAATTATAAAATCACTGTATAATTGGCTGTATGAACTAAATTCCTTTGCATTAACTCTAAATGGAAGAAAAAAAAAACAAAGAATCAATAGTCGTAGGTGTTTAAAAAATTACGTTATTCGCTCTGATTGATGTTCCACTTATCATGGCGAAATACTGTATTTTGTAGTTTTATTATATTAAATATATTTTTATCAATCTCACCTTAAAATATAAATAATGCGTCGGAAAAAATAAATAAAATTTATTTTACAATGTGCACATCAAGAGCCCTTTTATTTGATACCCCATTTGATTTAGAAATTCAGATTCGTATATACGGTTTAAATAGCTTTATTTCTCAAAGATTTCAAATCACTTACAAGGAGAAATAAAATACGAATAAAAATAACAAAAAGCGTTGACAGGTAATCTTAAAACATATTTTAACAATGTGGGTAAATTTGAAATAGTAGTACAGGACAGTAGTCTATCGAAGCCAGTATGCAGTTGGAACAATACAAGGGACGGTTTACATGCAGTTTATTAAAGTTATTTATTTTTGAAACAAATTTTATGTGTTTATTGAAACAATTTTATTAATTATTATATTTATATATATTACTATTTATTTAAGATAACGTAAGTATATATTAACGTAATTTTTTTTTGAATGTATTTATTTTATATATTAAATTTACTAGGTATATATTTGATTTTTTATATATATAAAATTGGTTAATAATATGTAAAATATGTGTCTACTATATTAGCTAAATATTTTAAGTAATGTTTATTGCAATTATATTAGTATCAAATATTACCTTTGTAACTGAAAACTATGTATATGAAAATTATAAATATTAGCTATGTATATCAAAATATAGATCTCAATTTTTTTAAGATTTAATTACAAATGTACAGTTTTGAGATTTTTTCTTGTATAAGTGATCTATAGCGCTGTTACTTGGCAAATTTCATCGTTCTAGGTCAACGGGAAGTACCCTTTGAGTTTTGATTCCCTTGAGAGTGTCGAAATATGCGTTTTTTGCTGAATAAACGGGCGTATCTTTATTTTACGTTAACTTTGGAGTTTGATTTTTTCACTACTTCATGAGACCGTAGATTTGAGTAAACGGTTTCAATTTCAACTTGATACCTTCAGGTATTTCCGAAATACAGATGGACAGACGGGCAGACAGACAGTTTTTTCTTTTTGAGGTACGGAACCCTAAAAATAAGAGTACATTCAGTTTAGGTTGATATTTGGGACGTACGTACATTAACCGCTATAAAAGGATTCATCATAAAGGTAGAAAATGGGGGGTGAAGTCGTCGGAGGCCGATAGTAATCTACATTTTTTGGAGACAGTTTTATTAATTCTACCTACTTTACTCCAAGATCTAACAAAACTAACTGCCCGTACCAATCAAGGGAAGCTTTTCTGCTTAAAATGCAGGCTGCGAAACTTGTTAACTTTGGGCCGAGACCCAAACTTACTAATGAAGGGAATACACGTCACAAGTTTTATTCCAAGGAGAGATGCACAGAAGCGTTTTATATTTCATGTTCGAAAAGGAAGGTTAGTTATTATTCAAAAGGGTTTCTTCTATAATAAAAACCGGGACCTTACATTATGTTTAATACCACCCAGAAGGGTTAATCCTTAAATATTTTACCAGTTCACAGCCTTTTACAATATCAATAGAGTTATCTGAATGCCTTATTAGCTTCCTGGTGAGTGTAAAGTCATGGTTAGAGTACCGTTTGAAGCACATTGTTTTTAAAATTTTCTGTGAAGCTCTCAGTAGTACCACGAAGAATTTGTTTTCTTTGTTCAGATTTGTTCTTCTTACACGAAATTTAAACTGTGATAGTGTTAGCTTAGTGGTGTAATCAGTGGACGTTGATGTCAAAGGTTCTGAGCATGAAATTATTTGCGTATTACAGTCATGATATATTAGATGGTCCATAGACCATATAGATATTTTCTTTTGGTGTGTAATACATACAAAGAAACTTTCAGGACTCCGGTAACTGCAGCATGCAAAATGTGCGTGCTCTATTAAAGTTTTTTTCAATTCAAACTGTTACCTAAATTTTATTTCAAATGAAAAAAAATCATATGAAGTATTACATACAATTGTGTCATGTATGTATGAAAATTGTTGAGCAAACTTAAAATGAGTTAAAACTTCCAGCCGAGTATTTTGCATGTGTAACAGAAGTTTTGGATGAAATTACATTAAGTGTGTACACCAAGTGAATTGCGAAACGGCTGAAATATTGTATTATAAGTTGAGAGACGAAATCTTACAAATTAAATTGTAATTCTGGTAAAAAAATCTGAGTTTCAGTAGAAATTAAATAAAAGATTTTTATGTTATAAGGTTGTATTTCTTATTAAATAATAATCTGGGATTTGATATCATTAAACAGCGCGTAGGAGTAAATAGATGCTGTGGCAGGGCTTTAGCAAAACATAACAGGTTTATAATCTTCATCATCATCATCATCAGCCTATATTCGTCCGCTGCTGGACGTAGGCTTCCCCTAGTGAAACGCCACAGAGCTCGATCTTCGCTCTTTACCTCCAGTCGCTGCCAGCTGCCTTGCGCAAGCCGTCGCTCTACCTGACCGGCGTTACGTTAAATAGTCCTATTGATAGTATCCAAAAGCAGGTCGCAGGTCAAAAGAAGAATCTTGTATACCTCTAAAAGTAGCACAAAATTGGATTTTAGGATATGTTTTCATTTTTAGGTTGACTTGATAAGATCACTCTTAGTACTTCTAAAGTAGGCCGATAAAGTAAATTGTAATAGCAATAAATTGAATTCGAAATCCTGCCACCTCAGGCTGTGTCTTTATAATTATAATGCTATCAAACTATAGCTAAAGCTTTCTAATATAATATCTAGAAACTAGTCAGAGCAGTATGAAACTTTACCTCTTTATAAGTCACTGCCACTGTAGATTTAATAAGTAAGGAGAGTTTGCAAGCTATGTACTCTTTTTCTAGTTGTATTTAATAGAAAGAAAGTATTCGACAAAGAAGAATCACCTATATTCGCAAAAAAAAGTCAAAAACTAAGCTTTAAATGTCTTTGTATTTAAATTGCCTAATGTACATTGAACACTCAAATAAATGTATCCGGCTTATTAATGTAAACTACAAAAGCATCAGATCATTCATTGGCTAAAAACCAAATTTCAACATCAACGTACCACAACTTCTAACAATACGACGTAGCCATTTCATTATAGAGTAAAGCAAAAAAAATAAGCTTACGAATTGTTTTTATCTTTTTAGTTATTTTGTGACGTAATTTAATTCTGTTAATTCTTGTGTCAGGCTCGATTTTACGCTCTGCCACTGTTGGATTTACCATTTTATTAACGCCGTCCTGTTGCCCCGTCGTCGTTGCGTGTCGGGCGAAATACGCTCCGATGCGTTTTAAACTATTTAGTTTTAATTACGGAAAATGTTGTGTCGTAATTAATTTGTAATTTCACGTCCGACGTTTGAGACGCTTTTCGTAAATGAAACAACAGTTGGTAAAGGTTTTCAATATTGTTAAAATAACGTTACATACGTCATCAACCCATTTATTGTCTCTCTGCCTGGCACAGGTATCTTCTCTTTTGAGACAGATAAGGCTAAAGTTCACCACGCTAGCGTACTGCGGGTTGGCAGACTTCACATGCGATCGAGAAAACCTTTCAAGCATGCAGATTTCCTCAGGATGTTTTCCTTCACTGTTTGAGCATGTGATAAATACGCACATAACTTCCAAAAATTCAATGGTACGTGACCTGGGTTTTTACTCCTCGAGACCTTTGACATTTCAGTCCATTGGTCTCACCTCTAGGCTAGTTTTACAGCTTAATATAATATTGACGATACCATAATCATCTCGTAGTTTATGCTTGAAGGTTCTTACGCGAAGATCAAGCACCGGTAAAGGCAAGATAACTATTCCAACTAGATGGACAAGCAAATTAATTATTACTGTCGAGTGTCTCGGAGGGCCTTTATCAAGAATCTCTGGAGTGACCTTTGTTTAGCAATAGACTTCCTGAAGATGTTATTATATTTGAAGTTCTGTTGTTTGTTTCCAAGAGGTATAGTCCTTGTTTTCACTATTGATTTCTGCAGACTCCTTCAAAAAGGTCAGGTACGCAGTACTCGTAGCCGGCGCGCGTGCATGACGAGATGTATGTATGAATGCTTTATTAGTCTAGTAGTATCGTATCAATCGAAGCTGTAAGTACTTTTGTCCATTTTTTTATAAAAATCTCAGTACCGAGTATCTTGGAGTTTAGTTTACCACTTGAATAGTGGCAATAGCCTGTTTGGAGAGCTAGCATACCGGCAACTATGTGTACACGTCTACTTAGCTATTTGGTTATGCTAGTGTGTTCATACGTTAGGTTATATTGTTTTTGCTGGGTAGACTTACGTTACTAGCATGAAATCATAAAACATATTTGATTAATATTGTTTTATTATTAAAATATCGCGCACGGCATTTCAAAGCTAAAAATATCCCATCATTAAATAAATCGTTTTTAATTAACACACCTACGCAAACCTGCTAATTAACTTGTAGTGCTTTGTGTTAATTAAATACGTAGAAATATTCAAAGGTAACAAATATTTGTAAGAAACTTGACAAAATATTGCATCTTAAAACATATTATTATACATATCTTAAGAGTCAGGATTGTATTTATTATCTTCTGTTTTTTTTTGTAATTTTCATTTCTATGTTATTTAACAATAAAAGCTACTTAGAATATATAATACTTTTTACGGATAATAATCGCGGTACATTGTACAGGTATAAAAATAACTAGCTGCCTCCCGCGGCTTTGCCCGCTTGCTTTGGTATATAGATAAAAATGCTAAATTTCAAACAAATCTGTCAAGCAGTTTTTGCGTGAAAGAGTAACAAACATCCACACAAACTTTCCCATTTACAATATTGGTAGAATACAAATACACCGCGATAAAAAGATATTTTATTTCAATTTCTTGTATTGGCGTAAGAAACAAGAAATCTGTATAAAACCTACTTGTAGATATTCTACTTTTTATGGTAAAGAAACAGTAGTACCCAGACACATCCTATACGATTTTTCATCCTATCAAATAAATCAAGCCCCATATACAAATGACATTTTTACTAGCTAACGTACCAGAGGCGATATTTTAAATGTTGGCAGCTGTGCCAAAAGTACCACAGACGAGAGGATGTAACATTGGTACAAACAGTTTTAAATCGCGTCTATTTTATTTTGCGGTGCAACTGGTGGTACTTCAGTCTCTTGAAGGGAAATTTAGAGCCTTGTTACCTGTATTCGTTTATTTAAATCAAAAGTTTTGTATGCAATTATGATGATAATATTATATTTATTATTTAGGCAGCTCAATCGGTGCACTCGCTAAAGTATTAACTTCTTTGCTACGGGTTCAATTATATTAGTCGCAATTTTTTGTATGCAGATAGTTCCATATTTTATGCAAAAAATGCCAGTTTACATGAATTATTTACTCATAATAGTCTAGCGTCACCGGATTTCTTCGTAAACTTCAAACTAAAACGTCAAGTAAACACCGAACTTACAAGAGGATTGTTCAAAAGTTTTTCCATATAAAATGGAGTCCATATAAAATGAAGTAAAAACCAGAAAATCTCTTCGGTATTACGATTACTTTTTCATGTTTTAATATTCTCGTAACCCGACTTCATAAAAATTTCCAACGAGTCCGTAATTATTTATAAAGGTCCCAAGAATGGGACACATTTCGTCATGTCAATCTGTTCTGTCCTCACTGGGATAAAACGTAACAAAGTTAACCCTCGCCTGCCCAGACTTGTCCACATTATAAAATGTTTGATACAGTACCAACTTAATCAACCAAATTAAATTTTATTCATATCGTTAAAAAACACAAATTGCGTAAACTCGTTTAAAGTGATTGCTGTTACGTAAATTAAAAAAGTTGATAGCATGTACGGATTTGCTTATTACGAAAAGTTTGTGATTTTTATTGTTTGTACTCAAAAGTTTCAATTTTGACAGGCCTTGCTCTCTCAGGAGAAAAAGTATCTACAGAAAGAAATTCATCGTGTTTGTTTGTTTTGAGTTTGGGATTCAATAACTTAGCTATATTTTTCATAATTACGATGGAATATCACAAATTTTAGGTATATTTAGGGACGATTTGTTATTAAAAGAAAAGGATATTCTAAAATTATACTATTTATCAATTAATGAAGTTCATCTGTGGTGTGATCTCACAATAGACAATAAAATTTGTTTTTTTTAGATTTCTGATTGGTCTTACATTATAGCAGTAGTTCGTACAAATTGTATTACGACGCTAATCCTTATGAAAAGAAGCTAAGCTCTGACTGTACAAGGATTATATTCAAAAAATTATCAAATCAAATTCTTGAGTAAATAATATCGATATAAATACAATGTTTTACTTAGGTATATAGTATAACATGTACCTGAACTAGGTAATCCCGTGTTTCAGAGAGGAACAAGCTAATACATTTAAAAAAAAACGTCGAAAGTAATCACATATTATTAATGCAATACACTTTGCAATTGTACTTTGCAGAAATCAGTCGTGTCGCAAAATTATTAAAATAAATAAATAATCATCCATTTTAGCGTGACCTCGTTTTCGCAACAATACCTAAGTGTGTCATACCATACTAGGCATAAGTAATATTATGTGTAAATTGGAAATGATCAGTGTTTGACAAGTAACTCGTTACAAAATGGACAGCAGCCCTTTTAACCGGAGTGGCAGGACAGCTCGCACTCCACCTCCTACACACGCACCAGGTCCTACAGGTTCGGGCCAAGGTGGGGATGTCTCTGACCTTATTTCAACTCCAGAAATACAGAGTTGGATGTCGTCCATTGAACAGTGTCTGAATGAAGTTTGTAGCATCGCAACAGAAGGCAAGCTGAACTCAGAGCAGAAACTCCGAGTCAGCACCCTATGCCGGAAAGTGGGCCACGGAACATCGCAGATGGCAGTGCAGTACCAGTCCCTCAAGATGAAAACTGCTCAGGCCTACGCGAAAATACAATCCCTCCAAGACCAACATGATCTATCGCAGCGGCTTATCGACCTTAAATTAAGCATAGAAGAGTCTTCTAAACCTGCCGTGGAGACCTCATTTGCCGACATGGTTAAAAAAGGAACCAACAACTTTATTCAGCCCTCAAAGTTAAGTTCAGTAGCCATTTACCCGAATGATAAACTGAAATCAAGTGAGGAAACCAAATCACTTGTCCAAAAAATTATCTGCCCAGAGGAGATGAAATTACATGTAAGAGGCCTGCGTAAGACAAGGAACGGTGGTGTAATTATTAGCACAGATACAAAGGACGACATTGAAAAATTAAAAAAGGCTGAACAGTTGAAGAACTCTGGACTTACGATTGACGAGCCGCACAAAAGGAAGCCTCGAGTAGTAGTAATTGGAGTGCCCACTTCTATGACAGAGAAAGAAATCTTTACCTGTTTGTACCATCAAAATTTAGCCGACCTACTTCAAGATTTTACCGCCGAGACGTTTATGAACTCAATCAAACTCAGCCATAAGTCTGGAAAAAAAGATGCCGAGACCTGTAATTATATAATAGAAGTATCAGCAGTTATACGCAAAGCCCTCATAACCAAAGATAGAGTGTTTATAAATTGGTCATCTTGCCCTGTGAGAGACTTTACTTTGGTTACTAGATGCTTCAAGTGCCAGCAATATGGTCATGCCGCTAAATCATGTCGGCAGTCAGCCCATACCTGCAGCCACTGTGCTAATCAAGGACACTCTATAAATGATTGTCCAAAGAAAGCAGAGGAACCTAAATGTGCCACTTGTTCGCACTTCAAGAAACCAAGCAGTCATATTACAGGATCAGCAGAGTGCCCGGCAAAAATTATGGCTGAAAAAAGGTACATAAATTCTATTGATTATGTAGGCGCCTAAGAGCGCCGCTAATTAAGGTTTTTTTTGACCTTTACTTTTTATCTATTTTTTATTTGTACATTTTATTTCTTGTTTTCATTGTACTAAAATATGATTAATAATTTTATGAATGACTTAGATAATTTCTCTGTATCAGAGTCTAAGACTTGTGAAGTAGAAAAATGGAAACACTATCTCGCCTCCTACCGTAATCCATTAACCATACTAACACAAAATATACGTAGCATTTATAAGAATTTTAACAATTTCAATACTTTTATACACCGACTTAATGTAAACTGTGACATTATTATTCTAACTGAATGTTGGCTTGCCAAGCAATATAACATACCTCAAATGATGGGATACAATATGTACAAGAGTAATCGAATCTACAACCAAAACGATGGGGTGGTAGTTTATGTAAGGGATCACCTAAATGTCTCAGTGGAGGAACCAAACATGGACGACTGTAATTGCCTGATACTTAAAATTGGTACAACTTTTGCAATCTTAGCGTTATATAGACCCCCCTCCTTTAGAAATATTAACAAGTTAACTGGCTCTCTGAATGGTGCCTTACAAAACTTATCGTCCTTCAACAACGTAATTTTAACTGGAGATATTAATATAAATATCGTTCCAGAATGTCTAGATACTGCAGCTCAGGATTACCTCAATCTCTGTTCTTTTCATGGCTTGCTCCCTGCTCATACGTTTCCTACTCATCAAAGCGGTTCCTGTTTGGACCACATCTTAATTAAATCAAACTTGCCTTCACTCGCACTAATTATTAACTCATCAATAACAGATCATAATGCTGCCCTACTAACTTTAAATTGTAAATTACCCAAGCATGATATCACTCGCACAATTTCTAAATTAAACATAAATAAACTCGAAGCAGACTTAAGCAACATCGATTTTGACCCCATTTATAATTCCGCTGACCCGCAGTATTGTTTGTTATATCTTATAGAAAATGTTCAATATGCAATTAAAAGAAACACTTCAACTGTTTGCCTGGGTAACAATAAACTAAATAGAAAGCCATGGATTACACCTGGTCTTATTCGTTGTATGAGACATCGAGATAAATTGCATATGAAGGCTAAATCTTATCCTGAAAATTCAGTATTGCAAATATCCTATAAAAGATACCGAAATTTTTGTAATGATCTCCTAAGAAAAGTAAGAATCAACTACGATAAAACTATTCTGGAAAAAGCAGGATCGAACAGTAAAAAGATTTGGAAACACATTAAAAGTATAACATATTGCACAAAACATAATGAATCTTCTTCGAGTTTATTAAATGCACACTCATCAAAATTGACATCTGCTAACATAGCAAATAACTTTTTCGTAAATATTGGCAAGAGTTTGGCAGAAAAAGTTCACGTCCAGTCACAGAACCACACTAGTAATACTTTTAAGTGTAACCCTACCGTAAAATCTTTTGCCTTACTGGATACTGATGAAAACGAGGTAGAAAGGATCATTATGAGTTTAAAAGATGACTGCGCAGCTGGGTGGGACAATATATCGATGAAAATTATCAAACAATTTAGGCACATTTTGATTCCACCGCTGACTTATATTTTTAAAAGATGTCTATCTGCAGGGCTCTTCCCCAAATGTCTCAAAAAAGCTGTTGTGGTTCCTGTATATAAGTCTGGAAATAAAGAACTAGTTACAAACTATAGGCCTATATCGCTACTGCCCTCGATATCCAAAATATTGGAAAAAATTATAAACAAAAGACTAATTAAATATCTTGAAGAAAAATCGATCTTATCTGAGAGGCAGTTTGGATTTAGACCTAAAGTATCAACTGCCGATGCCGTACATCTCATGACTGACTATTTGGCACAGGAACTGGATAAGGGTAACCACACAGTGGGAATATTCCTGGACCTTGCCAAAGCCTTCAACACCGTATCTATCCCTATTCTATTGCGCAAGCTTGAGGCTATAGGTATAAGAGGCACTCAGCTGAAACTCTTCACAAGCTATCTAGAAGAGCGTTCCCAATGCGTTAGGATAGGTAGCATTCTCAGTGATGATCGGAAAAATACTTCCTTTGGCGTTCCCCAAGGAAGTGTTTTGTCTTCTACTCTGTTTCTGATCTACATTAATGATCTTTGTAAGCTAAAACTAGATCATGGCACGAGCATTTCATACGCTGACGACACTGCCTTACTTTTTTCAGCTGAGTCAGAACAGGAAGTGTACGAGTATGCGCAACACGGGTTTAATGTTGTCAATAAATGGCTTCAGCATAATTTATTAACATTAAACGCAGATAAGACTAATTATATTAAGTTCTCTATGCGCAAACTAACATCAACCAACACTAACTCACCATTACTCGCTCATTATTGTAGTCAACCAGGCGATAAACAATGTGCGTGCCCCGAAATTCAAAGTACAAATAAAATAAAATATCTGGGTGTAATATTGGACGAAACTCTTACTTTTAAGCAACATATCGAAGCTTTAAGTTGTAAACTTCGGAAGTTGATATTTGTTTTTAAAAAGTTACGATACATTGCATACCTAAAAATATTAAAACAAGTTTACTCTGCCTTGTGTCAATCAATCTTGACTTACTGTATTACTTCATGGGGCGGAGCAGGTAAAACTTTATTATTGACCCTCGAGAGAGCTCAAAGAGCGATTCTTAAGGTGTGTACTTTTCGTCCTTTCCTTTTTCCCACTAACCTCCTGTATAAATCCTGTAAAGTACTAACAGTACGTCAACTATTCATAATGAGCATTGTATTAAAGCAGCACGCAGCGCTCTCTTACAACACTGATTATACTAATAAAAGACGGAAAGATATAGTTTGCATTCGATATTCAGGGACAAAACGTGCATTTACAACAAAATTTTATGTATTTTTAGGTCCACTTCTATATAATAGAATAAATGCAAAAGTAAATATCTATCCCCTCAACTTCAGAAATTGTAAAAAAAATATCCAGGAGGCCCTTCAAAGTATGTCCTACGAAGATACAGAGAAGTTACTAATTGTGCTAAAATAAAATAATTGCGTTACTTGTGTTCGTTAGGTACCTATTCTATTTATACCAGATTAGTTCAATTAGGAAATATATTTTGTTAATAAATATTACTTATTCTACCAGTTAATTTATAATTTAATTTTGTTATTGTGTATATTATGTGTGATTATTTTAGAACGTATTAGCTCTTTTCGCCTGAAACACAGGATTACCTAGTTCAGGCACGTGTATTATTTTGTAACTTATTTATACTTTCCATGACCTTGTTTATATGTATCTTAGCAGTTAATGTTTTTACTGAATAAATATTATTATATTATTATATTATTATATAATGTTCTCGACGTTGCTGAATAAAGTTGTTAAATAAAGATACGTAGTTTTAGTATTTTTTTTCAAAAAGCACTGAATCGATTTCATCGAAATATATCTGGGAAAAAAAGAATCAATAAAATCAATTCAACAAACATACAAAAATAAAACAACCAGTCGAATTGAGATCCTCCTCCTTTTTTGAAGTCGGTTAAAAATTATATTAATATACCTTCATCGATCAAATCCGTGAATAATAGCTTAAATTCAATAATACATCTGAAGTTAGATACTTTAATTAAACTAATTGAAACACAAATTTATAGAGTACAAACTGGCAAGTTTCTTCAGATCTCCTTTGGGCCTGATCTAGATAGGGTCGAGCTAGAAGCTTTTAATCTTAATTTAAATCGAGATGATTACAAAATCTCCCCAAGGTGCGGGCACATGATCTTGAGGTAAATATGGGGTTATTTTCAAGTGTTCTATATCTATGTATGTAGGATACGTTTTAGTCATCGGCCATTATTTTGCCATGTATCTGAGCTGTCAATAAGCATTTCATAGAAAGACCCAATGTATTATTGGGTCTTTGTTTATTTTATTGTTCAATATGGCGATTAAATTTCAACCCTCCATCCCCAATTTCGCTTACCAACAACACTTAGGACTATTGTTGTCCCAATGATTTTGAAGTTTAAATAATCCTGATGACCTCTATTTTGAAATAAATATTACAGAAGCAGAGGTCATCATCAACTGGGTTTTATATCCAGATCAAATGCTAATGAAATTCCAACAAAGAAGATTATGTATTAATAAAATTATACATAAATAAAATTACAGATGAAATTCTAAAGGAGTTTAACTTCATGCAATCATCTATAAATCTTAAAGCTTGCAAATATGAAAAGATTTTCTACAAGAAAATGAGGTCTAGTATAGTGTTGAGTTTATAGTACACTTTGTAATTGGAATACTTTGTAGTACAATGTTTACATCGCTTTAGATATAACGAGTGACCCAGAAGACTAGGTTTAATGCAGTTGTAATATACTAAAACAAATATGTATATACATAATATATACCATCACGCCTGTCATCCCCGAAGGATTAGGCAGAGCTGGTATATTAATGTACATATATATTCGCCTGCGTTTTATATCCATGCAATAAGGGACGAGCCTATAGCCATTAATCGGGCAGGAATCCAAACTCCTTATAAGAAAAACCCAACAAGTAATGGCCGGACCGAAACTTCGCGCTCTCATAACTTTGTTAAAATTTACATCTACTTTTGAAGTAACTAATAATGTACTTTGTTTGTACTGTCAGAAGTGTCTTACAGTATCTGCGTTGTAAAATTATAATTTAAACATAAAGACGTGTATCCTATAACTATAACGAAGATTTTGGGTTAAAAATTCGACAAAAACTGTATCCAATTATTTTTTATTAATAATTCGAAAATTCATCAGCTAACGCAATTTATAGCTATTTTATTATAAATGAATTCGTAACCTCTGTTGTTTCTAATTTTAGACAAAGGATTGTAGAATAACATTAAAAAAAAAATTAACGTTCATATTGAATAATACAAAGGACTATTTTTGTAACTCTCAACAGTATTATAGAAATTTATGTAAATTGGTAACGCCCATAATATAAGTCATAATACTCTTCTACGGTGATAAATTAAAATTACCATTTTTCCGGACCTTCACTGCCCAAATTTATGTTCAAAAGCATTTTAATCCATTTACAGTATTCGTTTACATGTAACCAATGGCCTACTTATTATAATTGGTTTACTCGTTCGAAATTGAGGCTAGCGTGTACTTAATGCGATTGTGAAGATTAATCTACTTATCCTTGTCTTTAGCTTAATACTTCCGGTGAGAGTTGGAAATAATACAATTTACTTAAAGTATAATAAATTATTTATACTTAAAATAATACAAATACGATGTGCGAAAAATTATTTTCGGCTGAGAATATTTCTCGTGTTTGCAGGATATTACGTCATGTTACCGATTTAGTGTCGCGAGTATTATCTTAAAGCGCATTTCCTGAACATCTGACCTACCAAAACCAGACAGCCGTTGCACGTTTATTTTGATACGAACACCTTCACATTTCCTTTTGATGGACGCTACTCGAGCATAGTGTTTGAAGCCAAACCAAGGAATCTAACTTTATCTCTTTCACACATATGGGAATATTGAAAATAATGGTCAGCTTTTTCAATCGTGCACCGGCTTCAGGAACGACAGGAAAGCTTTCAGTCCGCGTTTGAGCGGCAGGGCGCGCGGACGTAGAGCCACGCCGCCCATCGACTTGCCGCGATATTTAAACTGCATTTCGTACGGACATTTTATTTTGCTTGCCGGATTGGAGTTGCGAGTGTAAAATTGAATATTACCGCATTATTGCCGGCAGTAGCGGTATCCAACTTTTGTAGTTCTGATGAAATTAACTTATATGACGATCGCTCGGTACTAAGTGAATGCGTTTGTGATTTGTTCGGCATACAAAGTTTATTTTCGTCGCCTGAACTGTACATACGAGTATAATTCCATACATAGCCAAATATTAGTGTTAACCACGCTTAGTTTTCCGCACTGTAGTCTACCCTTCGGTCCAAATAAAGTGACTTATTAGCAACTGCTGATATCAATCCTCCATATCCTAAACTTATTGTAAATATATTTTGTAAGAGTATTGTGTATCTGGTTTGAGGACCAATGTTCTAGACAATGTACTAGGCTTATAAGTGTAGTGATTTGTGTAAATATATTGTAACAAGAACATATCTACAGTGAGATTGTACTCCTGTTAAAATTAACTTCATCGAAGACTAATTGATATTGACTGTTCGCATACCAACACAAGGTAAGACTGTTTATATATATTTATATTATACTACGGCTTCTCATGTTTACATAAAACAGATAACATGAATTTAATTTATTAGTTGGCCTATTTCTAGAACTTTTTTATGCCTACGAGTGAATTACTAAACATATCTAAGTTTATGAGTGTAGATTTTCTATTAAAACAATTCATCTGGGTAAATATTACCAGCAATATAAAATTTGGCTTAGTCAATTTCGTTGCGTTCCAGTTTATCGGTGATATTCAAAAAAGCATAACTAAAATATTTTCAATAAAGTGAAGACCAAACATTTTACGTTCAAAGAGTTTACTATTTTTGTATAATCAAAATATTCATAATACAATAAAAAAAGTCAACAGTTGAAAATGAGTTTGTTTAAAAGAGCTTTAGTTAAAAGGTACCTATATAAAGTTTTGCGGGACAGCTTTGACTACTTATTACTAAACAAACTTTCAATATAACTATCCAAGTAATATACCTAAGTTCGAGAATTTTCTAGAGCATTCTACCTAATAATATGACTTATTTAAGTTTCGTAGGGCCATTAACTATTATAAGTGTCTCTTTGGAACAACTTTGAAATTAATTCTTTATTTTTAACCTCTAGCACTGGGGTATGTAGTTGTTGCCGTCTTTAAAATATAGTTGAAAAAAAAAAACCGTCATTAATTTTAGTTTCAGCTCAGTATATAATAATAATTATATTTATAATTATATTTTGCCGTTTAACCTGCAATCAATAAATCACTCTGGTTTGTTTACAGGTTAATTCCCCTATTTGACGTTTTTATTATTGTTACCACTAGAAAATAAGTCTTTAATTTGAGAAATAAATCATAATAGTATATACAATGCATTTTTCCCGTATTAAAATAACATATTTTCTGTTGGTTTGTTCTCATTTTAAAAAGTAAAAACTTAATGCAAATACTAGCTAGTATCTACATGCTAATTTTGCAAAGGAATACTTACGGTTTTTTGTAAATAATGGCTCTACTTCATCCAAATACACTTTTTAAATCCACGGCCGGTTAGTGTTGAAACATTTAAGACTAGCAAATTTACATTTACCCATTTAAATATAACAACCAAGATTGTAAATTATTTCTACAAATTAAAACCAGTGAGTGTTATACAAGAAGAATACAATACATACACACACTCACGCCTTTTTCCCATGGGGGTAGGCAGAAATTACAGAATGCTACGCGCTATGATCCCTGCACACCACTTTACCATTTTTTTTTTATAATAGGTAGGCACAAGACTTTTGCTACTTGTTCACAAGCAATTCATTTTGCTTTCGGTGGATTAAACTAGCATTGTAACTTTATTTTATGGGCATTTTAGTGCCCATTATTTTGCACAATATTATCAATAAGCATTTCCAATATTATTTTTTTGTTTTGTTTACTCATAAAAACTCGCTAGTAATAATTAGTATACCTTTATTTATTTATGAACATTTATTGTTATATATTTCGTCTTTAATGCCATTAAATTTATCAACAACAGCTTGCACCATGAAAGGTGAGACATAATGTATTATGTCTATAATACATTATGTCTCGGTATCTTATAGTGTACTATAAGATACCCTATCTTATAGTGTATTATGTACCTGTTATAGTGCATGTGTACCTTATTTGCCGTTGAACTGAGGTAGAAACCCCTTTCTACCTCAATTCAACGGCATATAAGGTTACGAATAGGACGGTTTTTAGTGCGGAAATTCCTAATGCATCGTTCAAGCAGGGTATACCATACCGGCTAAAACCGCTGCGGCCTATCGTCAAGGCTATGGAACCCATATCCATATTCACCCAGAAAGAAAAGAAGCATTTTGCGTTCCGGTTTAATTCCATATTATTTACAGCTCAGCATATTGATTAACGCAAATTCAACAGTTTGTACTTGAGCAATTTATGGCATAACATATTGATTTCTAATATTAACGCGAATATTAGATATAGACCATGGGTGCAGTAAAGAAGATTATAAAAATATCAACATACCGCGATAAAATCCATAAAAAGTTTTTTGATTACATAACGTATCTACTCTTGGCGGGTTATTCAGTCCGCTAATAGATTTTCCCATACAATTGGCAAGCCTAATTAAGAGCCCAAGCTGGGCACACATCATAATTCCGAGTTGTGACTGCGAATTTCATCTTGCTTGATCTGGGAATCCAACGCAGGACCTTATTGCTCAGAAGTTTCTTTTACAACCACTAGACTAAGGAATTAAAGGTGAAGGTAAAATTCTTTATACAAATATAGCTCCACATGTTTTTACGTTTATTCTAGGAATTCGTTTCAAAATATCGTGAAGGTTACTTTCAGTACTATTATACTGAAATGCCAAGTGTTTGTAGGGGTGTTAGCATTTGCCTTACCTTTCGCTATTCAGGTTTAAGTGGGTTACACACAAGCCCCTTGGGCTACAAAGTCTTTAGCGCAAGCTATATAACTGATAGGAGGTAAGTAGGGTTAAGTTTGATGTATTTAAATGCTTATGCTCATTTAAATAACAAACAATCAAAAAAATACCTCAGTGAAAACTGATATTGAAAAAGTCGGTACTTTTCAAAATCACAGAGCAAATACAGAAGAACGTTATATCAATATTATTAGATACCTATACTTTCAAGAATAGAAAATTACATTTTTTCATTCATAGAATAAAAAAGGATGAATTCTTTAAACTTCGAAATAAGTTATAGTTATTACACATGCAAGTTATCAACCAAATTACTACCCAGCTCAACGTGCAACACCGATAAACCCCATCGTTGATTGAAATGGAATGAAATCATGATTAAATGAAATGTTATACAAAAAATAAATGCTCGCGTGATGGGTGGAGTTATTTTAGTGAATTATTTTTCGTTCATTACTTAAGGTGTAAGGTCCCAGTATACGATACATTGTTAACGCTTGACACCACGTGTGACGTAATTTATTGTTGAATTTGAACTCTAATCTTTTGTATCTAGATTGAAATTACTTTACGCTTCCATTTCTTGATAGATACCAGTGAATATACTTTACTATCTTTATTAGTTTTAATTTTTATCATTTGATCATGTGGAAATTGAATTACGATCTGCAGTTTACACGCTCCAACTCGCGTTTATTGGCTCAAAAGAACGACGCAGTTGAGCATGTAAGCATATAACAATATTTCACAAATTGAAGAATGTAGAAGCTAAAATATTTAAAGCTAATAAGCACCTAAACAGCTTCGTATCCCTCGGTGCAAAATCGTTTTGCAAAGATGAAGATAAATTGAGTAGGAAAGTTGTGGGTGTACGAATTTGTTGAATTATTCCGCACCATTTGTCACTCTTTCTAGACTTGAAATGTATGTATGTGAGCAGTATTTATATAAATAGTTTTGATATTAAATTTCAGCCCATCTAGAGCGGAATACCATCAACTCAATAAACATTTTTGTTAACCTTGAATTAAGGACGTCGATTGGTGCTGTAGTTGAAAAATGAGCTTCTGCGATTTGACGAAATAAATCTTATTTGTACAGTAACAGTACTATACTGTCAAATACTACGTAATAATTATTATCATATGATCGCATTTAGCTCGAACAAACGTTAGTAAATTAATACAGCATTGTTGAATTATGCTGTTATCCGCATCAATTCGACTGATAGGCATAAACTATGATAAATTAGATTTGCGGTTTAAATTATAGTATTAAATTGTATCTAGTGCTTACTCAGTATATTAATTCAATGTGGTTGTAATACATAGTTGTTTATATAACATTAGAATATATTATCACTGGAATTATTTATCATATTCGATATCGACAATCCAACTAGCAAACGGTTTAATACCGTAAGTTGCCTTATGTGGTAAGGATTCGAATTTCAGTAAGAGCAAATGTTTGTGTGTGGGCTTGGATTTTTGTACCTGAGTCATCGATGTTTCTGTATATAGTATGTATGTATTTATAATTGAAAAGAAAATATCTGTAACATAAGCCTCGCCTGCTTCGCTCGAAACCAGGTAGCGCGGTGTGCCTGTGTCTGGTCTGCTAGATATATTTTATATTAAAAAAAGAACGTCAGGTACGCAGTACCACTCGTAACCGGCGGGCATGCATGACAATTTATATGAATATGGTCGAGGCAAATATGGTATGCAGTGATCGTAGCGCGTGGCATTCTGTAGTTTCTGCCTACCCCCATGAGAAAAAGGCGTGTGTATATATGTATATTTTATATCATTATGTTCTTAGCCTTTTACTAACCATGTAGGGATCAGATTCCAATTTAATGAGCAGGTTATAGGTTAGTATGTTACATGAAGTGACGGTTATTTGAATGTAATAGCAAAAAAAATACTTCCATTCAAATAGTATACGTAATTAATGCAACGGTGAACTAGTCATGCACGCTTAGTGTAAAAGACACGCTTACAAGTATGGTACCTATTTATCGTGTTACTAGGACATAGCATAGCAAGCACTAAGTAAAAACACTTTTCTTGTTTCCAACATTTCTTATTGTGTTACAGTGTCAAGGTTAGAATATTATATACAGAAATACATCGTGTTTTTCGCTAAAAGCAAATGATAACAATAGCTGTTATAGTAATAACCTTATATTAGTGTTTTGTAAAAACCGTCTACCGTCGAAATTATCATAAATGAGACCTAATTCATTTAATCGTCGCAGGCGTCATGTGAAAGAAGAAAAATATATACACTATAATACCTACGTGAGCTTTAGGTGCTTTGTTTTTATTAAGCACTAAATGTACCATTTAGGTTTTATTTTAGTATTTAGGTTTTTCTTTTTTGATCCGATTTTTACCTTAGCGTTCACATTACCGTAGCGTTTGTTGAAGTTATTTTAGAAATGTAAGGAGGAAGCTTGGGTTTAATATGAGTTAATTTGATAATAATGTGATGAAGGTAAAGATTTAGCTTAACTGTTCTAACCGCCAAAACTGAAATGAGTTTTATCTTTCGTAGTGTCATATTTTAAATACATATAAAATAATCAATGTCAGGCATAGATCAATCTCAGAGACAGAGACATTAGAGGCGACATTGAGGTGGACTAAACTAACTTACATCAAACTTTAAATGCTATTATATTTAATTTGGGACAATAATTGGCTTAAATACTTCTATTGATAAAATATATTATAAGCCGTTGCCCGTGCAATTAACTTTACTCCTATTTCCTTCCTTAAAGTGAAGATTCTCAGAAATTCTTTATACAAAGCACCAATTTTTTATAAAAAACCTCGTGAATTTCGCTATTATATCTATACAAATTTATATAAGTATGTATTAGCAATAGTAATTTATATTTTCTGTGTATATACAATTTTCTTATTAGCTCAAATTTGCTCCTATAAAATACCAAATCTCATCTTTAATTTGCCTACCTATTTAATCTTTCAAAGATTATTATCAAAGAGACCGTTAAGCTGCCGATTTTGATACCTAAAGGATTATGTACGAAAGACAAACGTGTAGCTAGAACATCGAATAGAATTAATATTATAATAACATTGTTGTCTGACAACTGTGTTACATAAATATAGTAGTAACATTTGAAGTTTGAGGTAACGTAGTTTTATTTATGTTATTAACATAGCATGACATTGTCAATTATACCACTGTCTCTCGGGAACCCTTGTCATTAATTGTAAATGGATATTAACTTTTATATTACGTAAAAAATATGATAGTTGCTTACCTATGTTTTTAAAACATTGGGATAAAAATATGTTCAATTTTATGAGATACTAACGCAACAAACCGCGGATGTATATTAAACAATTTTTATTATATATATGCATATACAAATAAAAGCCACATCATAGAGAACATAGACAGGAGATGACCTGATAATAGGGCTGCCACATACTGGTTTACACGCATACATTTTAATTCTTAGAGTGTCCTAGGACCGTTTGAGCACAATTTTGTACCAGAGAGTATTAAAAAAATTAATTTCGAGCACAAGACCGCTGTCTTGTGTAATAAATGGATGCGAGAAAAAGCTGTTTTAGTTAATGGCTGTTGAAAACCCTAATCAACCACCATAATCGCGTCGCTGACTGACAAATCGGTGATCAAAGTATGATGTCAACGTCTCAACGTTGCTTGTTGCTTATTAAAAGGAGTAGGTATACCGCAGTGACCAGAACTGAATGCAGAAAACCTGATATTTCTGTATATCATACATAGTGTTTACTTTAAGAAAATAGAGCTATACTTTAAAGTCAATAAATATAATTTTCACCATATGTGTATCTTTCTATAGTCATACACCGTATGCAAAGTATTTGTTTAAGTTATTTTACAGATAAAACCTTTAAAGTGCACTTAAGTATAGTCGATAAGATGGTGAAGTATACCTGCTTCTTTTATGGACTAGACATTTTAATGCTTTCGCTTATCTACCAGTTAAAAGGTCAATGGAGGACAATAGGACATGCCTTATTCACCTTTAGATTCACGGAAAAAGCACAAAACTAAACATAAATAAAATGCTATGTGTTACAGCATATTCAACTTAGTCGTAATGACAATAGTCACTGTATTAGTAATTGCGTTAACACTTGTACTTAGTACTTACTATGAAATATAAGTATTTAAAATAACATAATATTTTATGGAACTATGGACTTTTAATTTTACTGAGTTAAAGTATTAGTTCAAACCCATTAACTGGTACCAACCATAATATTTTTTAATTCTTTATTGTACACAAAAGATAAAACAATACAAATGAAACAATACATTTAAAGTTTTGTGCACAAAGGCGAGCTTAATTCAAGACTGAATTTTCTTCCAGCAAACCTTTGAGTGAGAGAGTTTTAAAAGGAAGAGTAAAAAGACAAAGTGTACAATAATAATAAAGAAATTCCACTTAGCATATGAGTAAACAAATAAATAGATACATATATATAGCTATATAACTAAATAAATAAATATGTACAAATATATATACATATATATATATATATATATATATGTATATATACAATGTGGGGAGGACAATATGATCATAAATGAAACTTCGTATAAGTCATGATATTCCCAACCGTCACACAAAAAATCAAATGAATATATCCAGTAGTTTAGCCACAGGACATTATTTTTCATTTTAAGTATTTTCGACATGATGTTTTGTAAACAGGAGAGCACGCGACAGGTTAACGACTTACGTTGCCAGCTCGCCACTTTAAAAACCTACGCCTTTTCTATCAAATTTATTTTCTCAATGCAAATTATACTTTATGCCCGAGCCATAAGAGTCATAAAGCGTGTCATCACAGCTAGATAAGAAAAAATGCATACGAAAGTTATTACTTTCCTGTTACGCACTCATGTCAATCGCAAAATATGTATGTGCGAAAGAGATAGGTAAGTTTGCTTGTTTCCTCTTTGCTTACTTGTCGACGTGTCTAGGTTACGCGGTCAGTGTGTCACCGGACGTCCTTACTGCCTGTGACGCATTTTATTTTCTCTGGAATTTCGGATGCGCCCGCGCCCGTTTGAAGTCGCCGCGCGAGTGTTATCGTATCTTTGTTGTTGTGTTGTGTTGTGTTGTGCGAAATTTGACGCTTTGTTTTAATAGTGACAGGACACATAAACGTATTATAGGTACTTAGTTAAATAGCTAAGTGAACTTTGCGAAATTAGACGCTTAATACTTGGTGTTTCAAGGTTTTATTATTAAATAATCATGCCTCGTTACAATTATACCGCTTCGGAGTACACTGATATGATTTTAATTTATGGGGAGTGTCACGGTAATGCCGCTTTAGCTGTACGGACATACCGTGAGAGGTATGGGAACACGCGTATGTGTCCGACCCACGGGCGCACTATTGTACAAGCTGTCCAGAGGATACGGGAAAATCAATCTTTGATCCCGCACGTAGATGGTGCTCCTCCACGTGCAAATGTGATTTCAGACGAAAGAGTTATTAATTATTATGATCGTAATCCGACGTCCAGTCTGCGTAATGCAGGTCGACATTTTCGTGTAAATCACAAAACTATTCAAAAAGTTTTGAAACGTGACAAACGCAGACCTTATAAGTACAAGAAAGTACAAGCATTGTTACCGAGAGATAAGCCAATAAGAGAAACTTTCTGTCGCTGGTTGGAAACCAAACATCTCGAGAATCCTGACTTCCTGTACAATGTGCTGTGGACTGACGAGAGTACATTCACAAGGAATGGTTTATGGAACCGACAGAACCTTCGGTACTGGAGCCGCGTGAATCCGCATCTAGTACGGGAGTCTTCACACCAGTACAGATTTGCGGTCAATGTGTGGGCTGGCATACACAGAAATACTATTATTGGTCCGGTATTTATTGATGGCAATTTAAATGCTGTAAAGTTCATTGAACTCCTCGACGGATCCGTTTCCGAGTACACGGACGAACTTTCGCTGGACGTGTACAGGCAGATGTGGTACCAGTTAGATGGAGCACCAGCTCATTCAGTGGTGTCTGCAAGAGAGCGTTTGACTCAAATGTTCGGACAGCAGTGGATTGGCCGTTTTGGACCAGTGCGGTGGCCAGCGAGGTCACCAGATCTCACGCCCCTGGATTTCTTTCTGTGGGGTCACATAAAGAATGAGGTATACTCAACAGAAGTTACTACCGTTGAGGAATTAAAAAATAGAATAATAATATCTTTTAATAAATTGAAAGAAATGGCTGCTAATGGTGACCTATTATCAAGAGTGAGAAATAACATTATACGTCGGTGTAGTTTGTGTATTCAAGAACACGGCGGACATATTGAAAATAAAAAAATTTAATGACTGGCGACATAATTATGTGATCGAAAAGTGATTGTGAATAATAAATTGATCAGTGAATAACTCGCGGGTGAATGATGCCCGACTATTTGGTTAATATTCTGTGATTTGATTTGTGTAATTGAGCATTAATAACAATAAGAATAATGGCGCCAAACATTACGTCGCTGCGTCGGCCACAGCTTTAACATGAATGAAACCAAGCTGCGTTGCCATTCTTATCGCAGGTCAGTGTACCATTTTTATAAATGGTGTTTTATTTTGTTTGCAGTTTTAAGCTATTTAGTTTGTAAGAAAATTTTTTTTTTTTAATTTCCATGTTCGGATTTATTTGATAGTTTACAAATGTTTCTATAAACCAGTATTGCCAGTGTTTTCATTTAAAGTCATATTGTCATCTCCACATTGTATATATATATATATATATGTATATATATATATATATAGGGAGCATTTTCTGTCACAAATTATTGTGACAGAAAATGCTCCCTAGTTTTTCTCCTGAAAATGTCCAGAGAAGGGCTAGCACGTAACGAGTGTGGCAGAGAATTCCATAAACGCACTGCTTTTACAGTAAATGAACTGTCATAGCAACTGGAAAAATGTGCCGGAGTCCGCAAGAGAAGGGAAGAACTGCTACGGCAGAGTTTGTCCCTCGGGACAAGGTACTCAAAACGCTCTCGGAGATATAAGGGCGAGTTAGGGTTATGAAGGACAGAATAGAGAAGGCACAGTATGTGTAAGTCTCGGCGTCGCCGTATGGGTAGCCATTTCAATCTGGCGCGAAATTCTGATACATGATCATACTTCCGAAGCCCATAAATGAAGCGGATACCCAGGTTCTGCAGACGCTCGAGTTTATTTAGGAGATCCTCCTTTGCATCAAGAAAAGAGACATCAGCATAGTCAAGATGTGGAAGTAGTAGTGATTGCGCAAGTATTACCTTAGTTTGAAAAGGAAGGAAATTTTGAAGACGTTTGAGAGACTGGAACTAACTGTACATTCTCCTGCTTACCTCTACAATGTGTGCTTCCCATGTTAGGTGTGAGTCTATAAGAACACCAAGATTTTTTACACACTTGGAGTAAGCCACTGGGATAGAGTTGTAAATTATTGGAGGAAGAGACTGGTACTCTAAAAGGTTCAACATGTATCTGCCACCAATGATCATAGCCTGAGATTTTGTAGGGTTGACTACAAGCCCAAAAGAGTTTGCCCACTGACGAATATTTGTCAAGATCATCATTGATGGCATCTACAGCACCCTTGATATCGTCTATCTTAAAATGACGATACAGCTGCAAGTCATGCGTAGAGGTGATATTGAGAAGTTATAACTTTTGTGATTTCGTTTATAAAAACGGAGAAAAGAAGAGGAGACAGAACACCGCCTTGTGGAACGCCCGCAGACAGTTCACACCATTCGGAGTTAACCTCTCCAGCGCGAACCACCTGCGATCGACCATGAAGATAAGATTTGAACCACCCAATTGCTGAAGAAGAGAGGTTAAGAGAGGAAAGGATTCCTAGGAGGATATCAAAATCAACTGAATTAAAAGCACTGCTAAAGTCCAGTAAAATGAGAATTGTCAGCATTTTATTCTCCATAGCCAGTCGGATATCATCGGTGATTTTCACCAATGCGGTAACCGTGCTATGGCCAGCCCGGAATCCAGACTGGAAAGAATTTAGCAGGCTATTTGAGGAGAGGTATAGTGATAGTTGCTTTTGAACAACACTCTCAAGGACTTTAGACAGGATTGGAAGGATGGATATGGGGCGGAATTGAGATGGTAAGGAGGGATTAGAGACTTTTGGTAGCGGTAGTGCGATAGCTTTTTTCCATAAAGAAGGGTAGGAGCTGGTCAACAAGGAAAAATTAATAATATGTGTGATAGGTGAAAGAATTTGGTTCAGGATGGGAATACACATTTGAAGTTGGAGACCGTTGTCACCTACCGCTTTTGTAGAAATGGATAATATAGATTTCTTAACGTCTTGCTCAACAATTGAGTGGAAACTGAACGAAGTATTTAGTGGCAAAGGAAGATCGGATAGATATTTCAAAGTTGAAGACTTAATATTTACATCAAGGGTAATTGGAGGCCTACAAAAATTAGCATTGAGCACATTGAGGTCTATATCTGCGCTGCTGCTAGGTGAGACTTTTCCAATACCAAGGGACTTGAGAAATTGCCATACTTGAGATGTATTAAGATTTTGTATCGAGCTGTGAATGTGGCGTCTTTTAGCATCTCTACACATACGACTGCAGCGATTGCGAAGTCTTTTATATAAGTCCCAGTGTTCCTCCGAAGGCATACTTCTATACCTCCGCTTAGCTTTATCCCTTTTGGCCATTAGTGTTTTAATGGCTGTTGATAACCAGGGCGCTGGCAAATGCTTTACTTTTACTTTTTTGAGCGGAGCATGTTTATTATATAAATCCATAATTGGTACAAACCAATGATTTCATTGTTTTTCATAAAAGAAGATAACTTCATTTTGAAACTTATTCCGGTTTATTTTACCAGCTATCTCTGCAAATAAAAGTTTCTGTAGAAAAATGGTAAAAAACGAGAAGATCCGTATATTTCAGTTATTGTTGTTAAAAATCTAAATAATTGATTTTTGCAGTATAACAGTTACCTGATCATGCAATTGCTTCGGGGCTTTTGATCAATTGAAAAATGAGCTACATAAATAGCGCAAGGTCTCATTATTTTTCCTGTAAAAGGATCTCTAGAAAAATATATAAAAAATATTGTGATTGTACAAAAGTATCAATATATTTTTCTTAGATACCGTCAAATAAATGTCCCCTTTTACAACACATGGATGGCTGAGTATTTACGTCGATATAAATTCGCCCCTGGGTCAAAGAAGTCGTTAACACAGAACGAGTACGAAGTCAGCTGTGGCCGACTGATACTTTATAGTTGTCGATAAATAAATGAAGGTAAAGTACAATTGGTAGCGTTTGCCGAAAGGTCACAGCCGGTCGATCGATTACGTATCGCGTAGAATGTATTAGAGTACTTAATTATAAATCGAATCGAAAAAAATGTTTTGGGATATTCAGAAAGATTGAACGAATTGCGATTTACTATCGAGAAAGTAACTGGATTACATTTCAAACGCAACTCATACACTTCTATTGCAGCTGGCGCACGCACTTCAAACGTCGTTATTTTATTTTATTATTTTTTGTCAGGCAAGTCTTTTTATTTAGATAATGTGAGTTTTTTAATGAATGTTTAATATTAGTATAGAAATATATTGGACTATGGAGAAGGATAAATGCTACCTATTGTCGTGAAATTTATATACGCCTATACTTGTAGGTCTATAGAACATAGAGAAAAAAAGCGGGCAAGTACCATTATTTGTATATATTCTTAATATTCAATAGTTTTTGTCCACAATTTGGTCTGCGCAAGTAATTTTACCGAATCTGCTTTATCAATAATCTAGTCTATTTTAAGAAATTATCGATACCGCATATAAATTTTCACCCTTATCGCTTTTTTACGGGATGATTTCTGAGACAAAAATTATCCTATAGACCTATCTTCACACCAAATTGGTTCAACGGTTAAACCGTGAAGAGGTAACATACAGATACTTTCGTATTTATAATATTAGTATGTATATTTATTCTAGCAAGAAACGGAAGCTTAAGTTATTTGAAATCTCTTCATTAAGCGTTCTAATGAACTTATCGAGCACGTCAGTCAAAATTAAGAGGCTGTTGAGTTTCATAGTAGCTTGCTCCGACCTAAAAGATGAAACTCTTAACCTTGGAAGAGGCAAAAAGCCTTTTTGATGAATTAAATTAGGACATTAGATTGAGTAAAATTTATAGTGGTGCCTATCTATTCTAGTAGAATTATGCGTTTTCGAGTAAAGACTATGAATGGAACTAGTTTCTCTATGAGTGCAAGAGAAAATTATTGGATTGGATTTTTAATCGATATGTTGTACAATATGTACATCTCTTATCATTGAAATAAATGTGTTCTATTATAAAATAATAAAGTTTACTAAATTGGCGTTCAGATTATGCTTCTTTTTCTGTTCAGATGTTCTTCTAGACTATTTCTATTTTTCTCAGCAATTGTTTTCTCAATGCCAAGTGTGGAAGTCATACTTATATTTTTACATGTGTAGCCGTTTATTATCCAGTTTTTTATTTCCATTTTTCTTATTGAATGTACCAAGAAAACTTAAAGTTAATTTTGGTTCTGCTTTTCTAAAATGTTTCTTTTTGAAATAATAAATGATATTTATTTCTGTAAATAGATAATTATTTTAAAGACACTTTTACAAATGATTTGTATTTGTATAAGATTATTTTAGGATCTAGATGGCATCATCATTAATACACATACTGCTTTGATAATAGTCTGATAGCTTTGGAAATTGAAAGGTCCTAACATAATGTTATATTACAACGATGGCGATTGCACATGACATTATGTTATTTTGAGACTTTTATGCAAAGTTTCGGGCAACGCCATAAATAAAATCATTTAATAAAAAGAACTCGCTAAAACTAAACTGAAAATTGTAAAACAAACTTTTAATTCGGTCCTAAATAAACAACGCGGTGTCCATATAATTGGAATTAATTTTTAATTGCAAAAAATTACAAACTACCAAGTTATATTAGCAAGTTATGTCATATAATATACATATCGGATATAAGTCGGATGCGCATTAATTTTATAGTCTAGTAGGTCGCGAGAGCTATTGCTCATCGTAGCTCTATTAATGTTAGAACTTCTCAACTTTATGCAGCTTTGCGTTCGGATATTGCATCGCTAGTGTAAAGTTATCGATACCCACTTACATGGATACTCCGGCAATAGAGCTGTGCCGTCGATAAATTTATCCAGGATATTGAGAGTGTATTAGTTTGGTTGTTTAGTTTGAACTAAAATGTGTCAGTTTGACGATACCGTTACAGGCAGAAATAATCGAAAATTAGACACTAAAATCCTTGCAGACTAGTAGAAACGAAGCGCGTATTGAGTCATCGAGGGGTTATTTTTGTGTAAAATAATGATACGTTAATAAACATATAAAATTTTATACTTCTTATATTTTATAAGCTGTGATCTATATCACTATAACCAGTGGTCTACGAAGTCAGGGATCTTGAGTGTTATCCCAGGACTAAGATTTCAAAGTCACATGCGTATTTATCATATGCCCAAAAGGGTAAAGGAAAACATTGTGAGGAAATCGTGGTGTCTCAAATGAGTGGGACAGAAAATGAGTGTATGGCTCATATTTTCAAATTAATAATTGGAAATGAAGAACTATTCATATTTTTACGAAGCAATGAGTAATATTCATTTGTATTGTAGGCGAAAGATATGGTGTGTTTTGCCTATCGTACAAGCAATACTCATTGGTGAAAAAAATAGTTCTTAAGTATCTCTGCAGGTACGACTTTGGGTTCGAAGCAAAATATGTAGGAAGTTAGCTTATTTTTCAGGTACAATTATTTGTACCACAATCACATAGTTTCTTATCAGATTCTCCTGCCTTCTTTGACGATTCAGGCGTAGTAACGGCGTTGTTTTTTGTGGACATCATCAAAATTATGTAATTAATTTTGATATTACTTTTTCGACTTTCCGTTTATCGTTAATTTAAATATATTTATAATAATAAGTAGGTGTGGTATGTGCGGAGCGTCTGTTGCTTCTGAATGAATATTTTATTTTTTATGTTTATAATACATATTTTATGAAGCTATCAACATTTTACTCGCGGTTTTATATTTTAACATGTTTATTTTGGTATCGTGGTGAAGAATATTAGTGTATTTTCAACTTTTCAACAAATTATTCGAACGCGTAGCTTTATTAAGGCTGCACTCCTGGTGTAAGGATTCGGGGTTTGAATTACGGAAAGGGGAAAATGTTTGTGTGAAGAGCAAACATTTACTGGAGTCATATTTATAACAAATAAATAAATATATTCGTAGTATATTAGCCATCTAGCATCCGTAACACAAACCTAGTTGCTAAGCTTGAAACTAGACGGCGCCGGCGTAATAATATAATTATTCATTATTACTATATACTTGAATGTTTCATTAGAGTGCAAACATGTTGTACACACATGTTATTGTAACATTCTAAACATTGTTTTTCTATTTATAACAAAATAGAATATGCATTAATATGTTTGAATCTATATAATAGGTCGTAAAACTCACTGTTGTGGGCGTTTTATATTTAAACAGTCTGACTGGTTTCCTGCAAACGATGTTCAACAAATCGATTGCTATAAATCTTCTTACAATCTACAAATTTACAAATAAATGTCTATAGTTATTAACTACAAGTGTTATTTAACTAGATTTAAAATCACTAATAAATAAAAATAAATAAATAAATTGTTTATTTAAAATAAGATGTCAAGGTACAATACAGAAAGTAATAAGTCAGCTTGTCTTAGAATAACATAAGCCTGCCTGAACTAGGTTAATCCTGTGTTTCAGGCTATCGCTTTACATGTTTTTTATTTTATGACATTAATAATACATAATATATTCTTATAAATGGAACCTGAAATAATTGTATAAGTGCATTTCAAAAAAAAAAAAAAAAAAAAAAAAAAAAAAAAAAAAAAAAAAAAAAAAAAAAAAAAAAAAAAAAAAAAAAAAAAAAATATAAGGAATGTTATTAAAACTATAATATGTAACTCATTTTACAATTACTAATAAATTCTCCGTGTCTGCGTAATTGAGCTGCTCTAAATATTCCGAAATCATGATACTGCATTTTTTATAACTTTTATTGTGTATGTCAATTAATTTATTGAGTTTATTATACAAATATGGACCTAAGAATATGTAAAATCTGTTAGTAAATGCATGTCTAAATTTAGTTTTAGTACAGACTTGGTCTTTTCTCCTCTTGTTTGAAGGTACTGGGTTAAATGGAAGTTCAGTGTGCTGTTTTAGTAAGGTGTGCAATATAAATAATTGACGAACCGTTAGTACCTTACATGCTATGTAAAGCGAGTGTGTAGGAAATAAAAAAGGGCGAAAGGTAGCTACCTTTAGAATAGCTCTTTGGGCACGTTCTAGGGGAAGTAGAATGGTTTTTGCAGCGCCACCCCAGGTAGTTATGCAATAGGTAAGTATCGATTGACACAGTGCTAGATAGACCTGTTTAATTAATTTGTAGTCGGCAATGTTACGTAAAGATTTAAAAATATATATTAATTTACGTACTCTAGTGCATAACAACTCTATGTGATTGCGAAAATTTAGGTTAGCGTCAAGTGTGATACCTAAATATTTTATATTGTTCGTTTTAGTTAAAGTAGGACAAGTACATGCGGTGTCAGCATACATACTACAGCTATGTGCGTAAATGTTTTGGTTAGTAATCGGTATGTTAGCGTTCCTCATATTGAATAAAATATACATTGTTTTATCTGCATTTAATGTTAGAAGATTTTTATGAAGCCACATACAGACGGTATTAAAGCCACTCTGCGCGTATTCGTAGACCTCGTCACGAGAGTTAGCAGAAAACAGTAAAGCAGTATCATCCGCATACGACGTTATGGCACCATTCTGAAGTTTTAAATTGCATAGGTCATTAATATAAATTAGGAAAAGGGTAGGACCCAAAATACTACCTTGTGGAATACCGTAACTGCTGTTTTCAAGGTCAGAGCTGTTATATTCACCAATTTTAATACATTGTTGTCGGTCACTAAGATAATCGGAAAGTATTTGAAGTTGTATCCCCCTTATCCCAATGGTTTCAAGCTTGTGCAATAAAACAGAACGTGAAATTGTGTCGAAAGCCTTGGCAAGGTCTAGGAATATCCCAATGGAGTGCATACCACTATCTAAGTTATTAGTTATATAGTCTGTTAATTGGTGTACTGCTTGATTAGTTGATTTTTTAGGCCTAAAACCAAATTGCCGATCCGAGAGTAATTTTTTATCTTCTAGGTATTTTATCAATCTACTGTTTATAATTTTTTCAAGGATTTTTGACAGTCCAGTGAGAACTGAGATAGGCCTATAGTTATTTACACACTTTTTGTCTCCAGATTTGAATATAGGCGTGACCACTGCTTTTTTGAGCAATTTAGGAAAAACGCCCTTATTCAAACATAACTGAAAAATGTGCGTCAAAGGCGGGGCAAGTTGGTCTTTGAACCTTTTCAGTATGCTATTAGGTATGTTATCCCATCCAACTGCACAAACATCTTTTAACCCAGTAATTGCTCTCAAAACTTCATCAGTGTCTGTGTCTAGTAAGACAAAAGAATTTAACGAAGAAGATGGCGAAGTCATGTTAAAATTTAAAGGGAAAGATCTTTTTGTTTTTAGTGTTTTTTCTGCTAAGTTTTTACCTACATTAACAAAAAAAGTGTTAACTTTATTTATTGCTATGGTCTGGCTTGTCTCCTTAGAAAGTAGGTCAAGTGGTGGTTCAGGTATTTTTGAAAGAAATGTATGATTTTTTATAAATTTCCATATAAGCTTACTATTGTTTCCTGCTTTTTGTAGTATATTTTTATCATGCTCAATTTTTAGGTTTTTTAAGAGGTTATTACAAAAATTTCTGTATCTTTTATAAGTTAGACATAGAATTTTATTATCAGGTGCAAGTTTTGATTTTTTGTGTAATTTATCTCTATGTCGTATGCAACGAATAAGTCCTGGCGTAATCCATGGTTTAATGCATCTGAACTTTCTAGGTAGATCGATATTAGTAGTATTTTTCAATATAGCAGATTGCAGAGAAGTAATAAAATAATTCAAAGAAATGTCTGCGTCGTCCGATGTGTAAATATGCTCAAAATTAATGCTGCGTATATCGTTTTCTAGATTTGTCATATTGAGTTTAGTAAAGCTGCGCATGCATTTTTTCCTTGGTATTAATAATTGCAATGTTAGTAAAACAGTTTGATGATCCGTAAGTGCAGAGTTAGTAACTAAGGTTATGGTTGGTGTTTGCGTTTTTATAATAAAATGATCTAGGCATGAACCGCTTTGATGGGTAGGGTGGTTATGAGCTGGTAAAAGTCCGTGAAATGAACAAATGTTCAAGTAGCTATGTGCATGTATATCAGTTCTCCCTGAGGCAATGTTAATGTTTATATCACCGGTTAGGATTATATTTTTAAACGACGATAGCTTTTTCAAATTTATATCAAGTGACTCCAAAAAATTATCAATATTTTGAGAAGGAGGCCTGTAAATAGCTATTACTACTGTATTATAATTAATTTTAATTATTAAACAGTTACAGTCCTGAAATATGGGTTCTTCTATAATTACTTCTATGTCATTTTTTGTATAAATTACTAAACCAGCATTTTGATTAATTATTTTGGCGGTTTTATGTAAAATGTAACCCTCCAGCGGTGGTAAGTGGTTAATCTGGTGTGAAAGCCAACATTCTGTTAGGATAATTATATCACAGTTTACGTCAAGACTATGTAGCAGAACTTCAAATGCATTCATGTTTCGGTTTATGCTTCGAATATTTTGTGTTAGCATAGTTAACGTCTTTCCATTAGCGGGCAATAAATTTTTACACTCTGCAATTTCACAGATTTTACTTTCAGACACAGAGAAGCTATCTAAATCTGAGAGTAATTGGTTAGTCATAATAAAACTACAGACTATAAATTAAAATTAATAGGTAAGAAATCTAGTGTTTAAGTGCTCTTACTTATTAAATAAGTTGTTGGCGCTCTTAGGCGCCCTCATAGTCTATAGAGTTGATGTAATTGACCTCAGCGAATTTGCGTGCCGGACAGCTTGCATCACCCGTTTGATGATCACATTTTCTTTTAAAACGTTTGCAGGTCGCACAATTGGGGGGGAAAGATTTATTGGTGCATTCCTTCATATCATGCCCAGTATCTCCACAGTGGTTACATGTAGGGCTGGTTTCTCTGCAAAACTTCGCAGCGTGGCCAAACTGTTGACAGTTGTAGCATCTGGTAACCAACGTGAAGTCTCTGACAGGGCATGATGTCCAATTTATAAAAATTCGACCCTGATTGATCAGAGTTTTCCTGATGCCAGCGGATACTTCCAGAACGAAGTTACAGGTAGGAGTATTTTTCTTTCCCGATTTATGGCTTAATTTTATTAGAGCCAGAAGGGACTCTCGACTTGCGTTTGGAAATTTATCGGCCAGATTTTGTTCATAGATGCAATCAATAACATCTTTGTCACTGAGCGTGACGGGAACACCAATGACCGTAATCCTAGGACGGCGTTTCGTTGGTTCTTCGATAGTGAGGCCTGATGATACAAGTTTTTCTGACTTCTTCAATTTTTCGACGTCTCCTTTACTTTGAGTGCTAATAAGTACACCCCCATTCCTTACTTTTTTCACGCTACGAACATGCAGTTTCAGTTCCTCGGGTGAGATAATTTTTTGGACGAGGTTCTTAGTGTCATCACTGGTCTTGGTCTTATCACTGGGATAGATAGCAACCGAGCTCAGATTATCCGGGCGAATGTACTTATCGGCACCTTTTTTTACCATGTCAGCGAAAGACTTCTGTTCAGATGGCAGGGGCAACTTATCCTCAATGACCTCTTTGAACTGTTGTATTGAGTTCGCTACAGCTTGCTGTTCTTTTAGGTGCTGAATAGTAATGTGCGCATGGATCGTTTTTTGCTTCAGCGCCTGGTACACGACGGCCATTTGAGCAGTCCCATTAGTGACCTTGCGGCAAAGATTTGTTACGCGCAGTTTCTGCTCCGAGTTCATTTTTCCCTCTGCAACCACTGAGCACACTTCATCTAACAGGGTTTCGACGGTACCAATCCATTTCTGGATTTCCGGCGTAGGCAGGACTTCTTCCGGTAATTCGTTTACAATGGGCCGAGTTGGTTTTTCTTGTAGAGGGTCAGAAAATTGCTGAGTTGGCGTTGGTGGAGGACTTCGTCGGATTAATTGGCTCCGGCCAAAGGGGCTAGATCCTGGGTTGGACATACTAACACAGAAACTAGATTATGTCTTTCAAGTATCTAATTAATTTAGGTTCATATTTGCAGTTTATACACTGTATGACGCAAAACACTTGTGACACACTTAGAATATTACTTACGCCGCGGAAATGAAACAGATTAGTATTGCTCAAAATTAATTCACTTACATATTATTGTCGTAAAACAAAAAACACGTCCGCGCGATCCGCGCGATTTCACGATCGTCTAATGGAAGTGAAGTGTTGAAATTTTCTCATTAAATATGATGATGAAATCTATTGATACGCCATGTAGTCATGTTTAGGGAATGTTCATCAACAGTTGCTCAATACTGTTAACATCATGATTCATTTTACGTTTTCAATTTAAAAGCGTAACATTATTTCGGGCTACTCTAAAGGCAGATGTGTACAGCCATAGTTACTGGTGTGCCTAAAATTCTCATACATCATCATCAACCCATTAAAGTCCCATTGCTAGGCTCGGAGGCATTAGGCTATAGTCCACCATGCGTACTCCAGGTTGGCAGGCTTCACACGCCATCGAGTAAATCTCTTAAGCTCTGTTTTCCTTCACCGTTTGAGCAAGTGATAAATACGCATATAACTTCCAAAACATCAGGGATACGTGACCTAGGTTTGAACTCGAGACCTTTGACAGACTTCACAGTCCATAGTTTAAGCCTCTCGGCTACTACAGCTCTTTTTTCACCTACATATAGTGTATTTCCTATTTATATATATAATCCGGCAGGGCCGGATTTAGGTAACTGTATGCCCGAAGCAACCTTGGGTGGTGGGCCCAAAAACAAAGCTCATCCCACATAAATTGCCAAAACATTACCAGACAACTGGGCTGAGCTATTTTTTTAAACCCAGCCCATACTAATTAACCACCAGTTTAACTGTAATAATACTTTTGAAAATACATACTACCTACCGTTAATTGGAAAACTTTCATAGTTTCTATAAAAAAATATACATGGTGTGTAAATATACAGTGGATTGTTTTTTATGATTCTATTAAATCATAAAAAACAATCCACTAAAGACTTCCTTTGTATTTACTTGTACCTACTTATAAAGTTCGTAAAAAACCAATAATATTGGGTGAACATTATCGCCAGATGTTTTTTTACAAGAAACTGTCTATACAAAACTTTTTTGATAGACACCTAATACTCAAAGTTTTTATGTTCTCGAAATTACTTCACAACTTTAGTATGTAAATTGTCTAGTTTACCCACAAATGAGGGATAAATTATAAATGTATTATAATAGTAGCTTCTACCCGCAGCTTTGCTCGCGTAATAAATAAATAAAGATAAAAAGTCAAAGCCTAAGTATATTAATTCAGGTAATAAACTATAAACTATTCATGTTAATCCAGGTAATAAACTATCGGTATGCCAAATTCCACTTAAATCCGCTT
The DNA here is from genome assembly GCA_905163465.1 of Craniophora ligustri. NCBI lineage: Eukaryota > Metazoa > Arthropoda > Insecta > Lepidoptera > Noctuidae > Craniophora > Craniophora ligustri. The sequence goes on from LR990970.1 coordinate 6,847,463, forward strand.
AGCGGTTTTTGTGTGAAAGAGTAACAAACATCTCTATAAACTTTCGCATTTTTAATATTAGTAGAATATTGATATATAGTCCTACGTATCAACGTAGATTACAATAATTTTGCTTGAGTCTAGGAAGGTATGGTACATGCATACATACACTCACGCCTTTTTTCCATGCAGAATGCCACGCGCTACGGTAGGTTATGATACACTAAAATTGTTGTACGTATCATGTAGGGTAATAACTTTGTTTATATGCGTATCCGGCTTAAGGATCAAGTGAGCTATTACTTATAGTTTGGTTTTAAGCTGAATAATAACAGCAAATTTTTGGAATAATATTATGTTTGAAAAGGTAAAAAGTTAATACATCACCACGAATCCTCACTGCAGGGCAAAGGCCTCCCCACTTTTCTTCCACACCTCTCTGTCTCCAGGTCTTAGGGACCAGTCTTACTAAACAGTCTTTATTTATTTTTTATTTATTTATTAAGGCATATTTACAGAATAAACACAAACATATACATACATTTTTCACTTAAAAACTAACTGCACGTGCTACTCCAGTTACAAATATGCACAACATTTGCAATTATCCGCAAGCAACATAATTATATAAAATAAATTTAAAAAAGAAATAACGTTACAAACAAAATATTGTGTTTTAAAATTAGACAATAAAATAAACTTAAAAGAAAACTTAATATGTATTACTTAATGCACATAATAAACTAAAAAAAAAAACAAAATCAAAAGTCTTACTAAAAGGAGTTCAGCTCAAGCTGCCATCACCGACTAGGCCTGCCGCGTCGCCTTTAGCCATTCAGTGTGACCCATTGGGTCGTGATTTTGGCCCATTGAACGTCTTGCAGATGTGTCCAGCCATGTTCCACGTGTTTTAAATTTGGTTGCTGTAAATCCTTATTATAGTTGCTGGATCCGATCGTCCGGATTAAGTAATAATATCAATATACCGCGCTAAAATCCGTAAAAAGTAATTTAAACCTCATACTGAGTAAGTGTCAGCCTAACAATATAGTCAAACAATACATCTGAATATGTATACACATATTACATCCACTATCACTACAACTAACCTTTGTGATAGTTACATCATATTGTAACCACGTAGGTTCATAGAAATCGACTGTTTCTCGAAATTATGTTATTACTCGGACAAATAGAAAGCGGTAATAGGATTAGATCGGAGCGTATTGTGGTATCCTAATGGGGCTTAGATTCAGTAAGGTCAACTTCGCCTTATGTTCTGGGTTCAATACACCATTCAAGCAAAGGGTTTATTATGTAATTAATTTCAATTTGTTACTGGTGAGTGGCAATAAGTTCGCTGGAAATATAAAACCTGACTGTTGGTGTACATCAATATATCTTTGCTTACTCTATTGAAGATAAAAGCGTGATGGTAAAGAGAGAGGTCAATTGATTGATTTCATGTACAAAAACATTAATTTTGAAATTACACACCATTTGTAAGTCTAGTTAAGTCTAGTTCAGAGTTTCTGAGAGCTAACATTATCAATATACGCCAGTAATATTGGTAATTTAATTTAAATGCGATTTGCCTTGCTTAACCCTGAAATTGAACCTTAGAATACTTAACAACTGCACTAGCGACTATTAGACAACGAAGCATAGTTAATAAAACACATGTATATCGTTTTTTTCAGCACCTACGTATATATTATACTTAGTTACTTAGACATAATATTACTGTCAGAATTTCTCAAATCGTAACGGCTTCAATTATATCTATTGATACTATTGACGTCAGTCCACGAACTATAGAACAAGTAATACATCTATATTTAACCAAACAGACCGAATATTTGATGGGATCTAAATTACCTATTATTAGTTTAGTACTGAGTTATATTGGTACGTTTATGTGGAACCTATATGTGGAGTAAATGCCTATGACAAGCCGCTGAAATTTGGTAGCATGAATAGAGTAATTACATATTGTCTCGATTTGACAATTATCGAAAATTTGAATATCAACAAGAAATTAAAAAGAAAGACCACATTTATAATTTGAATAATTAAAAATATATAAATTACATATTATGTATATCTCGGCGAACCCACGGGGTTGCGATCATCAGATGCGCTATTCTCTTCACGAATCTTGTTGGGGCCGGAAATATCAGAACAAAATGCCATTCAAAATCTTCAGTAATAATTGTAGTACTTCGCTAACCACAAATGTTCACAAATGGATCAGGTGGAAACGGATGTCGTTCGTGTACTGCAACTGCACCTATCGAATTTATCCATCCTCGTCACCATGACAACCACAAAACAAGCAACTCACAACAAGTAACATTGACGTCTTGTGATTTTGTCAACTGACAAGCTGAATGTTGTCACGAGTGACAACTAACGGCCTGTTTAGGTAATATCTTGCTTTAAAGGTATCACGCTGCGACAATTATATTATTAACATACCGTCAGTAGGATAGTTCGATAGTAAATAACCCTGCCTTTATGCTAGCAACACCAGGGATAATGGGACCTTAAGCAGCTTTATAGTTTCAAAAGTAGTTTACTCCTTTATACTCCAACGTTTCGGAGCCTTCTTAAAATAATAATTTTTAAAATAAGCTGTTACAGCTGTTATTGCGCTCGCTAAATATATTGCATTTACCAAGAGTAGACTCAGTCGTGAAGAAAAAGTCTTACATCGTATGTATATTTAATCAATATTAAGTACATTATTGTATAACTGTTCAATCGTGAGCCGAATTCTAAACCAAAGACTAAGTGCGTTTATATGCATGTTTGAATATTAAACGCGGCGTTGATTGTTAAGCTTTAAAGCGAAATCCCACCTTAAAGTACCGTATAATATTTGGGAATGGATTTGTGGAATGTATATAAATTCATGCAAAATTCGTCAATTCGTTTCTTATACGAAAATAAAGAAGCCGATGGTTTCACATAAAATTTCAATAAAATAAAATTTTAACTGAGTTGCTTTTGTATCATTTAATAAAAGGTGGTTTTAAGTGGCTGTATTATTTTAATGTCAACATCAAAACAATGTGAGTTTGAAGTTTAAAGTAAACATAATATTATCAAACTCACAAATCAGCACACTAATTAATTCCAGATTTTTACACACAACAGTATGGTTCCTATAGTATAAATATCTATTAAACATAGTTTATGTTTATAAAAAAATGTGCGGAATAACACAATGCGTCTGTGTCTTTTTATACGAATATATTCATATTTATTCCTCTTTTTACACAGTGAGTAAACTAGCGGTGTTAATTCAGCTTTGAGCTCTGCTCGCGTTTTTGGAACAAAGAGGCTTTTGGCGGTCTTGCACAAAGGTAAGGTGCTTAGTCAGGTCGGTCAGATGTGAGCTTGTATTTTTAGATCTGTCTTTATTATATATTTTGAAGTATTTTGTGTTGATATTCGCACCCCCAGAGGAATATAGGCATAAGTGATATTACTTTGAATCATCGATTTTATCATATTTAAGAAGTACGTTTAGAGATACATTTGCTGAATTTTTTTCATATTTTTCTTGCTAAATTTGACGAATTTTAAACAAGAAATTGAATTTTGAGAATTTTATTCCCACACATTTTTTCTTACGGATTAGTAGATTATGTGATATAACGCAAAGAATAAATTGAGAAATATGACGTACTACTTAATATTACGTTTATCCCTAAAATTTTATGTAGAAAATAAATAGTAACAAATATTATGACCTAATGCGTTTGTTTTTTTTTACATCGCTAGTCTTTTATACACGATGTTCGAGCGCAGCGCCTGCTCGAATGGCAAGAGCAACTAGTGATAAGAAATGCAAATTAGTTTTAATTAATTGTAAGGTTTAAACTTGTAACTGAAATGTCATTTTTTATTCTCTTCACCTTAATTCGTCTTTGAGGCAATACACGTCTATCCACAAGTTCCAGATTTAGTTTTATTATAGCCTTCCGGAGAATTCCCCATCATTTTGGTCCTATCGAGCCTGGATTATGTACCCAGTATATGAAGATTCGTGAAATATCAACGAAAATTGGAATTTTAACGATCATCGTGGAGTTATCAGCTGTGAAGGTTATAACTGGCAACGTGTGTGGACTTTAAATACATAACGGTGTTAATAATTTTAATAAATATCATTACCCAACACTCATTCAGGTAGTATATAAGCGTATTTAAGGATTTTAAAAGGTTAGTGTGCTTTTACTTGAATATTGTTAAATATAACGTAGATACCTGTTGGATTGTGAATACTTGTTAATGTCGTAATTTATGATTAAATTATTGCAAATACATTATACGTACTTTATTATATTAGGTACAGTAGATAATTTCTACATTTATAATTGTATAATTGCATTTATGAGCAGTATTCACAATTAATTATTTGTACAAAGGTCATCATTAGCGTTTAAGTTGGTGTTAGAAGGATATTACAAGACATGTATTATTTGCGTCTTTGTTGTTGTTGAACCGTATTAGTATTTAGTAGATATTATTCATGTATTGTCCTTAAATTTTAGACGTTAGGTAATTAATTGAGTAGGCATTGAGTAGCTTAGCATAAATAAAAGGCTTAAAGTAAAATTATAATTGTATTTACATATTTACACTCATTACAATAATTTTAATTTATGTCCTCACAATAATCAAATTGATAATTTTAATAGTTACACGTACCTAGGTATCTCGAATTAAAATAAGTATTGTTAAACATAATATATCTAAGTTGTTATCAAACTAATTTCAGGTTGACTACACTCGATTCCCAGTATGTCCGAAGAAAAAGAATTGGTTAAAAAACGAGGAAGTTTTAAAGGACGTTTAACTGCATTTGTTAATTATCTTGATGCCGCCTATGACAAGCAGTTGTCTAGTTGTGAGGTCAAGGAATTGCAGTTACGGACTGGACGAATTGAGGCCTTATATGAGCAATACGATGAGGTACAGTTACGGTTAGAATGTTTAGTAGAGGATGTAAAAGCCCAATTTACTGAGCGAGCTGACTTTGAGTCAATATATTATAAAGCCCTGTCTCGGTCGCAGGAGCTATTATGTAAGTACATTAACACTAATGATTCGATCGGTAGTGATAAATCTACACATACTAGTCAACGTAAGCCTGTTAAGTTGCCCACTATACAGCTACCTAAATTTAATGGTGATTATAGCAATTGGTTGGAGTTCCGTGACACTTTTACCAGCCTAATTCACAGGAATGATGAAATTGATTCAGTAAATAAATTTCATTATTTACGAGCGTCTCTGGAGGGATCTGCTGCTGTGGTGATCCATGCAATCGATTTTTCTGCTAGCAATTACGATATAGCTTGGCAACTCATTTGTGATCGTTTTGATAATAAAAGGTTATTAATTCAAAACCATGTGTCATCCTTATTTAATGTAAACGCTGTCGTTAAGGAGTCCTCTGTCGCGATAAAGGGTCTGATTGATCAACTCAACAAGAATCTCCGTGCATTAGACTCTTTAGGCGAGCCTGTTAAGCATTGGGACACTTTATTAATTCACATAGTCACTCGGAAACTGGACACCATAAGTTATCGTGAGTGGGAACAGCACAAGGGTCGTTTAGACAAGGATATCACAATAACATTCGATGCATTCATTCAATTTCTTCGCACCCGCGCTGATTTGTTAGAAACGTTAGAACTAGCACGAAGTAATAACAATCCCATTTCCCATAAGCTTAACTTTAATTCAAATAGAATGAAATCCATGGTGATATCACGAGATTCGAGTTCCAGCACCGAATTAAATAAATCATGTCCTCACTGTAAAGGTGATCACAGTCTTAGTAATTGTTCACGATTCCTCTCACTTAGTGTAGACGCCCGTCTCAAATTAGTACCTAATTATAAGCTGTGTTATAATTGTTTTAGTGCAGGTCACTTTGCCAACCGATGCAAAAAGCCGGGATGCAAAATATGCAAGCGCAGGCATAACACCTTATTACATTCGTCGGACAATAAAGGTATTACGAATGTGAGCAATATTGGTAATAATAAGACATCGCACAGCGATTCGTCTCACTCCGTATCTACGTCATCACCCATTGACACCGCAGCTAGCACTAATGCGAGTGCTAATAATTTAACCTGTTCTGCGGATCTCAGTTCGTCTTGTGGTGTGCGTAAACAACGCGGCGTGTTATTGTCCACCGCTCTTATCAAGTTATGTGATCAAAACGATCGTGAGCACATAGTGCGCGCCATGCTTGATAGCGGTAGCACGTCTTGTTTTATGACGGAACGTTTATGTAAACAACTTAACTTAAACACCAGTCCGATAAATGGATCGGTCTATGGCATTAATAATGTAAGTTCTCGCGTAGGCAAAATATGTCAAACAAAGATGACGTCACTAGACAATAATTATTCCTTTAAGTTTCATTGTTTTATTTTGCCCTCATTAACCACTGTTGTGCCTTGTCGTGAAATCGATATGTCAGATTTGAATATTCCTAATGATATCTGTTTAGCTGACCCCACTTTTTACAAGTCTTCAGAAGTTGATGTTTTAATTGGTGCTGATCTCTTCTGGGACTTAGTAGGGTCACAAAGAATTAGGCTAGGTATAGGTAAACCAATATTGTGTGAAACGTTATTAGGCTGGATCGTCTCTGGTCCTGTTACCTATAATACTAATAGTAAGTTAATGTCGCATGATAATCTGTGCAATTATAATGAAACAAATTCCTCTAGTGATTATTCAGATGATATTCGCTCTGACTTAGTTAAATTTTGGAATTTAGAAGAGGTTAACTCTCAGGCCTCACATTATTTACCTGAGGAAAAGTTGTGTGAGGACCATTTTGTCAAGAATACAACACGCTTGGAGGATGGTCATTTTTGTGTTCGTATTCCTTTAAAACAAAGTCCTTCTGTTTTAGGAGAATCGTTTCAAAGAGCTTCTAAATGTTTATATTCTTTAGAGCGCAGACTGAAGTCTAAGCCTGATTTTGGTAATTTATACCGTGACTTCATGTCTGAATATAGGAATTTAGGACATATGACCGAAAGTAATAATAATGAAAAATCCCATGGTTATTTTATTCCGCACCACGGAGTCTTGCGTGAATGTAGCACCACTACCAAACTCCGAGTAGTGTTTAATGCGAGTTGTGCTACTTCTTCAGGGGTATCCTTCAATGATGTGCAGATGGTAGGTCCTACGGTGCAGGACGATCTTATGTCTATCCTTCTTCGGTTCCGCCATTATAAATATGTAATGACGGCCGACGTTGCAAAAATGTACAGATGCATATATGTTCACCCATCTGATAGGCACCTGCAACAGGTTTTGTGGCGTGATAGTTTGCGTGATCCTGTTAAAGTTTATAAATTAAACACGGTCACATACGGTACGGCTAGCGCACCATTTCTTGCGACGCGTTGCCTGAAACAAATTGGTTTAGATTATCAAGGACGTGATAACATTTCTGCACAGTCCACGGGTGAGTCATACTTATCGATGCGAGATCGAATTGCCGATGTCATCAAGCATGACTTCTACGTTGACGACCTGTTAACTGGAGGGGATAACCTCGAAGAGGTTAAATTTATCCGCACAGAGGTCATCAACGCACTGTCATCTGCTTGCATGCCACTTAGGAAATGGAGATCGAACGTACCTGAATTAGTCTCTGGGGCATCTCAATCTTCATTAGATTTAGATATGGGATCTAATGAGTCCAATAAGTTATTAGGCCTTAACTGGTTCGCCACCTCAGATGAATTGGGGTTTTCAAGTTCAATATTACCTACCAAGCGTATTGTGACTAAGCGCGATGTATTAGGTGCCATTGCACGTATTTTCGACCCCTTAGGACTATTGTCCCCTTGCGTAGTTATTATGAAAATGTTTTTACAAAGAATGTGGCTTGATAAACTCTCATGGGATGACTCATTACCCCCTGTACTTAATAACAGTTGGAATGCAATAGTAAAAGCCCTGCCGCTTATCAATGATTTTCGTATTCCACGACTTGTTGTGTGTGATGTCTATACTGCGTTAGAGCTACATGTGTTTACTGACGCATCTGAGCGTGCGTATGGTGCATGCGTCTATGTACGTAGTACCAATAATCAGGGTAATTGTATGGTTCGTCTTTTAGTTGCTAAAAGTCGAGTGGCACCAATTAAGCCGACCACTATTCCAAGACTGGAATTGTGTGGCGCCGTGATAGGTGCTCGTTTGTGCGAGAAAGTTGTGGCTTCATTGCGACTACAGTTCACTCACGTTTATTGCTGGACTGACTCCACCATAGTGTTGGGATGGTTGCAGATGTTGCCTTCTAAGCTTCAGCCTTTCGTACGCAACCGCGTTGCTGAAGTTTTAGATAAGACTGGACACTATACTTGGCGACACGTCCCAACAAACAAGAACCCAGCAGACCTAATTTCTCGAGGCGTGGAAATCAGTGCTCTGCATTCATTGGATTTGTGGTGGAGTGGTCCTAGTTTTTTGAATGAAGCCCAGTCTCATTGGCCTTCTCCACGTAGTTCCTTAATGTCAGACGAGCTGCCTGAAACTCGACCTCACATATCATTGAGCACTAATATTATTAATAATAATCATACCCAGGGTCATACTGTCATAGATTTTAGTCGCTTTTCTAGTTATTTAAGGCTTATCCGTAGTGTAGCAACTGTCTTAAGGTTCATTAAAAAGTGTAAAAGAACTTTTTGTATTAGTGAATATAACTTACAAACTGAGTTGCAGGATGCTTTACATGTTATTATAATAAGAAGTCAGATTGAGTGTTTTCCTGAATACAATTTACTTATTAATAATCAGAAGTTGCCTAATAAAAGCGCCCTATTAAAATTTAATGTGTTTTTAGACAGTAATAAAATCATGCGAGTCGGGGGACGCTTAGCAAATTCAACATTTTCTTTTGATAAAAAGCACCCTATAATTTTACAGTCCACTCATAAATTTACAAAGTTGCTGTTCGAACATGAACATATAAGGTTGATGCATGCAGGCCCTCAGTTATTGCTAGCTTCGATTAGAGATTCATACTGGCCTATAGGCGGACGAAGCTTAGCCAAAAGTTGTTATCGTAATTGCGTGCGGTGTTGTCGCGAGTCGGGTAGAACTGTTACTCCAGTGATGGGTAACTTGCCACAGGAGCGTCTCCTTCCAGGTGGTTTTCCCTTTACATGTACTGGTGTGGATTACGCTGGTCCCATCATGGCTGCTAGTAGGCAAGGTCGTGGGTGTAGGTTGGTAAAAGTGTACATAGCAATCTTTGTGTGTTTCACCACCAAGGCTATTCACTTAGAGCTGGTGAGTGATTTAACCAGCCATAATTATTTACTAGCCTTAAAACGCTTTATTGCGCGACGTGGCAAGCCTAGTGACATCTACTCCGATAACGGTACCTCTTTCGTTGGTGCTTGCAATGAACTATCGAAGTTCCTTAAATCTAATTGTAGTTCCTTGGGCGAGCAACTGGCTAATGATGGAATAAAATTTCATTTTATTCCCGCATATACTCCTCACTTTGGCGGACTCTGGGAAGCGGGTGTTAAGTCCACCAAATATCACCTTAGGCGAGTGTTGGGAAATTGTCACCTAACCTATGAGGAGATTAACACCACATTAGTCCAGATTGAGGCGATTTTAAATTCCCGCCCACTAACTCCACTGTCTTCTGACCCAGCAGACTTCACACCACTGACTCCAGGTCATTTTCTTGTTGGCCGGCCGCTAACTTCATTTCCGCAGCAAGATGTACAGGACTACGCAGCTACTTCCTTGTCTCGTTTCCAACGAATCGAGCAATTGCGTCAGCATTTTTGGGCTCGTTGGAGCAAGGAGTTTGTATCCGAACTGCAGCAGAGGATCAAGTGGCATACCTGCAAGGATACTCTTAAGTTGGGCTCCTTGGTAGTTATCAAGGAGGATAATTTACCGCCACTTAAGTGGAAGTTGGGAAGAATCGTGGCCGTTCATCCTGGGTCTGATGGAATTATTCGAGTGGCAGATATTAGGACAACTTTGGGAGTAATAAGAAGAGCCTTCAACAGGATTTGTCCACTGCCTATTGACTCTGCGTTGGGTTGAAAGCGTGCGTGATGCTTTCAACGTCTGGGGGCATGTTCGAGCGCAGCGCCTGCTCGAATGGCAAGAGCAACTAGTGATAAGAAATGCAAATTAGTTTTAATTAATTGTTAGGTTTTAACTTGTAACTGAAATGTCATTTTTTATTCTCTTCACCTTAATTCGTCTTTGAGGCAATACACGTCTATCCACAAGTTCCAGATTTAGTTTTATTATAGCCTTCCGGAGAATTCCCCATCACACGATTATCTTTTTATTCGTTATATTATCTAGGTAAGGAAATGATTTTAAATGCACTTACTTAACCAAAAAGATAAACTTAAAAAAATAGTAATAGCAATATGACTGTTTACTTCTAATGAACTTAAAATAAATTAGAATAAGAATGATTACTTCTTTTTTCCACTAGAATATTTTCATTGCACCGAGACGGTAAGATTTGATACAGCGGCGCGGAAGTAAACAGCGGGAACATAAGTGTGAATACGTCGAAGGGGACGGGTACGTATCCACGCGCTTTACCGTCAGTGCCCGTTTCTAGGTCAAGGTAATAGCTGCGTTTACGCATTTGTAAAAACAAAACAACAACAATTGAGTGGTTTTTCTTTTTATTTTAAAGTAAAAAAAAACTGAAAATGTATAACCGGATGCAGCACAGTAGAACGAGAAGAATTTTGAAGTTATTAGGTGAGTAAATTTAGATTTAATTGTTCTAAAAGCTATAATTGTTTGCTGTGTCGTGCCGGCTCAGAATAGTACCACCCCATATCTTCCCGTGGGTGTCGTAAGAGGCGACTAAGGGATACAACGGAGGGGGGGCAGCAGCTCCCTCCGAGCATTACTACATATACCCACTGCGATCGCCAACCCGCCTGCCAAGCGTGGCGATTATGGCAAACAGCCCTCAAATTATTAGTCAAAGACAACAACGGCCCCTAGTACCCGGCGGCCCCGCTATCCCTCATGGCCATTGTGGAAGATATCCGGCTACCACGGACGACAAAGGATTGACCTGGCAACATATAACACGCGAACACTGCGAACGGACGATAAGATGGCGGAACTTGAGGAAGAGTTAAGCAAGGTTCGATGGGATATATTGGGGTATATATTCGGGAAGTCCGAAGACAGGGGGAGGACACGATAATCCTGAAATCAGGTAACCTCTTATACTTCCGGGAGGGTCACCAACAGTCCCAGGGTGGTGTCGGGTTTATCGTCAATAAGTCTCTCGTCAACAACGTGTTGAAGATCGAGAGTGTGTCGACCAGGGTGACGTACCTTATACTCAGAATCACGGAAAGGTATTCGTTGAAAGTCATACAGGTTTACGCCCCGACTTTGGCACATTCCGACGATGAGGTTGAGACTATGTATATACATATTCAGAGCAATGCATAGTTCCAAATCTCACTTCACCGTTGTAATGGGGGACTTCAACGCGAAGTTGGGCAAGAAAGACGGTAATGAGCTGAGAGTGGGGCAATTTGGATTTAGGCGACGGAATCACTGGGGACACCTGTTGGCGGGTTTCATGGAGAAGGAAGGACTCTTTATGATGAACTCCTTCTTCAGGAAACGCGAACATAGGAAATGGACCTGGGTGAGTCCCGATGGTACGACTAAGAATGAGATTGACTTCATTATGTCGACGAGGAAGCATATGTTCAATGATGTCTCAGTGATCAACGCTGTGAAAACAGGCAGCGATCACCGAATGGTCAGAGGCACATTGAATCTGAATGTAAAGCTGGAAAGACGTCGACTGATGAAGTCTACGCTCCGTACATTACCAACGAAAATCAGAAACCATGAAAACTTTCGGCTCCAACTACACAACCGTTTTGATTGCCTAGGGAGCGATGTTGACGATATCAACGACGGGTTGTGGAAGATCTCAAAGTCTCTGAAGCGCGATATACGCCACTTTAATACAAACTGTATTAAAGAGGCTGTAGAACGTAACAGAGGCTCGAAGGTATTTTCCAGAGATCTTACTGTGGGCCAAAGCCAGTTGACAAAGCTGAAGACCGACGATGATAGAATCGTGTCATCCAAACCTGAGCTGTTGAGAGAAATCGAGCGGTTCTACGGGCAGCTATATACTTCGACACACAAACCCGTCGTGAATCTAGCGAACGACCAAAGAGCTAGATTAACTCGGCACTCTTTAATTCTGTCATCCTCGATGGGAGGGTTTGCGGCTTTAATACCATAGACCACATACATATGCTACGGCAGGTTATACAGAAGACCGAGGAGTATAACCTGCCCCTTTGTTTAGCGTTTGTGGACTATGAGAAGGCCTTTGATTCGATCGAAATCATGACGAATGTCCATGTTGTGCCGACTCCGGTGAAGGTTGGAACCTCTGTTCTCGAAGTTGTCGACGATTATGTTTACCTGGGACAAATGTCCGGTTAGGTAAGTCCAACCTAGAGAAAGAGGTCAATCATCGAATCCAACTCGGCTGGGCAGCGTTCGGGAAGCTACGCCACATCTTTTCGTCCCAAATAGCGCAGTGTCTCAAGACGAAAGTCTTTGACCGGTGTGCGTTGCCAGTGATGACTTACGGCACCGAAACGTGGCCGCTAACTATGGGCCTTATTAGGAAACTCACTGTCACTCAGAGAGCGATGGAGAGGGCTATGTTAGGAGTTTCACTACGTGATCGAATCAGAAATGAGGAGATCCGTAGAAGAACCCGGGTCGCTGAGATAGCCCGAAAAATCGCCAAACTCAAGTGGCAGTGGGCAGGGCACATCGCTCGAAGAACGGATGGCCGATGGGGCTTGAAGGTTCTCGAGTGGCGACCACATACTTGAAGACGCACCGTGGGTAGGCCCCCGACAAGGTGGACTGACGACCTGGTTAAGGTTGCTGGAATCCACTGGATGCGGGTGGCGCAGGAGCGGCCGTCGTGGCGATCCTTGGGGGGGAGCTATGTCCAGCAGTGGACGTCTAACGGTTGATATGATGAAAAGCTAAAAAGAGATTATGACACAATGTACTCGTAGTAGAAGAATACTACCACCACTCAATAATAACATAATTATGTTGTAATAACATAATGTGTATTAAAATTTGTAGAACATTATTAACTTACCTATACGGGACGGCCTATAATAAAAAATAGTGAATTTAATAAATACATTTCCTTTTTTTTCCTTATAGGTAGTCATAAATAATAACTCTTTGTTAATATGCAGCTAACTTTTCTATAACATATAATGGAATAAGTAATTATGATTGTTTACTTAAGTTATCTTAACAAACCCCTAAATTGAAAAAAGGGGTAAGTATTGCTTGTACATTTCAAACATCATTTTAATAAAGGAAATAATGCAGTAATCTTACTTGTACTAGCATAAATGTTCGTATACTCAAGTTCATTACTGCTTTAACACAACATACTTTTTGAAATACATTTTACTATTCTGGCAAAGTCTGGCATAAATTTTGATACTCAGAATCCTTTATTTTATTATATTCTGAAAAATAGCATAATAATTTATTTTTAAAATTCCTAATAAACTATAAACATTAGCACTAACTTAAATACAACACGCAGTGCAACATTTTTTCTCCTTTTTTTTGGTATAAGAATGATTCTTCTACGTTTGGAAATGAAGTAAATATCCCCATAAATTCAGTTTTTTTGCCACACTGAAAAATCAGCGTTTTGGTCTTATGCCTTTTTTCCCTTGAGTGTACGATATGTGTATTCAGGATTTCACGTACACAATCAGGCTATAGAATGAGCTACTTGCCAAACCATTGTAGAAGGCCTTTGCGGGAAAAAATATTAAAAAAGATACGTAGAATGTTATAAAATTTAAAAACTTAACGACTATACTAACACTTTTAATCTAACCTTATCAGTTTACATTAGAAAAGAAAAAGAAGAAAACTGACATAACTTTAATTTTTACGACTTTTCTTTCAATACCGACTCTATCAATACCGACGCCACCAATAACGACGCCAACAATACCGACGCCAACAATAACGACGCCAATAATACCGACTCCTACAATACCAACGCCAAAATACCGACGCCAAAATACCGACGCGATCAATACCGACGCCAGCAATATCGACGCCAACAATACCGACGCCACCAATAACGACGCAAACAATACCGACGCTAACAATATCGACGCCAGCAACACCAACGCCACCAATAACGACGCCAATAATACTGACACCAATAATACCGACGCCGATATATGGACGCAATCAATACCGACGCCAGCAGTACCGACGCCATCAATACCGACGCCAACAAAATCGACGAATTCGACAAAGAATCCAATACCATCACCATTAACATTGACTCTATCAATACCGACGCCACAAATACCGACGCCATAAATACCGACACTTTCAATACCGACGCCACCAATAACGACGCCTCCAATACCGACGCAATTACTATTGGCTCTATCAATACCGACGCCATAAATACCGACACTTTCAATACCGACGCCACCAATAACGACGCATCCAATACCGACGCCATTACTATTGGCTCTATCAATACCGACGTCATCAATACTATCGCCACAAATACAGGCCATATACAGAAACTGAACTTTAATAAATTTTAATCTGTGGTTAAGTGTAGACTTTCTGCAAGGGTTTCTTGAAAAAATCAGTGAAAAGGTTTTTACCAGGTTGGCAATGGGCGAGCGACATTTCTAGTGTTGCAAACTCCGGTAACCGCTTTCCGTCAGGCTATTAGTTTGTCATATTTTTGGTTAAAAACAACTAAGGGTATACAATTGTTTTACTAATTGATTAGATATGGATATGCATAAGTTTCAAAACATATTCCCCAAAACATTATGTCATAGTCATTCTTAAACATTTTCTTTGTATCAATATGTTTCTACTTAACATGTCTTACTTTACATAAGCTTGTAGTAGACATGTAACATTTGAAACTTTTTCATTCATCACGTCTTCAAAGTAAAGTTGGAACAATGTCGTCGATACAGATGAATAATTTGCTAAACTTGTAGAAAGCAATAATACGATACATATAATACGATACGATAAATACGATAAATAACTACGAAAAATCAATGATGCGTTTGACTTCACAGTCCAGTCACACTACTAGGCTATCACTGCTTTATCGTTATATAACGCCTTCTTACAATTACAGTAGCTACGTGACTAAGATCACAAAAAATATTAAAATTATTAATTTTGTTTTGGCCAACTTTATCCTTTACACATTTTCTTAATAATATTTGTGTATATATAGACAAGTAAGAAACAGTAAAAGCGCAGGGTACTCGCAACGGCTGTGGTTTAGCGGATCGAAAACAGGTTAGCCACATGATTAGTGCGCTCGCTGCCTAACCCTAATGGTCGGATTCGAAGCATTTGATTGAACTGGTCAAACCGAAATTACTAGACGTCGGAAGGTTTCAGTTAGTAATTAGCTTCATAGTTTTAAGTGTGTTAATTCCTGAAGATATTGTAAATTTACATATTTACTTTAATTGATCTGTTAAAGACTGATTTCGTAAATTTACGAGGAAATTAGACATCGACACAAATCACAAATGTTTACGGACTTTATTGCGGTAGGTATCTATGTTATTTTTAATGCGTCGCGTCGTTTTGATGGTGAACTGAATAAACTCCAATAAATATAATAAAATTAAAGCTACTACATTATATTTTGTAGGTTTTTAGCTAGCGGATATAGGAAATCAAAACAATAAATTTTTGTGCATATATATGCACTAACACATAACTAAATCAAAGATAAAACACATCTTTGTGGGTCTATTTTTATGTTTAATATTTCTAACCAAAAGTCAAGTCTTTAAAAAAATATTTAGTTCACTTAAGCTTTATAATGTCAATTTTACCACACGTAAATAAAGACAGCTTTATTACCTAGCAATATTTTATACCAAAAGTTTCGATAGTACAACGAGATCAATTCTAAGTCATACAACTAGTATTATACTGTAGCAATAGACATAACAAAAGAAATCTTCACTCAATGTTTATTGATCAATACAAACGAAACCTCAGAACAGTAAAAGTTCTGAGTGATTGACAAAGTTTTTATTAAAGGTATCCTCAAGAGGCAAGAAAGCTATTTCGAAAATAATTTTATCACTGGAAAGATTTCTAGATAAATGAAATTTGGGGCTTAAAGAAAATTCCATTACGAGACTATCACACCTGTATTCCCAAACGGATTAGGCAGAGACGTACATCCATAAAACTCTGGAAAATGCGCCGGTACATCAAAAAGGGGGCTATATTTAACCAATGAGTAAAAATCCAAGTTACTACTTAGAAGTTACATATCCAATGTATATTTCTTTGATCGCAAGCAGTTTTATGTTTGTATTATATTGAAATACTAGAACCCGCTAAATCCATATCATTTACAATACATTTCAAGAGTTATAAAGTTCAAAGACTGCTTAGAATTTTATATAGCATATCGATATTCAAACGAGCATGCCATCGACGGTTTAAATTGTCAGCCATATTGATCTCCGCATTGTATACAATGTTATGAGTATTAGGGCTCAACTTAAACTGGCATTAGTTCCAAGGAAATAAAGATTTTAGTAGGTCACTTACTCAAATAGCATTTCGTTGAGAGCCACCATTGCTCTAAAAGATGCCATAACGGGACCATAAAGGGACTTAGCTTGCCGCTTCCAGCATCATCGTAATTTCTGTAATCCAGGACTCACAGCTGTGGCCTCGCATTAACCCCGAAATAAAACATAACAAAATAGTAAGCTGGAATTAAAATAAGTAATTTTGGTATAATTCTTTATTGCGCATAGGTAGGTGGCAATAAAAAATATAATACATATATTATACCTACTGTTACAAAAAATTAAAACTATTTCTATTATCAATTTACATTTTCAGGAATGATCACGGTGATAACAAACAACAATGTAGAGTAATTATAATTAAAAAAGGCAAGTCACACACACAACGATTTAAATGAAAGAATAATCTGTGGATCATTGTTTGTTACACAGTATTAGTTCTAAAATCTATTTTTGAGTAAAATGTTTGTATTTGCTCTTAAGACACCACTAACTTTTTAATGTTATGCCGTATTTATCGCATACTAAAGCGGCAAAGGAAAACATAGTGTGGAAATCTGCATGTCTGATAGATTTTATCAACAGAATGTGTAAAGTCCGACAGCCTTCACTATCCTAACATGGTGAATTATAATCCTTTTCAAATGAGAAGAGATCTATGTAAACGGATAATTTTGTGGCTAATTTACATTTATTCTATAAATCTGAGTGATGGACAATGTTTGTACTGGCTTGTCTTTATCAAGACATCGTAGAAGCAACTCATAATAGAAATTATCATATTACATCATTAAATTTGTATTATGAATTGTAATTTTAATCCATGTCAATTAGTAATTTCTTAAAGCAAGTATTTAATGTCAAGAAATTTGGTAAGACAGAATCTCATACAAATAATAATAATTAACCATAATTAATTGATTGTTTTAGATATAATGCCTGCAGGAGCTCATTTTTAATGCTAATCAAAACGTCTGTGTTCAATCTAATTGTGTTTGAATTAACGCAACATAATGTGTAATGTAATGACACAGTTCTTATATTTTGATCATTATCATTGAATCTATCCGAGTTTAGTATTTTTTTTTTTAAATCAATTGATTCGATTCTTGACTTGATATTAGTTGCCAGGATCTGACCGTTCTAGTTTTCATCAAAATTAAATCAAAGGTTCCTATAATTGCTTTTCACTATTCCTTACAGTATCTGATTTAGCCATATTAATATAATATATATGTATATACTACTAATAATATACATCTACTAAAAAAAAAATATTTGATCAATCAGCCGAGGCAGGTCGCTAGTACCTACACATACTCAAACAATATACGCCAATAACAGTCAACCTTATATAGCTCTTACCGTAGACTTACCATAAAACCTTACAGTCTGCCTTTAAAAATAATCATTCTTACTATGGAGACTTTTCGTACTTGTCAAACAATATTACAAAGGAAAAGATTATATAAATTACGTAAGTTTTATATTTATTGAGTTATATGTCGCGGTTCTTGCTGTATCAAACTTGTAAATAAATATGTACTGTATAATGTGAAAGAGGTTGGTCGTATTTGATTAATTAAAAATTACTTATTAGGGGGTTAATGTGACACATATTTTTTTTATGGGACTTGCCCGCCATCCTAAGTCCCTACTACTGCAAGCCAGGATCAACAATAGTAACCATACAGAAAACTGTCTAGACAATGAAGCGCCACGTGTCCCAGGGGAATGATGTAACTGTCTTTGTTAACCCGCATCGAAATCAATCATGAAATCAAATAGTAGGAGTAAGAAAATATAAATTTTCCACATCCCTCCATGTCAAGCGAGAGACAGAATAGAGTTTAAAATGTCATTGACATAAGAACAGATGTTTACAACTGGGTTACGCTCAGTTGCCAAGCACCACGGATAAGAAATTTATAAGTCATGGGTACTAATAATGTGAGCTATTATATCCGATTCCAATAATAAGCATGGCAAAAACGCACTAAAATTCATCCTATATGTGATTACTTCGTTGTCCATCCATTCATTGGTAAGACAAAAGCTTATTTTTAAGGGTTACGCGGAATAGAAAAAAAAACATATTATAATAGAACCAACGGCATCGCTACGCTAATTTACATGAATGGAGAGAAGTACACAAGCAAAGAAAATATTCCACTAGCAGCATCCATCCATCACCAGTCTACCCTCGATCATGGATACTGCTTACAGTATCCATGATCCGAATCCCTTAAGATTTGACATGTTGGGGTTAAAATAATATGAATAAATATCGATAAGTCTCCAATAAGATCCGTTAAAATGTATTTTTTCTTTAAATCTAATGTGCATACTCAAATTTACATCTAAAATGATGACTTCAAAACGACAATAAATTATTGTTTGTCGTTGTCATAAAATACGGCTTCAATAACCTATGATAGATTAGATATGATAGGGTTACAATAAAATACTGGTTGTATATACTCGCCTCTCCAAAAACTTTGAATATCAAAATAAATACAAACAAAAAGGTACGTGATATCTGTTTATAATATTTGTAAGCGTAAACAAACCCATCTCCATCCCTGTGTTTTATTAAGCAGTTTTAACCAAACATTATCTTATAGCGCTTTGTATGTATGTATATACATACGGTTTGGCTTTGAAAAGAAAATATACCTACATATATTTAAAGCTAACATTGTGTGTGCGCTTTTTCCGAATTTTAAACGCTTATGATCAAAATTTTGTTTTATAAAATAACGGATTTTAATTCGAGTGTATTCTTTGGGAAAGAATTCAGCGGTGTTATACATAAATTTAATATATAAAAATATCGTGTCACATTGTTTGTTAATGAAGTCCTATGAAGCGGCTTGACCGATTTTTATTAAATTTTTGTGTATATTTCGTAGGTCTGAGTAACCCTTCATTTTAATCGCGGATTATAGAATATTACTTGGCAGAACAACGTATTCCAGGTCACCTAGTAAATATATAAACTAGAGTATGCGTTCATATTTTTGTACTGATGTACCTTCGTGACTATAATTTTACAAATAGGCTTCAGTCCATTGGATTTTAGCCTAGGCTTGCGTCATTATTCATCGCACACCGATCGCGTCGCACACGTTCCTTCCGATAGCACGATCTGCTTAGATACGCCTCATCAAGTAGGATTGCAAGTTTCTCAAGCCGAAGGAGAGTACAATCCACGTTCTACCATCCCAGATATTGGATCCACAATCCAAAGGCGTGACTGGTATAGACATGCCGCGCACGGAAAGGTAGTTGGTTTAAGCCTAAGTCGAACAGGAATACAATCCACGTTTCATAGTCCTTTAATTATATCCTAGCCTCAGCTAAGTGTCCAAATGAACAAATGCACGATGACATACAACAAAACTCTTTAGCCTCGGTCTGACATGTGTAAAAGGTCGTTAAGTAGATCATTAAATCCCACCATCAAGGTCAAGTCCAGGCTCAGTATTTAATAATCAAAGTCAATCCTGAAACTGACTAGCGATTTTGAAAAGCCATTTCTTGACCAAATTTTTTTTGTCGTAATTAATACGTAACGTACATAATATTTATATGATCCTAACAAAAATATAAGTTAGTCTCGCCGGATTAAATTGTACTGTTAAGTATATTTTTAGCACGTTTTTTTTTAAGTAACTTTTTTTAATTTTATTTACCGATAATGTTATTTCCACAGCTGCAACTTGTATCTCATCTATAATACGCTTGAAGCAATCCTAAGAAAATCTTTGTCTCTCCACCTTTCGAAGAAAATTTTTGTCTAACCGATATTGTAACTAGGAAAGTTGGCGTGTTTGTTATTCACGTCTCAGCGGAATAACCAGTGTTGAAACTTTTGCTCAGAAGAACGTTACTACTAAGAAAGTCTATAGACTTTTTAGTCACTGGACTGGTCCTCTAGAGACGGAATGTGTCATTTTATTTTTCCTGCAAGATTTTACACAGTATTCTATTCAGTATTCTAGTGTAATCGTGGCATTCAAAATTTACTCTCAGTGCTTGTAACAATAATAATTTAGCCCGTTACAGATCTGATAATTCTTTCAGATTGAGTGAAAGTAGGCTAAAATATTAATTGAACCTGTTTTGTAATCGTTTTTAGTTTTATTTCTAAGGATACTAAGCAACCAAAAAAATATCGAAACATTTTAGGAAAACGATACTTTTAATTTTAACCCTTTTTGAAGGTTTTAAATGTAATGTCTATTTTTTTACCTAAATAAAGTTCTAGTGAAGCTTTTATTGTGTATAGTATATATAGGATATATGTTATAAGTTATTTCTTCCAAAAGTATTTTTATTTATGCTGGGCCAGTAGTAATAGATATAGTTTTTTTATATTTTGATAAATAAATAATAATAATAAAAATACGTATAAGAATTAGTTTTTTACCCCCAAAGATAACAAATTATTTAGTTTCAATGAATCGTACCTATGTATAATAAATTCAAACTTTTATCAGCATTGAATAAAGATTAACATCTGATATCAAATCATTTACGTCATAACGATAACATTATCTACAAATATGAATAGAAATATATTTGTATATTTATATTGTATATAGCTCAACTGCTTAATTATTATGCTGAATAAAGAATTTCAAATACAACTATCTATGTATTATTTTTTATACAACCTTTATTCACATTATTCTAAAAGCAAAATTAAATTCTACTAAAATTTATCTTCTACCATTATTTTAATACTCAACCATCCTTATTCTGAGGCTCAACTACCACTAACATTACAAGTTAATCCGACAATTTTGCGGAAGAATAAAACGCTCGGGTGGGATCACTTGTAACTCTTGGGCATGCTTGAAGTATTTCAGTGTCTGACGGAATAACAAGGGTTGGTCAGGCACTTGACCGCGTTGTTACGAGTTACGAACACCTCTGTTACGTCACTACTGCAGAATTGAAGTTCACCACTGTGTTACAACGTCATTGTTTTATGTTGGCATAATTATGTTTAACTATAGTGTAGCAAAAAAGAGGCTAGTGGCCAGATACTTAAACGCTAGTCAATTTAAAAAGTATTCAAATAAAGTCATGCCTTTATCACTATTCTCCAAAGTAAAAAGGCAATACTAGTTATATTTGAAGGCTGCTCGCCGTACTCATTTGTAATGCAGTGATATCGTTTTGGCGCAAAAAACATTCTTCTGGAATACTTTCAACAATGAGTGTAATACCATATTTGATAAACTAGCATTAATACAACTTATATTTTAAAGCTCTATTGTTTCAATTCATTTTAATAAATACGTTAATATTTTTGCAACACTATAAAACACGTGTAGTTTCATTGACTTTTAACCAGAATTATTGCGATTGGATCTGTTTATATTTGCGATTCAATTACGTACTATAATCATCAAATAATTTTGACTATTGTACGCATCTGATGTATTACCAATATTCAATGTTACGGTCTATTTTAATTTCCTATCCAATGTTTGCAATAACCAATATTGCTTCAATAAAGTATTCATAACTAGAAATATTGACTATACTATGGCTCATACTCCATATCATGTTTGTTTTATACAATACTAATTTTTACCAACGACTTTGTCTGCGTAGAAATAGTGGGTAGCTTATTATTTTATCTCATTTGCTGTTTCATCAATCTGCTTATTTATTCCTATGAAAAGTTAAATCATAAAAATGTTATAGTCCTTATTGATTTCTCACACTTACTAGAATATTAAAAAAAAATAACACTGCTTATTGCGGAGTTATGCTTATTAAGGTCGCTGGTCGCTGGATGCGGGAAGCGCATGACCGGTCGTCGTGGCGATCCTTGGGGAAGACATATGTATATCCAGCAGTGTCTACTGCTGATGCCTAACTGTTGATGTGATGATGATGATGATTACGGATTGTATCGTGATAGTATCCAGATTTTGGATCCTTTACAGCTTTCGTTTCGAAAATATACATAAGATCCGAAACTTCAAACTTGAAACCTGGCAGTCCATAGTAATTTTTAAATATATGTACATGGCGTGTCTAACTTTTTTAAAAGCAGAGTTTATAAAATACTTAGAAAGAGAACTTGTAGATATTTTGCTTTCAAGGTTTCTAGGTTAGAGTTTAAGTTCAATAATTAAAAAATCTTGATATACCTATATTAAAAAAAAATCTTAAGCATGTTACAAAATTGGAAATTTAGCCTAGAGATCCCTGAGAACTATAAGGGAACCAATATCATAAATCCCTTATCATAAACCTCTATAAGTAAAATTAAAAGATTCCCTCTTGAAACCGCACTAAATACGCAACAACTTTATATAGCCTACAAAAGTTTATTAGGCAATTGAATATTGCAGAATATACTACAATAATTGATCATACGGAAAGCTACTAAGATATAATTATTATGAAGTTTGTGATGTTTAAGTTAATAGTCTATTGCCCAAAATTCCTTCATTTAAGATCAGGCTGACTAATTATGTTAAAGGTAGAATGTAAAACGAGACTCACGCAGTGGTTGTTGGCTCTACGAAGAAATAAAATAAAGAACTGCTAACTATTATAACCTAACCTAGCGTTCTTCAAATGTAGTTAGTGTACGTGAGTGTGTGCGTAGTACGAACTACTCTTACACACAAATTATTTTAATTATTTACTTATATATTATCCTCCGTAGATATTATTTTTTCCAACACTGTAATGTACCAATAAAAAAAAGGAGCTTACAAAGGTAGTCACAATATTTCAAATATAGTAAAATTATTGATGAAGAGGCCCAGGAGTCCATCGCACAGGAGATCATAGCTTACATCACAATTCAGAACCAACAAAATAAATTTTAGGTACCTTGCCGTATTTTACCCGGCAAGCTACTTTAAACCTGCCAAGATTTGGTTTGCCACAGCAATTTGACCATTGCGTTAACTGTAAAACACGGGCGTATTTCTCCATCGTTTGTTACAGTCTGTTTGTAAGGTACGCTATAAGGGTGTGTTTCGAGGTCAAGGGAGGGTGTCAGTACAATGACATCACGTAGGCATGTTATTATGATCGATTGTTCTATGATCTATGTCCTTTCTATATAATAAGTCTCTTTAAAAGTTATTAAACTTCTTGTTTCGAAGTGTTACATATTTTCACATCAAAATTCGTATGGTGGTGACGGAAAATCCTGGCAATGTAGCACATTTGTTCAAAAACAACACGCTTAAACGCTGATTGTATCATAATCATAAATTTATGTATGAAATTCTGAACACTACCCAGTGTTTTGGTATTTGGCCTTGAATTTAAAAGGCCACGGACTTAAAACAAATGCGAAGGGGTATTTTCTTGTTAGCTTTCTTTTATTATTTGGCCAGCTGTCAAGGTCATGTACTAGAAAGCAACAAGTGGCCTCTTAAAATTACTGAACTTGGAATTTACTTTCAATTTTCGGACTAAAATTTACTTCGGGATTATTACTTTATTAACATTATTGTGAAAGGATTTGGCTCGTGTAAATGTTTGTATAATCTTTATTATTAATTTTCTGTGCCAGACTAAAAGTAACGGAAAATAGTAACTTACTTTTTATCTAATTCTTCTTTTCTTTTACTTACAATAGAGTTATTTTGTAATTACTCAAAAAGTATATCCAATTAAGTCTTAGATTGACCTGTTTCTTTTTTTCTCTCTTTTCTTAAAACTGCGTCGTTGGTCTAGTGGTTGTACAGTGCGACTGCTGAGCAAAAGGTCTTGGGTTCGATTCCCAGGTCGAGCAAAGTGTTATTGGGTTTTTCTATGAAATACTCAGTAGCAGCTCGGAGTTTGGATTCGTGCCCGATTAATGACAATAGGCTCGCCCCCTATTACATGGGACCCAAAACATATCAAAAAAACGTGGGTGTACGTTAGTACACCTCTAACTAACCTTTCAGGGATGATAGGCTTGATGGTAGGTATATATGTATGTTCATAAAACCCAAGTACCCAAGATATGTATAACTGTCAATTTCTACATAACATTAATTAATACTAGGCAATAGGCTGATCAGTATAATTATATATCAACTATTCCATTCCTATTCATTACCTTGCTGAGGCGGCAGGGTTCGATTCTCAGATGTAGTGTGTCAACATACGTAACACAAGCCTTGTAGCTTAGCTCTGAACTAGACGGCGCTGTGTCATAATTTCCGGATACCTAAATTTATTATTTTGCCTAATCGTTACTATTATTAATAACATTACAAATCAACTAATTGGTAGTTCGTAATTATCACCTACTTCTTCATCAAATCTTCCAGAAAAACTTCACTCAATAAAGTGTTTCTTACAATATAATTTGATAATATACCCTCCTAGTCCACCACTGTCGATTACCAGACGCCATAATGACAATTTGCATAATCTTAGGGAGTGTCGTTTACATCCTCAAGAGGGTAGATTAACTACATTAACACCGGGATTATGTTGTTAAGTAATATCTTAGAGGTTTTTTTTTGTTATTAAGTAAGTAAGTACTTTGTTTCTGTAAGTACTGTGGCAGATTTTTGTACGTCTTGATCAATCATGATATGGCTATAATAATATAATATAATATTCTGCGACATTTCACACAGCACCATCTAGTCCCAAACTAAGCAGAGCTTGTACTATGGGTACTAGACAATGGATAGAAGAATAGAAGATGCATAAAATATGGCGTTCCCCAAGGCAGTGTGTTGGGACCACTTCTTTTTTTGATTTACATCAATGATCTCCCAAAAATAATCCAGCATAAAATGGTTCTTTTCGCAGATGATAGCACAGCTATAATAGACTGCAATGACATACATAATTATCAAAAAGACATTAATGAATCTTTAACGAAAATTATAAATTGGCTTAATAAAAATAATTTGAAAATTAATTTGAGTAAAACCAATATCATGCATTTCTATCAACGTCATCAAAATAATAACATAAATATTACTTATAAAGACACTCAAATTCAGGAAGTTTATAATGCTAAGTTTCTAGGTATCACAATTGATAATAAATTGACTTGGATCACCCATACTGATATAATTTGTAAACGATTAAGTAAATCTGCGTATGCACTACTTCAACTCTCAAAAAAGGTTAATATTGAGACATTATTGACGGCATACCATGGACTTGTGGCATCTATTTTAAGATACGGCATTATTTTCTGGGGGCAGTCGACTAATAGGGAGTGTGTATTTAAGATGCAGAAACGTTGTGTGAGGTCAATGTGTGGTTTAAAAACGACAGATAGCTGTACGACACATTTCAAAACCCTAAAAATATTAACACTACCGGCAATGTACATAATGGAAACAGCATTGTTTGTGAAAACAAACCTGCATTTATTTATCAGTTTATCTGCAGTCAGGAAAAATCCATTGCGTACTCAATACTGCAATAAACTATGTAATGTTAAATGTAAAACATCCTTAATGCACAAAAGTTTCTTTGGCAATGCTCCAAAAATTTATAATAAAATACCGGATGTTATTAAAAGTTTACCATTACCAAAATTTAAAAAGGCTCTTAATAAGCTGCTAATTGATAAATGTTACTACAGAATGGATGACTTCTTAAGCGACGTTTCAATATAAACGAAAATAAAATGACTATTAAATTACTTATTATTATTGTGACAAAATTATAATACTCTTTGTTATGTTAATTTAAAATTTGTAACTGACTAGATATATAGAATTTGTAACTTAATGTAATTTCAAATAATAACCTGTAACTTATCAAATTGACTGTTCTTATCAATATTACCTTCTTACTTTTAACTTACAACAATTTGATAAAACTCCTAATTAAGGTTGTAATATTTGTATGTCTTATTGACAAAACATAGCGAACTCCTTAGTTATGTAAGACCTATATTTGTATTGTACCTATGTTTAACAAATAAATCATCAATCAATCAATCAATCGATATAATACTTATATACCTTTTTTTTGTAAATACATACTTATAATACATAGGACACACGCAGAGGAACACAAACACTTATATTCATCACATAAATATTTGTGTCCCGTGTGAATCGAACCCACGACCTTGTGATCAGCAGTCCGGTACTCGAACCACTAGACCACAGAGGTCGTCGTATATAATATATGTAATCTATATGTAATCGTATTAAAAGAAAAACAATGAAAATTGTACTACTTGTATTAACAGATATAAGTGTAAACCAGTAGTAAAACACATCGTTTTCATTTTATTCTTAAGGTCTCCTGTTTCCATGACCTACTCCACTTCCACTACACAAACCATCCAAATAGTGTGATAAGAACAAATGTTCTTATCATCACGAAATCGTGATTTAGTTAACTTCTTATGAGTTATAATATTAAACTGCTTTAAAATATTTGTATCTTTCTACTACACGGAAATTTCAATTTCATTGAATATCAAATGTATAATGCAGACTAGTTGTTCTTTCTTGGAAACGATTCAATATGAACTACTAACTTAATAATGTTCAATTCATTTCTTATTTTTTTTATTTCTTAGTTGACTACCGTTTAAGCAGTCAGTTTCAAATAGTAACTAATCAATCTAAAGTAGTGCTGAAAAACATACCTACTAGCCCTTAAATTTTCCTGAAAAGTAAAATATTAGAATCGAGTAGAATTTGACTTCATCGTTTTACTTGTTAAAAATACTAATCACTTAACAGGATTAATTAAAAGTAAAGAGTTACTATGTAACTATGCATATCTATTAAATTAATTCCCAAGTATGTATTGAGCAAACCTTGAACATACTTCCACTAATTTCCTTCCTCGAAAAGGTGAAACATGTCAACACACAATCTGATATTTTACTACCTGTTCAGAATTACTTATAAAAAATAAACTTATCATTTAAAAATACGTTAATTCTAGACATTTGTCAAGTAAATAGATGTTACTTTATTTCCAGACATTTTACGGAACATCTCCACCAAATTTATTACCTAAATAAAAAGCGTGAAATTGTTACCCTGTCCCGGATTTTCTTGACATACAATCAAGTGCCATTTCCATATAACATTTCCCAAACGCCACTTAATTTATAAGTCACGGTGATGGAACATCATAATTTAGGCGAGCATGGAAAGGGCCAAAGCAGTCGATACGCGGCGTTTGATCAATAATGTTTGCACGACGACATTCAGTCACGCGTTCCAGCTTTTCAATTAGAGCGACTGCCTTTTTTGAATTCCGTACACGGTGAAACTTGATTCCTAGTAAATAAACAGACGTCAATTGTAAACTTAGCTGAAAGTATTGAACTATTGAAGTCATAGTTTGATTTAAGTTTACTTAGGCAGGAAACCTATTTACTATATTGATTAATTGATGATGCTTATACTTGTGAACATTTAACATTAAAATACGAACTACTTTTATCGGATTTTATCGTGTTGTATTGATATTATTTTATGGTCTACCCATGATATGCATGCTGCAAGGGATCCAAAATGTCTAGAAAAGGATAAAGTCCTTAAAAAATATTATTTCAATACTATTACAGAAATAATTATTTATTTAATCAATCTACAGAAAATATCTGTACACACGGAAATACACGGTTATATCAAATTCCTGTGGTAAATAGTTAATAATTTCTAGGATTTCCAGCATTTATGAACACAAACACATATAACAGTTAAAAAAACATATTAATTTATAAACAGATAGGGTGTTAAATTTTTGCCGCTATATTTTTTTACATAACACAGTATCGATCAAATTCAACTTCCAAAGTTTTTCTATGTTTACAAAGTAACTAGAACAAACATGTTCAACTCGACAACTGAACTCAAGCCGACATCATTGATTGTCTGAGCATTCTTTACGTAAGTTTTGTTTCGGGAGATTATTGAGGTGATGAGTTTGCTGTAGGAATCGTTTTGACCAAAGCGTTTTTTATTGTTTGGGAAAACAATAAGTCTGTTGTCAATTGATATTCTGTCAAATCGAATGCGTCCTGTAACATTATTTGTACCAAAATTACTCTTACTTTTCTGTTTGTAGTATTTTTTATTTATTTCTCGTACAGAATTTCTCTTAGTAGCTGTTATAGCCTAGTGGTAAGACAGGTTGACTGTAAAGGCAGAAGTCTACACTCTAATTCTCCTGCATCCAGCTGTGGAACGATAACTGAGTTGATGATAGAAGAAAATCTATCTCTAATACAAAAATAAATAACTATTACATATACAATATTAAAAGAAGCTTGAAGCCAACATGGTTTTTCAATTTAATCCCTATGTAAATTTAGCTTCGACCCACAATTTGAGATGTTTAGGATCAGACTTTGACTAGTTTGATTACGCATTTACCCTTATCAAAAATGCCCAAGAAAGTTTCTGAAAAGAGGTTCCAACATTATAAATTCAATTCTCAATAATCATTTGGCTGTGGGTTTTAAAACTAAATCAATTATATTCATAGGTCTAATGGAATAGTTCAAATATGTAAAAAAATATTAAAAAACTTTTAACACATCTATTTCTCATCTATGTTGACAGGTTTCTTTTCAAAGAAAAAATACTAACCTATTAGCCCGACACAAATCAAAGTCTGACTTACTACTGAAAATACTCAATGAATCAAAAATCAAAACCAAAACACCACTCTATAAACCTTTGCTTATCCTTCGACAGAGCACTGAACCGTAAAAATAATACCCAATTTTGTTTTATTTACCGTGTAGGTATAATAAAACAAATGCTTTAAGTAGATAGTAAATGTATAGCAAAGCAGTAGTTTCAGATTTCTCATTTATCATTTAAATAAAAACTACGATTCTACGAAGGTTGACAGTTGAATTAAAGAATATTTTTATTTTGTTGGCACCAAAATAAAGCCTAAATAATTCCTGTTTACTTAAATTAAGTCTACCCTCATAAATACGAATATAATAATATATTATCTACATATGCAAACATCGTAAATTAAGACTTGATGACGAAACGCACCCAATCATAATCTTCTATTGTTAAGATAAATAATTTCCATACATTTTCAATATACCTATACATATGTATACCTATGTGTGTATATGAATAACTTTTATTGTGTTTTATTAGCTATAATAATAAGATAAATACTTCTATAACTGGTTACCGGTATTTCAGACAGACTTAAATAATAATAAATATTTATGTCGCAAATTAAACTAAATACACTTCAGTACATGGAAACATGATCATCGATTAGGTAATTCTTAACTCAGACAACAGTGAAATAAGGAGAGTAGGTACACAAACTCATATTGCGAGGAATTGTTGCGTCTTCTGAATCTGGTATGAGTGTTGTGTAACACAAAATCATCTGTTCAAAATATAAATTACCTACGCCTTAATAAAGATCCGCTGGATGCAGGTGGCGCAGGACCGGTAGTTGTGGCGATTCTTGAGGGAGACCCATGTCAGCAGTTGACGTCTAAGGGTTTATATAATGATGAAATTTAAATCTCATTAATTTATGATTACGTAGTAAGCCTTCCAGAACTGAAGGTTATTTCATTGGCATTACTCCGATCTATTTCCGATTCATTACAGTCCATATTTAGGACGCACAAAATTATATTCGGACGAATAACAAAACGAACACGTGTTTCGATAAATTTAGAATTCCACTGATTTTCTAACAATCGATGAATTCATAGTTTATTTTACAATCAATATACGATCGTGATGTGTTTGTAGTTTTATTTTTATGCAATGCATTAGCGTTTGTAATCACGAGTAAAACCAGACACTTAACCGCATCAAAGTGCAGTGAAAGGTAAAAAATATAATAAAGACTGAAGTGCAATAACATCATAAAGATGTGGTGAGTTTCTTGAAAAACCCACTTACGTAAAGATTTATTTTTAACCTAAACGATTTGTGATGAAGCATTACAACTTTATTGCGATGCATTTTTACCAGAATTGGTAAAAAATTGCAGTAATGTTGAAAATCTTGGGTACAAGCTAACACTGCTAAGTGTTAAATCTAATCCTTGACTAACTCTTAGTCTATAACACACGTATTTTTTTTTTTTTAATTTGATATTATTATCATCGTCACATCAACCGTTAGACGTCCACTGCTGGATATAGGTCTCCCTTAAAGATCGCCACGACGCGCTTACCCAGCGGATGCCAGCGATATAATTGATAATTTGATATATCACGTATTTATTGAGTTTTAATAAAATAATAAAACAATAATGATGTCAATAAACAAGAATGAAAAAGAAAAAAGAAAATTGACGCTGGTATTTACATCGATAGCGTCACATAAAAGAAGGCTTTCCAACATTACTACGGTTGCAGGAGTATAAATAGAATCGTGGCCTCGCATAGTGCTTATCTTATTACAACCCACATCCAACAAAAATAAAATGTTAACAGTACATAAATAGAACTGCCAGCTTTCTGCTTACAAGCCTGCGCAGCGGTGTGTAGAAGTATTCATACCTAAACAAAACATAACTAATATATGTATATATCATAATATAATGACAAACTAAAAAAAGTGTAAAAGTTTGGTTCAGGATAAATACGCCTTTATTGAATTAGCAAAATTAGATAAAATTATTATTATGTATACCTACATAACAATTTTTTTTTTTACTTTAGATGCAAACACTTGCGATAGATCGAACCTATTGTTTTAATTAATATAATATTGTTGTAGATTTCCTCATAAAATATGAGGATATATAGTGAAACTGTAAGTGAACTAAGTAATGTTATTTGTGAGAAAAAATATTTTCTTTAACCCGAAATCGAGGTGGTAAATAAAATTAGTTCTTCAGTATTTGGGAGAAAGAACTATATAGGTATTTCTACGTTACGTATCAAATATAATTGAATAAGGAAGTCGCCAACATATGTGTTTTATAAGCAAAAGTAGTTTTAATTTGTATCTTTTAAATTCAACTTAAAGATTATTCAAACTCAAATGCAGTATTGATGGTAAATAATAATATATTTTAATTGGGAATAATGAACTTACGATCTAACTGTGATTTTATTTTATTTCATTTCATTGTTAACATTTATAGTGTTTAATTATTATTAATAATATTTTGCTAAACATAGTATATAATTATAACAACTAACTTCCCGATCTGACTTCGTTCAAAAGTCAAAAGTTAATAAAAGTTTTTTTTAGAATAAAAACCTTCCGTGGGCCTTATGGAAAAAAAACAACAAAAAAAAAACCGAATCGGTAGAGCCACTCTCGAGCTTAGCAATATTTATTTTTATTTAAATAGATTATTTACTATCGCAACAACTCACTATATTGTTAAAGTAAAACAAAACTTCTCGTTGGATTTTTCACTGCTGCATTGGATATGTCCTCACCTTCACCTTGGAAATCTGGTCACTTAAGGGACAAGTGATAAGTGGCCTATTACCTGATTTTCTTCACTCAGCTCTACCATTTACCAAGATAAATTGTGTAGTAACTGACTTCTAACATTTTTGTTCAGCATTCAAACAAAGCGGAAAAAAATGCTCGAGCAACTCAACTTGTTTTTACTTCTGTTTTCATTTTTTATTAATCATACTAAGCTATAAAATAATATCAAGGACAACTGCGCCCGGAACAAGTATTGTTGCTAATAGGAAAAGTGTTCCGCAGGGTAACATTATTGGACCTACCTCGTTTACGTTATACATCAAAAAGATATAGGATATGTTAATAAAATTGACAACTGACATTGAACTTTAACCATTTGCATTAATGATGATTGTGGCAGCCAGTTTAGGTTCTAGTCAATTACTTTTATTAGTCTTGATAGCCAGTACAATTTATACTCTTTTGTTTGTAGGTTCATCGCGTGAATCCAACCCATCAATTCCCCTTTTTTCCTTCTACAGAAAACTCCCTAAGGTTTACCTACAATTAGATATGTGTATAATCTGTAACTGACCTCATTTCTCGTTGTCTAATTAGTTAAATAGATCCATGAGTTGAATCCCGTGAGTAATGTATCAGAGGTTGAGGCTACATCTAAATTTCTATTCTAAGCGGCAAAATTATCATCTATTAAAGGAACTAAGCGAATTATTCATTGGTGTTGGGACTTTGCTACTTTCAGTTAGAAATCTGGCTTACATTTTCAATTCCTAACGTATTTTAGGTTTACAATAGCCTATTCCTCAATTGCGGTTATATTCCGTTTTATAATTTTGTTTGCTATAAAGTTATCTATTTTTTTCGTCCGTCTCTTTTCGTCGTCCATCTTTTTAGTGATGTTCATCATTTGGTGACAGTTTTTCAGACAGTCTAAGTATATCTGTTCCCTTGACTTACTAAGAGCTGCGCCCAACATTGGTTTGAAACTCCATCATTGACAGTTTAACATTTTATTATATTAGATATAATAAGATATATCTATTTTCTCGATATATTGTAAAATTCTTTTATAGATTATTTGATCTCTATAAGATAACTAGAGTCTTAGATGTTTTTTTACCGAAATTTACTATGTGAAAAGGTTAATTAAATATTTAGCTATTTCTAAAAAACATAATCAAATCATTACATTTTGTGGCTAGACATTAATCATCTTTAGTCCAAGTTAAGTCTATAAACAAAATTTTTGCGCAAACTAACATGAAATATTATAAAAATACATATATTAAAGAAACAGTATATAAACTTATGTTCCTTCACTAGCGACAGTTTAAAAATTGACTAATGTAATAAACATTAAAATTCGCATAAAAAAATGTTACAGATTTTATAAGTGAAATGTTTTAACTGAGCACTTTAAAATTCAACATTATTGCACTCTAATAGAAAAGAGTACAATATCCAATTTTATTCAAATTTAAAGAACATGTTAGACTAACAGAATTTTAAATCAAATCGTATGTTTTTAAAAGAACTCCATTATAATAAATGTTTTGATAGACGGTTTGACAAACCGAATGTCATGTACCTCAAGCGACCTTTGTTGCTTCAACCTACCTCAAACACGTCACGTGCAAATCGAAGTTGTGTCTGAATAGTACATATATAATGTATGTATGCATGATATAGTATAGTGATCGTTTTATTACGACATTCAAAGAGACCTTTATGTGTTGAGTTTGTTTTTGACGTTGTGTTTTCTGATTGATTGATTTTCGTTTATAAAGTAGAAAAGTATGTCCTTCAGATCCAATTTAGGATTTGGTTCTCTCATATCATCATTATCAATAAAGTAACCTTTTTAATTTCCATTATTATCGAATTTTAGAGCTACGGCTGTCAAGTTGAGTGACCAGTGGATTGTGAAGTGAAATGTCTCGGGCTCACTCCCAAGACGTAATTTTGAAATTCCCATGGCCAATTCCATGGAGTTTTTGAAGTTACTTTAAAATTCAACATTATTGCACTCTAATAGAAAAGAGTACAATATCCAATTTTATTCAAATTTAAAGAACATGTTAGACTAACAGAATTTTAAATCAAATCGTATGTTTTTAAAAGAACTCCATTATAATAAATGTTTTGATAGACGGTTTGACAAACCGAATGTCATGTACCTCAAGCGACCTTTGTTGCTTCAACCTACCTCAAACACGTCACGTGCAAATCGAAGTTGTGTCTGAATAGTACATATATAATGTATGTATGCATGATATAGTATAGTGATCGTTTTATTACGACATTCAAAGAGACCTTTATGTGTTGAGTTTGTTTTTGACGTTGTGTTTTCTGATTGATTGATTTTCGTTTATAAAGTAGAAAAGTATGTCCTTCAGATCCAATTTAGGATTTGGTTCTCTCATATCATCATTATCAATAAAGTAACCTTTTTAATTTCCATTATTATCGAATTTTAGAGCTACGGCTGTCAAGTTGAGTGACCAGTGGATTGTGAAGTGAAATGTCTCGGGCTCACTCCCAAGACGTAATTTTGAAATTCCCATGGCCAATTCCATGGAGTTTTTGAAGTTACGTGCATATTTATCGCCTGCTCAAAAGGTAAAGGAAAATTTCGTGAGGAAACGGCAAGCTATAGAGATTTCCTCGATGATGTGTGATTTTTGCTATCGTGCTTAGTGGACACTAGCCCAATCTGTAGTCTGTAGGACTGCAAATGGGTTAATGATGAATATCGTATTTTATAAAACTAATCTACTCACAAAACACTATCATTGGATTAGTTAATCATTTCATTGCATTTTATATTCACTCCGGTTATTCAAAATTTTTCAAGCCCAGTTCAACTTAAATTTGCTAACAAGATTACAAAGCAGTAAAAATCTTTAATTAACTGAACCAATCAACGCCTCATTTGCATTAACAAAATTTCGAAACAGGAAAAGTGCTTTTATTAATACCACGTTTTATTAATTCCCGTATTGCATTTATGAAGTCTTCATAGCAACCAAAATATTGACTTATCTTGCAATAAAAGATGTTGAATAGTAGATGAAAACGATCAACTCTTTATTAATAATTTCCCCTCGATACGTAAACACCACATTGAGCACGGGTTAATGTGATCGGAATCGCGCCAGATCTCCCTTTTATATGGCTTTTAGAACATCCGGAATCCGTTCTCAATCATGATCGGTATTTATGGAATACGTAGTGATTTTATATACCTAATACCTATATTATTTTCCTTCATAAAATAATTTTAAGTGTTTCTTATACGAAACAAAATTATTTGCCCTCATTTAACCAAACGAGTTCTATAAGTTCATTTATCCATACGTAAAAAATAGTTTCATGTTACAGAAAACCCGTGCCTAGCAGAAGCAGAAATGGGTCGTTGATGATGAAAAGTTAGTCGATAATTTGGCAGTTGATAGTAGAAATTATCTAATTTAATCAATTGTTAATCCCATAATATCTTCTTTGTTTATTCTTCTTCTTTAAGTTTCAGTAAATATTAACATAAAGTTATAACCAACCAACTTATAGATGACTTAATTTAAAAAATACAAATTTGAACCACATAATACTAGTTTAATATATAAAGTGTGGATACAGCTTAAAGGTGGGTGGAAAACATTCCCCTTTCTTATGGTCACTTGAACCACACATAGGGCAGTGGAGCATGATGCGTCTAATAACATCTGGAGTGGACTCCTGGATGTTTCTGGGAAAAGAAATTCATTAGGTGTGTTTATACTGTGTTTATACCAACAACGAGCTTGCTGATATAATTTTGTTAGTAGTTACGCCTGAAAACAGTTCATATTTTGTTTTGGTTTACTTTAATTTTAGAAAATTATTTTGTATCCAATATTTTTAGAATCATGGCGTGTTCAATTTAAAGGATAATGGAAATGTGCTTAATTAAAAATTTCAACGGAGAAATATTTTCAACGGTGTGTGAAGTTTACCCACCGGCACTAGTTTGGTGGCCTGTTGCCTAGTATCAAAAACCATGGGAGAGGGTTATTTGTGAATGTTTCATGACCAAAACACAGTTCTTGCGGCAAATTAAAGGATGTGTGGCAATTAATTATTCATAGATGATGATGTGCATTAGCTTTTTCACTGCTAAACCATTTTTATTAGATGACATTAAACAATATGAAATGCACCTAAATTGGTAAAAATGGCCAAACCGCGCTTAAATATAAACGTAAAACAGCCAGGACTATATTTAAGACCTATTTAACTTAATGAAGTAGCAGCAGCATTCAAGTATTTGGTCGAATCAAAAGCCACATAATTACAAAATAACATTTACTTAAGTCTTTAGTAAACACCAGATATTCCTTCTTTAGGTTTACTAATAATTAATTCTCTTACAATCTGCAAGTTCAATATTATATTAACGAACCCTTAACGAGAGGCTATTGATAACGTCTATACCAGAATTTAAAATAAAAGCTACGGAACTAGGATCACCGTTTCGTTCACAATCAACTCTGACTATAGACGCCAATTTATTTTAACTTTATCGGCTAGCGAGTAAACATACCACGTTTTTTTTCTTTTTTTAACCGCTATAATTTTGCTAAACAATGTTGGAAGCTTGTTTTTATAAAGAGAACATGGTGTTTGTATATACAAACGTATATATTCTAAAATAATAGTTTGTAATACGCAAAAAATTGTGTTTTTATTATTCATCCTGTTACTTTATTCGTATATGTTATGTTATCTACATGTCTATCTTTTATTATATACATGTTTTTACATTATAAATGATATATTTATTACATCACATATTATTTTACATTTTATTTCTTTTATTTTTATTTCATTCTATTGGTATATAAAAATATTTTGAAATGTGTCAATATTTATTAAGATTTTTTAAATTGGAAATATAATAGAAATAGAAACATATAATTCGTTATAAACAATTACGCTTCGAAGGATTAGTCAACGTAGTACTTATGTACACCTATAGTTTGCCATATACGTATTAACTAGGTATTAACATGTAATTTACATTAGACCTGAAAACACATTAAATAAGGGATGAGTCTATAACTAGTGACTGATCAAAACCCAACTCTTCAACTCCGAGCTGGTACTTCGAATTTCACAGAATGACCATACACCACTTTTCTTGTACTGGGAATCAAAATCAAGACCTCACGCTCAGTGGTCGCGTTTATGACCATTATACCGAGGAGGTAGTAAGTTTGTTTCTTATTTCAGTATACAATACGATTGCCAAGTGAAATACTTATGTAGGAACAGTTTATTAAGACCTCTTAGGTCTAAATAAAATGATTGATCTCGAAAAGCTATCCGTTTCGTATATTTACCGAGTCTCTGCCTTCTGCTATATATTAGGGATTCGTTACGAGATAAGTAAGATAAATGATATCTCGTTGTTCGCCGAACCAGATGGATTGACTTTGAGTGTACCGCAGCTGCTGTTGCCTTTTTGTTTCTTCTAAACCACTAACTAATCCTTATAAATAAATGGAGATAATTATATTTATTGTAATAAAGATGTAGAGTATCTAATGTTATAGAAGGTGACATTATAAAAGTTAAAAAAAAAACAAAGTACAAAATTCTATCTACCAGGTTTTAATAGCATGATTCAGTTCACAGTTTTTAACAAAGTAACGGGAATTTGAGACTAATTGCGTTCTTTTTCTGATGAAGTTTTCAGTATTAATTTCTATTTCAGTGGAAATTTAATATACAAAGGCAGGATATATTTATATTGAAAGAAAAAAATTATTCATCACCAATATAGATTGGCACTTATTTTTCAATTTAAACTTAAACACAGATAATAATTATATGTGGCTTTGTAGATCCAACTCAAGCCATTTTCTTGTCATTTTTTATTTAAACAAAAGACACACATCAAATTGGATTCTCACTCATGTTTTCTTTTTCAGTTTGTTTGGGAAAGAGACACATCAGCTACTGTCGTCTGAATTATTCAAGGTCAGTTCATTATTTATTTTACTTTTAATATTAATATTCTAAGCGAAAAAGCTACAACGCAACGGTTGAGTAAGCGTTATATTATCGTTTTCAATGCAATGTTATAATTCATTTTCGGCTTTATTTTAAGCTTTTACAATCCTTTGACTAACATCCACTATATAATGATTGAAATATTTATTTGAATATTAATTTCATACTGAAATTATTTTCAAAGCTATTATGCAAAGGTTTGCATGATACGATTGCATTTTAGCAGTTAATTACTTTAGCTTCAAAGTTTATTTTCTATTGTTAAATTTGAAGTTATTCAATAGTGTTTATATAATATAGTTACTAAATATGTACTCGTTACTAAATCCCACAAAGCCCTGAACTTTACTTATATACGTAATATTCTGATAAGTTTCTGTGTGAACGGGCTGATAATTTGTTTGACCGAACTCTACTTAGGGAATTTATTGATCTTGTATTGTTGAGTAAGTTTTAATCCTTTGGTGCTGGATTAACTTCAAAGCGATCTTAAAATGTTCTTTTACCATAATAATCAATAATACATTTTTATAAACGATATTATAATTATAATGCAGCAAGTGAAACTGTTTTCCAGTTTCACTTGCTGAAGGGAGCTCTATGAAGCTATTTGAAAGCAAATCAGTTTTCCAACTTTTCGCAAGACATTATTTTCTCGCATCGTTACTTATGGAAAATTGTTCTTAACAAAAACTTTGGATAATTATCATAAGATATTTTCTTTGTTTCGTTCAATAATATATTGAAACCAAGTTACATGATGTTTACACATTTGTTTTTCAAGTATTTATGTAACGCTCTATGCGTTCTCTTTTAGTACACTAGTTGTACAGTTTCAAGAAGTTTACCGTATAATGAAGAAAGATTTTCACAGACATATTTTAAAAACAAAAGGTATTAGGTACAATGTTCAATGCTGTAAAGTATTCTGATAACAAGTTAACGAATTCAATGTTGGTTTGTGTTAAATGGTCGATAGTCAAAACAAACATTTGTAAAAGTGCACGGAAAATTAATTAATGTTAAATTATGTTTGAAGTTACCAAACTTTCGATTCTAAATTAAGAAAAACACGACGCCCTCGTAATCCGTTCTGAATTCGTATAGAAGTTATAAATGGAATAAGAATTACGCGCAAATGGAATAATTGTGTATATACCTACGCTTATAAACTTCTCTTTAGTTCCATAATGATTGCTTTCGGAGTTTGGTTGAAGCTTGAGATTAAAGGAAACAGTTTGAATAATAAATGTGCGCATACTCAGCGTTTGCAGCAAAATTAAACTGGCAGGTACTATATTAAATTTTACGACTTATTTTGCATCATTTAGCGCATATTGTTTGCCATTCTCATTTGGAAATATTTGCGAGTAGTCAAAGTTAGTAGCGGTATGAACAGGTGGTGTAGGTGACGCTCAGTTTAAAATTAGCTGCGTAATTATCGAAAGGTAGATTACAAAGTACGTTGAACAGTATATTATATCGTGCTGAGAACTAATTTGCAGGCACAGGTAAATTATAGGTACCATGTGTGAAATGAACGTAGACATTATTGAAATAGGTAGTTGGTTTATGATTCTGATTGTGTGTGGTGAATATTATGCGTGGCTCATATTTGTATAATGATTTGTTTTTTTGTTATTATCTTAATCTCAATATAATAAATAAACAATATCTGGTTATTAAGACTAGATTTATGTGATGAATATTAAAACTTATTCAAATAAAAATAAATAAAGAATGTGGCATAGGTACAAACAGTGTAATACTAATTTTCAGAATTTATGGTTTTTATAACGAGGCTAATAACTACCCATATCATCAAGATCTGTTCATACAAGCGTAATCAATATTTAAACAGAAAATAAAAATTAATTTAGAGCAGCAAAAAAATCCCTATGTAAGACTATGAAAGATATAATCACTGAAAGTGATCATTTTGTAATTTAGAAAGACGATGTCACACCCCTATCGATTCCAGTAAAACAACGGTATATTTATTTATATTTATTATGGTAAAAAGGTATAATCCAACTTATCCCGTTCGTCCTTTGTATATCAATTAATAAACTATCAACTTTAAATTACTTTTATCTTGTTAACAAGAATATAAAACGGACGGCTGAAAAATTAACATAATTAATATGGTTATTATTTAAATAAAAAAATAATAAAAAAAACTGTTAATTAATATCGTCGTCAAAAGTTATCTCTTTTATAGAATTATAAATTAGTTTGTTCTTAATTAAACGAAGCGTCTCTGGTATCCAAACTTAAATAATCGTAATGAAATTAGGTAGGTAGATAAAATATTTTCTCTTATTACTAGAATTAATTTCGTTTAATGAAAAAATATTTGAGAGTTCAGATTTGTGATCTATAGCGATCGGCGCCCCATACAGTACTTTATCTTAAAATAACAAGATTATTCCCTTATAGGTCACCGCCATCGGTGACCTACCTGATAGGTAGGTACTGAATATGGTTACCTACAGGGGAATAAAAGCGTTATACTATGCTTACATTTCCAGTGTGAAACCGATTGACTGCAGTTAGCATTATAAAATAACTTCCTAGCATCCTCAGACGGCTTCATTTTATCAATCATCAACATTCTATTGTCAGCCGAAGGAGGTCCATTGACAAAGGCTTCCCCAATGAACTTCCACAAGGATCGGTTACATGCCCCAACGAATTCAGAATTATGTTATTAATAAAATAGTAATGCTACCTATAATTCGAAAGATCGGGCTTAGTATTATTAGCGAAAAAGGTTTATGAAGATAAAATATCTACCGTAAGGAATCCATCGTAAATATTATGAAGCTTCATGTACAGTCTCTCGTAATAGAATTCAATAAGATAAATGTTACGACTTACTGACTGTGACGAACATGGGATGAATTTATTAGGGTTTCTGCCAGTTTACTTTACCCCAAAATGGACCTGAAAGGCACATTACGAATGGTATAGATTTGTGTGCTTTAGGACAAATAGGACCCTTTTAACCTCAGTCAAATAGAACACCCTTTCAAGCTGAGAAGTCGTTTTTAGGAATGTGTGATTAACAACTGCCTCGTTGGTTAACCGGGTTTTATTTTTAATACAAGTAACAGGTTAATAATGAAAATAGTGAGTTATATTGCCAATAAATAGCTATAGACCCGCGTTCTCAATGCTTTAAACACATCACGCCAGACTGTAAGTGTAGATACGCCAGTACTTTACATCATCATCATCATATCAACCGTTACACGTTTGCTTCTGGACAAAGGTCTCCCCCAAGGATCGCCGACCGATGATCGGTCCTGCCCCAACCGCATCCAGCGGATTCCAGCGACCTTAACTAGGTCCTCGGTCCACCTTTCTGGGGGTCTACCTACGCCGCGTCTTCCAGTAAATCTTTACCAGTCAAGAACCTTTAAGCCCCGACGGCTACTTATCCCCCATCATTGGATATACTGAATCTTTCTGGAACTAACCACTTCCATTAAAAATAATGGAATCGAAAACTGCAGATCGTTAAAAGCGTAATATTTTTTAATTTACGAGACTATCATTGGTATTTTCATTGTACTTATCGTTCTTATGAATATCGCGTGTTGCTGTTATAATAAAAATAACCTATAAAAAACAAATCGAATGACTGTTTGACATAATTCGAATGGAGGATTATTCGAATAATATGATGTCTATAGTTTTATTTTAAATACAAGTAACAGGTTATTATTGAAATTTGAAATTTGAGTTACATTTTCAATGAATAGCTATAGGCCCGCGCTCTTAATGCTCTAAGCACATCACGTCAGACTGTAAGTGTAGATACGCCAGTACTTCATCATCATCATCATATCAACCGTTAGACGTTCATTCCTTTTAAAGAAAAATACAAACATGATACGGCAATTAAAATGTGGCTTTATTGAAAATTTAGAACATAATTATGCATCACAGTGCCACTAGTAAAAGCATGTGATATCGATTAGAATGTTATTAACTACTAGTCTAGACTATTAGAAACAAAATAATTATAATGTCCTAATACATTTATTCATCAGATAACTTAGAGCCACTGCCTACGCCATTAATTTGCCAAATTAAGAAAAATCTCATCCAATCCCATAGCAAACTCTTCAAAACTCAATTCTAAATTCCATTGT
The DNA here is from genome assembly GCA_905163465.1 of Craniophora ligustri. Classification (NCBI taxonomy): domain Eukaryota; kingdom Metazoa; phylum Arthropoda; class Insecta; order Lepidoptera; family Noctuidae; genus Craniophora; species Craniophora ligustri. The sequence continues at coordinate 6,889,769 of LR990970.1, forward strand.
CAATAAATCTCCAACTCAAATTCACGCCATTGATATTAATAGTCCACGAAACGTCTTAAATTATTCCACAAACAATCTTAAACGGTTGTTATACGAAGATATTACACGAATATTTCGAAATTAGGCCAAACATTGTATTGATGATTAATTCTCTGTTATTAAACGTTACAAAATAACTGTCGCTTTTGACTAATTGAGATCTTGCTCCTTATTATCAACTCAATTATTGTCCTACTAACTGGACAGAGATTCTCCTCCTTTAGTATCTACATATATTTATGAATTTGGCTAAAGTCCACCACGCTAGCCTAATGTGTATTGACAGGCTTCACAGGCCATCGAGGTGATTTCAGACGACCCAATTAGTCCAGCGGTAGTTAACACTGCCTTCTGTGCTAAGGATCCCGGGTTCGAATCCCGGTAGGGACAAATGTTTGTGTCATGAGCATAATCATTTGTATCCGAGTCATGGATGTATCTATGTATAATATGTATGTATTTACAAAAAAAAATGTATACATAATATATCAACCAACTAGTATCCGTAACACAAATCTCTTTGCTTAGCTCGGAACTAGATGGCGTTGTGTCATAATGTCCAGACATATTTTAATAAGCATGCAGGTTTCTTCAACATATTTTCTTTCGCCGTTTGAGCATGCGATAAATACGCACGTCAGTTCGAAAAGTCAGTGATAACGTGCTTTGGGATTGGACGAACCTCTGACTCTACAGTGATCATACCACTAGTCTATTGCTCTCTCTTTCTTCTCTGTCATTAAACGTTACAACACAATTTTTCGTTTACGACTAATAATGGTATTATTCCTATGCTGTTTTAATACCCATCATAAGATTAAACTTAATTGCTCCTCAAGTTTTATATTTTCCTGTAAAAATATTGGTTTAACAAAGTGTTTGAATCTTTTGTGCTAACTATGTAAGCGATGTTTTTATAGCATTTCCGAAAACTTAGCGTTGGTTACGGAATGTACAATAACTATTACATACTTAGTATGTTTCATAGCCATTTTTTACAAAGTGCCATCTACTATGTAATTTGTAAATACATACACACATAATATAGATAGATTCACCCCTAACTGAGAGATGTTGATTTTTATCACAAAAACATGTAGTCCTTACCGGGATTTAAATCCGGGAACCATTCTACAGGAGGTAGCTTTAACTATTGCTGCAAAAATTTAGTCATCATTTTAGTTTTTTTATGTGAAGCTAGCATACCTACTACTTGTATCATTTAACTTAAAAACCTACTTCGAATCCAACAATTTACTTGAAAAATTGCAGTTTACTGTTGAAGAGTTCCACTGCTTGGAGCCGGCCCTGAATGTATAATCAGGTCATGATTACCATAAAAATATATTGTCATCGGAACTAAACTTCAACTCCGTATGGAAAGATAAGAAGTGATTCTAATGCAGCTTGTAAATTTAAACAAACTGACTAAAATTGAGTTTTAGTACAAGTTTTATAAAAGCTTGTAATAAAACTTTTTCCAGACTCTAAAAGAGAAATATTGCTGTAAATAGGTATTTTAAAGACACTTTTAGAAGTCATACAGTATAGGATTATTTTAGTACCTAGATGTCATCTCTTCCTCAAAAGACTGTCAGCAGCTCAGAACAGAAACGGATTTTAATTATATGTTTGCTTGAAATATGTATGTAATCTCGTTATCTTGCAAGTCGAAAGAAGGAAAATAAGCAACACGTTTTTACCAGAAAGCCTGTATGTAGTCGTAATAACTGAAACTAAGACGTGCATTTATATAATAAGCGGTTGCTTGAAAAAAAAATTGTTTTTCAGAAATCTTTTACGAATATCTATCGTCTTGGAGATTATGTGCTTTTTTAAAGGTGTTTCCTTTGAAATAAAACTACACTCTTTTAATGGATTTTATCGCGATATATAGACATTATTTCGTGCATCCATAAATGCTGTAAGGAATCCGAAATGTCGGGATGAAACATTATTATCAATATACCGCGATATATCGGTAAAAAAAAGGTTAATTTGTTTATGGAATTACATGTCGTGTTACTTGTATAATACATACAAGTACACAAGTATTTAAAATTACTTGGCATAAAAATAAAAAACTTAACGTACACACATTCCCCACACTTTATTCTTCATACGTAGACTCGTAGTATTTTATGCCTTTAAACTTTTAGAGACAATGTTTTCTTTTACTTAGTAGTTAAAAGATAGAATTAAGAGCTAATGGCTTCGGGGTTCGCTAACGCAAGGCACTTATCTAGCTTCCTCTACTTGAGTGGTTTCTTTTATTGAAGATACAAAAGATAAACAAACGTCTATTATCTATTTAGCGACTATGTTTTTGCACACAGTGCGCACTTTCACACTGTATTGTACCATCGTCAAATATGTATGGAATCTTCACATTCCACCATAGCGTTGCTTGGGTGAAATACAACACGAGTTGTTTTATTTACCGTTTTTCAAGTGCGTACGGCTTACTGTCGTGATTTATTATCTCTTTTTATACTGTACACATGGGCGCTTTTATGTATGATAAAGAGAATATTTTCGTTACAAACTCCTCTAGCTGTGATTACATTTGTATGTTAAAATTTGCTAGATACATAAAACCGTGTATTTTTTTGGGATAAAATATTGGTATTTAGGCTAATTCTAGAACAAATCTTATGACGATAAATTATTTTTATCCTGTCACCTGGCAAAATTTACATCAGATTTTTTTCCAAAACTACTAATATGGTAAACAATTTTAGCAAGATTGATAAAGTTTAGTTTTCTTAAATCATCGTATTCTCTACATACACATAAGGCTCTAAATAATTTAAATCCTGACTCATTTTGGAAGCCAATAGCAATCATAATTAATTATCATAACTTGCTGTACTATTCGCTATAAATACGCGTTCAATTTTGTTCACACAATACCCGATAAATTAGATCGGAGGCCATATTGTTCCGAACCGGGCGAATTGTTTCATCATTTATTGGTGGTTCCTACTGCCTGACATATCTATTATGTATTGATCGGAAAGATAGCAATTATTAAGGATTCTGTTGTAAAGGCATTTTTGATCATATACAAGCCTACAATTAAGTTAATTTACGTATAATTGTATACGTGCATTAACCTTTAATTGTTAGATAAAAAACATCAAACAATCAGGATACTTAAAACTTAGTTAAACACGTTTCGATCAAACTTTGTCCAAAACTAATAAGTTGTGTACATACAGATTTTGAATAAAATTATACTTAAAATTAAATTAAAAAATTATACTTAGATTCAAATTTATAATACAATTCTTTATAAATGTCTTCATTTTCCCAAACGACTACACCATGGGGTTCTTCAAAAAAGGAGTTATAAGGTTTTTAGGTTGGGAACGTGCGAATAACACCTCTGGTGTTGTAAACGTTCTTAGGCTATGGTAACTGCTTGCATTATGCAGGTTATTGTAAGCTTGTTTGCCACCAATGTGGTATAAAAATATTATACATATAATATAAAACAAAAGTAAATAAATGTCTGTCTATTCGTGCCATCATTTGTGTGACTTGCTTGTTATTCGAAGGGTTTCCCCGAGCCTTATCAACTATGGGAACGATTCGTCTTAGAAAAGAAATAGGTACCTACCTATTCGTAAATGTGATTTCAAAGATAAACAAATCTTTTTTTTTATATGAAAAATATTTGTTTATTCTATTTTCGCTGTATTTTCGTTCCACTGATTATGATCATTTTAAATTAAGTTTAAATTGTTTTATTACAAATGAATTTCTTTATTTTTTAATTATTAATTGTTCACATATGGATTCATTTACTTAGTAATCTCATCAATGAATGTTTAAAACCATTCATAACTGTACACTCACTCACACTTTTAATAGGCTGATGTCTTTGTACTGTTCAAGATTAGAATTTAAATGCAAATTAGAAATGATATCTTCGTGAATATTTGAATAATGTTCAAATAATTCAAAGCAATTAAGCAGCTGCGACTGTTTAGATGATTATGATAGATGTTCCCGAATGTACCAATATATACCCGGTTGCTCTACTTTATACCAGATGTAGAATATTAGCTAAATACCTAATAATCTCCGCTTTGAAGAGGGTCCACCTGTAATTTACACTTATATAGAAGTTCCATTTTCTTCTTATCCTGTCGAAGATAAATTATAAGAAGCATAATAGTCATAATCATTATGAATCATCGTCACAGAGAGAGCTCGAGTTAATAAAAAAGGGTTAGTTGGTTAAATTATAACTAGGCTGATGAAACGAGCTCTAAGGTTAAACTACGTCTACCGAGGTCAGTGTTCAGATGGGTAACTATACTTAATACATCAAAATGAGAAATAGAAAGAAAGGGAGCACCATAAGGAGTCTACAGCGAGAAGGCTCAGCCTGCAATGGTTTTGCTGCATCGAATTTCGGGTTTATAATATATTAAATATATAATTTATATTGTTATTGTTCTTTCTTGAAAGGCCGGCAACGCATTTGCACGACCTCTGGTGTTGCAGATGTCCATGGGCGGTGGTAATCAAGCGTCACTTACCATCAAGTGAGCCAACTGCCCGTTTGCGCTCTTATTTCCATAAAAAAAACCTAACCTTCGTGGTTATTTTAAAGCAAAAAATTGAAGTATCAAGTAGTCTAACAGAGGTTTTCTAAATGTTCTGTAAAAAAGCTCTTAGTATCTACAAAAACAATAATATTCTTGGATGTTACTTACATGCGGATATGAGAGAAAAATGCGGATGAACTAGATTCGGGAACTGAGCTCGTGCATTTACATTGCGGAAGATAATATCCTGTGATAAATGGAAATATCTATTTTGTATACCTTCTGCATTTTCTATGACATTTGCAACATTTGTAACACCAAAAGCTTGCAAATGCGTTGCCAAACCCCTTAGAAACCGTTCAGGTTTCTTAAAATAGGGAGTTACTGAACTGACAGCAAACGTAATTCAGAATAGTCACTCCCCCAATGAGCTCTGGTAACCTTATTCATTCGCAGAAAGACAACTATTGTTGATTCACTGCGGTCTTCTGTAAGGCGGAGGTACTTCCCCAGTCGAGCAGCTCAATTTGAGCGATAAATCTCGCTATGCCCTACCTCCTACAAAATGTATATACTTATAATATAAGTATATAAAACAAAATTTATATACTTATAAATAATTATATTAGATTATTATTATTATTATATTAGATTTTGCTTCATTTAAGGTAGTTTAATGATAATGACGAAACCTTAAATCGATTTTACTGGATTGGCAACGAACGAGCAACACTTCTAGTGTTGTAAACGTTCATAGACTAACTGCCTGCCATCAGCCGCGCTGTAAGTTAGTTTGCCACTTTCTTGGTATAATAAAACTCTATCGATAATAATATACCGCAATAAAAAATTTTTTTTTTGAATAGTATAATATATAAAGTTGAAAAAAAAAACCTTATAATTATATTTTTAAAATTCTATAACTTTGAAATGGAATTACAAAGTTTTATAAAAATAATATTATTTAAAATTTGAATAACTTTGAGCTTTACCTTTGAGAATATAAACATTTTCTATTTTGTATAGCCGAATTACTTTTTTTGCTGAAAACTGGAGACAAATTCAAAGAGTTTTATTCTTTTGAAATGTAAGATGATAATATAATAAATAAGTTAAAGTGGCGAGCCGATTGGTCTGAAATATATGTATTTAAAATAATTACTGAGAATGTACTAAACAATTCTAAATTCTGTTTGCACAAGCTTTGTACCTGTAATTGATTGGAGAAAAAATTTGCTTGAAAAGAGCTTCTACTTAAAAATGAAAAATTAAATTCCATTGAAACTTTCAATCAGAAAGTATTCGATTTAATATTGTTTTTACTTTTATATAAAAAGGGGTTAAATATTAAGCAATCAATCATTTCAAGCGAGTCGCTACCAGTAAACAATTAAACCCGTATTCTCAAAAGGCAAGGTAGAAGGCTTTTTACCATTTATTTTATGATCGTTGATAGTTAGGTCGCCGGAGTTGCCTGAGCATAGACTTATTGTATGCGCTTATTGAAATTAAACCCAGAGCCGTTGATTTCCTGACAGAACATAAAACAGCCACAATATTACAGCCATGCTTAAAATCAGAAGATTGCAACGAAGCAAGCGTAATATCAATCTTATAAGTCACAAGCGACATATGTGCGTGACACCTGTCTGAATGTAATACTAATACAGGAAATAACAATTGATTTTCCATAAGGAAAAACTTGTGGGAAAAAGCAGTGCCAGCTTAGTGACGAGCGGATCCTAATCCACTGACTTTTCGAAGTTATATGCGCACTCTTCATTACTTCACACTCAAACGGTGAGGGAAAATATTGTGAGGAAAGTTGCATACCTAACTGAGAGATTTTCTCGATGGCATGTGAAGTCTGCCAACTGGTACTAGGATGGTGGACTGTAGACTATTCCTCTCAAATGAGAGATTGATTATATAGTACGTATAATCTGATATCTATATACGTCTGGTAGGAATCAGTCTACCAACTCGCTTAAGGACGACTGTTAGTCCGTCTCGATGTCAGGAAAAACTCTTGCCTAATACTGTAATGGGACAGTAAATGAGCAGGTGATTAAAACAATATTCAATTGGATATACCATACAAAATCTGTAATTAAATCTTGCTCAAATTATCACAAATGCTCATTCAACAGAAAATTTGCCAACCTATTCTTAAGTTCATTCTCAAAGTCCACTTATTACAAAACTTGCTCCAAGTTCCTCCGCTGTTGAGAGATCAATATGAAAGTTAAGAAACTGATTTAAAAATAGATTCAGCTCAATGTTCTAATTATGGAGGTGAGAGAGTTTTCACATCATTATTTTATGAAACCTCGAAGTTAGGGCAACTTTTGTTAGAGTGGTGTTAATACTTGAGCGTTCTATTGTACAAAAAGTTTACGTTCGTTGAAATACGTCATGAGATGTTGGCCTCTATGTAAATATTGTTATTCATAGCACTGTGTGGTTATACTTAGTAATAAAAAAAATAAACATGTTCATTTTTAACGATATAAACGTATGTAAATATATGTATGTATTATAGTTTTGTTTTACTTTTATAAATAAATACTAAATTAACATTGTAACAGGCTGACGACTGTACATTATAGATATTCATGAAAAACTAATATGGGTCTTTATTAGAACAATAGAAGTGAAATTTACAGAAGCTAAAACATCAGTTTTTAAATATTGTCTTATTTATATTGGAACATTTATATAATTATACATTATTAGAATTAAATTATGTTTTATACATTATGTATTATACATTAATAGAATTAAAATTCAATGGAGAAGGGACTGGTGAGGTACCTCCGCCTTGCTGAAGATTGCAATGAAACAACAATAGTTGTGTTTCTGCGAGTGAGTAAGGTTACCAGAGCTCATTAGAGTGACCATTTTGATAGACTGGGAATTCTGTTTGCTGTCAGCATAATAACTCCCTTATTTTTTTAAGAAACCTGGACAGTTCCTACAATGTTCACAACACGCGATCGACACCTTCGGTATTTCCAACGTCTTTTTTTTACGTGCCCACCACCCTAATTCCGTTCTACTGTAACTCCTGTAAGCCAGGATCAACAATAGTAACCATCCAAAATATCGTCGAGACTATGAAGCCCGACGTGTCCCAGGGGAATGATTTTAATGTCTTGGAACCCGCATCGAAATTAATTATGAAATCAAATATACTCAGCGGCAGAAAAAGTAGCCCAAGTGCTTACAGGAAGCTTGTAAGCAAACTAAGTGTTATTTATGAGATGTTTTGATGACTTTTCAAGTGAAGTTCTGTTTAGTTTGTTTAAGTGGGCAATTTGAAATTAACTTGTGTTTCAATCATGAAATTAAATAGGAGGAGTAAGAAAAATAGCAATTTTCCACTTCCCTCCTTATCAATCGAGAAACCGAATAGAGTTTACATGTCATAGACATAAGAACAGATGTTTACAACGGGGTTACGCCCAGTTGTCAGGCACCACGGAAGACATCAATAAGTTATAGGTCCTAAAATATGAGCTATCATATCTGATTCCAATAATAGGTATGGCAAAAACGCCTAAATGCACGGAAATTCATACAAGTGGCAACCAGGTCCGAGTAGTAAATCACCGCAGATATAATTTGCAAACTGTCAAACATAATATTGCGTTCACTTTGCCATAGACTACATAGATTAGACGTTGAACATGGACACAGTGATGAGGAAACAAGCGTATATATAATTTATATTTAAAGTTGCCATGTCCTGTAAGAAATTGCCAACGTACCTATATAGACTACGGTAACCGCTTACCATCAGGTGGCCCGTAAGAATATTTCCACCCTTGCGGCATAAAAAAAAGATAAAACAACCACCTAAAAGTAAACTGAGGCTGGTTTCAAATTTAATTAAAGAGAGAGATTTTTGCCATCAGGTAATTAATTTAATTTAAAGCCTTTTTAACGAACTCATACTGCAATTTTCATTAAGTTTCTCAGAGGAGTGAGTTGCTGTATTAATATTTGCGTTCTAATGAACTCTGACCTGTCAGACTAAGTAAATTCAGCAATGTAAAAAAATATTTTAGGATTTAATTTATTTTAAAATCTTTTTATTTTATTTTATATCCATGATTACGATTTGTAATATTTGTTATATATAGGCTGAACTCATTTTATATAAATGCTATACATTTATTTGTAGCCTAGGATATTTAAGACCTTGACCTTTAACCAGACCTTCGTAAAATTTATATTTTCATGTCAATAGATCAAATATTATTTGAGTGAATATACTTTTTAATTTCAGCGTTAAGCAATAAAAATATGTAGCCAGTCCATGTGCAACGAAGGTCAAAAACATTTCGACCTTGGGCCATTTAAATCATTGTAAGTATCGACGCCAGTACGAATTCTCTCCTAATTTACGTCTTTGTTGGCAATAAACATAATCCGAAGTAGTTTGTTTTCACATTAAAACTTTATTGTTGCCTAGATCCCGGTTTAAACAATGTATTAAGACGTGCCATTTGTTTCCTTTGATTTAACTCGTTAATTGTGATTGATTTTATTGCCTATGTAATTTAAGATACTGTTTAAATTACAATGACGAATTGTGTACGAACTTACATATAATGGTATACTTAGCTAAGTGTTTTCCACCTTGAGCGTAAATAAATATTTACATAAAGTACATTACAGTCAAAAACACTATCAGTTTACCGTAAACCGTGAAATTCATTATACATAATTTGCAAAGAAAATATTATCTTGACCTTCAAAGTTTCGTAAACATTTTACAATAATTCGAATGATTCTCGAATTGAATTGTACTAGTTTATTTAATACCCCGTAATTTACGTCTGTTCGAAATAAAATACCTGTCTGTTTCTCACAGAAATAATAAACTTTACATTTAATTTTCCCAGACTATTTACTAAGCTGTATTGTAAGGCGGACTAAAAAGAGGTTGGGCGTCCCTGTCATAAATAATAAATGTACTTCACACCGACACTAGCTCTTGCATCTTTTCTGTTTTGTGAAGTCAGATATAAAATGTGTATTATGTGCGACTAGTATATTTGAAACCAAACCTTTGCTATGACAAGTATTATAGCTAAATCCTAATTTTAATTCATTCGTTAATTATATTAATTATATACCAGTTAATTATGTATATACCAATATAAAAAAAACTTAAAAATACTTTAAAAAAAGTGTTTGAAAACATGAAATTTAAGACAACATTTTTGTTTTAACATGCATCATATAGATGCATGTTAAAACAGGTAAAGCAGAGGTATACCTACGCATTATACATCACAGTTTGACGCCATATTTTAAAACCCGTGTGAACAACAAGCCAATTGTTAATCGGGTAACAATCTATACTCCAAGTTACTACAGATGATTCCATAGAAAATATGATAACATTTTGCTCGACTTTAAGACTCGATCCCAGATCCACATGAAGTTGGTAGAATCGTCATAATCTTAAAACAAATACATGTACAAATTCAATTCAACAAACTGAAAACGTATTACTGTTAAAAGAACCCGTCATACGATATCATGTGAGATGTCAGACTGATGTTTATCCCTGTAACTTAAGCTCCAATTGTGAAGCCCTGTCAGAAGGGAATTCCCCGCAACCCAATTACTTTTGCGGTATTGTAATTATCGGATGAGTTCAGCGGAGTATAATAAGTAAATGAATTACTATCTTGTATCATAAATATTGTAAGGGAGTAAAAATGTTCTTGTAAGTTTTCACGTTTTTTAAAAGGAATATAGTGGAATCTAAGTAGAGAAATTTATTGGACAGATTTCTATTTTATTCAAAGGCATATAAAGTCAATAGCTGTGGTAGCTTTGTGGTGTGACCAGTGGACTGAGATGTCAAAGGTCTCAAGTTCAAACCCGGGCACGCACAACTGACTTTTAGGAAGTTATGTGCGTATTATCACGTCATGCTCAAACGGTGAAGGAAAACTTCGTGAGGGAACCTGCATGCTTGAGAGGCATTTCTCGATGGCGTCGATCGTCGAACCTTAGTATAACAAAAGCTATAAGATCGTGGGCCTACCCCTAAATACAGGGTGATAAAGAAATCTATACAACACTCTACGGGCGATCGATGCCCTCGTAAAATGAAGGAGTATTCGTAACCCTGTTTTCAGTCCAGCGGGACGGAAAATTGGACAGGACACATACTTATCTCACTCAAAGGACGTGATGTTTTGGGAAACCTTATCGTTCCGTATGGTTAAAGAGACACATTTTGTTATGATATCTTCAGATCTGAGAAAAATGTATCGTGTTTCTATTACAGTGATTGTTATTAGATATTTATAATTACATATATACCATCACGCCTGTCGTCCCCAAATGGTTAGGCGGAGGTATATTAATTGTGCACCCACATTTCACCGCTATGTTTTAGGTTCCATGAAATAGGGGGTGAGCCTATTGGCATCAATCAGGCCCATATCCTAAGTCCGAGCTGCTACTGAGAATTTCATAGAAAAACCCATACCATAGAAAAAAACATTCGATTTGAAAATCGAACATAAGACTTCTTATTTAGCAGTCGCATTTACAATCACTAAAAGAACGAGACAGTTTTTTAATATTAATAATTTAATTTACAAAATCTTAGTCGTGATTCAAACTTTTCTGAGTATAAAGGGATAGCATTCTATTAAAAAAAATATCGAGTTTATATTATCCGGCTCGATTAATCCTCATTCTCAGAAAACCTTACACGAGGAGACGGATCACTGAGACGTGAAAATATTGGGATAATCTATTCTCGAGTACATTCTGTCATTCAATTTAGTTCGGCTTTTATATCGTCGTGTTTTTTTTTTATTGGAAGTCACTGACTTATTACTTCATCTAGAGTATGAACTGAATATTACGATAGGTTAAGTTACAATTTAACAGTTAGTGATATTAATTTAGGAATATTAGTCTACCAGATAGTTTTATTTCAAATAAAATAAAAGGCAGGCTATTCTACTAATTCTTCGTTCATTCCGCTCAAGATAAATAATTAATATAAAGAAAATATTATTGTCATTCGTAAAATATTAATAAAACTGAAGCTTAAATAACTGAGTATTAATAAATAACTGAATATTAATAGAACAGAACCATTTTTAATTTATTGGAATTGACAATATTAAACTGATTGACTTTGAATGCACGAACGTTTTAAGTGATCAATACAAAAAAATAAGGTTAATATTTTTACGCTTACGATTAAAAAAGGCTTTTTCACGCAGATTTTGAACTATAAAGAAAGCCTTTCCGAGCTAGTGACATGAAAAATTTACTTTCCTATCTGCATTATACATAATTCATCGATTCTTTAATTCTTTTATCACCGTCTGTCCAACTGTCTGTCAATCGAATAATATAAAGTGATTTAAGTTCGTTGGCCATTAGCATACATTAAGGTATCACAATGGACTTTCTGAATTGAAGCTTGAAATATTGGAGGAGAAAAATGCTTAATTTACATAGCATTCAGTCAGTGGAACGATCAAAGTGAAAGAAAAGGATAGAGATAAAGGAAAGTTCTTTTATTTTGTGTTTGTTGTTTGGTTTGTCTCGTATTTTTGTCGTAACAGCAAAGTTTCTTGGTTTGTGGTTTCTTTTTTATCTTAACTGCGATATTGCGCTTAAAATCTTTAGTCATTATCATTAAAGCAATTTATGATGATCTTTATTGTGAGCGGAATAACTGTTTTATTTAAATTATACTTGTTCATCATTTAACTCAGTATTGTACCTACCTACTGTTGGTTTAACTTCAATTTAAGTTTTTTTATTTAAGCTGTAGTGGTGACAAAACGTATTTCCTATACGAAGATTTACATGGTGTATGAGTTGTGAGCCTTAGCGCATGATAATAAAATACCAATCCCTTTTCTTACACACTTAAACGGATTAGAAAGTCCATAATGGGCTTATTTTCTTTGCTTTCACTCTATTTTATTACTCCACAACACATCCCTTAAACTAATTCAATTATTTATATCTATCGCCCGTCGTGCACTAAGTAAAGCTTACTAATTTTGTTAAGCAAACTTCATTAGATGTGATTGCAATACTTTTCTTTCGCATTTTTCGATAGACTTGCGTTTTATCAATATTTTCTGATGCTACACTGAAGGACTGGATAGTTGAATTTATATTAATAAGTATATGGTAAGCATTTATAATGTAATTAATTATTATTATAAGAAAAAAAACAATGCAAATCTGCATTGTTTTTAACAAATCCATCAAAAAGAACACTTAAATAAATAAAACGTAATATTTTGAGTTCAATTTGGTGACCTTTAGTTTAGACTTATATAGTATGAACTACACGTGTCACTGGTGTTTGCCTAAGGAATCCAATTATTTTATTTATTAGGTATGACGACATTTTGCTGTGTTTCTTGGAAGAAAAAAGTGGGAAGTCGTGTAACAACCACGCAATTGTACCTACCTAGAGGTTGGCAAATATGTAGTTATAAAATAAATATTGTTCCATTTTTTAGTTTAGTTTTTCTACTTCTTTGGTCGAGTAGTCGTAAGCCCGTAGGATTAGGCAGTGTTAATTTAAAAACAAGTTTGTCGCAATATGGTCCAGTCGTTTTTTAATTAACCTTTACATATGCCACAGATACCCTATAAATCTTCAAATTGATATATTTAATTCTCACCCCACAACTTTTTATACAATAATGTAAACTTTATAAATTACTACAATTTTCTTATTTAGAGATGCAGGAATATTATGTCAACAATATAATTATGTTTTTGTGGAAGTTCACCATTATTCTTTGTATAGTTTGGAACACCTATGTTCTTTGTACGATTCTCCCTTCACATAAAGTATGTATTCATATAACAAGAAAAAAAATTCAACATTCGGAGCACTTGTTACACAAAATTTCACTTATATTTTTTGACCACCTCATTGCAATTACAGTGGATGCGTTGAAATCATAATAATGTAAACGAATTCTGTAGCAACAGTTTTCCTGTTTGCGAGAAAATGTAATGAAAAATATATTTTTTTTAGCATGAAATTCACCACGCGCTTTGCAAATTGCACCGAGGTCGTTAGAATGAGAACGTATTGTACTTAGTTGCTGTAATTTGATGAACTGTCTGATTAGTGTAGTGGTTGTTATTACAATGCAATACAAAAGCTCTGCGATATCATTAGAAGCTAGTAATTAGGATCCTAAAAAATCTATACTAATATATTACAAAAAAATAATTTTAAATGCTGTGTTTCTGTTACCCACTCAAGCTTAAACTGCTTAACCGATTTAGATTTAATTTAAAGAGAACAAAAAAGAATATCTAGAAAAGACATATTGGATAGACTATAACAACCGAAATAGGGAGAATTAGAAGTGGAAGTTTGTCCTATGCAAACTTTTGAGAATGCAACTTTTTTTTATACATAAATTGTTGTTTGTCCGAGATGAACTTCTGAATTAATGAATTGCTTCTAATTAAACTCTGCACAATGTGTGTGTGTAGTTGGCCCCAACTTGAGAGACAGGGTACTTTTTATTGCACAATATTTTCAATGCGGTCCAATGAAGAGCTTAGCCAAAGCAACGCATGGCGAGGTCTGCCACAGAATACATACCTATTGAAGTATAGATATATGATAAAAAGTTCAAATCAGTAGATATCTGATTCTGTGTAACCTCTCAAACATACAAGCGAAATAGTATGTTATATGTTTTGATTTTATTGGTTGTTCTTTTCACAACGTTGTTTATTCCGTAAGGTTTGTACCTGCGTATACACGAACCGCTCTCGATACGCTCCGCTTGGACGCGTCACAAATAACGAGCACGTGCATAATTATTGTCGTGTCCGCGAAAATGATTACTTGTACGCGCACTACTCGCCAACTGCTCGCAAATGTGTCCAAAATCGTCCATACATGTCCATAAGATGCACGTGAATAGCAATGTATAATGTACGTGCAGTCTTAGACCCATCTGCAGACTCAATACAAAGAATACTTACTATTGGTGTTACTGTTATTTTTAGCTAGTATCAATACATGTATATGCATGTGAGATTCAAACACACCACGAGTTTGATCAATACTGCTTGTCTCAACATCATTATAAATTCAGCACACAGACTTCTCCTATAGATTCCACAACGTACCTGAATGATACAGGAAAAAATCTACACAGAAGTATAAAACAACACTTGGGCAATCATAAATATGTAAATGTTAAAATTTTGTGGCAACCATTTTTCCTTATGCGAGCTGCGAAAATCAAATTATATAGACTGGTTTTTTTTACTGAAATGAAATTACACGTGCATTTTATAAGCAACACGTCCTATATAAAATTGCACAGTCGCTATTTGCATGTCATTGCTTATTTTATATAGATGAGGCTTCAGGTAAAGGCGGCGAGGCATAGTGAACGGTGATGCGGTACAACAAAAACAAGAGGTTCATTTTGAAACACCCCTGTAACATGCAAATGTTTCTTGGCAGGAATTCGCATTTGTTGTGGCTGTTGTTTTTTTTTTTCTTTGTATTTAAACGGATATTTTATTCGATTCATGGAATTTTTATAGTCTTACCTTGTTGATGTTTTTCCATGTCCCGTAATTAGTGTCATTCGACGTTAAGTACCCCATATTGTGGACTCTTTCCTACTGAATCACACTGTATATGCTGGATATAGACGTGGAAAAGCAAGACCAGGCCGTGCTATCATCAATCACTAGTAATGGTTTTGAGATAAAACTTTATTTTACGGATCCAATATCATTTAGTTCTATTACATAGGTCAATCAAAAACTATTGGTACTCCCGAAAAAGAACCCGTCGTCGATTATAAACCTCTCGGTCCAAGAAGTCAGCAGTTTCTGAACATAATTATAGATATACGAAAATAAAAGATAACTGTTAGTAATAAAGATCAACGACATTCAACAATCCAGTTTATCTATCCGTGACTATGGAAAGCATCCGTAATGTCGGGATTAGAAAAAATATAAATAAAATCCGTATTTTTTTTTCAAAAAAATAATATTCACGTAACATGTTTTCCATTACGGCTTTTGTATGATGCGATCTATTGTTTTTAGGTAGCACTAGTATACCATAAAGATTAATGCCACTACTGACGCCAGAAACCCGACCCCTATTAATTTGAGAACTTACTTGTGAAATCTGAATACAATTCTGTTAGCACACTACTGCGTAATGGTAGAATTCTTGACTATACTGCTTGATTATATCATCTTAAATATATAAATATATAGCAGTGTCCTTTAAAGTTTGCTGTAAGAAATAATAAAACAGATTGATTTGAAATATTACGGTAAAAATTAGGTACGTATCTACAATATTTCTATCGAAACAAAACATCAATAGTAAACCAAGTAATAACAAGGACAAAAAAATCTATTAAGGGTTCCGAAATGCTCAATTACCTGTCTATCACTACGTCAATGAAGCGCATTTTCCCTCTCGCAGCGTATTTCTGAAGATCTTATCTTTAGTCTGTAAGGGAAATTGAAATCGAGGGAAAAAAATAAACTACTGCGAAAAATATCTTATCACTTCAGATAAAATGAGATTGAGGACAATACAGGTAACAATTACTACGATTTTTGATTTTAATTTGCCAGTATTAATTAAAATATTTAATTAGTTGCTTCATTACTGCGAGCGTTCTGACTCTTAAATGAGGCAAAATGTAATAACAGGATTTTCTGTTAGATAATCTCAGTCGCAGCTTGGAGTTTATTGTTGGACCTGGATTACACAGGACCTTAAACAAATCAAGCTTCTTAATTCGATTATTTTAAATCAGATGGGGTTAAAAAAGGAAATTGGAGAAATGGAATAATTTGGCTTCATTAAATTAGTTCATGCTAATATAAAGTAAGTATGTACCTAATCATAGTTATTTAAAAATATAATGATATAATGTTTAACTAATATTTGTAAAATGTATTAATTAATGATAACTTTTCATTTAATGTGTTTTTTTTTTAGTTTTTGGACGTCCTTACTTTTGGTTCTTCTGACTAACCATAAAAATAAAATAACTTATATTATAAATACGCTGGTTTTGTTGTTATAGTTCATAGAATTGCACAGATGATACTACTTAACAAGAACGTATAATTACATTACAATATCGTAAATTGTTATACTTGTATAATATACTTTTTTGGGGCAGCAAATTTAATCTTTGTTTTTTATTTTATTTAAGAAGCAATTATGTCGTTACTTTATATTAAGTAACGATAAGGACTGGCCGTATTACTACAGTATTACTTCTTAATAATTGTAACATATTCTCGTTTCAGGTATTTCTATTATACATTCATGCAGAGATTATGTCGCCCGGTGTATTTAGGGAGATAGATTCATAACTTAGAAATAATTAAATGATACCCATTTCGGGTCGGGTTACATAATGATAACGGGATTTCCATTAATTTAGAAGTAGTTGCTTTAATGAAATAGTCTTTCTAATTACTCATTTCTCACTTACAGTCCTTCTCTTGGAGACGAGTCTTATTAATATTCCACCACTCTTGATCAATAGTGCCCAGCTCCAAAAAAAAACTAGCATGATGGTTTTGTCGCAAAGTTTTCCGTCGCTTATTAAAGAATGTGAGCGCCTTGAAATCGTAGTATATACCAACGTTTTGTCAATTTATTAGTTACACCATTCTGTTATTCAAGCGCATTCTATGTTTTATGTAAATTGTATATGTTTTTTTTTTATGGTGATAAGGCGGCAAACGAGCAGGCGTCTCACCTGATGGTAAGTGATGACCGCCGCCCATGGACATTTGCAACACCAGAGGCTTGCAAATGCGTTGCCAAACCCATTAGAAACCGTTCAGGTTTCTTAAAATAGGGAGTTACTGAATTCAGTAACTGCTGCAGCTGTCAATTGACAGCAAACGGAATTCCCATGCTGTCAGAATAGTCACTCCCCCAATGAGCTCTGGTAACCTTACTCAAAAACAACTTGTTGATTCACTGCGGTCTTCTGTA
This sequence comes from Craniophora ligustri, assembly GCA_905163465.1. NCBI lineage: Eukaryota > Metazoa > Arthropoda > Insecta > Lepidoptera > Noctuidae > Craniophora > Craniophora ligustri. The sequence continues at coordinate 6,907,421 of LR990970.1, forward strand.
AGGCGGAGGTACTTCCCCAGTCGGGCAGCTACCTTCTACAAATAAATATATACAAATAAATATAATATATACAATTATATTCGTCCAGTGATGGACGTAGGCCTCCCCTTTTGCCACCAACAAAATATTATACATAGTCCGTAATAAATGGAATTTTTTTGAATTGAAAGCTTATTTCACATTCCAAATTCGACTATGTTATATAAAAGTAGTTACTAACAAATGTACATGAAAATAATTGAAAGCAAATAAAAGAAAAATGTTATTTCTTTACTTTTACAATACTTTCAATCTATCCAAATACCCTCACCTGGTTCCCTTTCATGGAATCTACAAACCTTTTCAAACGTACAAACCTTTTCACAACGTACTGTACTATGAAGTTGTGGACTTAGTAGGAACACATTTTCTAATAAAAGAGTTAAAATATAAAGGGAATTCTGAAGTCCCGAAAGGTAGGTATGTTAAGTAATGTCCGTAGCAAGCCAACTTGTTAACAATTCTGTTGCGCTTTAGGGTTATTATCGCTTAGGCGACGTAATGTTATTTACAATACCGAAATAGACTGTCATAGATGTACGAAAGAAACCCCAACTTTTTGTGGTAAGTTTCGTGGTGATTGTGATTAATAATATTCAGTAGAACTGTGAAGGAAACTTGTCTGAGAGATTTTGTAGATAACGGCGGTATGTAAAGTTTAATAACCCACATTCAGCAAGCTTGTTTTTTTATTTTTATTTGAAAAAGGGGGCAAACGAACATGTTGGACTCTAGCTTAATTATCAATATATAAAAAGATTCAAGCAGTTGGTCGTTATGTTTGTTACTAATAATATTATCATGACGATTTCAGACGTCAAGGAAAACTTGTAGATCAACATCAGAGTTTTAAAATGTTATATTGTAAAACCATGTGCTCTATATTTTTTATTGATATAATAATTGCCGCAACTAAGGAATTTGGTTTTGCGTTGTATGGAATTATTTTTAGGTTCAACTTAAATAGCTTTAGTTTTTGGTTAATCCCTTTTCTACTTTCTTGTGTGCGTCATTTGCCTATGATTGACTCGAATGTGTCTTCAATCATTTACACGCCCATGGATGCGAATCTCGTGTCTTACAAGGTAAACGGTATATAATCGATACGTGGATTTTGGTAACTATTAAGGTTAGTGTGATGTTTGCCGAAGTAATTGGACGGCTGTTTGCTGTTTTCATTAGCTCTGTATGCTTAAGATTTTCGATATATGAGTGGTGGTCGGTAGATGTTACTCTACTGTGATTTATCAATAATTTTGTTATCCTTCCAGAAAAATGAATTCAGGAAATAATTACTAAATATTATTTTTTCTATGTTGAACCACACTGGGTTTGTTTTGAGCTCATAGTGCGTTTTAACACACAAACACACAGACTTGGAACTTTGTACATAATTATAGTTGTTTCCTGCAGTAATTGAATCTATGACTCGTGGCACAGTATCCAACTAGAGAATATCGGCATAGATATTAAGTTAAGCTTAAATAGATAAAGCCATTTTATACTATTTTAGATATGATATTATACCTATTAGATTCAGACAAAGTGTTCTATTTTATATTTTTTTAATAGAATAACTAAAGATCGGATAATTAATGCATGAAGTACTGTTATCGAATTTTAAATCGCTACAAAAATCTTTATCGCTACTAAAGAAAGAAATAAAATACCACTCCACCGAATAATAAAAGAATCATTTGTCGTTTTCAAATAGTGTCTTTGTTAATTAAATTCCGAAGTTGTACGGGGTAACGTGCAAACGAATGTTCCTGAATTCAAAATAAATCCCGGATTTAAATTGGTAGCACTATTGTGAAGGTTGGTGAAGCAAGCAGTTTGCTCAGGCTTCGTGCAATGAATGTCAAATGCCACAAAGTAAACAATGCTGTGATTCTAGCTTTATAGCGCGTTTCTGTCGTGTTTTTGAATGACGAATTGGAAGTCATGCATTATTTGTGTGAAACGAAGCGTGTCGCACTTCTTTCTCTTGTATGTGCTTCTTTTTAGAACAGAATAAAAAAAGGTTATTTCGAGAGAAAGTTTTAGTAGTGTAACTTTCTCTCCAAATAGCCCTTTTTATTCTGTTCTAAAAATAAGCAAGCAAAAATCAATAAAATATTGTAGAAAAAATTAGCAATAATTTGACATTAAATTAACAAAGAATTGGAAAAAATGTTAAATGTACTCATTTCGCATAATTGGTATACCTATATAAATTTATTACAATAATTTAACATTTTTAAATATAAGTATTATGTAAGAACAAATAAGTTAAATAAGTTAAGATTTTTATCTGGTTTTCAGTATGCAAACATAAGTAATTAAACATATACCTACCTAAATCTAACTCTTCGAAAGCAGTTGAAAAAAGCGCCCCTTACAAAATCTACTTATCTATCGATGCGTCACTGATGTCAGTTAGGTATTAAGTAAATCAACGGACAACGATTGTGATTTCAGATCGTTTGTTGTCTCGTTGTTTACGAACGGTGTAAGAATACTAATTCTGAAGATGTGAAACACTCCGATTCCTTAGCGCTGGCTTGAATAGGTATAAAAGAAGAATTCCAATAGTTATATTTTATGAAAAAAAGATTAAGGTTCGTTCTACATAATTTTAGTTAACATTTTTTTCAACGTTAACTTTATAATATCTATTCTTTTATGATTCCACGTTGTCAGACTACCACGGACGTTTAAGATTGATACGTTTCAAACAAATCTCTGTTCTGTTTAGCCTTATGCCTCTCAAATGTTAAGAGACCCGTGCGTCGTAAGTTCATGACAGAGACAAATGTCCATAAATAATAATTTAATTATATTATAATTATAACTTATTTTATGTTTAACATGTATTTTTAACAAAAGTTTTCTGAAGTATACTTTATACGTATATAAAAGAATTCAAGAATTTAAAATCACTTAAAACAAATCATTAAAAAAATTAGAAATGTCAGAAAAACGAAATATTTTTTATTGATTTCCTACGGTGTTATGCATCATGTAGATAATAGGTACATCATAAAATCACTTGTAAACAATGTTATAAAGTTTTCGTGTGGCAATGGCGTCGGTAACTTCACCTCTTAAGATAACCAGCCGTTAATAAAACTTTGCATGTGAAACTTTTTGACGAGGTTCTTAATTTTTACTACTAATTCTTTGTAGTACATACAAAGTCCACCCTTACTCTTAAGTGTGTTTGCCCCTCATGATTGCAATATAACGTGTAGATATGAGAACAGGGGCCGATGGGTTAACTATTTTTTATAAAACAGTTACAGGGTGGCAAACAAATTTACAGGCCTCTTTGATCGTAAGCAGTCACCGTAGCTTGTAAACGTTAACACAACTATAGGAGTTACTCGTGCATTGACGACCTAGTGAAAGTCGTTTTAGGTTTCTTAAAAGAGAAGAGTTACTACACTGGCATTAAACTGAATTCCCATTCTGTCAGAATACTCACTCTTCTTACGAGCTCTAGTAACCTCACTCACTCACAGAGACATACAGAGACATAATTGTTGCTTTATTGCAGTCTTCTGTAAACCTCCGAAACGCAAAGGGGTCTCAATTTGTTAAGTATGTATCCATAAACTGACATATCCTACAACGAAACATAATTTCAACTGGCGCAGTTTAAACGTAACGATCGATTAATCAACATATTTATTACTTTATCATAAGCACCTCTAGTGAGGTAACCTGTTACATAAGCTAAAAACTTCTTTTGTGTGAGTGAATTAATCTGTTAGTTAATCAACGGCCTGCAAATGATTAAGCCATCATAAAACTGTTGCTTTTAAAGTAAATTGAACAATTAATTTCTTAATTACTTAACAAAAAGCAATTAATGGTTTGTAACAGTTTTCTAGTAGAACACAAACATTAGAAATGAATTACTATTCCATTTAGTTTTAATGAAAATAATGCGGCCATTGTTATAATCTCTGGCTAAACTAAACAAAATTATTCATTCATAAATGAAGGTTTACTTGAATTTGAAATGCTAATAAGACCCCGTCCAAGCTTTTATTGATAAGTCGCTACCGTGCAATATTTTTTCACTAAAATGTGGAAAATGCGTTTACAGTTCTATTGCTGGTTTTATTCAAAACTAACTTTTGCCCGCGAACTCGTCTTCGGTTCAGCGGTTATTATTTCTCCTCTCATTAGAGAGGAATTAGGATTAGCTTCCGGAAAGTCTGTGGTCTTGGGTTTGAACTCGAGGCCTTTAACATCTCAGTCCACTGGTCACACCACTAGCCTAGCACAGCTGCCTGATGTTGCTATTTACCGGATGAAAATATGAACTCGAATAGTAACTGAGAATTACACAGAATGATAAAAATCTTATATATAAAAATCTCGTGTCACAGTGTTTGTCGCTGAATTCCTTCGAAACGGCTAGACAGATTATTATGAAATTTTGTATGTATATTTGGTAGGTCTGAGAATCGGTCTTAGGCTATTTTTTAAACCACTAGGTCCCTCATCAGGCTTTTTTTAATTTTGACATAATTTTTTTTGTTTTTTTTTTATGATTTGGCATTAAAAATACTCTAAACCCTAAATTTTCATTCTTCTAACACCAATTCCTATAATGTGGCAAAATAACGTTTGCTGGGTCAGCAAAAACAGTAGGTACTCTTCTTGACCTTGGAATTTAACTCAGTTCATCATACTTAACAGTCGCGCTTGGTACTTTTAGAATAGTTCTATAATATAACAATGACAATTATGTATGTACTTGATTAAAGATCTTCCTGCCAATACCCGATTAGAATGTTTATCTTATTATAATTATTATTCGTACTAAGAATTAATGTATATTGACAAAAATATAAGTAGGTACCTAATAAAGTAAAGTATTTCTACTTTTACTCTTTGATTTAATTTTGCCCTAGATTAGATTTGAATCTCATTTTTCGATTGAAATATTCCTTCACGTTATAAAGGCGTCTTGAAAACAAAATCATTTTATGTCAGGACTGGACCCTTTCTTATCTAATCAACCCCTTGAATTCAAAGGGATATTGTTTAAAAGAAAGTACTGGTCATTTATGTGGAACAATAGATTTCTCGAGGTAGTTTCGGATTCGTTTTTGGGGGATGACGAAATAAAAAGGAAAGGATTTTTGCATACTTTATATACCAGCATATCTGTAGGGGTAGACAGAGGAATACTGATGTTTTAGCTTTATGCCATATGCTATAACCGGACACAAATCCAGACTCAGGGCCGCTATTGCGAATTTTATAGAAAAAACCCAATAATGCGTTGTCCAACCTAAGAAGCATTGAACCTAGAACCTCATGCTCTACCGTTGCGCTTGCGACGACTAGACAACAGAGAAAGTTGAACTGTACCATTTAATATGTCCTGTATATTAGAGTAGGACTTCAGTTTCATTCGAGTAAGTTTTCCTTTTTATGACACAAATATACATTATTTATTTATACTCTGTTTGTAGCCTACCTGACCTGACCATGTTAAAATGAATAAAGTATATTTATTCAGTGACCACTTCTCTGGACAGAAAAATAAAGGATAATATATATAAAGTAATAACGTAAGCCAGTTGGAGCGTACGGTACGACGATACGGCTGGTTCTAGGTTTTTTTTGTTTGTAAGCCGATTTTAAGTGACTTCTTAAAGGTGTAACATAGTATAGAAAATAAGTTAGACAATATCAGAAAGATAGCAGTATAACTATTTATATATATTTCATTTGCTTGTGGACCACAGCCTGTATCGCAAAACTTCATCATCATCCAACAATAACACTCATTTATTTACTAATTTGTTGGGCTTAAAATAATGCATCTATATTCACAATTGTAGTCTTAGTATTTCTCACCTATTGAAGGGCACATAATTTACTATCATGCAATCAAAACAGGATTGCACCGATTCTTAACATTTTTTTTTGTGATTACAGGGAGTAATTAATCATAAAGACAATTTACAACTCATTCAACTGTTTCGCTTCTCGCTTCTACAAAAAAAAACATGAAAAAGCGTATTTCTGCTTTACTTGAGCACTCTCTTTTTCCAAACGAAACCTTTACAAGGTTACCCAAGAATAAATAAGTAATTAATGCACATACTAATTAGCTACTTTCCGTTATTACTAGTTGTAACCACATTATACTCGCCTGAATACGAATGGAAGTAACATGAAATGTGGCAGGTGCTCATTATGCCTTCAATTATACAAGAAATAGGGAGAGATGTGTTCATTACGATATTTGTTGGCTGTTATGTTGTTTGACTTCGTAAGTAGCTTTTAATGTCAAATTCATACAGCAGTAATAACCAATTTTATTCAAAATTATGTCTATAAGCTGTTGATGGATGAACTACGTTCATGAGGAAGTGGCAAGTTAGCTTCGTCAGTCATCTTTATTTGTGCGCAAATCATTTTTTTTCTTTCCCAAGGTTTCTCATGGTTCTTGGCAAATAGAAGACGTTTGTACCAAGAAACATAGGTTTTATTGTGGTAAAACATTCCGGCCAAAGTAATATTTTAACCTTTTGAAGATTTTACCCATTTGGGCAAAAAAAGCTGATATTAAACTACTCTTTACGGATTTTATCGTGGGCAGATCAATTCTTTCAAGGATCAAGGCTTTCGTTGAGATTAAAATATTATCAATATACGTTTCACGATAAACCGCGTAAAGTTATTTATTTAAAAATTTTAACATTCATAAATCCAGTATAACATAATATGTATATAACTGATATTGCTTTCAGGTAAGATATTCTTAGATCTTCTGGTTTTGTATTTAGTTAATGAGAATAGTTTATCCACATATTTGCTACGATGCGATAAGTACACATTTACGAAACATAAGATATACAGGCCTTTATTTTAAGCCTACGTTTATTTTACCTACTGAGCATATTTTGTTTTGTTCAAAGAACTTTTCCAAGTTACGAACTTTCAATTTCTAAGTAGCCACTGGCTATTTATGACGCTTATTACCGACTGTTTGCATAGTATAATTCATTGAGTACCTATGTAATAATAATAGACTGAAGTTCTACCTACGTAATTGCCGTGTGTTGGTTTGCTGTAATAATATCATGCATACCCAAACTGCAATATATACTGCGGTAGATAGAATTATCAATGTATGCAATAACCACAATCAAACTACATATTGTTAACCTGTTTATTGTCATTTCTGGTACACGTTCACTGTTTTAGTGGAATGACATGGAATAAAAAAATCTAAAATTTAGTCCTTTTTATTTCTAAAATACTTTCAGAATCAATCATTCACACATTTCCAGCTCATTTTGATGGATTTTAACTCTAAAATTTTCTCAAATTATTCAACCCACTTAATTGTTTGGCATCATTCTGGATGGTTACAGCCAAATGTAATTTGTCAAGACTGACAGCCGTCCCAGCAAGTCAACAAGAAGAATATCGATTTCCCATTTAAATAGCCCGTTAACCTATCCATTACAATGTTTTATCCAATTGCAAAGTAAATAGTCTTAATGCTCTGTTATGACAATTGAATTTGTTTTGTATGAATATTTTGTTCAAAACAGGTTTTTATAATCAAAAACTATGTATTAGATTCGTTCACTTGTTCACTATGTTGATGAAAACAAACTTGATTCTATAAAACATATTATATCAACTTAAATTAATCGCTGTTTATTTTGAACATATTAAGGTTCATCGCTATATTGAATTTCTTTCTTTTTTACAGAAACATTAACTGTATTGGCCGGGTCCGTACTTAAAAGTAGAGAGTAATAATCCACTTTAAGAAGGTAGTTATTAAGTGATTTTTGATTAATAATTGTATTGTCCTTGAAATTGCAACTCATTAATATTAACCCTACTGCTTGGTAGCTGGACATTTTGCAATGACATAGAACTTAGCAGTCAATCAGAGAATCTATCGAATAAAGTTTCATTCATTATTTTATTGATCTCTCGTTCGGATTTCAACAGCTGAGCAATAAATTCCAATGCAGCTAAATATATAACTGAGTCATCTAATTTCGAAATAGCAACAACTTCCGCGGTGTCGTTTCAGATATTTTTAACTTTACCGACCAGTCAGTGTTTCGTAGGTACCTTTATTCAAAGTGCATCGCTCTTGCATTCGAAAAAGGTTCTCGTTCTAAAGTGTCGCTCGACAGAAATAAACCGCAGATTGACACTCAGACATTGCACAAGGAATGACAGAGCAGAATTCTTGTTCCATACAATTCTTGTGCAGAAAAAATATTTTGTTATATATAAAATCATAAATATAATAACAAACGTACAATAGCGTCTATATAAATAAGCATGATACAAACAATTGTTTACAGGCCTTCTTACTTATGCTTCAAAATAAAATTTATAAAATTGACATTCACGAGCGCCCGACATGACATTCCATTTTGTGTTGAATCGTTATGGATTCAAAATATTGTAGAGATATATGTGTATATTTAAATCAACATAATTATGTAGTTTGTTTGTTTGCTAAAAACGTATGGTTAAATGAAATTGTTTTGTTCGCTTCTGGTCGACTGAAGTCGTTCATTAAGTGTCTCAATTTTTCCTCTTACTTTAGGCTAATGAGACCCAATATCTTATTCCGATTTATGTATTACTCAGATCATTACTAATGTTTTTACCTACGTTTATGTAGATGTACTACATCCATATGGTTTATATCAAAATGACGTCACGACTTATCTCTTTAATCTCTGTTTAACTTATATTGTGGCACTACCGTGACGTGGAAAATGAATCAGATTGGAGTTTTATGCAAATTGAAACATTTTATCACGACCGGTCTAGTTGATGATGGCTGATTTTAAATAGGGTTTTGAAAAAGAGGTCATTTACATCTGTTTTCACAGACTTTTTTATATTATTTTACACTTGCATTGATTTAGTCGTTTGATATGAGCGAGAAATCTATTTTACAGTAGTGAAAATATAAAAAAACACTAATCAGCAATTTTGTATAATTGCGTCAATGCCTTATACAATTTCTTGTAAAATACAATTTTACGTTAGGAAATGATATCTGTATATTAGCTGATATAACAAAATCACAACAACTAAATTATCATTATCAACTAATTTACACAGCTCGGCACGGATCTCATCTCATTTGAAAGGGATTCGATTCCCGACCCAATTAGTCCAGCGTTAGTTAGCACTGCCTTCTGTGCTATGGGTCCCGGGTTCGATCCCGGTAGGGACAAATGTTTGCGTGATGAGCATAAGCATAATCATGTATCCAAGTTATTGATGTTTGTATGAATAATATTTATGTATTTACAAAAATAAACGCATATATCAACCAACTAGTCTGCGTAACACAAGCTTCGTTGCTTAGCTAGGAACTAGATGGCGCTGTGTAATAATTACCAGAAATATTGATTATTGTATTCAGTGTTGCTTTTCTTTCACCCTTTGCGTATGTGAAAAAATATACACGTAACTTCGAAAGTCAGTGGTGTAAGTGTAGTGGAGTAAGGTGTGTCTTGGAATTTTACTTGAAACCTATGACTTCAAAATCCATTGGATACGCCACTAGGCTATTACAACACAAATATATACATTAATATATGCCTATTGTTGTCCACTGCTGAACTTAGATCTCCCCTAAAAAGTGCTAACCATCCCGGTCTTGGGCAGCTTAACTCAATTAATTCCAACTAACGTACAACATACAACAATTAATATCAACTTGAGCTTTAGGTCTGGGCGTCCAGGCTTTACAATTTGCTTTTTATCACTAATTTGGAACCTCAACAGATTAATTAAAGTACAAGAAATTTAAATAATAAAACTGTCTGTAATATAAACTTTAAAACGTGTCACCACTTTATTACATAGTTGGAAACCAGCCAGAAAATTAATCTTCTTAGAAAGTTATTTATGATTGACGAAATTATGTGTCGCGTTCACAGCAGACACTGTAAAATATATAATTATATAAACATTTTCTAATCAGTCATATCGTTGTTGTCATCTGATTTTCGTTCTATTGCTAGGAGAGAAGACACGAATTGTCTCAGGGTATAATTTTGCTATAGTCTACTAAGCTGGCCAAGAGTAAATTGATAGATTTTATTAAGTATATTTTTTTATTATATGGTACGTTAACACTGCTTTCAGTGGTTAAGTATTATTATTAGTGGTTATTATTGCGGGATTACTGTACTATTTTACCAATTCAAACTAACATTCAAATGTCTGCCTTTATGCTAACTCTTGACTCTTTAACCGTAGAAGCGATTTAAATAAAATTGGGTATTTAGATAGTTTAGAGTCCCGTGCCAATTTATCCCGGAAATTATTCCTAAAAAGTGTGGAAAATAGTAACATTAATAAACTTGTTGTAAGAAATAAATAAACACAATAGATAAAAAATAAGTTAAACAAAATTACGAATTCTACGCAGACAACGTCGCGGGAAATAACTCGCGTACTTATTTATATATTTTTTTTTATCTGGAAAAGGGGGCAAACGAACTTATATCTTTCTTTTAGATTTCTTCTTTCTTTTCTACTTTTCAATAGGGTAAAGTAATGAGACTAAATATTGAAAGGCATCAGCCATTTTGAAAATGAATAATAAATTATTCTGAATAATATATGGATGTTTCCTCATCCAATTATAATAATACGAAAAAAATAATAACGGCTTGTCGTGTCAATAACTAGGTATTCATAAGGTACACTTTCATTAGTGTTAATATTATGAATATGTATGACGAACCACTATCTTTCATCTATTTATTTGTCCACTCTTTGTAATGAAATTGCTGCAAATATGATTCTATGATTAATTTAGAGGTGCGTAATATTTTAAGATAGAAAAATAGAATAAGAACGTTAGGTGGTACTGAAACCCTGTACAAAGAAAATAAAAATAAAGTGTTGTAATTTTATTACGTGAGCTTTTGAAACAAATAATATAATTATGTAACTTCTGATTGAGTGAAATTGGTTCACTCAATCAGAAGGTACATAAAAATTTAAACCAATATGCTTAGCGATATTTTTTTTCTAAATAAACTCATGTCTCGCTCCCTTTTTGTTTCCACTTATTTGTGTACTTTTTATGTGATGAATACACAAATAAACGATACACAGAAATGCCGTCTACATTAGGTACATGTATTCTTTTAAAAATTGCATTACTTCAAAATGATAACTACGAAAGCCGTTTTGACACATTGATGATGAAATTTTGAGTTAAAAAATACGTTCACCTGATGAAGTGCTAATAGGGTCACAAGTTCTCCGTTACAGCGTTATAAAATAAATATGACGTTGAAAAAATCAAATAAATGAGTTTCCAAAGCTCAAATTTCTCCTATTTGGGCTCTTATTAATAACACTGCTGATATCATTGTAATCTTGTTACTCTAATTTAATTAAATCTTACCAGTAAGTATCAACGTCTTCAAATTCACAATGTAATTACCTATTGTAATTCAACTTGTAATCTAGCTTAAGATATCACTATATTGTCAAGTAAATGATTAGTCTTTGTAATACGACTTAATGAAGTCCTAAAAGGCTAGGCACACGTTAAGACATTCTAAGTTATCTAATTACACAGTTTAATTTACTAATGTATCATCCCACTAACTGTCCCACTGTTATGCTAGAGACGCCGAATGAGAAGGGTTAACATATTATAATATAATTTACCCTGTTACTCTAATGGGGTTTGGCAGATTTCATATGAAGATAACGCCAAGAAAATCTCAGGCATGTTTGGTAACTGTTTAATTATTTTAATGATTATTTATACCATCATACTGAAAAGTTACTCACTCACTGATTGAACACGAGGCCCGTTTTAAAAATGTTACTGGTAGATTGTCACTACCATGTACCCATAATAGGTAGGAGTCTTAGGTAAGAATGAATTGTTAGAAAATTCCAACTTTAAGTAAGACGATGGAGGCGCAAAACCGCGAGCATAACATAATGAAGTTAATAATTGGCAAGAATGTAGTTTGTAAATGATGATGACCTGATTGGCGCAGTACCTCAGTTATCGGCTTACGGATTGCGGGTTTGATCCCTGCACGGAGCATATATTTTTACAATCTACAGGTAGTTATTCGGGTCTAGGTGTTTACTATATAATTATGTATGTGAAAAATTATGTGCATGTGAAAAGCCATCCACGACACAGGAGAAAATCATAGTGGGTATCGCTATGTTTTATAAATAAATAAATAAGAGGCACCTTAAAGGCATCTTTTCGAAATGTCACCTACTTTCAAGGGGAAAATTTTTGATTCAACTTTTTGATATCTAGAACGTGACAGTCATATCGCTGCGTTATCAGATCTTTTAAACAAAACTTTGAAACTAAAGCGTAATCAGAGTAAGTTGCTAAAGTAATTTCATTAGAAGCGGTCTCGTGTCGTGTGATTGCGCGAACATTATAGCAACATTACCCGCTCATTGCTTGCAAGCGACCGTTTCGAATGCAAATCTAATACTCCGAGAATAATCAACTGTAGCGCGGGATGTCTGGTTCGGTTTGTTAGCTTGTGTGTACATTTGATACGATTTACTTCAACTATGCTTTCTATATCTATAGGTATGTTCTATAAATATGGTTATTCTGAATACTATTAGAATAATCTGAATATTTAAATAAAACTACTTTTTACCGATTTTAGCGCGGTATATTGGTATTATTATAACCCGACGTTTCGGATCCTGTATAGCATCCATGGTCATGGGCAGACTGAGGTGTTGGTCGTCTTGAACTTATAACTACTAACAGCTACCTTACATTTTTAAACATACCGCGATAAAATCCGTAAAAAGTAGTTTTATTTCAATGTCTCATATTCGCGTAAGTGTTAGAAATCAATATAATCTGAATATCTCAATATACATAATAAAAATTAAATTTAAATAATAATACAGGGCCAAAATACGTACAATTTATCCAAATTTAATGAGCTCTAAACGTTGACAACAAGTACGCTTCCAAATCGCCCACGCTAGGAAACGGTAACGCTTCTTACGTTTGATTTCGTGGGCGTTTTTGTTAGGAGGAATAAGCAATTAAGTTAAAAGTAATTGCAAGAAATGATGGAATATTTTCTGTAACGTGGATATGTTGTCATGTTCATAAAATTTTGTGTTAAAATTAATGGAAAATTAATATGTCGGATAAGAATATTACAGGAAAATTATATTCGTGTATTAAAATGAATAATGGAAAAGATATGACGTAAATGACATGATGATAATTGATTAGGGTACCGTAGACAACAAATAACCCTTACAGTTTCGCCACATCCGTCCGCCCGTTTGTCTGTTTATTTGCCTGTCTGTCTGTCACATATAATATAAGGTAACAATCATTATGGAGAGCTGGTATTGCAACTTTATCTTATGACATTAGCTGAAGATATCTTTTTTAGCTAAATTGTTATACGACCAGCTTAAACAAAGGTGTGTCTACTATGTACAAGACTTAATTCATGCAGTTATCTATACATATCACCATAACCTTTATATCTGCCTCTACATACAGTCATGGATTATTTCCTCGGCTTGCATATTACTGTCAACGTGACTTAATTAAGCGGAGCATTTCTGACGTTGAATAATATAATGTATTTTCCGTTGTCTGTTCAAAGCTGGCTACAACGGTTATGTTTTGTTTGCATGCAACCAAATTAGTGCTAGTGTATGCATAGTATCACTAGGTTGAATATAGGCACACGCACAGAAGTGCGTGTATAAGATCTGTATCATGTATCGTTATACGTATAAAGTATAAAAAAAAGGTTTAACAACTTGAGAAAATTCATGAAATAGTATTTTTATTTATATGTACCTAAGTAGATCAGTAATTATAGCAAAAATTATAATGCTGCTTCAGTAATGCTGAAGCTATAATATGTATATTCTTGTTAAAAAAAAAAACAAAAAAAATCTAGAAATTAACACTAATACCTACTCAGGTGGGCCCGTAAGCTTGTTTGCCACCAGTGTGGTAGAAAAAAAACTATAAAAACAAAAGGAAAATCCACACAAAGAGTTGACTTCGGTATCGTGTAGTGTCTGGTACCTGGGGATAGCAATATACTCATCGCCAATAGTGGGTGTACATAACTACACCTTTGTCTAACACTTCAGAGTAACAACAAGAGTACAAAAAGGTACCATCTGTTGGCTGGCTGAGTAAACAGTATCAGCCTAGTGGTGTGATCATCATTGACATTTCTGCCCGAATGAAATTATGTGGGTATTTATCACATACTCAAATGAAGTAGGAAAATATCGTGAGGAAACCATGTAGGTTTGAAAGATTCTTTCGATTGCATACGAGGATACACACCACCCTAATCACTCTCAAAAATGAGAACAGACCCGTGCCCAGCATTGGTACAATAATTGGTATGATTTGATTATTAATATTATGATAGTTTATGCGCCGGGAAAGTACATACTATGCGATAGTTTTCATCCTGGAAATCATACCTCCTATAAGAAAATGAAAACGGGTACTCAATAATTTATTAAAAAACAAAATATGAAACATTAAAACTCAACTTTTCGTTTGGATAAAAAATACGCTACCCAAGTTACAAATTCTACGCAGATCAAGTTACGAGCAAAAGCTAGTCATCAATTAACAATGAATGAACTCCGAACTCCGATCGGTTTATGAAAACATCCAATCATTTATACTTCAGCGTGACGCAATTAATCTTTCAATACCGCAAAACGGTTGGTGTTTACCGTTCCAAGGTTACTCAATTTCATTGAAGTCTTCAAAGTTCAAACAACCAAAGGAAATCGATAGCAAGATAAATTAAAAAGCAATCGGCCAATATCTTCGATGTTTCGTACCTACAGGGTCCGAGGTTTATTGGCTAAGGGTAAAAGCATTCTACAACAAGATTGAACCATCATTTCCACGAATAGTTCAATTAATACGACAATTATTTTTTAGTTTCTCTTTCAAAGATGAAGTAGACATAGTATTCTTATATATTATGTTTATAATAGGTACCTACTGAATTCACTTGTGTCCTTATTGCTATATTCAGAAATTTTGGAATTTCTGCTTTTTACAGACGTGTTTTCATAATGTGAATGCCTAGAAAGTAAGAAGGTATAAAATATAGCCTGCTAGGAGACACATAGTTAAAATAAGTTGCTACTCCAGTCTATTGCAGGTCTATAAGTTTGTAAGCTGTTATAAACGTAAATATTGATATAGATTATCACTTCATTAGTGTCGGTATATAATCCGTAGTAACTTTATTAAATTTTTCATAATCATCAATCCATTAACGTTCCAATGCTGGGCACGGGTCTTCTCTCATTTCAGAGGGATTAGGCTATAGTCCACCACGCTAGCCTAATGCGGGTTGGCAGACAATACAAATATATATATATATATATATATATATATATATATATATACTAGACAACACAAATCTCTCAAGCATGCAGGTTTCCTCACGATGTTTTCCTTCACCGTTTGAGCTTGCGATTAATACGCACATAACTTCCGAAAAGTCAGTGGTGCGCGCCTTGGGTTCGAACTCGAGACCTTTGACGTTTCAGTCCACTAGTCACACCGCTACAGCTTCATTAAACTTTATTAATTATAAATGTGTTGTAAATGAAACCCTATTTCTGAGACTGATTGGACTAGAAAGAAAAGAAAATTCTATGTATCTATTCGTATATACATCTATTCCCAAGTTTATGATAGTAGATTTTATTCAATCATGTTTCATAAAGTTATTTTGCAACGATCAAAATTATTAAAATAAAAATAAGCGCCTATCCAGTTCACTCGCGGCATGAAGAGCATAAAACTCGAAGAACAATTTTCTATCTGGCATTTTTTACGATTGATACTATTATTTTGCCGAGATCTCGTAAACTGTGTGCAGTTTATTGCTGTACACTCGCTTTTATAGCTAAATGTTACAGATAGAGAGTATTAAGATGTGAGTTTACTAAGTATCCGTTTCGTTTTTATTGTGAAAACACTTATATCTGAGACGTTTATAAATGTTGCCACTACGGAAAATTATACCATTAAAAAATAATGTTGCGCGTGTTTGAATTTGTGTTCGCATACAATGTTTGTTTTTGTTTCGAATCCATGTTTTTCTAAGTATTCTTAGAAATATTTATTTTTAAAATACACCCACTCTCTTCATGTAGTTTATATTCAAGGTCTGGTAGTAAGTCATGAAGAATTATCGACTGTATAAATCTTCCTAGATAATATTAAAGTATGACTAAATTAAAATGACTTTATTGACTTGAGTTCGCATATATATTTTATAAGTTATTACTTTAGTTTGACAGATTTTCACAGTAAGTATTACATATTATTTGTGTCTAAAAATTCAGGATAATAATTCACGAAAATTGGTTTAATGTTCTTAATTACAGGTAGTGATTTATTGCTAACCATTTTCAATAAGCTGTTGTTTTCGTTATTTTTAAAGAGTCACTGGACGCTACTAATATTACTTTTTAAACAATTCATTAGTGATCTAGTTAATTAAATCGTTTCTAAATATCACATATAAAACCTTTATAAAACTACAAGAAACACAATCCAAATGACCTGAAATGTTAAGGCTGAAACAATAAGGTTAAACAGGTAAACATACGTGTTTTAACCTCATTTCAAATCTTTGTTTCGAAACTCGTTTTCATGCCCGCAGTTTCAACACATATCTGCTTAGTATACAAGTTTTCGCCTGCAGTCGTCAAAAGCGGCGAGGAACTGGGTTTAGGACAAAGAGCTTTTGTTGATTAGAAAACTACACAGAGATTAGTTTTTAGGTCTCTGGCGGCATTAATGAGGGTTATAGAAACATGTATCGTATGAATCCATGAAGGTCAAATACTTGCTTCATATTCTTGTACCTGGCTTACTATTTATGCTGCTTGGTGTTTTAGCAAATAATAAAATTGGTTCCAATCAATTTATTTTGAATGGCCTGTAGGTAATTGCTTTGGGTCTGTGAATTCATATATTTTATAATGATAATGCATGCACAAAATAGGAAAAAATCCTGTATTCTTTTATATATTTATCAATTTCTTCACAACAGTATCGTTTAAGATATTCACTTAATTGCCAAAATAAAACTAAGAATATAATGTCAAAAAAAATCGTTTATTTACCAACAATCAAACAGGGCTTTATTGTAGTCATAGAGTATGGTGTGGGGCCCATAAAAACATTATTAATAAAATACCCAAAAGTTGCAAGGGACTTTACTGATATTATTTGAATAGTATTAAATTTACTCGCAGATAACTTCATTTCTGTATATCCATTGTAAATGTAGAGTGCCCAATACAAAGTTAAGTTACTGTGGAGCTGATGAATCCGTACATGTGTAGTCGGAACGCGACTAAAGGGAAGTCGAGTATTTAATCCGCTTAGCTCGCTACCACACAACCTTTCTACTAATACAAAGAGCGATTTCGATCGTGTATGATCAAGAATCACGTACTGCATTATGCATTGAACCAAGTATGTTTTTGCATATTCTAGTGAGATTTTAGTTTGTACTACAAAGACAATAATCTTGTTGTCATGCCTGGCTCTGGATTATATTATTTAATTTTGTTTTAACTCTAGAGACTTTGTGTGTTCACATGCTATCAGTATTTTAGTAAAGTTGATAATTTAGGTATGTAGCTATTTACTTATAACTAGCTTTTAAAAAGTATAGTTCCATTCAAGGCCCTCAAACGGTTTTTGCGTGACAGTCCTCACATACATACAAACATCCATGCCAACTTTTGCATGTGTAATATTAGTAGGTTATTGGTACATTTCATTTTTATTTTCTTTATCAATCTATCAAGAATTTTAGTCACAGCCACCTCTTAATGAGCAGACACAAATCCTTGTCTTACCAATATGAAAAATCAATTTTGTATAAGTAAGAAAAATGTTTCATATTACCAAAGCACTCTTCTTAATCCGAAATTCTAAATCAGAGTTCAGTATGTACATTTGTAAGAGCTTCAAAGGTCGCACAATATTAAATTCACATATCTTCTCATACGATTTATATTTAAATCTTATATTCAAATGTAATGAAATTCGTTTGTGACAACACAAATATAATCTAAATTTCAGCTTCAGGCATATTGTAGATATGGCATATTAATAATATATTATACCTATCATGTGACAATCTTGTGGCGATGTGTAAAAAAGTTACATATGTATAATACAAGACTTTTCTTGTGCCCTTTTTTCTTAAAATGTCTCATGTAATTTGGTGAAGATAATAATAAACAACTGGAGAAGTTTGTAAACTGTAAGGCTTTTCAGTTTTGGAATTTAGGAGACGTTCACAAGATTTTCTAGTTTAAACTAGAAAATATATAAGTACACTTTATACATTTTTAACATAATTATGTTAAAAATATATAAAGTGTACTAAAAAAAATATTTTTTATGGAAATAGAATAAAAATACAATATAGTTGAAGGAGTTTAGTGCTTATATTGTTATCGAATAATATAATGAAGTAAAATCACCAAAGACAATAAACCTATCATGATAAATATACGTATCCATGGCTCAAAAATAACTGGTTTACCAGGCAGTATTAAAAATATTTTTTTTCTTTAAATAGACACACAAAATTCGTCACTACCATAACGTCAAACATTACAAATTTACCTATTTAAAATCCTTTATATTTTCCAAATTTGAAAAGTTCTAAAATGACATGTCAATGAAATGTGTAAATAATATAAAGTATACAACAATACGTTAAATTGTGAATAGACTTAATACTTTAATCAATAAACCACTCATCAGTGTATCAAAAATGTTGGTTCTGATGCTTGAAGTTGAAAACTATGCCGAGGACAGTCACGCGAGGCGGCTATTAATTTGACGTGAACTATCATAATGATATTTAACTTTTTTCCCAATATTTGCGACCAAAGCCTTTATGATATTGAACTCTTTAGAAAGTAAACGAACAGCTTTTGTGCCTCTCTCATAACCCATTTACTATACAACAGCTGGGTCCGGGGATCTTCTCATTTGAAAGGGATTAAACTATAGTGAAGCACGCTAGTCTAGTGTGTGTTGAAAAACTTTATACGCCATCGATAAAATCTCTTAGGCATGTAGGTTCCTTACGATGTTTGTCTTCATTGTTTGAGTAGTGATAAATACGTACAACGAAAAATCAATGGCTAAACGTAAACCGAACCCGACTGTGACCTATGACTGCTCAGGCCACTGGTCTGGCTGGCTTTCACTGCTATTTCATGTAGGTACTCATAAATATCTTGGCAGTGAAGTAAATAGTAGGTACTATTTAGGGACTTTATCGCTGTATTCTGATAATAATATGATTTGACGACTCGATTAGCCCAGCGGTAGTTAACGCTGCCTTCTGTGCTACGGGTCCCTGGTTTGAATCCCGGTAGGGACAAATGTTTGTGTGATGAGCATCAACATTTTTTTCCGAGTCATGGCTGTATCTATGTATAATAAGTATATATTTACAACAAAAAAGTATATAATTATGTATATCAACCTTCTAGTATCCGTAACACAAGCCTCGTTGCTTACTACGGAACTAGATGGCGCTGTGTCATAATGTCCAGATATATTTATTTATTTTATTTTTTACGTTACGGATCCTGTACTGTAATATATACCGTGATAAACTTCTTTTAAAAAAATACTTTTATTTAAATGTCTAATATTCCCATAAGTATATATACAACATCAGTATATCTTGGTAGTAACAGCAACTGTTTTATCAAGACTAGAGTGAATATTATTTACTAGAGCTGCGAACTTTGAAATTTGAACGTTATTTAGTGAATTATTCATTAATATCTATTCAGAGTTTGCTCAGAATAAAATCTATGAATAATATTGTTTCTTGAATAACATTCAGACTTAATGCAAGCAAAACGGTTTACGATCTTACACATAACTATGTGAATACAAATAACCTTGTTATAGGCGTTAAATAAAGCGTGCTAGTATGTTCATGTAGCCCCTTTATATGTTAATTCTAAACCTATAAAGTCATCTTAACTAAAGCTAGGTAAACAAAGTTTAAACTAATAGTTGCTTATTCAATTTCCGTTTCAGTTTTGGTAAGCAAGACAATTGCATTATCACTTTGGCGCTAAGTTAAGTTATTTCGGCTTGTAATGTGCTGAAATTTTGATCAAGATAAACTGTAAAGTTTCCAGTTCCTATTGCATGGAGCCATCTGCAAATGACAGCGGTATTAATAGATGACTTCCGCGGCACAAGTTTGAAGGGCAAATGTATCTGTGATTAAAATGGACGTTTGTACCTATTTCTGTGTAAAATACGTAGGTACGTTTTGACAAAAAAAGCTATAGAATGCACCTAGTAACAACTGTCTAGGTATCGGTATTACAAGCTTAGCTTACTTAGCTCGGAACTAGATTGCTATGTACATTTAAAGTTTGAACGTAAGCTAAGGATTATTTTGAGTATCATCATCATTTCAACCGTTTGACGTCCACTGCTGGACATAGGTCTCCCCCAAGGATCGCCACGACGACCGGTTATATGCCGCCCGCATCCAGTGGATTCCAGCGACCTTTACCAAGTCGCCAGTCTACCTTGCCGGGGGCAAGGTGGACTGACGGTATGTTTATATACAAACCTGATCATAATATAGGTATAATTAGAGTACAAACAACGTTTTTTTTATCATGTATGACATATTAATAAACTATCCAGTACTGAATACTGAACAAATAATTCATAAAATACACTCACAAGTTATCCAATGAACTTGTCAAGTCTGCTTTAATCTTATAAGTTTATAATATAATATATTCTATGCACTAAAGACAGTGTCGCAAGTATTAACGCTACCATATGGAAGCGACGTGTTTGTTGTGTATTGTATCTCATAAATAGCAGTCTCCTTTGAGTAGTCTGTACCGCCTGTTCCTGAGATATATTTAATGGAAAATAATGGTTTATTACTTGTGGTTATTAGAGAAAATGAGTGGTTACGTAAGGAGCTAATATAAGCTTGTAGGTATTTTTAATACTATGGAGATGGTACAAAAGCTTATGGCCAGCTTGTAAGTTGTTATAAGAGCCTATGGACGTTTAGAACGCCTAACGTGTCGCCCGCACGTTGCCAACCCTGTGACAACCTATTAACTTATTTTTTGACTGACCAACCCCATTCTGTTGTCTATAAGACTGATATTGACATTGATGTGGCATTTGTAAAATGTATGATGTATAAGTGTTTGCCTGTCAACCTGCTGGTTGTCAATCTGAGCTTGACGTTTACTCAAAAGTTTTACTCATGGTGGTTTTGTTGTGTCGGTTCGATTTTTTCCCAACAAAATGGATGAGTAAAGAAACGCTGATATACATGCCAGCTCGTGAACTGTTGTTTTATTTTTCGAAGAAAATTTATACTTTTCACGTCAAATTTAGTATTTTCATATTGTTATAACAAAACTTGTAACAGCACAAATTGTAAGAGAATTCTAGAAGCTTTAGTACTTCGTTTAGCTGTGTAGTGTTGTGTTGTTTCATTCGAGTAAATAAGAAATAGTCAACAATAAATAAAAAAAATAATTTATAAATAAAATAATTTATAATGATAAAACTAAATGATGTCTTAATAATTTAATCAGCCCAAAATTATTGCATACGATTTATACCCAAGAAATGTTATTTTAAATTTGAGAAATTGCTTTATAGACATTTCTCAGATGGACTTCTCGTCATACAATGTTAAGCCTAGCAAGGATTTAGGCATTAGCCAATCTTACGCGACGAAAGGATTTACACGGTTTAAGTTAAAATTGGCGATGTCGAAATAAGCCACCCTTTTCATAGAAATGAGCGAAAAACGACATTGAATCCTATAAGCTTTGGGATGACTATGGTACATGAGACATATTATCCCCAAGAGTGAATAAATTGCCTACTTTGCAAATTAAATTATCCACTTACTGAATTTCATTGAGACTTGGATTTGAGGATTGTGACTAATCTTTTAAAATCCTGTAAAAAGTGAGAGCCATCTACGGTTTCCAAGTTTTCATTTACTTTTAGTAGAAATTTAAGTTGATGCATCTGTTTGAGAAAGTACGTCATAAAGAAAATAATTCATATATAATAATTATATTATTATAGATCACACGATTCTTAAATCGATTTGTCCTAATATGTGTTAAAGTTATAGCAAGTTTATTTATTATATTTATTATTTAATAGTTAAATTATTAAATATAAATAAATTACAAATGTATGTCACTAAAATTATTAAGTTTTCTTATTAAATTCATGTATTTTGTTCATCATGTTTGATCCGTTTTTGTTTTTAAAACAACAAACGATTTCCGGGTGCGTCAGTGCGTGACTCAAAAACTTTTCTCATTTGTTTCTGAATGAATGAGGATCAATTTTACAATACATTTCCAACAAAATGTTTTTGTCGCGCATTCGTAATCCTTCAAAACTCTTCTTTAACAACCGTACGGTGCTTAAAAGTTCTAACAAAAGTTAGGTATGGTAGAACTTAAATAATTTTGAAGATTCAAACAATTCTCGACCTTATTTTATTTGTAGATAAGGTTCAAAATTTATTGACGTGTTTAACCAAAATATATAAACATCGCAGGTTTGCAAAAACTATTTAAAGTTTCAAAAAGATCGAGGAAAAATCGGGTTCCTATTGCCAGAGAGCGTGGCGTGTTACAATATCATTTTGTAAGGAGCTCAAAACATTTAATTTTTCGCAATCAACTTAATAACGTTGACGCTAATAGCGATGTCGCTATCAGGCTTAATTTTTGTAGCAAAAGAATGGGATTAGCTTTTACTGGCTAGATAAGGAAATATTTTGCAAAGTGGAGTAAAATTAATTAATAGAAAAATCATAATTATGAATTCGGAAATTTTATATTTAAAATTTCTGTAGTAACTCAAAGTTTGGATTTATGCCTGGTATGTATAATATATATTTAATACTATTATTATTTATATTAGAGTCATAAATACATACATACCATCACGGCTGTCGTTCTCAATAGTTTTGGCAGAGATGTACTAATGTACATCCACATTTCGCTAGTATATTTTAGGTTCCATGTAATAGAGGGCGACCACTGGACCAACGAGGCTATATTAGTTATATTAGTTAGTCATCAAAAATAATATTAAAAAACCCTTAATACCTATTTACTTCAAGTATCTGGAAGAACTGTTTACCAAAGTGACGATTCCGTCCACATCCAACAAAACGAGCGACAATTTCAATACGAAGTTGAAATTTATAAGGCAAATGAAGTTGACCCAGCTGCACAGTGGTACATGAAAAATGACCGCCAAGCAGGCTTTATTGGACACATTCGTCAGTTTGACGGGGCCCGTGAAGTGGTGAGGTGCTTGTGAACCGGGTATGTGGCACTAGCGAACAATTAATCTCCGCTTGAGTGAAATTCTTGGAGCTCCCGAGGAGCGAGTAACGAGCAATGAGAATTTGTTCTAAGCTCTTCTAATAAATTATTTAGACTTTGTATAGCATTTCTCATTAAAATTATAATTGATGCATAATATAAATGCCTTGTTGGTCTAGTTGTACAATGCGACTGCCGAGTAAGAGGTCTTGGGTTCGATTCCCAGGTCAAGTAAAGTGTTATTGGGTTTTTCTAGGAAATTATCAGTAGCAGCTCGAAATTTGGATTCCTGTCCGGTTCATGGCAATATGCTGGCCCCTTATTATATGAGACCTAAAACATCTTGGCGAAACGTTGTAAAAGGTGTACATTAGTACACATCTCCCTAACCTTTCTTTATGTTATGTTATAATGCATAATATTTTAATATAATTATCTAAGAAGTAATTTTATTATTAATTATTTAAATTAACTATAAGCATTTTCCTATTTATTACTATGCGATGAGAAAACTGTGAACCACATTATAATTAAATTATGCCCATGTAGCAGTGCAGTCCATGCAGTCCTGCAGCACCATGTAGTAGTGTAGTAGCAGTTTTATCGTAGTGTTAATAAACTTTCAAAATAAGACGCATAGTCGATTCGTACTCAGGAGAATAAATTCTAATTTTAAGTCACGAAGTCGATAAAAGTTCCTCAGTTAACGTTTTGTTTTGTGAGTTCTAAGTGATTTCATATGTTCCATTTCCAATTATTAAATAATACTTTTTAGAATTACAGTCTGTAAAGACTGTTATTAGTATATAATAAGTACCTATGTATTGATATAGTATTATTTAACATTGAATGGCTAGGTAGAATAGACAAATATAAATTGCCACCGTACAAATGACAAAAGTTTAATAAATAAATATTACAAATAACATGATGATTAGATTATCTGCTTTCACAGATTTTAAAATCATTAAGTAATTTTTTCGTTCAGTTGTTTGTCATACAGCTTGCCTATTGTAAAACTCTCAAAAAGGTTTTAATTGCAACCTATTTCAGTATCACACCAATATTAATTAAAATGTCTATTGATTGTTATTCAAGTAGCAATGAAGAATTTAACTTCAAGAAATTGGATTTCTTTCAATGAAGACGATAGTACTTTCCGGCAGTTCGAGTACCAATCTGAATGGCCCTTTTAGCCTCCTTAACTATTAAAAAGTACCCTCTTAGTTTATGTTGTCGCATTTATAAGAAACGGGTAAATCTATTGTTCAATAATGTAGAAGGTAACATTAGTGCCCTATCTAGGGATAAGGAAATAGATTTAAAATTGTTGTTTGGACTATATTTTATCATCGTTTATATTTATAAACTTGTTGAATTTTTTCGTTCTCGTAACATTTGTTTTATATAAAATATGAGTAGGTAACATGTATTTACTGTCTTTTGTTTTATAGCTGAGTTGCGCTGCAGCTAGCTAATAATATAGATTTTATAAAATAAATGCATTAATTGTTACCACATTATAATCTTTCCGTAGGAACATGGATAAGCAATTTTTTTATTGATGACGTTACCTTTCGATAAATGATTGTAAATACAAATTTTAAATCATAGTCGTCACTTCGTGTAGGTGCATGTTTGTAAAACGTTTCTTTGGCGTAAAACTTAAAACGACTAAAAACGTTATTGGGTTATTCTATAAAATTCTCAGTAGCAGCACGGAGTTTGGATTCGTGCCCGGTTAATAGAAATCGGCGCGCCTTTCTATGACATAGGATTTAAAATATACCGGAAAAATGTCGGTGTACATTACTATACCTCTACCTAACCTTTTGGGGATGACAGGCGTATAACGTTTTCTCACTCAGAGATTTTCTTCTGTGTTGTGGATGTAAGACATTTAGACTATCTCAGACATAATGCCACTACTGGAAATCGGTCTTATATCAAGGCAAGTATAAACTTACAAAGGTTTAAATCAGACTGTAACTTGTATTATTGAGAGTAATGTTTTTTTTATTATTATAATTAAAATTAAAAAAAAAATATGTTAAATATATATATATGGCGATCATTGGGGGAGACCTATGTCCAGCAGTGGACGTGTAACGGTTGAAATTATGATGATGATGATGATATATTATGCTTAATAATTATATGCAACAAGTTCTTGAAGCCAATACAAGTAGCTTACGTCGATCGGAGCAGAGATCAATCTTGCAATTTTTGGGATATAATTGTGTTTCAATTGGATGGATTTTGACATCGCTACGAAATAATTTATTCGTAAGCTGTTTTTTAATACATTATGCTATAAAACACATAGTCTACTTTATCTATTTTACAATTACGATAAGTTTTAACACCTGTTTACTGTATCCAAAATTAATTAAGATTTAAAGCTTAAGACTTAATCTTTGGCGCTTAACTCTACCAACAGTCACGTTTCGTTGCAAGTACCTACTTAATCTCTTTTGTTTTATAGATGATTCATGTATTTTACTATACCATAAAATCAATTCGTATGGGTTGTAGTCACAAATGTTTATTGATGTTTAAAGCTAACTCCAACATAATTTTAATGTCTTTAAAATATTTATTTATATTATAAGCACCATACTTAATATAATTCATACATATTATTCAGACGAAAACTGGGCCAAACTGACCACCCAATGGGTCCCACTTAATGGCAGACGACAACGCGGCAGGCCCAGGCGGAGATGGCGGGATGAGCTGGACTTATATAAAAAAGATTGGTCCTCTACGGCAACAGACAGAGTGAAGTGGAAGAAGAGTGGGGAGGCCTTTGCCCTGCAGTGGGACACTACAGGCTCATAATAATAATAATAATAATATTATTCTTATGTTACACGGGCGCGGTATTTTCATGTGTTTTTCATTCAGATTTGTTGTATCTTACATTTGGATCTTACTTCTACTTCACATTTCTATTACAATCGTCATCTATATAATAGGGCAGAAACTGAAAAACATTTTACACTAACGAGGTACATTTCAAAAATGTATTACAAAAATGACTCGTATAAAATGAGAATAGGAATTCCCATTACGTGTTTCTGTTTTAACAACGTTGTAAGGTGAATAAGATAATAGACCAGCAACACGACACTTCCCCCTTTGTCAGTCCCCTCTCTCTAGGGTCATCAAATAGCTGTGTTTTATGATAATATAATTTGGCAAAAGAATTAATAAAATTTTGCCGTAATTAATTTGGTAGGTAACTGTTTTTATTTAATAGCAAAGTGTTATATTACACAGTGTAACGGGTTGCGTTATATAACATCTTGTTTTAATAATCCAGTGACTTTTATTGTAAATATATTTAGATGTTTTCGATTTTAGATGTAGTCTTAATTTCAAACAAACTTATACTTAGATTTGACTTTGAAGAAACCCAAGTCTTTCTTGAATAACAATGATCCATTCACACACGTCCATACCCACAAAAATATAATTAAATATTACAATTATTAGTCACATACTTTAAATCTAGGACTTGAGAGATATAAGCCGATCACGTACATACTGAACCAATAATACCGATTCTCCTATGCCTATATTTATTTACATCATGGTACCTACTAATATTTTTATACTCGAGAAAACTCGTAATTGAATTTCGCGTCCATTAATATGGCAGCGTGACAGCCCTAGACAGTAATCTGGGAGTGCATTAGTGTCGACGGTGCGATAAACAGGAAAGGCCAAGTCGGTGTATTGTTTTGCTAGTGAAAACTACACAACTTACCGGAATATTCACTTTATTCCGGTACACTGTCACTGCAAACGCCAGATTGTATTGTGTCTTGTATTTCGGGGAGCAGGGGTTTGTGATTATATTGAAACAATAATAGGACACAGTGAGCTCGTTCTGTGTAAATCGGATTGTCAATTAAATAATTTAAAATGTAGGGTAACTGTTTGTAATTAATAATAACTTCAAGATGACCAACACCTCAGTCTGCCCATGACCATGGATACTGTAAAGCATCTGAAATGTCGGGTTAGAATAATATCAATATACCACGATGAAATGTCTATTATAGTGAATAAAGGTATTTGGGAGTATTCAAAACTAAAGGAAGTATATTTTTTAAAGAAATTGAGCTTACAGCTCCGTTTAGGTAAAGTTTCGTTATTTAAAAAACCGCGTCTCTTTTGACATGGTTTATTTGAAAAAAAAAGAAAGAATGATTCCATACCACTTCTCATATTTAGCAAATAGAATTAAATTCGAAGATAGATGACGCAGTTACAGATAAGAAGATGAATGACACTAATTAATTTTTAATCCAAAACTTGTATGATGTACAAGTTTGTTCAATTAAATGTGGACGATTAGGGTTTTACATTTAAAATGTAATATGAGGTAATGTATGTAATAGTTTAAGCAAAGCAAATATATTTTTTCAATAATAAACTTAAATCACTCGTTATTATAACGTAGCCATTTTAGAAAAGAATGTTTATCAGAAAATAAACGAATGGAAAATTTATGAGGCAATATTTAAATATTGCCTCATAAATTTAGATTTTTCCTTATTTAAATAAGGAAAAAATCAAGCAACCATGTTTATGATTAAATAATAAGCATAATGAGCTGTTAGCCTAACCTACCGATCATAAGCCGCCAAGATAAGGAGTTTATTATGATGTTCGCGAGGGATGCGACAGCAACCTTGCATAATGTCCCATTGTATATTAATCGAGCACTTCTCTACCCTTAGGGATTCTGCTTATTTCGCAAAAATTAAGACGCAACGGAATATCGTAAAGTAAAATGTTTATTGGAGTAAAATAAAATGAAGACACGAAATTTATGGATTTATTTTTCGGGTGAGAAGCGACTAAATTGGTTTTTGGACGGGTGTTATTTTGAGGGACTGCTGGGGACAAAATTGTGTTCTAATGAATATTATCTGACTGATATGAATAGCTGGTTAGTATAATTAAATATAATTTTCTTGAAGAAGTTCAGTGATCATGTATTACTAATTAATATCTTGCAGATCTAAGGCACTCATTCAATACGAAATCATGTACATACTGATTATTTATGTCTCACTTACATGGCAAAGGAAAACATACCTGAGGATCTGAAAACACATAACTTGAATGATTTTTATGAATGCGAAGTCTGTTATCCCCCCCCTACTATGTGGTAATTAACGTGGTAGAATTTTAAAGTCTAAAAAGCCTTCCTCAGGTATAAAAACATATATACATATAGGTATACAAAAATTTGAATCTTCGGTTAATCTGGACGTCATCTATATAATACAATTAGGTATATAAACTGGATTATCCAGATTTGGCTGCATACTAGTAAGGGCCACTTGTATGACAAGATGTATGAATGTCGATGCTGTAAAATTAGTAAGTTGGGAACGAACCTGGTGACATTCTGCAGTTTTGCCTACGCTCTTGAGAGATAGCTGTGAGTTTACGTGTAGGTATATATAAGTATGTGTGGACCATATAAAAAATATTAAATAAAATCTAGTTGGGTATCAAATATCACTTAAGTGTGACTTTTTACGATCATATTTCTCATTATTCATAACTTTACGAGCTAACAAATGTTATGCCTCCATTTCCCCCATAAATGGTTTACAACTAAAATATTTATGAATAGCCATCATATGTGGCACAACTCGTAAAATGCATTTTATTTTCTCACAGCAGGCTTTTATGAATAGCACCTATAATGGCCTTTACGTTATTAACTATAAAAATTGAACATAGGCGTTTTTCATGAGTACCTATTATTACATTTTTTACCGACTTGAGCCGTATGTAGGCACTTAAAATAATAGTTCTAAACTGATATTAATGAAATATAAATAAAATATCTACTTATATAATTCATCCCTCTTAAGCTCCATGTTTGAAATTTTGACTGAAAGTATTGTGATTGATACGAAATTGAACAAAATTTCAAATTTCGTCTGAAGTGTCAATGGGTAGGGCACATCGCTTGAAGAATGGATGGCCGATGGAGCTTGAAGGTTCTCGAGAGGAGACCATGTACTGGACGGCGAGGTGGACCGAACCATCCGCTGGATGCGTGTAACCCAGGACCGGTCGTCGTGGCGATCCTTGAGAGAGGCCAATGTCCACTGGTGGACGTTGACGGTTGATATGACGACGATGAACAAAATTTTCTCATTAAAATTACTACTTATTCTTAAATTTGCTTACCCACAAACGTGAAATCCTTTATTTGTTTTCTAATTTGTGCACTATTTTGTTTTTTTAGGCTTTTTTCAGTAACAACTCAGGATTTGTTAGTACATAAATTGATTGATAGATAAGTGAAACATATTACATAAAAACATGAATTCATCTAATGGACTCGCCCTTTATTACAAAAAACTAAAAGCTTGCCATACCTAGTCCTTTGGGTATACAGGCGTGAAGGTATGTGTATAGTAACTGTCAGACAATGAAAATGAAGATTGACTGATACGTTAAGTAAAGAAAAGTAGACATTTGATATCAAGAATATACCCTATGGATAGCTCAAATTTCTGAATACCTACTAGGATATATAGTGAAAAATCTTTGAGCAACGAATAGGAAAATAAATTCTTCACACACATATTATTCTTTTCTCAAAATGTTTTGCTCAATTACAATCAACGCTCGAGAGGAACCTGGAGAGGTCTGTCACGAAATATGTCAACGGAAGAATAATGAGATAAAAATATTCCAAAATGTATTTAATGAGAAATAATAAGATGAACTTTAAAATACCAATTTTGGAACCAAAAACACTGTTGTCTGTGTTACGACTCAGATTTATTAAGGTTTGATTATATTTTCTGTAATCAAACGAAATGATTGGTTCAGTTTATATGTTCTATAATTTATGTATTTGCTTAAAATAAGTATGCTATCATAGGGGCAGCTACCTACCCTATTACTCATGCTAAGATACTTATGATAACATACCTAAATAACCTTTTGATGTCTTAGAAGACAAAGGAACCTAATGTTTCCTATTATAATATTCTTAAGGCAAAACAACGGTCTAAAATCATATTTTCCGGTCCTGAACAACTGTTTACTTCGACTTGTTTATACAAGTAGTATTCGTAAGTTCTAAATCCTCTTCTACACTATCCGTCATCCGCTTTTCTACTTAAATTTTGTTAACACCAACATACCCGATTCCCGCTCGTTCGGAATACAAATGCACTTGAGATCCTTGGTTTAAAGTAGCGCTAGTTCTAGATTTTACTCAGCACTCTCAGAGAATGAAATATGATGTTGAAAATCCATTCTAAACTTGTTTTTGAGGCTTATATATATATTTCTTTTTCTTTATTAAAATGAACGCGTTCTTTCTTCATTAAAAATTGTCAAGTATGTTATTGGAATTGATTTTAGCAAGATAAGTACATCTTGGTATTTTTATGTCATACACAATTTCCCCTGCATCATAACAATGACACGAACAACACGTGTTTTGAGTTATGGTTCATCTTCATTTCTGGTTTCAAAAAAGTCTACATTTAAAAAATAATTTGGCTATTCATCATATTTTTAAAGCTGACTAATGTTTTAATTTATTTTCCTTAATTATCGTTGTCATCAATCAATGTAAAAAAATGTTCCCAAATAGACTTACAGGAAAACGTGACAAAGGCTGGAAATAGAAATAACACAAAATTATTTAAATTTTTTGGTGAAATCCTGTATAAAAAAACAAGTCAAAAAGATTTCATAAATTATACATCAAAAATCCTTACTCCCTAACATTTACCACATAACTTGGCGTAACATTATCCTCTATCCCCATAATTTTCTCATCCAAATAATGTTGTTAAAGCCTTGTTTACTTTTATAACGTTCTTAACCCACCGGACGCGTGTGGGTACAATAAATTTGCTTTTACAGGCACTTCGATCCCAGCTCCCATCTAACTTCGGAAATCCTTGTGGGCTTTACCTAAAGCTGTAGTAATCCTAAAACTAATACCCAAAGGACCACTAGAAAAATGTATTTGTAATGCAATAAACGGCAACTGAGCAACGAATTAATGCTCTCCGTATTGTACTGTACTGGAATTTGCATACAGCAAATTTAAGCAAATATTTGCGATTCTTCATCAAAATATCTAATTTCGCTTTGCGGAAATATCGTAAATAACCGTTTGTGTAAATACACCGAGGATGAATTCGATGTAGCTAAATTACAAACAGTAGCGGGAGGATATTAATATGTTTCATAGTTTTTTTAGTTGTTTTACAGTTTAATATTCCTTATATAACCTACTCCATTATAATATCATCATTATAAGCGGGCTATTTATCACATACTGTATGTGAAGTCTACCCGTAGTAGGATAGCCTAATCCCTCTCTAATGAGAGGATACCGGGCCCAGCAGTGGGACGTTGATGAGTTGATGATGATCTAAGCGGGCCAGATTTTGACAACATTCTCATTCCCTCAAACAACTGGTAGGAAAATATCTCGAATTTATATTACCTCTGTGTGTATATGTTGAGTATATGACTTTTACATTACATTCCTTACTTAAAAGAGTTAGTAGTTACCAGAACCTAATGGACGTTCGCAACTACAGCGGCATCGCTTGGGCATTTCTGACGCTGAAAAAACGTTTTAGATCCAGTAAAATAAGGCAGTTAGTAGACAAAACCCAAGATTCCTATGCTGTCTGAATAGTCATTTCCCTAATAAGCTCCGGTAACGTTTCTCACTGGTAGAACCAGAACTATAGTTGTTTTTCTATAAGGTAGAATAACTACTCCAATCAGGAAATCTCACTGTGACCGACCTCTCAAAAAATATTCTTTGTTCTAAGAAACCTCCAACAGTACAAATAATAATATTTAATATAACAAGGATTCATTAGGTATAATTATGGTATTGAAATACAGCTGGAAATATAATATTTTGTATTCTAGGTTATCATTACTATATTAAAACACTCTGATTAATTAATCTTTTCGTAATTATATGAAGAGCTAGTTTTAAAGGTAATAATATATTTATCGTAAAATTGTAGTAAATTGAATTATATAGTAAGTAGAATGAGTCATTAAAAAAAAAAAAATTAATGATACTACAAATATAGTACTGCAATTATTATATATGATAGTCTATAGTAGAAGCCAGAAACAAATAAACATCTGGCATATTGCTTGCATTAAAAGTAGTGTTATTTCATATTGATATTACTCAGTAACTGTATTTAATTAGTTTCTACTAAAATACTTAAATATAAGAAGCCGCACCTAAGTGAAAAGAAAGCCGTTTCCTACATATTTGGAAAAAGGTTCAAAAGATAAAATATGATGATGAGATTATGAAATATTAGGTTGAAGGCGAAAAATCAACTTAAATAAATATTTTAATCAAATTATGATCTTAATTCTTGATATTACCTCAAAATGGTTTGACTATATCAATTTCCCTGTACCATTTCATATCATTTATTTAGGTCTTTTCAAACCTTTACACTGGATCGATTTTTTTAGGAACTTCGTCACGAAGCCCAATGCCCGACTAAGGAAGTGGAGAGTTACGACACATCTAAATCACATTTCATGTTACTCAAATGGATATGGACCCTTAGATGTATCTTACGACACTCGTGGGATGAAACAGTGTGGTTCCATCCCAGTGGATAGCACAGTTCATACTTATACATACATACAAGCAAAACAAATTGTTATAAAATTTTAAAGGGTCACCTTATTCAACAAACTGATGCTCAGTTTTGGCGATGATTAGATTAGATGTAAAAGTATGTATTTTATATGAATAAAAGATAAAAAAAAAAAATTAAAATACTTGTCTTTATTATTTTGATGTTGACAAATTGAGATGGCGCTTGAAATATTACTCTCTTCAGCAGACACTTAGATAATGAGCTTTTTATGATAATGAAAGTATAATTAAGTATCTATTAAAATTGATGATCAATAATAACAATACCTATAATTTTTTTTATCAATTTTAATGCCAGAACTGTGTGGCTTATCCGCTGAGTGCCAGGTTCTAGATAAAACCCATATCGAATTCTTCTTATTCTATCACAGTAATTCATCATTTTTCTAATTTCAGTTCTTTATAAAATTGCTTGCGGAGTATTTAAAAAATGTATTCAAGTTTTTCACCGTTAAACTTCAATACCAATTTATTAAAATACCTAATCTTCACATCAACCGATAGACGTCCACTGCTGGACATAGGTCGCCCCCAAAGATCGCCACGACGACCGGTCATGCGTCACCCGCATCTAGTGGATTCTAGCGACATTCACCAGTACCAAATACCTAATACTCTACAATATTTGTTACCGTAGACAGAAGACAAGTATTTAAATAACTACGATGGAAGTGTAACAACAAACATAAGTGAAAAGTTCCTTTATCTAAGTAAAGAAAAGTTGGGGTCCGAATAGGTCAAGGGAAATCGCGTATGAATTCGTTTGAAGGACTCTGTCAGATTATTTTGATTGAAGATCGGACTTTATCAATGCGTACATTGTTAGAGCAGATATAATACCAATGTTTTTGTATTTCACGTTACGTATATTGGGTAATATTAAGTAGGCAATATTAGTAGCATTCATCAGTTAACGTAAGTTTAAATATTATTTTCCTAAAATAAAATCCAGAAATCTAACCCATGATGGGTCTTTTGAAAATTTCTGTAAGGCAGCGTTTTTATCAATAACTTTTTAGAAAAATTTGCCTATCTACTACAAATATGAGCTCTTAATGTAACACGTAAATAAAATACACGTATTATACATAGCTTATTGTTAGTTGATTTCAATATTGATTGTTAAAATATTTTATTAAGCTGATCTAGGTTAATATGAAAGCAATAAACTGTTTATGACTGGAGAGTTATTGGTGCTTATACCGTCAGGACATAATATCCGCTTATATTAATTCCATCCAAATATTGTTCATAAGTAATACGTCAAAGGTTCTGTCAACCGGTATTAAGTTCAGCAATTATTATCTACATTTTGCAGGATATTTACATCAATAACATAATGTAGTAAAAACCTAATGGCTTAATGCCATTATTTTGAACTCATTGTACTCTTCATGAGACGAAGAGATAATTGAAAAAAGAGTAGAGAGAATAAATTATAACGGCGACTTAAAAAAATAAATTTGTAAGGCTTATGGAAACACCAGAAAGATCCACTTTAGAAGGACATATTATACGAGATATATTTCGTTAGTTAACTTCTTTACAAGGTGAGGTGAGTAATACTCGCAACCGGTGCGGATTAAAAACAAAATATATGCATGTCAAAAGTGGGTTACAGGGATCATTACATATTCGTGTTGTAGCTGTGACAACAATAATAAATGCCGGGACTAATTTCTTTTTCTTGTTGTTGCAGATAAAAATGTCGGCACCAACAACAGACAGCACAGAAGCAATCACCAACTCCGGCTATGGCAGCAGCGACGAGACCGCCAGTCTACTCGTCACCGGCCCTTCTGTCACTGTCATAGTCCCATCGGAAAACAGAACAGTCAAACCAGTTCTGCAAAGGCAAGACTGCACAACTCACCTAAGACCTCAATTGTCAGGTGGGCCGGGCAGTGAAGAAAGTGCAACATCTATGAGGATGGAAGAGGGTACCGCAAGAAGTGTCCCTGACATCGAGTTGCAATGTCGCGAGCCGGCAGACCGACCTCAGACACTCGTCTCTCCTGGAGCCACATGCTCGCACAGGGGGTCAGTGACCGCGTGCCAGCTAGTTCCACAATCATACGCTAGATGTCGCGTGTGCGAGCGACGGCAATCCACAGCACCAATATCCGCGTTACAACTAGCGCGCTCTGTGTCACGAGAGAGCGTTCGCTCAGCACTACACTACCCTTGCGGTTGTACTTCACTCCACGCCGTCAGTACTTGTCCGGTCATACAACCCCCGGCTTTACTGTTGCCTACAACTAGTACGAGGATAATCCGCCAGAGCTCGCAGCCTGAATCTAGCGCATGCGCGGCACACTGCCCTCATCACGCCCACCACCACCCCAGCGCCTCACTGCGGCAGTTGCGTGAACCAGGCGATGGCATAGCAGGCATTGCCGCAGATTCTCTTCGAATCAACGGGGGAATGCGCCCTTTCAAACAGGTAGGTTCCACAATTAAATGGGTAGGTGGCGTCACTGTTTGACATCATACATTGTAGAATTTTGATTTTTTTAATTTTAAGCCAATCAACTGCGGTTAATTCATCATAAAAAGGTAACGCCTTATAAAAAGCGTTTTAAAATAATAATAGGTACTTAAAAAATAGACGGAAAACATTGTTAACGCGGTGAATAGTATTGTAAAAACAGAATAAATTAGGAACTCTCATTTTCCTTGTTTGTTTGGTAGGTACTTGAAATACTAATTTCTTTTGATGACTTGCTAAAATGATGCAACAGGCAATATTGTTGGACTAACTGAATTTTCGCAAAAAATAAACGCTGTAAACAAACAAGCACTCAGGAAAAGGCTATCTAATTAGAGTGCTAATTGGATTGCTAGAAGAAAGCGGCTACATAATTGCCGAAGTGGCACAACTAAATAGGAACGAGGGAAAGTTTGACCGACATTATTCAGTAAAGGCAGGTACATAGATCTACATAATTACAAAACACTATCTTTTAAAAACAAGAAGTCATTATATGACATTGTAAATAGCTACAATACTGCAGAATCGCTTTTATGAATTAGTTTATGCATAATTTGGTGTGAAACAGTAATGCTCGTCGCAAAAAATCTTAAAAGACAAAAGAGAAGGTAAAACGAAGCAGCCGTTACTTTGTTTGACAGAATGTTTCAGCGATGTGAAGGTGTCTTTGCCAGCTGTTTCAATGAGATGAGCCTTTTCTTAATGTCTGCCTTTGCAACTCACGCCATTTAACTTGCTCCTACAGCACTTAGAAACGTTCTAATACTCCTTCGCGCTCTTGAGGCAATTTCAAAATTAAAATTAGCAAAACCTTTAGCAGTTAGAATGTGAATTATAATGTTTGATGTTAGGTACATATTATTGGTGTTGTAGTTATATTAAGTAATTGTGTGTATCTAGGTAAATCATTTAGTGTGTATATGAGTATTTAGATAGATCATACCAAATCACCTTCTTCCATGGACAGGAAAATTTCTTGACAGTCTTATCCTGGCTCATTATAAAACGCGACGCAGTTGGCGTGTAAGTGCTGTGTAAGGGTCTTGAGACGGGTTCTCCTTTCTAATCAAATCAAATCAAATTTGTCCTTTGATTTGATTTCTGTTTTTAACCTGCAGGGGCTGCTCCTCTGTCCACAAACCCTGTCGCAGACGCGCCGAGCCCGGCTGAGACGTGCATTCACTGAAGCCACGGGGGATACTGTTAACTACGTTAAAACGGTGGGCTTCAAACTATTGGATTATGCACCGTCGACCACCGCTATCGACTGTACAATCTCCCGTTTATCAAATTTTACATTAACCTACATAGGGTAATAAAAATGTTATAACTTTCAAAGAATTTCTTTACATATCGATGACACGATAGTAAAAGAAAGATACAGCCATTATCATGCATATAGATTGAAACACTAGATTACGACACGAAATTAGCAACATAGCATGTTAGAATTAAGCTGCAATACGAATAATAGGAAACAAAACACAGAAGCAGAAAATTAACATTTAGTTTTCAGTTCCACCTCACACTACCACAAGTCACAACCCATGTCAGGTTGTACAGTCGAAAAGCAGGTATCTGTGGATTTATCACCAAAGTAATTTGTTAGTTGGCGAATGTGTCGTCCCTATAGCTTCGTCTAATGACCACCGTTAGCCATTCCCCCCACGCCCCTGACATCTTACCCTGGCACCAAAATTGCTTGTCACGAACAAATCGTTTTCTGTTCATCACTTTGTTCAAGCAAAAATGTCATCGTATCATCGAGCACATTATTCGCAACTTGACAAATTGGCTTAGAATGTTGAGTATCGTGGAGAGTACAAATGCAGGTACATTTGTTACATCATTATGATTTTTCACCTCGATCATGATTTTGCTGTTTGGTGGATTCGTTTTGAAGTTCCAAAGATTAAACGAAAACGTTTTGTCATCGCTTTGGAAACCCATTGCTCAAGCAAAATACACAGCACCTACACACTCATTAGCTATCCATTAATTCGCATTGTTTTGATGGATATAGGTAGCGCTATGCACTTTAGATCGATGATTAGATTGCACAGAAACGTCGCTTTCGATATTAGATGAAGTTTTCTTTTATGTTGCTATTAAGTGTTAAAGTTAAATTAGGTTCCAGATTTTGTCACTTTTTTATTCTGGTGTAAGGTTAAATTGACTAGTCAATAACAGAAAAATAAAATTTAAATAAAATAATTACACCATACGTAAGTTCGTCTGAAAAAAAGGATAGACAATAAAATGTATTTTATATAAACCAACTTAATGTATTAAGACACTTTACAATTACCGGACGCCGATCAAGTCTATAACTCCGTATAAAAAATATTATGAGGCAAAAAGGTATAATAATGTGAACCAAATTTTCTCTAGATTTAGGGGTGATGGAAGGGATCTTGGCATGCAAAGTAAGAAACCGTGATATTGGAGATTATTCTGCATCGAGGCACCATCAATTTTATTGTCAGACGATAAAGTTCCCACCTGATGGCTGCGGGAACTCCGTTTTCGTTCCAGTCCCTTTTATGCATAATACTTTTACGCTTTTTACGATGTCATCATCGGAGTTCAAGGCTCACGACACTCGATACTAGATTCACTAAGTGGATTAAGTTAAATATGCCTTAATGTGCTTGATACTAGACTGTTGCTATACAATTTGGCAGTAGACCAACCATTAAGGCCTAACTCTATATAATTACTTAAGTGAAGTAAATTTGACTGAATGTGCTGTCCAATTTGTTGAATAACTAACACTTGAAATGGAATTCTAAAATCTCATCGGTGTTGTTTGTTACTGTTTTTGTTAAAGGCTTTTAAATTATTTCGTTTTAGAATCCATCTCCAGGCATAACGTAGTCTTAAATTATATCACGCAGATACAACAAAGACTTAGCCTTATAAGGATATGTTTTATGTCAGTTGTATGAAAGTCTTTACCCAAAAAAATATTTTATCAAATTATTTTCCATCGAATCAACGCCAATTTCTTTCAACAAGTTTTTGCGTGACAATATAAAATAAAAAAATCCTTATATCTTATCAATATTATTGTGAAATTACTAACTAACAAATGAAATAATTCAAACTTCAACAACCATCTTACTGTGCGTAGGTATATAACTGGCAGCAAGGTATAAGATAAGTAAAATTATGACTTTTTTATTTTTCAGTCATCATTAGCCCGTTATATACTTTCGACCCACGCACATTGACAGTAAAAGTTAGGTTGTATAAAATACGTTTATTTTCCATGTAATGTGTATCTCATGGACAATTTTTTTTAAACATGGGTTATACTATTGATTATAATGTACTAAGTTGTTTTAAAATATAGCTTTGCAAATGATGAACGTTATTCTGTAATATAATTTTTATGTCAAATCTTGTTGTGTTCTTTTTTGTAGTTATGTTATTTGAATTAATCACGTTTAACACTAATAAATTATTAATAATCAAATTTCACGATGGATCTAACTTTAAGATTTTAAATCAGTTAATAATTTTTGTTGGAGTTTTTTCTTAGTCAGTTCAGTGTAGGTATCCTGAGTATAAAACCTGTAATAAATTTATTACTCTCAGTATAATTTTAATACAAGTTTTTCACTTCTTTGGTGTTCCTTAAGTAGCACATTGTACTATAACGGCCAAGTTCTAGTAATTGGCACCAGCCAAACGATATGATGCCAAATAGGTCTTGTGAAAAAGATTCATTGTTTTGGTTTTTCAAAGGATTTCTTTACTATTATTCTTTCGTCTTGTTATTGATTGACACAAAGGTCTAGCGTAAGTGATATTTTATCGCGTTGTCAAGACTACAGGCCAGATTGTACTATGCAATGCAACATATTACGTCATTCCGATTCTATCTGCCATTGAACATTGGCAGTTCACATGGAAACAATTTTATGTGCTCAATCATCACACTCAATTGGATTTCACTTAGCGGAATCGAGTTTTAAATGGAACGGTTTTCAATTTTTCGAACACTGCACTGGCCATGATATTTTGTTTTTCTTTTGTTATTGAATTCTTCGCAATGAATGTTAAAATTATGATTTTCACAATATCTTCATAATGATCTGCGAATATATCGAATAAACTTTATTCCTCATTGAGTTGGAATTTTGCAATTCTTCCGAAATTACCGTCTGGGGTTCGTATCCTATTTGTAAGCCCCAGCAGGGATATATTATATAGTCTATACTAACTCTATCTAGATTAAGTGAAGTTTTCAGTGAGACAGTTATTAAATATTTAATATTTCCTGTAATTCCTGGAGAACTTGGAAATATATTTATTTATTTCAACCAAACATGCAACATCATTACACGTGGACCCAATGCAATTACAAAAAAAATATACAATATCTATATTTTTTTAATAATGCAAATATAAAAATTATATATGCCTTCAAATTTATCCTAATGAAATTATTAATTAGATTTTGACTTGGGAATCAAGTGTGCCCAACAAACTGGAAGTATACGAAAACAACAAATGTATACATCTATATAAAGTCTTTATAGACTCAGAAAATAAAGCGTGGCAATTTGATTTTTCTTTCAGGGGCACACGAATCGAGATAGGCCATAAAAATAATAACCTTTAAATTCTTAAAGCATCTGTGCCTACCATTACGTTTGAATTATAAACCAATTTTTCTTCTGCTCTGCATTATGCCCAGACCTAATACCATTTTCCGCTTTTTGCACAATTGATGTACTTGCGGAGATAACAGACATCATAGAATTTAGAATTTGTTTGGACTTTTTTATGAGTTAGTCTCAAGAGGAATCTAAAGCCGGATAAATGTTTCCGAGGCAGTTAAAGAATTAAAGAGTCTTCCTTTAAAACGGTGTCTTTTAGTAAATTTGTAGCATATAAAAAGAAATAAATGTACTGTTAGTTGCCTTTTAATGCTTTTACTCCGATGTTGAAAATAAATATTACCGTCATTCAAACTGACACATTTATAACATTGCTTATATTTTAAATTAATCTTCAAATACACTTAGACAAACTCCAATTACTATCCTGTATCTCATTTAAAATCTATCCAATTGATTATAACACAACCAAAATAGTAATATAATTTTGCTAACACATATACTCCATACAATACACTCCATATTTATGTAACTATTCGTCTACATTGGTGTACTAAATACATACAAATTATATCAAATGATTTGATCAGACTAAGAGAATTTCGGCAATGATATTGGAATACAATTATGTAATAATAACTATATCACATAAGTGCTGTATCCTATGACGCAATTTGTCGTAGTTGATCGGGTCCTTATTTGCTTCTCTCACCTTGCCATCGCTGGTATTATTATAAAATACATATCCAACCACAGAAACAACTGAATTATCATGTTACACATAAGTACTTATACCAAAAATACAGGATTGTACTTACTAACGTTCTTATAATTATGATGTATCACCACTTCTTGTTATTATGTAGTGGTCGAATACGGCTATTCTAGCTTGAGATTTGCAGGTTTTCTAGAAAATTGTCAACAGCAGCTCGGAGTCTAGATTTGTATGTAGGTACCCGATTAAGAATTATAGGTTCGTGTAATATGGGATCTAAACTGATAAGTATTCTGTGACATTTTACACAGCAAAACTAAGTAGAGCTTGTACTATGGTTACTAGACATGAATGTAATACTTATATAAGTATATAATTAATGTAAATACGTACTTATAATACATAAGAAGCACCCAGACGAACACAAACACTTATATTCATCACATACATATTTGTGTTCTGTGGGAATTGAACCCAGATTAGCAGTCCGGTACTCAGACCAATAAACCACCGACATCGTCAAGCGTATAATATTGATACACTTACTATAAATAAGTGTGTCTAATCCTTTGACGATAGAGGCTTGATGGTACGTCATGTAACTGTTCTCATTTCCAGTAATTTTAGTTACAACGTTATATTGGAAAATCGTATCAAAATCATTGGTCCGTCAGTTATTGCTTCAAATGTGTTTTGCATGCAACCGATCGTATGCTGATTAAATTTGGCTGCCCCCGATGTGGTGTCGTGGTCTATATGAAGATAATTACACTACGCCACAGAGTAGCGATGTTCATATTAAACTCGACTGAGCACCGAAGTGGTTTTATTTGACATGTGAAATTTCACATTATTTAGGCTTGTTCAAATAGGTTATTAGATTAGGGACTTAGTGTAGGATTCTACAACCGTTTGTTATGTTTGGTTATAATAATTGTAAATTGTATATTGTTTGCTACGTAAAGGAAAGTATTAAGCAAAATTTTTTAAGCAACAAATACTGCTGTAACAAGCGAAAGCAGCTGCGATAACAATTTTCTTTTTTTTAAATATTGGAAAACAGCTGTAACCAAGGTTGCGAAGCCGTGAATTTTAATACTAAGCCAATTTCCAGTGTGGATTCAAAGCCTGAGCGTCTGATTTTTCGAAATTAATTAAATATAACATATAAATTCTCTCTCTCTCTCTCTCTCTCTCTCTCTGTTATTCACATAAAATGCAAAAGAAAACTCTTAGCAGTAGGACAGTTAGTAATTTGAACGGTGATAAAAATATTGTATTTGTTACATTAGTATGATATGTAACTGATTTATTTTTTTAAATTTGAGATAATAATAATAATTATAGGTACCTACCTTTAGTTGAAGATTCAAACATAACAAAATAACTGTGTAAAAATCAAATTATCCCAGTAGAAATGAAAAGAATATCTTCTATAAGCCAGGTCCTCGTTTTTTTGCTCCCCTGACACTTCACCAGTTACGACATATTATACACGAAACATTTGGCAAAAGGGAAAAAACTGTAATTCGTTTAGTACGAGCGAAAATGTGTTACGATCGAACGTTGGGAGACCTGGTAGTTTTTGTAAAAAACTCAAGGTCTCCAAGCAATTCCGGGTTCTCATAAATTTATTATCCGCCAAACTAATCGTACTTCCTACGTACAAATAATATAAAGAAAGTAGACTTACGCAAGGCATTTTATCTCATTGATGCTGTTGTTTCTGGCAAATGGTATGAAAAGCAGACATCTTTATGATCATAGCGCAGACACAGCATTTGGCACTGAGCTTGAATCTTATCCTGATATTACAACCGAGATCGTTATGCAAGCTACTGTCTAAGACAGTGCCGTGGTCTCCGTAGTGTTTTGTTCAAATTAATGAACTAAAACGGTTCAGAGAACCACTCGCCAAATATAGTACCCTAGAGTGCAATGAAACTGAATAATATTCAGACTTTAAACTATTGTAAAACCGAATCCTTTTCTGCTACGAAAACTTTTTGAATATGAAGCAGATTTTCTAGTATTTCCGTGCAATTTAAACGCTTATTTAGCATTTTATGCCGTCTAAGCCAGATGCTATTTCAGCATCCAAATATCGGTGGTCATCCGCGTTGACTATGGCATAGTTCCAAATCGCCACAATGGGCCCCCATTCGGAGGCTTGTCATATAAATTATGGTATGGATGCGGTCACACAATACGTTCCATTACATTGAACTAATGTGCTCTGATCAGGATGCGATATGATCGATTTTATGGGTGAGAAGTGTTTTATCAAACAAACAATATAAACAACTTTAATCTGTTGTGTGTTTGTTTTAACTATACATTGCTTTTGGGATTATATTT
The DNA here is from genome assembly GCA_905163465.1 of Craniophora ligustri. Classification (NCBI taxonomy): domain Eukaryota; kingdom Metazoa; phylum Arthropoda; class Insecta; order Lepidoptera; family Noctuidae; genus Craniophora; species Craniophora ligustri. The sequence continues at coordinate 6,950,860 of LR990970.1, forward strand.
GAAATTTGGATTGCTTTTTAACGAAATAATATAAGTATCTATTTCACGTGACCAAAAGGCTGGCGTATTTTTTGGACAAAGAATTAGCATTGCCATTCAACGTGGCAATGCCGCCAGTCTTCTGGGCACTCTACCCCCTGACAGCGTCGGGGACGAGTTTTTTGACGCCCTATAACTTCTTTTTTTTTAATTTATTTATTTTTAAGTTTGTAAATATTAGTTTTTATTTAATTTAAGATCGGTATAATGTGTTTTTAATAGTATCTATTATTTCTATAGTGACTACACTGTAGTCGTTGGGCTTATAATGCACCATAAAAGCTCTAATCTGTTTAAAGTTGATGCAACACTTTTTCTCTAACATAGAAAACAAAGTAAAATGACATTGTGCTGTAATTATAGTGATTGTAGTGTTAAAGTACTGAGTCTTTGTTAATATTGATAACACATAAAGTCGCTCTTCAAAAATAATAACATTGATGTATTATGAAGTGATGATGAAGCGTAACACGCGATACCCTTGTATTTGTTTACAGTGTAAGTAAGCTATTGATTTATGATACAATAACCAGTTACGTAAGTGCTGGCTTTATTGATTATTATATCAAGTTTTACCACAAACCAATATCTTGTTGCTACCAAGCCGTTTTCTTAAGTACGTTCATCGAGATGTTTTGATCGAATAAATCATTTTCAGCATTTATTGCTGTTATTAATTTTGACGTTATAATGTCTTGTTTATTCATTGGACATCGTTCTTTTCTTATTTATTAACAAATTTATGTTAGTTAGTTGGATCATAGCCGCACATAACTGCATTATCATTGTGGCATTTTTTCCATCTAGAATTTTATACAAATTAAAATCGTTGTCAGAGCAACAGAAATTGTTAATGGATTTCTTCAATATTTTTGTTGCTGTTATAACCCTTGAAAAGTAGATTACTCCAATATAACTTAAATATAAATATACGAATATTCCTTAATATTACGGTTATTATTTCACATAAACTGTGGAGGCAATCTCACATGTAATATAAAAAAATACATGAAAAAGTCTGTACATTTCGTATGCAAAATGCTTAACTGGTTTAGTATAATACGCGGGGATCTTTTTCGGCGTATTGTGCAAAATGCTTACCTATGCCACGGGTCTACTCCAAGCATCGTTACCGAGAATCAGGGACCTACATTACACGATATTATGTTTTCGTGTTTCTTGTTAAGCCATCTGTAGCAAAGATTTTCTCTCCTTAGTATTCGAACGGTTACGCAAAACATATTTTGAAAATATATTCTTATTTGTTTGTGCCCGAGATGTTATGATATTTTTGAATATTTATAAAGTGTAGAATGTGTCATATCAGGTGGAGATTTAAAAATTAAATATAATAAAATGACTACTACTTTTTAGCCAACAAGGTATCTTTATTGTTTCACTACGTCCGTCCATTGTTCCGTTTGACTGTCTACAGCTTAGCTCATACACTCAAAGTAGTAAGATATAATTTAGAATGGTTATAAATATTAATAAAACCGTCGAAGTGGATTACATTTTAATCAAAAAAATATTAATATATTGGTGAAGGTTCCACCCTACACGTAAAATGAGATATTTATTTTCTTCTATCCTATATTATTGAGTGTCAGGTATAAATTTGAAAACAGAAGTCTATACAATGCAGTTTAGAGGACAACTATCTTTAAATACGCAGGCTTTACAAGATCAAGAGAATTAAAAAAATAAATAATAGAGCCCTACACGTACCTAATTGGACGATTTTTATTTTTGAACGAAAAGTGAAGATGCTGCGTTTATAAAATTCTGTCATCATATGAGTAATTAAGGGCTTTTTTTCTTAATTATTAATAGAACGAAAAAAAGAAATGCCTAATAATAATTGGTTATCTTTTGAATAAGAGTAAACTACTTTTAGTATGAAAAAGATTTAGATATCTGATTATTCATATCCATATATGATTTTTTATAATCGATTACTTTGGTGGTGTGAATATTTAACTGTACCTCCATACTGTAGTCATTCAATAACAAGCAAATGGGAATCATAAATTTATACGTAGTAAGGTTGAATTTTGTGTGTAAAAAAATTTCACAAGGCAGCATCGTAGAGCCATTGCGGTCACTAACGATCTAAGTGATTGGCGTTTGTTAACACATTTATAACGAGATCACTGCAGCGCTATTGCCTCAATTAGTTCAGTGGGTCTCAATATAGGGCTAATTTGATTTCAGTTATATCAAGGAAAACCTGGGACATTTCATTTAAATTACTCTAAAACACATGTAATCACATGCGATATCTGATTCCATTTAGATTCAAATATCTTTTGATGATAAATGTGCAAATGATTTTTGCTCTTTGCTGTACAGGCTTGTAGAAAATTAATACTTTATAAGTGCTGAGATATAATAGAGAATCGACACTGAGATTTCTCACACCCTCTAGAGGTTAGGAAGAGTTAGTGCACCTCCTGGTGTGCATCCTTTTCTAGTACGTTTTTTAGGTCATAAATAATAGAGAAAAAGCGTTTAGCCTTTAGCCGTACTTAAATTAGAAATATAATGAGTGAAAACACCATCAGCCATACTTACAACTACTCTTGACATATCTGGATTGACCCATAAAACTTTTAAACGTTATTACTATTATTGAATATATTGAAATTTGACTTCCTCGCAGGGTTCAGAAGTATACTGTGTTTGAAATTCTAAAATATTACACAGTCTGAAAAGTCAAATAAACAGTGTAGGTAAGTGAGTCAAGGCTAAAGTTGTAAGCCCAAGGTCGCGAGCGTAAGTTTGTGCGTAATACAAACCAAGGCTGTCAGGCTATTTTGTCAATGAGATAGGGAGGTTATTTCAACGGCGACGCTCGATAGGGCTTGCAACTCCACGTTATTTATGGGTCCCTTTCGATATATTTTACGGTGATAGTGTACTTTTTAGGAATAGATTTGAATGGGATATGATTGGGTTGATAGCTTTTTTTATGGTAGTTGGTTTTGTTGAGATTTTAAGCTTCGGTTAGATATTAATATATTTTTACCGTATATGGTCAAAAAATATTTTTTTCTGATTAAGTAGAAAATTAATGTTTGTAACAAATACAACAAAATCTGGTGTAAAGCTGCTCCTTAAGACAAGTCTGAATAAAATAATAATAAAAACTCAAGCAAACGATGTTTACTGCAAATAAGTCGTTAAATGGGGAATGGGCTACTTAAGTCGTTAGAGGCCAAGTTTTAATAGCAATATGCATCATAAGAATTACGAGTTTGGTCAGCTGGGCAACATAATTCGATATTGAGTTCAATTGCCTAAATAAAGAGAACCATACTTGTTTACATACAAACTTCACGCCATTTTTCCATGGGTACAGAACGAACACTTTATGAAAACTAGCTGATACTGATGCTTATTACAAATACATAAACCCGTTGTCCTTTGTACAGGCGCATATGTGTGTGTAAGCATATATATAGGGTTGCCTTGTTACATTATGCATAAATGTCACAGAATAACTGATATTACTACACAATGAGGACTATTGAGGACCCGAGGCCGGTATGGAGGCGTGATAACATTCATAAAAATACTTTTTATATCCAATACTAGTTGATTCCTGTGACTTCGTCCGTGTGCAATTTAACGAAAAACGAAAAGTTTTATACTAACTTTGCAACCCCGTTTTACTCCCTTAGGGGGTGAATTTTAAAAAATCCTTTCCTTTGCGCCCCTAACTAATAAAAGGAGGCCCTGAGCAAAATTTCAAGTTTCTAAGCCTTATAGTTTAGAGCATGCGTTGATATGCCGTTCAATCAGCTTCTCCTTTCCTAAATATAGAAGATAATAGCAATAATATAGGTATGTAATATTTATGCTAACCATAGATGCCGTAAAAAATCGAAACATCAGGATTAAAACAATATACCGCGATAAAATCTATACAGTATGGTTGGCGTGCATTTTAGAAATATCGTAAGGATATCTTTGGACGTGTTTGAAAATGATTAGTGAGTAGTTTGCGTGTAAGTAATAATGTCGTCTCGCGGACAAAAACAGTGCGGTTCGCGTCATGGCAGTGCGATATGCATGCACGCATAGAATATGATACATGTATAACCATGCTAGGCGTGTAGCGTGCACTGCTAGTACATAGGTGCGGTGAACCTACCTTAATGTGATTGATATTATAATGAAGAACTTTAATTTAATGAGTACGCATGGTTTTCGACATGCCAAAAGAATTTGATCTTTCCGAACTTACGACATCATTTATTTATAATATACTAGCTTTTGCCCGCGACTTCTACGTAAAATTAATAATTTTATATCCACACCCTTTTTCCGGATGATTTCCGGGACTCAAACTATCTCTATATAAAATTTCATCTAAATCGGTTCAGCGGTTATAGCGAGAAGAGGTAACAGACAGACAGACACACTTTCGCATTTATAATATTAGTATGGATAGTATATAGTATGGATTTGTTTTGGAAAGACTGCCTCGATGGTTTGGTAGTGTTAATTGCAACTGCCAAGCAAGAAGTTTTGGGTTTTGCTATGAAATTCTCAGTAGCAGCTCAGAGTTTGGATTCTTGCCCGGTTTAAGGAAATAGGCTCGCCTCTAATTACATGAGACTAAGATAAATAAGTACACCACCTCTGCCAAAGCCTTCGGGGATGACAGGCTTGAATAATGTTTCTAACATGTTAGTGGAAACATTTTTTATTATATCTGTTATATCAACCCGGCTTGGTATTCCACCCTTTATGAATAAACCCTTACAATATAATTTATTATTCCACGACAGTAATTCAGGTTAAATCCGATAGGTGACGTTTTAAGCGCACTGCGTGGTATTTCTTATGCGGTTGTCTACCCTCAGCTTGATTTATAAACTCACACTGTTCTTGCAATTGCGTATAAAGTGAAATATACTTTCCGGTTGCTATTAATATGTATATATCTTTATACATTTGTTTAGTTCAAGGTCTTTAAAGCTTTTTTTTAATTAGACCGGCACAGGTACTTTAGAATTGTCAGAACATGTTGTACGGTTACAAAATGTATTTCTAACGGAAAAGAGCCTTTTAATATTTTTGATTTAGTTTGACGTGAATTATTATATATTATTTCAATAAGTAGTAGGAATTATTTTACAATATAAATTAGGTACATGAAAGCTAATTTGGACTGCCGTAATAATTATGTATGTGCCGAACAGTTTCAACAGACAGCGTCTGTTCACGAGCACGTCGTGTATATCAGCGTCGCTCTACTCAACCATGTTAAACAATAATAATACTAATAGAACAGAAATGCAATTTCGTAATAGCTGCTTCTATGAGAACCCCGTCACATTGAATTATTTAATTACAGAATAGCTTAATTGAATCTGTGAAGTAATTGGTTTCTCAACAATGCACCTATAGCGCAATTTAATTGCATCTGCGATCATAGACGCTCTCTGATGGATGAAAGGATACGAAACACCGCAATAATATTCATAAGAAAGAGTTTTATTTTAGAGAAAAATGACAATTGACACGAATGATCAATCATCATCAATGATCATCAATCAATCAATCAATCAATGGGTACAACTGATTCTCAAAATTGCGTGTTTTTTGCCTTATGTCTGTTTAAAAAGGATTAACGTCAGGTTGAAGCAAGACCACAGTATAAATGTTAAAAAAGAATATTGTATATTTAGTTTTTTTATCCTTGCTATCTTTAAACGAAAGATCACGTACAGTTCTAATAGCCGACGTTAGTTTCAGTAAAATCTTATTAAGCTTCTCTGTAGATGGAATCTTCGGTGTAATTTATGCAAGTTAAATATTATAATTTGAATATTTGCTGCAAGCTTATGTAATGTATAATTTATGGTTTTTAATTGTCCACTTGAATAAGTATTCTTATTGACTTGAAAATTACCCACAGGGCTTTGTTAAACTTCATATATATTCAATGCTACTAAATTAAAGAATTTATGGAAGATAAATTTTAATGTTATGTTTATTTTAGTTTATAAATGCCGTTAGTGTTAAAATATATTTAATGTAAGAATTCCGTACTACACCCTTACAGGATCTATGTATGTTTAAGGAAACTATTTTTGAGTATGTTCTCTGTAAACTACATGGTGCAAATAAATAGATAAATAAAAAACTTAGGTACACGTGAGGAGTTTTACACTGACATTACTTTGTTATTTTTTTCTCACAAAATAAATAATTTTTCATCACTTGTTTAAGGGTTTGTTAAGTTTGACAAAAAACGTTAATTAAGTAGTTCATTATTCTGTTTCACAACTGCAATTAAGCTGTAAACTTTCCAAGTTCCTTATAGTCTTTACTGACAAAAAATGCCAGTGAAAAAGCTAACGCATTGTAATTCCTCGTTTATTTGAAATTTATTTCTTGGTTCCACCCTGTACCACCTTTGTCAGCCCTTTTGCGTACCAATTAGTCCTTCTTTGTGATTTGAATAAGAATCTAACAGTCTTTAACCCTGTAATTTACCTTTATCCTTGACTCTCTGATTTCAATGAATTTATAACAAAAATAATTTTATTCTGAAAGCATCCAAAATCAAACCTTAATTATTTTGTCAAAACATTGTTTCACCCTTTCTGAATGATTGGAATATGTAATAAAATATTTTTGTGTTACAACACAATTACAGCTAAAATGTCAAAACTGGAAACCATATTAATATATTAAAAATGTAGGTAATTTTTCCTTATTAAAATTCCTTGAATATTAATATGGCAGAACAGAAAATACATTACATATCAAGTTGCAGCGCTCTCGACGTTCAAAACAAATATTAAACGGACGGTGGAAGCTAAAGGTTTTATTTACGCTTCCAGTATTAACTTTGATGATTATAGTTTGGAGGGTAGTAATGTATGTATGTATTCTTTTCCTTCGAGGACCTAATTAAGTTCTTTATTATTAAGTCAGGTTGAAGAGCGATGCGAACTTTGGCACATTACATACAATCTTCACAAATTTCATACAATCTATGACATTTTTTAAAATCCTAACTGCCAATAGTTTATCTTCGACACTACCCTTATGGCATGGATTCGCTGTTATTAAACCCTAACTTTAGTCCAATATTCACAACCGATTTCAATTAATGGTTATAATAATATAACCATTAATTATTGAAATAGTGCACAATGCCATAAAGCAAAATATCGTTTAATACTATTTAATATTTTAATTTAATGAGTACGCTGTACGATAATGCGAAGATTTTATATGATGTGTACAATGTACATGGAAATTTAAAAAAAATTCTGTTTTACTCATTAGATCTTATGAACACATGCAACGGAAGCAAATGTTTATAGAAATAATTTCAGTGACGATAAATTATAGCCATTGTCCATTGAAAGCGACAAACGACTGATTGTTATAATTACACAGGCAAACCCCTGAAGAATTTTAAGGTTCTACCTATCTTATTTTTCAACAAATGAGTTTAAGCAATAGATCAATGATAGTGCACGCTTATTATATTTTATCCACCACACTATGCAGATATGACGTAACCATTAGAAAAATGACGCAACTCATCTGTCATTTGTCGGATCTATTTAGTCTCTTTCGCAGCGTCAGATGCAAACGATCAACAGCGAACCAGCCTTCCAGATTATTCAGGGATTATATTCCATAACTACATCAACAAATTGTACGTTCCCAATTGACAGGATAGTTCACAGAGTTCGTATGTTGTTTGCAATGGAATAAAGCATTGCTTTCAGAATTGCTTGCCAAATTTTCCTGGCAGTTCGGTTACGAACTCCGCAAAACGCGCATGATCTGAATGTATGAAGATGCTCTCTTATTCAGTGTACGAGTGTGTTGTAGAATATAAAGCAGTTTTAAAGCTCTTACATGCAATCTAGTAAAATAATGTCACTGTTCCAAGCAATCAGAGACAATAATTAACCTATTGTACAATATTACATTATGCAAGTCCTTTGGTTATGAACCTTATTGTTATTCATCGTCATAATAAAATAATACTAATTATATACCTAGGTACTTGTACTTTTAAGAAACAATTGCTCGCAAGCGTATTATAGTTACATTTAGCTAAGATAATATTTTTATTCCTAAAAACGACTTGGAATTCTGTGCTGATTTCGTTAAAATATATTTTACTTCTTCTAAAACTAATGTTTACAAAATCAGTTCAATATGAGAGATGTATCGTGTATAATATTAACTTGTTCATTGGTATTGTTTGATTATACGCATATTTTTGGTTTTCATATAAAATTGTTCGACAAAACATTTACATAGAAAGGAAATTTTTTTTTGCCGATTCGTTCAATTTCGTTCGTATGTGAAATCGCCAATTTTAGTATTTCTTTATTTTATTTTTTTATCAATATGTACATTCACGTATCAATAAATGTAAATATATAAAACATGTATTTCATTGCACAACGAAAAACACCATGGCGTTTTATAACCGATGGATGTGGTAGAGGTGTACAAACGTACGCCCACACTTTGCCAGTATGTTCCTTAAGTCCCATGTAATTGGGGCAATCGTATTGCTGATCAAAAATACAAACGAATTACTTTTAAAAACCCAAGAACACTAATAATCCTGGAAATCAAACCGAGCACGTGAAACTCAATAGTTACGCTTGGTAATGAAGCAGTATAATTATATATTTTCAAATATATACATAGACATTGCAAAAAAAAACATGAAATATTTATCATCACGTCTTCATTATTTAAAAATATGAACATGGCTAAAATATCCCTATGTTTTATTTGATACGCAATATAATGAGGGATCATCATCAATCCATTTACTGCAATGGCAATTAATAAGTACGGGTCTTCTCTCACTTGCAATGGTTTTGGCTATAGACCACAACGGTTGCTTAAGCAGTTCACAAGCTATTGAGACAATAACAAAATTTATTTATTTATTTAATAATTAGGAAAACCAACAACTGTAAAAAGAAAAATATAGCAACTATATTAAAAATCATAAAGCCAGTTACCGGTTTTCTCGGTTAGCTATAGACAAAATTAAATAGATATAAGTTCGTCATGATGACTCCCTTCTTGTAGTTTAGCTGTCAACAACGTACAAAGGCCTTCTCGCATTAAGTCTATACCAATAATTAAATTACGGAAAGTCCCGAAAAACGTGAACTGAACACCCAATTTCTTTTACGCGGTGCAAACAAAGTATTTGACGATTCCAATGGCTGACATTATAAATGAAACCCAATAAGACAATTGAAACCTGACACGAAATCAAATTCCTACGCGTGATGAAAAATAAACAGAACTCATGTAATTGAATCTTTCGTTCACGTTCACCAATGAACTGTGAAAAGTGTAACCTTATTCTTAACACATTTTGGTAAATAAAAAAGGCAATTGACCGAAATAGCACCTTTCCTTTCCAGATATTAAAGGTTTAATTATTAATTTTGTTTGCTCCCACTTGGGTTCAAGTTTACGCCTATAGGTAGTTAAATGGTTTCCGTAATATTGCTTCTGCAACCATTGGTGTAAAGTATTTTAATATTAGAGGAACAAAACGCCCCTACTACTTTTTTATCGATTTTTTTACAATGACTGCACAACAACGTTATAAATTTATATGCGCCTATTTCTTTGTAAGAAGAAATTACGGAATAGTAGAACAATGCTAAGTACCATGCAAGTATCGTGGCACGATCATCACATGGTTGTTTATAATTTTCAAAAACTTATATATGCACTATGCTCCTGACTGAGACAAGTTATTTTATAAATTGAATGACAAACACATTTCGCATCGAGATTGGATCATGTCGAGCCCTCTGCTTAACTAAAGAGCTGAACGCAGAGGCCCAACGAATTCGTTGCTAATAAGGTAAATTTTATATTCTAATGTATAAATTTACATTGTGTCACTAGCTAATAAATAAATAAATATTTCTAGACTAGATGGCGCTGTGTCACAATGACACAGCGCCATCCAGTTACTAGCTAAGCAACGAGTGAGAATGTTAAGGATACTAGTTGGTTGATATACTACATATATACTTTTTTTTGTAAATACATACAATATTATATGTACATAGACACGTCCATGTATCGGATACAAATGTTTATGCTCATCACACAAACATTTGTCCCTACCGGGATTTGAACCCGGGACCCATAGCACAGAAGGCAGTGTTAACTACCGCTGGACTAAATGGGTCGGCAAATGCTTAAAATTAACTGTACTCTTCACATACAAAAACAATAAAAAAATAGATACAAAACTGTTTACACAATATTATCGTCTTGTAAAGCCATAAATCTGTCAATTATGTTTCCTGCAGAAAAAGTAAAAGCGAATTTTGTGTACAAGTATGTTACCATTATAATAATTTATTTACATAGAATCTAGTCTATAAATTATTACAGATAAGAAGTTCCGAAGGCACACGAAAGGTCGGTAAGATTGTAACGTTATCCGAAGCGAGTTTTCATAAAATGAATAAGAACGATATATAAATATAACGTATACCTACTTGATTGATTTTGTTTCTTTATGCCTCTTAGAAAAGGTACATACATATATTCATCCAACATCATGCAAGTGATAAAATATATATATGTACAATAAGAAAGGAACTTACAGCGCTGTTATATTAGAATTTAATTTAGCATGACAAGTCTTCAATGATAACCAAATAGGAAATGAAAATCGTATAAATGCAGCATTGAATTAATTATAAAGTAACTCATGTCCGCTCAGGGACACAGTCATCTATTTTTTATCTAGGTTGTTAACGTCTCTTTACGTCGGACAATATATATATGTAGGAGGAAAATTTTACCTCTGGCTTGGGTAGGTAAAACTGAAGAATTGATATAGTATCTACAAGATTCGTAGATTTAGAGAGTTTGCTCTAGGTAATATATGTATACACCTACATACCATCATGCATGTCGTCCCTAAAGGGTTAGGCAGAGGTGTACTAATATACGGTCATACTTCGCCGGTATGTTTTAGGTCATATGTAATAGGAGGCGAGCTTATTTCTACCTTCTCGCCACTGTAACGTTAATGTTTTTGTTTAGGTATAACGTTGAAGGTAATGAAGGACCCAAATTCGAAGTTGATTTACAGTAAGAGTAGGCAAATGGCAATAGTAGGAGGTTGGTAATAAGGCTTCTAATAATTATTGTAATTAATTCTATGCTGGCTGTGAATTAGCAATGCTAATACCATACGTGACGACCATCATCGGAAGCATTCGATTACTCGACTGTGCCACGGCGAATATTTATAATAATTTATCATAAGTGATATAGTAAGTGGTCTGTGACACTGACTGATGATAAGTTTGTGCTAGTAGGGAAATGAAAAATAAAAGCAATGCAGATATAAAAATAAGGTGAGACAATGTATGTTTTATCAATAAAAAATATTGATTTTTCTTATTAAAATATCTGTATACTAAACTAATTATTGGCTGTCTAAACCTAGATTGATTACCTAACTATAAATAAGATATGTTTTAGTACTCACTTTGGGTGGAAAGGAGTTGTGATTGACAAGACCAAATATTAAAATTGAGTACATTTTATTATTATTTATTCCTCCTAACAAAACTTCTAACAACAATTTCTAAGATACTGGATTCTGAACTATGAAAGCATCCTGTACAATAATCCTCCAAACCGCTTCCTCAAGAAGCATAGTACTTCGAAGAATTTAATATTAAGGAGTATTTAAGCTTATTATTTTATAGCAATGAAACTAAATTTTACTTATATTGCAGAGTATATTATTATGTAGTTGAATATCTGAATAGAGTACGTGTATATGTGTCAGTTTAGTGTACATGTGTGATATGTTATATTTATATTATTTGTGATTTTCACATCTATTGGCAATTAATATCCTTGATTCATTTCATATTACTGTTACTATTATTACTTACTTTTCTTCGATTTTTTTTAAACTTATATCAATACAGTTTTATATTGGCTTTACAAATGTTTTGAAATCGCGCGTATTTTATTTTATATGTATTGAAATAAAACTACGTTTTTTAAAGTATTGGTGTATTGTTACTTTTGACTCTAACTTCTTGGATATTAAGGTTCCAAAAAGTTGTCCAGCATTCAGTCACTGGTGTGACTGTTGGGTCGATGTTATACTTAATAACAAATAGGTACCCTAATTTTTTTAGTAGGCATATTTGTAATTTCTTCACACACCTCACAGTATTTCTTCGTCGTGCAGGTTCATATTTGGGATTACATTTACAAGAGTAAATGTAAACCCAAATATGAACAGAGTCAAGAGAGATAGGACATAGCAAGATTCCTCGCTCAAATTGACCTGCCCGACTGTAAAGAAAGTACCTCGGAAAAGTACCTCACCTAGCAGATGATCGCAGTGAATAGGGGAGTGACTATTCTGGCAGCATGGAAATTCCGTTTCTCTCAGTTTAATAACTCCCCTGCTTTTAAGAACCTACACGGATTCTAGTTGGGTCAGCAACGTACGGACGAAACCTCCGGTGTTGCAAACGACGTGTTAAAAACCAGGGCTACTACTACAGGATTACTATCCAGTAAACTTGTTTGCCACTCCTGTGGTATAAGAAAAAGCCCTCTTCGATACTAAAATTTATTATAGAAGAAATCCGCAATTATAATGCACCCAATTGTTTAACACGCTACAAATTTATTAAATCAACTTATTTTGAAATGCTTTTCCATCGGCTAGAAGGACTCGTAGCTAATAGCTTATGACGGATTATAGTTAAGTGCGACGCTAATGCTCTGTATTATATACCGGTTACAACCGGCTGCTTCTGTTGAGAGTGCTGAAACTGTGATAAAGGAATTTCTAGGAATATTTACAAAAAATATAAGCGTGTATTAAATTTAGATTCATTTAGTAAGATTTTCTGTTGTCTAAAACTAATTGAATTTTAATAAATTAACTATTTTATATTATGATGTACGTATTATTATTAATAAGTATGTCATCGAGATCTAGTGATGTCATGCATGGTTGGTGAGATCATGAAATCCAAGGTTTAGATTTCTAGGTCGAAGAAATTTTTAATGTTATTTCTATAAAACACAATTGAATAATGGATTTGAAACCAGTTAATGGCAATACGCACATTTATTTTCCTATTATACAAATTTTAGAACAAATCTACTTAGTAATTATATAACAGGATATGATCTCCGTGACTTTAAGGATGGATCAAAATTTCAAAATTTAAACAGATGTATGGCGCTAGGCCATACATCTGCTTAAATTTTACAACACGCGTCTTTTTCGTCATAGCGTTCGGTGAAGAGCTATTCTTAGTTACTACTTACTAGGTACTAAACCGGACAAATGAAATAAAATTGTATAATAATAATAAAATTTGCGCAAAGATTTATGATAATTAATCACTATCCAATAGAAACAGTGAACACAAATACATTGATGAATGATTATAAATTTTAACATCCGCAAATAAAGTCATCAATCAAAGAACTGAAGTTCACAGCAAAACAAGCAGTGAATTTTCCAAATACATACTGTTCTCTCGATTTTCCAGCGCTGCATAAGGCGGAGAATATAACAGTTGCCGCTAACGAACCAGCGATTAATCGGTAACTAAGTTAAACCAGTACCTTACGTAATGAAGACTTGGTTATTGACGTGAAATTACACATTATTAATAATTTCCAAGATACGAGTATGTTCTAGTTTTATCGGCGATTTTACCTTTGTGCCTCAGAACTGGGTAATGTGGTCGATAGATAAATTATGAATGAGTTGGGTAAGTGATCGATTTTTGTTGGTGATGTGTGTTTAAATCGATTAGCTTGTTTAAGTCGTATTATTAAAATGAGAGATACATATATATATCGAGTTATTATGGATGCATCGATTCTATAGCTATTATGTTCTAATGGGAGATAATTCGAGTGAATATGAATTTCCAAATGTTTTGCTACGAAGATACATTTTTTTTTGTTTGAAGTAGTCTGTAACTAGAGAGATATAAACTGAATCACAACGGCGGTGGGGTCTCAAAGTTGGCAATTTCCAAAGAATGGTGTTGATAGAGTTTAAGGTAGACAGATGGTATCAAATATAATTATATGGTATGGCATATAGCTATTGTACGGTTGCAACAACAGCGGGGGCAAAATCTTTTTTTTTATGAACGTCATGTTAATTCTACAGCCTGATTTTATTATAAGTGGAATGAAGTTCCTCTGCAAAAGGTTATCGTTATCATTTAGTGGATCATTGAAATCATTTTCCACATTACCGAAAAAACATCTTCAAGGTATTTTTATTTGAAAAGATCTTTTACATAAAAACATATGTAAAAAAACCTACTTTACAAAAAAAAACTGTCATGATGCATGGGTTAGACGTAAATCACGCTCTGCTTGATAAATAAGTGTTTAAATGTGAGTAATTTCACACAAGCCGAGCTTTACGAAATCCACGCGACTTTTCGATACGTCGCGCGTCGCCATGTTTGAATCATTTTTTATATTTGCCGTATAAATCGTAATCGTATCGTATTGGACCTTTCTCATTTTAATTAGAATTTACATAAAAATAAATCACTTATTATATTTGTGTGTAACTGATTCCATATGTTCTGATTCTTCTCAACATACCAACATTACGTTACTTGTTTTATAGTATATAACGTTATAGTTTTCTAAAATAAATGCCTCTGTAATCATGATAAATCAGGACGTTGAGAGTAATTTTCGATTAAAACGTAGATTTCAATATCAAGCTTCATGTTAATGGTGCTTATTGCCAATTTTTTATATCTAAAAACTATTTTAAAACGCCACTAAGATCCGAGCTACCATGACTTGAATGGAATATTTGCGTGTTAGTAAAATTTCATAAAAATACATTTGGCAAACTTGCTCCGTCCAACTAGACTTGACGCAATTTATATTTTGATGGGATCCTTATGACGGAAAACAGCTGCGCTCATCGGATCGTCAAACAAACATAATTTTGTCTATGACAAGAAGCTCGTCTCTTATTAAATGAGGCGTTAAATATACCTGGAAATGACTGTAAATTCATTGACACTCATTTATATCGATGTAAGCCAGAAAATTAAATCATGTGCATTTTACACGCTAAAATTTCACGTGCATTTTATATGTCCCTCGCGCGATTAACATAGACGACTCATGTTGAATAATATTTCCATAAATATTCGCTTACTGCAACTTATCTAACCCTAGCGATGAGAATCACAATTTGTAAGAGTTTCGTAACTAATTAAGAATTCATGATCAAAGGAGTTTTATACGAAGCAATGAGGGCAAAGTCACCGTCACCTGCGACCTGCAGACTTAAAGTGTTAAAGTATTTGATGGAAAGTTGTTGGAAGTTAACCCATTTGATAGGATCAAGTGAAATGCAAATCGAATTTCACGATGATAGTTGCCTACGCTATGTGCCCATACTTTATATTATAAATGCCAAGGTTTATCCGTATACCTAATATCTCATCACGCTTAAGCCACTCAATCGATTAAGATGAAATATGGTTTGCAGATAGTTTAATTGTGGTGGTAGAAATTCGTATGGGGTAATCCTAAATATCTTGAAAAATAACTATAATACTTTAATAAGTTACTTTTGGTTTTAATATTTCGTAAGAAATAAAGAAGCAGATTGGACAAAAATAAGCTAGGTACCCAAATTACTAATTCTACGCAGAAGCTAGTAGGTAATAAAAGTTCCATATACTCTATATGAGAGTGCTTCAGTTCAAATTGCCTCTAGATCTATTCGCTGTCAATCACCCTGTGAACAAATTCGCGTTTTATCGTTTAAAACTAGGCGCCGTATGCGCTATGAAAAATCACACAAGCCAGCTGTGCCTAGTTTGGTTTTCCAGATTTTTAGCTACACAATATGTTCATCAAGTTACGATGGACAACCATAACATAGTATGGTTGATTAAGTGATTTTTATTGGATATACTATGGCATTCGGTTTCTTCATTTTAAATGCGAAAGTGTGTCTGTCCGATTAAGATGAAATTTAATGTAGAGATAGTTTGAATCCCGGGGAAGGACATAGGAATATTTCATTCCGAAAATCATCCTTTAAAAGGGAGAAAAAGGGGTTGGATGTCTGTATGCGCTCTAAATTACTAATTTTGCGCAGACAAACTCGCGGGCAAAAGGTAGTAATTAATATATTCTTATGTTTATAAGCCACAATTGTTAAGAAATTGCATTGAAAAAGATATGGAATAGGTACAAAAAACTTTGAATTCATAGACGTACGTATACGATTCACCTTTATATTTCCAAATGGCTAAATAGAGCTGACAGTACATTGATCTACTGAATCCACAGTCTACCAATAAGCTGCTTAGTAAGGTAGCTTTTATGCTAGCTAGCTTATTGCCATTAATCGGACACAAATCCAAACCGATCCAAACGATCTGCTACCGATAATTTACGAACGGATAAACTCAATAACATTTTGCTCAACCTCGTAACGACGCAGAACGTCGAATTAACAATCTTTTAATTATTTGGTAGCAACATTAATGATTATTGCATATAAATAATTAATAGAGGTAGTGATAACCCAGTGATGTGTCCAGTGGACTGAAAATGTCAACTTTTTGACATGATGAAGAAGGCAATGGACTTCTCGTAGTTAAGTGTATATTTTATCACATACTCTAACGTTGAAGGAAAATATTGTGGGGAAACTTGGAAAATTCTTTCAATGGCATGTCTAATCTACCAACCCAAACTAACCAACTGGCGTGCGGTACTATAGCCTAATCTCTCTTAAATGAGATAATTGGGTAAATCATTAAGATTAATATATTATTATTATTCCTAAAATGTATAACTATTATGTAGTACGTCATAGTTATATGTTGTAATGCCTACATTTGAGTCCGTGTTATCCCGTTTGGGTTAGATTAGAGGATTTGCCGCTTGATATCTTGTTATCCCTATGTCACTTCTAATAACACCCTCCGGAGTAGCACGGCTCAATGCAGAAATGTATCAGCTATAACAAACATGAGACATCATAAATTCTTGAAATAATAAATATTTATATAATTTTTATAAAGAATCTGTTTAAATAATCTCGTATAAATATACGCTGACAGTACGATTATAACTATCAATAGATTAGCCTTCGAAAAATAATAACTAAGTAATAGGTATAATAGCATTTTCTTTTCTTATCTAATCAACTTTACTATGCTTGCAGTACTAAAAAATTCAAGAATCACCTTTGGTACTAGCCATAGCCTAACCTCGAGCATAAAAATGAGAGCTTAAGTCCTTACACAACGCTATTACACGAACTAATAGTCAGATATTATGCTTTAGAATTTCATAAATGTTTTGCCGCTGCAGTCTCTGCTCTCTTGGATTAAAAAAGAACATACTTAACGTGATCATCCACGTTTTCCAAAACAACGAAGAAAATGTCTATAACTTCCCTCAATTTCTCTTCTCTATTTTGGTAGGCCGACCATGATTTTGTCGGTACTTTAGTATTTTTTTACCGTAAACTATACGTTTCTTTTTCCACTATATTGAATTTTTTATAAAATAGAAATCGATGTGTTTTAGAGTAGTACCTATTTTTTTTTAACTGCGATCCAGTTTGACGTCATAATTGGTGCAGCGTTTAAGTAATTGGCTTCGGGACTGTGGATCATGGGTTCTATTACCGCATGATGCATCTAAATTATATGTACGATCTATAGGTAATATTGTTTTGTTTTATATGAAAACACAACCATGAGGAAATTATATTTACGTCAGTGCTCAGTACATTACAAACGTAAATTGTGTAATATAGTATCTCTTTGTTGAATACTTTTATTCATTCATAAATTCACATGCGGTTTTAGCGGTAATAATAATCCGAAAACCAGATTTTACCGTACAAACGCTGGTATTTGTCACGGCCGGCATCCTACAAGCGCTTTATTATACTTTTGTTAAGCTTTAGAAAGCGACGATGAATTTTATTAAGTTGTCCTGTAGGATTGTTGCGGTTGTCATTTGCAAGAGACAATGATTGCGATACAATTAAATAATTTTCCATAGTTATGTAACTTCGTATTGGTGTTGAATTATTTTAATTGTTTCGATTGTGCTTTTCTTCTTTTTATTTGGACAAAGGCGTACTGCGCTTACTCATAATAAGAACAACTTAATTATGGTATTTTGTTTGTGATAAAATTAGTGGTGTGACCGTTTGACTGAAAAATCAAAGGTCCCGAGTTTAATCCCACTTCAGTGGTATTTGGTGTTTGGTCTTTTTAAGTTATGTGTGTATTTATCACATGCTTAAAATGATGATGGCAAACATTTTGAGGAAATCAGTACGGCTGAGAGTTTTACTCAATGAAGTGTGAAGTCTGCCAGATTGTATTAGGCGTGACAGACTAAAGCCTAATTCCGTCTCAAATTAGATGATACCGAGCCCAACAGTGGTACACTTAATAGTTCGATGAGAATCTGATTAATAATCAGTTTTCTGCCTAACCTTAAATAAAGTGAATGAGAGTAATCGAAAATATGATAGAACCAATCGAATAAAAAATCAAATGTGTGTCGAATCATCAGAGGGCCTTCTGGAGCGGTTTAGGCTATCGTCCTCCATTGTGGGTGTGAACAAGGCGGGAACTCAGAAATCAAATCACGTTTGTAATGTCCAAAGTTTACTTAATCGATTTAACCACCATATAAATCAAACTACAACACTGAATTTTAAGATTAAAACGGATTAAGAGCCAATAGGTTAGAACACGTGCGTCTCGGGCGACCGCTGTCAAACAAGTGGCAGCGAGCCACCATCTCGATGACGTCGTCGAACTACTCTATTCGGGGTTACCCGCTCTTAATTTAATTTTAGCCAAATTATTTTTAAATAATGAAAATTAACATCAACGATACTCGTAACAATTTACAACAAAGCAGTTAAATTGAATTAGATTACTCTTACAACTAATTACTTCAATCAAATAACAATATAGAATCTTAGAATTAATCCTCGCGCCGTCACGGCCGTCCTGCATATCACACGTCCTCGTGTGCACTCTCCTCATCGCTCACATCTGTAAACAAACGGGGTATAATACACACCATACTACATTCGGTCACCCTGACCCACAATTGTAGATTGTACAATTAGAATACTACTACGCAGTAAACTTAAAACAGGCTTTATCTTTGTCACACAGCCCGGTAAATGCAGCACCAGCCAGTCAAGGTCACGAGGACCTGTCAAAGCCACACAGGCTAGTCAGATCCACACAGGCTAGTCGGAGCCACATAGGCTATTCGAAGCCACATAGGCTAATCAGAGACACACAAGCTAGTCTGAGCCACACAGGCTAGTCGGAGCCACACAGGCTATTCAAAGCCACACAGGCTAATCAAAGACACACAGGTTAATCAGAGCCACACAGGCTAGTCAGAGCCACACAGGCTAGTCAGTGCCACACAGGCTACTCAGAGCCACACAGGTTAATCAGAGCCACACAGGCTAGTCAGTGCCACACAGGCTACTCAGAGCCACACAGGCTAGTCAGGGCCACACAGGCTAGTCAGAGCCACACAGGCTAGTCAGTGCCACACAGGCTACTCAGAGCCACACAGGCTAGTCAGGGCCACACAGGCTAGTCAGAGCCACACAGGCCAGTCAGAGCCACACAGGCTAGTCAGAGCCACACAGGCCAGTCAGAGCCACACAGGCTAGTCAGAGTCGAGTTGCTGAGAACTGAACGGAAATAAAAATATGCAGAGGGTATAAAATTACTTACTTGCGCCGTCATCGGTGCATTCTGTCTCTATTTGGTTAGTGGGGGTTTCCAGTCCAGCGCTTAACTCCAATGGAACGCTACACTCAGGCATTGCCCGCACACGGTCATGTGCATACTTGTACGTTCTATTAGAGTTAAGGGCCTTAAGTAGATACCTGTCGCCATCCAACAACTGAACTACCCGATATGGCCCTTTAAATTTTGAATCTAGCTTAGTCTGATTCCGTTCATGGTTTTCTAGAAGTACGTAATCTCCTACTTTAAATCTTTTGACGTTTGCTTTCTTTTTATCAAACCTAATTTTCTCATAAGACGCACTAGCTTCTATTTCTTGTGCCGATTGTTCTCTAATGGAATTTAAGTCAACGGGTACCTCATCCGTCTCCAAAGTCATCAAATCCAGGGGCCTAGCAACCTTTCCAATCATTAATTCTAACGGACTCGCTTTTGTAACCCGACTCATAGTGCAATTAATAGCGAGCTGAACATCAGGTAATGCATCTTGCCATGATCTATTTTTGCTAGTCTCTACAGCCGTCAACATATTTTTCAGTGTAGACATAACCCGCTCTACCTGACCGTTCGCACGACAAGTGCCTGGTGCTATAAGATGAAGACTAATATTGTGTGAGCTACAAAATTCCCTAAATTCCTTTCCTGCAAAATATCGGCCCTGATCAGCGATAACGCGAGTAGGCGCTCCAAACAATGAAACATTGTGCTTCAGTGCCTTAATAGCACTGTTTGAGTCTATATTGCGTGTGTGATGTAGAATCACGTATTTTGTAAAACCATCGATAGATACGAAAACATACTCTTTTGTATCCCTTTTCCCACTGAGTTTACCGGTTGCATCCATATGAATGGTATGCCAGGGAATGGTCGATTTTGGGATATGATGAAGTTCAGCTTGAACTTTCCCCGAATTAGACTTGGCCACCCTGCAAGTTATGCAGTTTTCTACAAATTTGCGGACGTATTTGTTCATATTTGGAAACCAAAAGTGACAATAAACTTTTTCGAGGGTCTTTTCCCATCCTAAATGCAAGATATTTTCGTGTACATGATTTATAATGGCCCATTGGAATTGTCTAGGCACTATTGGTAACCAAGTACTTTTACCGTTCCTATCGATCTTTCTATGGAGCAGACCACGCCTGATGTCATAAGTCCTAGCCATATCATTATTGAGGTCATTGGATTGAAGCTTTGTCATGATTGCATTAATTTCACTATCTTTGTTTTGTTCGGCCTGCAACCAGATATCTGAGATTTCCGTTAAATTTATTCTCTTTTGTTCGACTTTCGCAGTTGGTAAAGGATTACGTGAGAAAAAGTCCACGTGACCCATATGTTTACCCTGTCGATATTCGATGTCAAAATCAAATGATTGTAAGAAACACCACCACCTATGAACACGGGGTGTGAGGTCAACTTTTGATTTCGAACCCTTAACAGCGTTGCAGTCAGTAACTATCACAAATTTCCGACCCTGTAAGTAGCGGCGGAAATGTTTTACAGCATTTACCACCGCCAGCGTCTCCAATTCGTAGGAGTGATATTTGGATTCAGCGCTGGAAGTTCGGCGGCTGTAATACTCAACCACATGTAATTTTCCATCAATACGTTGCATAAGAATTGCACCATAACCTTCAGCGCTGGCATCCGTATGCAATTCTGTAGGAAGTTTTGGATCGAATATCGTGAGTACAGGTTTATCAGTCAGTATTTCAATGATACCCCTTCGAATATCATCCAATTCTGGAGTCCAATTTATTTTTCCTTTGCCTGACGTAAGACCATAAAGAGGAGCTGCCTTTTGCGAAAACCCAGGGACAAACTGACGAAAGTAAGACGCTAATCCGATAAATTGGCGAAGCTGAGTGACAGTTTGGGGTGGTGAAAGTTCGGTAAGGGCTCGAATTTTACGCGGGTTTGGTCGTATTTCACCGGCTGATACTTCGAAGCCCAAAAATTCGACTCTAGTTTTGAGAAAAGCACATTTCTTTATGTTTAGTGAAAACCCTGCATCTGTCAGCGCTTTAAGAACCAATTGTAATCGCTCCAAACCTTCCTCAATCGTACGAGAAGGAATTATGACGTCATCTATGTAGACCACGGCAAAAGACTCTGTTAATGTCCCTAGGGCCTTATTGATGGCTCGCTGGTAGATTGAAGGTGCATTTCGAAGCCCGAAAGGCATGGACAAGTATTCGAATTGCCCATCCGGGGTGACAAAGGCAGTACGTTCAACGGACTCTTCTTGAACAGGTATCTGATGATATCCACTAGCCATATCTAAAGATGTAAAGTAGTTTGCTCCTACTAGGCGTTGAATTTGATCTGAAATAAGTGGCAGGGGATATCTATCAGGTACTGTATTACTGTTCAACTCCCTGTAATCTACACAGTGCCTATCTGTTCCATCCTTCTTCTTCACCAGAAGAATCGGACTGGCGAATGGGGAACAGCTTTCGCGAATTATACCAGCTGATAAAAGCTCTTTTATTTGACTTCGCACCTCATGCCGTTCTTCTGGGCTAAGTCTATAGGGTCTACGCTGAACTGTGCGATTAGGATCAATCAGTTTGATTTCTAGCTGGCCCGTATTTACTCTCCCAGTGGGCGTGCCCTCTACAAAATAGGCAGAATTCTTTTCAAGCAATAGAATTAACAGTTGTTTTTCACTTCCCGATACGTCACTGTCTATATTTTTAAAATTATTAACTTTCAGACCTACTTCACAAACAGAGACTACCTTAATTTTTTTAAGAACAAGCCTTTTGTCGAATATTTCAATTGAAAAACCTAACGCGAGTAGATCCCGTCCTATCATTACATTGTCAGACATACTAAAATCAGGCACTACGTGAAACAATAACTGGACCGGATAGTTCTGAATTGAAACCGTTGAGAGAATTTGGGTGTTACAACTAATGCTCGCGTTACCTAACCCTAACAATGTAACTGCATTGTATTCCCGTTTGCCTGGAAACTTATCGCACAAGCTTTGTTTTATTAGTGAACATTCGGCACCAGAATCAAAGCAAAATGAAAACTTCTCACCGGATTCACCTATGAGCTGGTCTGTAGCTGGTCTGATGGCACAGATATCTACCCGAAGTTCAGTTCGTTCACTGCTGGCGTCCTTGCTGGGGCAACTTGTCGCGATGTGACCCTGTTTACCGCAACTGAAGCAGGTAGGTGTGACAGTCTTCTTTTGAGTGGTGACACCCCGCTGTTGTAGATTCATCGAGGTACCTGGTAACTCAGTACGGGAATTAGTGGAGCTATCGCGGCTACTGCTTCCGCGGCATTCGCTAGATACATGACCTATCTTGCCACCGTTGTAGCATCTTCGGGTGTTTTCTATACGTGGTCGCTTCGTTTCCACGGTTGAAGTAGTTTTTTCATTGGAGGGGCCTCTCTTTCTAAAGGTGAAGGCCATCAATTCCTGTTGCAATTTAATGCGGGTGTTGATCTCAGTAGTAAATGCTAGCCTTTGCAGCCGTGGTTCAATTTTTGCTGCGTGTGCTAAGGTAACTGCGATTGCGACCTGTTCCGTCGAAAGAGATTTCCATCGTGCAGTTATGGCGCTCATAAAACGACTGGCATATGATGATAAACACTCGGCTTCTTTAGGGCTCCCACTAAGCAGCCGCCATAAGTTTGCAGCCGGGGTTTCCACAAAATCAAATCTAGCTAGAAACAGGTCCTTCAATTCTGGCCATGTTATCCCAGGAAAGCTGGACTGAGCTAGCCATGAGGCCGCAGATCCCTTGAGCGCTTTGCTCATTGTAATAATCAATCCGCTGCCTGACAGTGGGTTTTCTTGCAAACACAAATCCACTGTTTCACACCACGCGCGAGCGTCGGAGTCCTGGCCGTCAGGATTAAACTCGGGTAGGGTAATTTTCATTCCCGAAACACGTGGTTCTTGTATGGCTCTTATCAATTCCAACATATTTTGTTGCATTTCAAAAAGGCATTTCCAACGTTCACCCTCATTATCCAGTGAAAAATTAACGGTCTGACCTGTATTTTGTTCCGGTTGGGCCTTCGGTAATCCCACTTCTGATGTCGAATCATCAGAGGGCCTTCTGGAGCGGTTTAGGCTATCGTCCTCCATTGTGGGTGTGAACAAGGCGGGAACTCAGAAATCAAATCACGTTTGTAATGTCCAAAGTTTACTTAATCGATTTAACCACCATATAAATCAAACTACAACACTGAATTTTAAGATTAAAACGGATTAAGAGCCAATAGGTTAGAACACGTGCGTCTCGGGCGACCGCTGTCAAACAAGTGGCAGCGAGCCACCATCTCGATGACGTCGTCGAACTACTCTATTCGGGGTTACCCGCTCTTAATTTAATTTTAGCCAAATTATTTTTAAATAATGAAAATTAACATCAACGATACTCGTAACAATTTACAACAAAGCAGTTAAATTGAATTAGATTACTCTTACAACTAATTACTTCAATCAAATAACAATATAGAATCTTAGAATTAATCCTCGCGCCGTCATGTGTATGAATGTTAACACAAAATTATCACAGAAAAACTTGAGTAACTGACAGAGGTCCTGCCAATTATAAAAGAATGTGAAAATAAGTAAAGAAGGTGAAAGAATTATCCAGATTGGTGCAGTAGTTTTGCAGCTTATTCATTAGAAACAAATACAAAATCTAATCTTTCCTCCTGTTCACATAATTATCTATTATAGACGTGAAGTCTGACAACCTAAAGGCTTCTTTCTCTACATTGCCTCTTATAGTAAGTAGTTTAATGCAAGGCACTATGCAATTGGTTTTTAATTATAAATGGAACCATTGCCCAGTGGAACAAAAAGCTGGTATAATTATCATGCAGCTGGTAATAAACATCTAGAACAAACAATTTAATTTAACAAGTTAGCAGATTGAACGTTCACGATAGTAATTATTTTCTCAGTTGCTTTTAATCACAAGCTCGAGTGAAGCGGCAGATTTATTTAATTTCTCTCGACAAATATGCAGTTTATTACAAAAGGGGAGAAAATACATAAAATATAAGGAAAAATAGGTTTATAGGGTTCCGTACCCAAAGGGTAAAAACGGGAGCCTATTACTCAGACTTCGCTGTCTGTGCGTCTGTCTGTCACCAGGCTGTATCTCAAGAACCGCGATAGCTAGACAGTTGAAATTTTCACAAATTGTGTATTTCGGTTGCCGCTATAACAACAAATACTAAAAACGAGGAAAAATAAATATTTAAGGGGGACACCACCCGACTATCATAGCTAAAAAATAATATATATCTTTATAAATTTAATATAATATGAGATGTTAGACGCTGTGGGATTTAGATATTAAAATGAAACTAGTTTTTATGGATTTTATCGACCCATATCGATATTATAGGCGTTTACAACCGTAAACGCCCATCAGTATACAGGTAATAATAATTATATACTGCTATATTCTGCTAAATTCTGCAGGATGTAATATAATTTTGTCTTCCAATGCTAAGCCTAGTACCTAGTAGTAATTCGCGAAGGAGCGATTAGGTTTTTCAAGTAGGCATCGCGCGAGTAACTCTGGTGTTGCGGGCGATAAAATTGTTTGCCAACCGTGTGATATAAAAAAAAACTGTTTCGTCAGCATTCATTCTATAAACTTTAATTATGTCTAATATCATGAAGTGTTAAGCGCAATGGGCGCAATATGCCCTAACGAGAAGTCACTTCATATTATTTTTTTTCGATTTCTTAAGTTTGTTCTTCATCCTGAATGTTTTGTGTTTCCAAAAGATATTATTTTTGCAATTGCGATTATTGAGACTACCAATAGCCACCATAGATGCTGTAAAGGACCCAAAACGATTAAGAGAGGATTTTAATAATAATAGTATCTATATACCGCGAGGAAATCCGTAAAAAGCAGGTTAATTTCAATGTAACAGTTATTATATTGTATCCTGTTATGTGCGGGTAATATTTTGTGTTCCTCTCAGCTTTCTCATGTACTGTCATATCGAGGGCAACAGGACCTGTGTCGACCAATGTTTTATTTATAGTGAATCCATTGAAGTACCTAACATTACTGCTTTACCATTACTTTGTAAGTGTAGGATATATTACTGTGATGCGCGAGGGCTACAGTTTCAGTCGATGGTGGAATTATACGATCTCATATTACTTATGTAAGCTATAGACAAAAGCATCTTACACTGTATCAACATTTTATTTCAAATTTCCCGGATCCCAGTGCCAATCTCAGGCACATGTAGTGGCGGATTTACTAGCAGAGTGAATAGGGAAGGCCTAGGGCCTATATTTGGGCAATATTTTTTCTTTCTTACATTTATAACCTTTTATCATAATGCTACAGGACATTTACCTTTTTTGTTAACTTGACAGAAGATGATAATCTGCAAGTCCAATTACCAAAAAATGTGTAAAATATGTAAACAAGCGTATTGAATTGCAAAGTTCCATAGGGGCGGCAAAATTTTAATAGCCTACTGTTAGCAAATTTCTAAATCCACCTCTGCTCATGTAACAGTTGCATCTGTCAGTACACTGAAATTGTTAGCCCTAAGAAATATTTTTATCAGTTATTGTAATTATTGTTTGTGTAAAGAATGTTTGTTCATTCGAATTCTATGCTTTATTTATTTAACAGTACGGCGGGCACACAAGCCGCCGATGTATTTGTCGGATATATTTATGTTGCACAATGTATAGTCAGCGACAGTAGTCGCCGATTGTTAAGAACCCACAAGCCTAAAAAAAGATTTTTTTTTATATATAAGCCGTGAAATTAGTTTTATTTTTATTGAAAAAAATACTGGGTTCTTAATAATTTTTTATGTATATCCTTTCAAGTGTTTCGTACATAATTTATAGAACGTAAAAAATATAGATCCAATAAATACTGAAATAGGCAGTCACTGAAACAAAGGGTAATAAAAATATTTATTACAACAACACGTTGGTGAATTTATGAGGTATATACGTGGTACTAATAAATAGCGATATTATGCTTACAATGTAGCTCAACAAAGAGTTAAAAGAATGGTAATACTTTTACGGAAGAATCAACATAAAAAATACCTAGTATCTAATATAACTAGATATTCTACTAGTGTTTTAAATACCATTTATTGCGATTGATCAGACACAAATCCACCACTGAACTGAATTTGAATTTTACAAAAACCCTCTAACAGTTTGCTCGACTTGGAAATTGAATCTCATTCTTTACGTGTAGTTGAAGAACGAAGACTATGAGATGTTGGGTCAACTGAAAAATCTGTTCCATCTGTGAGATGTCTATTTCTATGAGACGTACCTAACTAGTACCTACCGACTGTTGTGATTATGAATGAGTCATCACAAGGTTTGTCTCGAATTTACATCTATATTTTTGTATGATATCAAGTTTATAACTAATATAGCTAAGAGTACTTAGCTATTGGCAGACAGAAGTGTGTCTATCTTTTTTTTATAAAATAATAATTTTACCCGAACAATAGGGTGAATATTATTATTGACTAGCCGCCTCCCGCGGCTTTGCCCGCATGGTGCATAGATAAACAGTAGCCTATGTGTTAATCTAGGTAATAAACTATATGTATCCTAAATTTCATTCCTGTTAAGCGGTTTTTGCGTGAAAGAGTAACAAACATCCATCCATACATACATCCATACATACATCCATACTTACAAACTTTCGAGTTTATAATATTTTTAGGAAGTAAGACTTCTTATATTGACGTGAATACTAGATATTGAAATAAAACTGCTTTTTACGGATGTTATTGCGGTATATTGATATTATTTTCGATAAAGCGGATAAACCCGTAAAAAGTAGTTTTGTTTTCATCATCATCATCATCATCATCATCATCATCAACCCATTAATGTCCCACTGCTGGGCACGGGTCTCCTCTCAATTGAGAGGGATTAGGCTATAGTCCACCACGCTAGCCTACTGCGGGTTGGCAGACTTCACATGCCATCGAGAATTCTCTCAAGCATGCAGGTTTCCTCACGATGTTTTCCTTCACCGTTTGAGCATGTGATAAATGCGCACATAACTTCCGAAAAGTCAGTGGTGCGTGCCTTGGGTTCGAACTCTAGACCTCTGACATCTCAGTCTACTGGTCACACCGCTCGGCTACCACAGCTCTTCTCGGCTCTCACAGTTTTGTTTAAATGAGTAAATATAACAATTTACGTCATAGGTTATACTAGAATCCTATCATCGAACGTTGATGGTATAAGGGTGGAATGTAA
Organism: Craniophora ligustri; assembly: GCA_905163465.1. Lineage (NCBI taxonomy): Eukaryota > Metazoa > Arthropoda > Insecta > Lepidoptera > Noctuidae > Craniophora > Craniophora ligustri. Next base: position 6,979,039 of record LR990970.1, read on the forward strand.
CAGATTGTGAAATCTGAACCGGAGTAACGGCGAATTTCGATAGTGAGTTGCCAGGTCATATTACTTTCGTGTTATTTCTGAATAGAGTTTCCGTCAGCGAGTAATTATTTACGCTATATAGATATAAGAAGAGTAAAATGAAAGAAGTGTAATGTACACTACATTACACTTCTTTCATTTTACTCTTTACGCTATATAGATATAAGAAGAGTAAAATGAAAGAAGTGTAATGTAGTGTAGTGAAGAAAGAATTTGTTGCACTGTTGTCTGAAAATCCGTTGAATATTTCAATGAACGTATAATTTCACGATACAATTAATACGTTTATTTTTAATTATTATAATTTTACAATGAGTTTTCGTTACATGAAGATAACATACCATCCCGCCTTTCGTCCCCAAATGGTTAGGCAGAGCTTTTAGGTTTTTAAGTCTTCACCAGTTTTATGTAATAGGGGCAAGCCTATAGTTACAAGTCTAGCAACGAGTTATATGAAAACGGGGTACGGAAAAAATTACACATGCTGAGAAAAAAAAACAATGATGTTGATTAAAATCTGTACCACACATGCTTCCAAATGAATTCAGGTTAAACTACATAGATGTAACACAAAAAATCTACATAATGATAATAGTTTTTATAATATGTATATGGAGTATTGTAGAAGACTAAGAATAGATCATTTGTCAGTGCTTTACATTGAACAACAATCTATTTTGTTAACAATGAACGCCGGTCGATATAGGAAGCAGTATTGGGAATCAGGTGGTGAGAATGTGATGGACGGCCAATGCGTTAGCCATCCATGTACACAGTGTCCAAGCTTGGTCACCTAACATATGCAATAAATCTAGTACAAGTTACACGAGTTAGGACATAACAGAAGTCTACGGCATTGTGTGAAAACTTGGCGATCCGCCAAAAGGTGCATTAGAGCAGAAACACTTAGCTTCAAACGTTAAAACTTCAGCATTTCATATTGTTCTAGATAGCGTCTGGATTCGCGACTATGAACTTTTCAAAACCAATTATCCTGCTGTAAATCTTAAATTAGTATTTAAATATGTAGCTTATTCACTTTAAAATTGCGCCTTATCTTAATATTCGTTTTATTCGCTTAAGATATTTTTATAGAAAGAAGAGAAAACTATTTTTATGAAATATCTCTTCCAAGTGATTTTTTTCAAATTCTTATAAGCCGGTGTATAATATCTAGAACGATATACTTTTTTTAAAGTAGTTTTGACTCTTGGATTTTTTAGTGTTATTCAATGTGAATTTAGATTACAGCGTGTAGGGAATTGAATACTGGAAAGTATAAGATAGAGGACATTGGCAATAAATAATGTTATAATGTTAATACTTTCTTGCTGATGTATATATGAATAATTATCACCAAAACTTAGTTAGAAAATACTTCGATCATATTATTTACCTACCTACTAGACAGAATTAGACATTTGTAGTTTTACCTCCAATTTTCAAATATGGATGTTTTACCAATTTTTGTCCTATAAAATTACTAATACTATGAATGAAAAAAGTGTAATGAAAGTGTGAATGTGTTTTTTAGAGATAGGATATGGAAAGTTTATGTCTTATTCGAAGTTTTTATGCTTTAAGCTTTCCGAAGTAATAAAATTTTATGGCGGGAAAAAATATTATTTCACTATCAATACCAAAACTATAGTGACTACTATTTTCTTTTTATTTCTAACTGCTTTTTATCTAGAATGTTTGTCTTTATTTATTTATACCTATTACTATTTGTTATTTTATTCATCTCACATTTTTTCATCTTGCTTTTAGCTGTTTAAGATATTTCTACCAAAATTATATTAGCCATAATATTACAGAGGTTTGTATTATGCATCTTAACGTCGACTGATTCAAATACCATTTGCGTTTGGCACAATAGTCAGCACCAACATGGAATGAGCTGCCAGAAGAAAAAAAAAGCATGATAGTTTTTTGTCAATTCCGAAATTAGGTACAAAATGGCGAATCGATAAAATATTCTACATAATTTTGAAACCACGAAATTATTAAATACGCTAGTTTCAACTGATAATTAAGTATTTCCAATGAAGATTTAAATTTCCCTTTGAATGAACGAAATGAATGAAACTAGAATTTGCACTTGATTAATGTTCGCCTCATTCAATTTAAAAATTAATTCCGATTTCAGCTTCACTGTACAAAACATTGGTTCTAATTTTTCGTTGGTGAAATTGTTATTAATCATTAATTTTGGATTTTATAAATAATTCTAAGTGTAAATTTTCTGCAATATCAGGTTTTTTCCAAAACATATTTGTATCAAGCGGAAACGAAATTAAATATCGATCGCAATAAAATTATACAAAGTATCATTAAATTCTGTTTTAGGCCTGTACAGGACCTCGGGATCAGGTGACACAGGTAAATGGATATGATAATAATATATTTTAGTCTTTGAAGCTTTGAAAAAAATACTTAGTGCTAATTATTATAGAGCTGCTTTTGATATCGCTTTTAATGAAATGTCGGTAGATTTATATTGATGTGATTACAAATATATTTAAATATCGAACGTGTCAGGTAACTAATGGTACCAGGTTGTTAGAAAAATGATTGTTGGCTTGTAAACTCCTTGCACACAAATGTTTGATGTCTCAATATTAATCCCGTAAGGCAAGCATGAAAATTTCCACATCAACAAACAAATATTATTCTATTGGATATCTTCAAGGCTTTTCTAGGGTAGGCAGTGGAGCGTGTATATAAATGTAGGTCGATTGAACGGAAACGAATAGAATGTATAGCGTTAACAACTTGTTCTTATATTTGTCAGGCTTCGCATGTGGCAGTGCTCCTAATAGGCTTGTAACCAGATTAGTATAGCTTAAATATAATATTATGTATAATCGAGAAATAAAGTGTCTAAATATTGTTTAGATAGAAAGCATGTGCATTAATAGGTATTTTGCTTCACAGGTTTGAAATTTAACTTGATGTGTGTATTAGTAATTCCTGAATATTGGAACCTTCCCAAAACATGGACTCGATACATCGTATAGATAAACTGATTATAATGTTTTTAGACTATTGAATTCGACAAGCGATTGTCATTTCAATTTATATGGTCTCAATTGTGTACTTATGGATATTTTTGTAGAATTATAAATTCAAAATCATCAAAACCAGAGTTATAATTTTAGAGCTTTTAATGGTTGAATTATCAAAAGTAAATCGCTCAACGATTTCTACAAGAGTTTAAAAATATAGGTCTCAGAAATTATGAACATTTTAGGAACTCTATAAAAGCAAAATTCAATGTGACCAATATACAAACAACAGATTCCAGTTTCATAATGAATATTATGTACCTATGCTCTACATAGAATAAAAGGCGGTCTATTTTAGGATAAAGCCAGACATTCTTGGAATAGACTCAGCTTGGCGCTAAATAAAATGCCCGATGAATTCTGGTAACTAATATCTAATGCAAAAACCGTCAGCTTTGAAGGGAAAACAAACTTATTACCTTGTCCGCAAATAAGGGCAATCAAGATGATTGCTATAATACTGACTATAAATTACTGTATAATTTATATTCACATTACATTTGAATCACTGTATAATCACAGCTGATCGATATAAAACAGATTGAGGTATAATTTATTGGAAAAATGGTTATTAGAGTTTTTTTTATAACTATTTTGCCGTTCTATTTGTAATATAAGGTGAGTTACCTTGATAATTTGAATTAGATCATCATTTATCTATATAAATTATTCTATAATAAGCACTAAATTAAACTATAAGTTAAAGTTGAGCATCGATAATTATGCTTTTTACATAAAATGCAGGCACTCATTAATGTCATTTTAATATATTTTATTTAAAATCGTTGTCAAATTTAAATTTAGTATTGCAACTTGCTAAGAATGCGGCCCTTTGTAGTGGATACTCTTCCATTTAATACTATTAAAGAATTTGAATTGAATTAAATATTATTTTTTTCTCGTAAGATTACCAAAACAACAAAAGCTTTTTTTTTGGTTTCAAAATTTCTGAGAATTCAATTTATTGTCAATGTGATACAAAATTTCATTTTATAGTGCTTATTGACTAAACAAGTCAAATATTGACGCTCAAAAGTCACGCTACATTTGAAAATACAACAAATAGGAACCCAAAACGCTGACACAACAGACCCAATTGACGTTGGCAACGATGACAATGCACTCAATAACGAGCATCTCCCGATGGATTTTCCAGTAAACAACTATTTATCGTAGGTAGGTAGTTCTGCTTCATAGAGATACAGCCAAATCAAAAGGTGAAAAGTATGCATTTTGAGGTGATAAAACGCGTAGGTACTTAATATTAAACGTAACTATAAAGGCTAAAAATTTACTTAAGTAGTTACGAAAAAAAAACAAAAATTCAGAAAAATATTTTTCAGTGGATTTCTAAATATTACATTTTTTATCTTATTTTATAAAAAATATAAATTTCCACATAGATTTTTAGGTTTAGTTATTTTTGGTTTTGCTCTAAACGTATTTACCTACATACCCCTTCTATTTTTCATGGGGTCAGTTTTGTATAAACATTTTATAAAACTTTTAAAATATATTTTAGTAAATTACTACGTGAAATTTTAATTAAATGTGTGAATTACCCTAATTCCTTCATTTCATGATTTCTTTTTATAATGATTACTGTATAAAGAAAGATGACAATGTCAATAGTTATACCTTAGCATTTTTTTTCGCTGAAAGCCAATGAAATGAATCCAGAATGATAAGAGGATATTGTCGGATAGTTTTACAAAGTTCATATTCTTGCTTCCTTTTTCATCTCAAGAAATGAAAGTTACTTATTGTCTCCTGTAAGGTTTAAGAGCTAACCGAGCTCTGTGGGTTGCTGAACATGTAATATTTAGAGATTGCCGGGCTGGCAACAATATTTGTTTACAATACCTTACTCGTATATTTTTCTTTGCTAGCTTCAAAATTTGAACTCCACTAGTTTTAGAACTGTTAATGGACACACTCTATTTGAGCGTGTTCGTACATCAATAACGACTACTGCTGCTCGGAATTCTTTAAATATTCAACTCTGTTACGAGGAAATTGGTGTTCTTTTTTTTCAAATTTTTATGTTTAGTAAATATAGTTCAATTCAAAAATCTAAAATGATGATAGAAGAGTTAGAGTTAATCTAAAATCTCGCACAGAATTGATTTAAAATAGATACTCCAAAATTCGATTAAGCGTTTATCATTCTGAAATGGTTTACAAATAAAAAATCATCCTACAGATGATATTTTGTCTTTGAATAAATAAAAAAAAAGAATAAAGAACCATGGCCCGGTTTAGCAGAAAATGGGGCGAGACACGTCGGTTGACCGATTAATTATTCGTTTGCAATCGAAGCTACGACTCGTTGAGACTAAGGCACGCCGGCGACATCGATTGCCGATAGTGTAGGACTCCTATACGGGTCCGTACTGGTTGAATTTACGTGTACAGTTATAGTTTTATTTAGAAACACGCACAGGCTATTTAGTGTTCCTAAAATAAAGACGCTTTGGGCATCTAGCTTTGCTCTATATTCAAATTTACTTACCACCGCTACGTGGGTGTATTTATAAATACATATTATCACACACACCAACACTCGCAGTATTTATATGTAGTAGGACATACAATTTTGTTCTGTGAGGTGATCAAACGTCGAATCAATAAGTCACTCTAATTATCATGTCAATATTATCAAATATTCTTCTGCGTCAAATAAATGTTTTTTTCTTCAATATAAAAAAGAGGAAAGACAAATTTTGCTGCGTAACAACAATGTTAACGACGTTTATTTGCGATAATTTATTAATCCGGCAATCCACTAGCTCTTGAGTAAAATTTATAGCTTGATTTTTTACTAAAATTGTGAGTTATGAGAATTATATGCAGGACTATATTTTTCTGGTTACCAAATTGGCAAATCTACAGTGGAGCGCTCACTTGACAAGGCTTCGGACTAGTTAGCTATTAGTTATGGGATAAGACTCCAATAACAGCTACAAGCAGAAACAGCACAGAAAACATTGTTTTTCTAACCTGAAATTAGTAATAAGTTATATAACCCTAAACCAAGAAATAAATAAAATAGGCAACAAAAGTGAAGCTCATTTAAAAAAAACAATGCTTCTATAAAACGAATATTTAATATAAACAGTCCCCTTGAAACTCCCAATGAAACATTAAAATTCATTTACAAAGTGGTGCAATAAAATTTAATCGTCGCGAGAGTGTTGAAATGGGTTTACGGGACTTATACATTCAAATACGTTGTTATCATCTGATAGGGTACGGTTACGTCATAGTTAAGGAGTGTTGACACGATACTATCGCCATTAATCCCCAGCCCCTACGACTGTTAACGACTTAATTTAGGAATGCAAGCAAGATTGGGTTATCAGTTATGTTAAAGTTACTGTGAAACACGTAATATTTAGGTCAGTATTCGCTTATGACATTCAAATACTAAATTTCTAATAAAGGTCGTTTGTCATTCACAATTTTTATGTTATTCAGGATATATTATTAATTAAAAGAGGGAAGAATTTTGAAAATAACTACTATTATGACAGGGGTCCTGTTACCTGTCCTATTTATTTTATATTAATAGGCAAATTGCGATAGAAAAAAAAACATTTAATAAGCTTCAATATCCATACTTAATTAAAGATTATTTCTTTTTAGCAGACCCTGAATAGGATGAGACGCAAAGTTCATCCCTTGAAAATCGATGTTGGTTATGTTGCAAATCGTATTTGAATGACAATATTGATAAGATAATATTATCAATGGACGTAGTATATGGTGATACCAAAGACGTCGAAAGTATAATATTTAACTAAAATCATTTAGTAGAAATAAATACCTATTTTCTATCCTTTTCTAAAGTCTGATTAAAATCTCAATTTCCAGAAGTTCAGATGAAAGTAGGCGCTTTATATTTCTCCCGCAATGTTTTCATGGAATTAATTAGCTTGCAAGCGGCAAACAGAAACTCAAGCATATTTTATATAAAGAAGAAAATGTTTACTACGTTAACTGTTGAGCTGAGTTGAGCTGTTATACTAGGAAGTCTAGCAAAGCCTTTTTCTCTTTACACTAATACAATATCCAAGAGCCATTCTAAAGAAATGTTGCAACGGTCGTTTTTTAAATTTCACTTCCTCGTAGACTATTGGATTACAATCTTCTGAGATATCATCTGGTTTGCAATTTTGACCTTTATTCACCTGTAAGAAGATCAGAAACTAAATTGTTAAAAATATCATTTTCTGATACAAAAAGAGAACTAAAGGGGATTAAATTACTACAGAAAGTGGAAAACCTTTTTATATTCAAATAGCTAGTTGTGGTTTGAAAATATTTTCCGTTGCTGCAATTTGCACGTTTCTTTACGTAATTGCTTAAGCTTATTTATGTGTATACTATTTTGCTTAGTTCGCAGAAATACATTTACCGTTTTGCCCCTTTAGCGGTGCGAGAAATCCCTCCTTAGTAAGCGATTATAACACGGACGGTATTAATTTTTATAATAGGATGTCCAAGGATAAACAGAGAAGTCAAGCTAATGTTTAATTTTTTGACATTAATTTAATATAATATACTCAGCGTGTACTTCAATATGATATAAACAGACCCGGAAGCTCTAAAAATAAAAATTATGTTGATTGACTAGTTTAGCTAGAAATGTATGTATATAAAGACATCATTTTTATATATGTATATTACAAACCAATCAGATATCTACAAGCGGAAAAAACTATGCATCTATATATATATTTACTATACCAACTTAACAAAAGCTTAGAAAATATAATATAAAAAATTTTTTTTTCAGCAAACAGTCTGACACAGGAGGTCAATGCCCTGCAAAAAATGATTGACTCACAAAAATATTATTTGGTTTATTTTTTCTGTAGAGATAATAATGAGAATGCTTTAAAATTACATTGTATTTCCAGACTTACATTGATTGTGTTAGGATTGGATTGATTTCATTTATATCATTCATTAGAATGAAATCGAATTGAAGAACAGTAAAATGGATTTACTAATTTACCGACTTTAACTTGAATAGTTCCGTAGGTATTACGAATAAGACTCGAAAATAATCTGGAAATGCGCGTAATCGATGAGTAAATCTCATTCATTGAATGAATTGAATGACTTCGATATCGGAAGGATAAAATATTGTACATAATATATTCCATCGTTAAATAAGTACCTTTAAATCAACGTTTCAATTCGGTTAAGTATATTTTGTTAGGGAATTTAAATGATATATTATTAACATATTTATGCCAAAATAATTTTGGTAGGCTGCGTTTTTAATAATGATGTTTATATTTATCTATAAAAATACTCAAACGTTAAATGAAAATAATGTTATATCGATTTCTATATTTTATTTATGATTTAGACTACGCAACTCTCCGTTTTTTGTCGAGTTCCAAATCCTTCACAATGTCGTTCATATTGAAGATTTACACAAAATATTGTGACACAACTAAAAACACTCTAGTGGCTAATAACTCAAACATAAAATAAATGTAACGCGAAGACCATAAAGCGAGTAACGTTGGGTATGAAACTATGTATTATGAAATAACTTGTTTCATCGCACGCTTACACCTTGCAGGCAAAGAAGGGTTTGCACTGGAAACGAAATAGCAATTTACATGTATATTATACGTATAACTCCAATTTCTATGCTAATAGGGTAAGGAAAGAAAATAGTGTTAATACATACGCCGTATATCTTGAGCGACTTAACGGAGTCAACTTAGTGAAGGATAAAGCTTATTTTAGACATCAAAGACACTGGCCGTATTACACAGAAACAAGTAGGTACGTACAAAAAGAAACAGTTTAAAGCTTCATCATCATCATAATTTGAGCTAAATAAAGTTCTCTGCTGGATATAAGCCTCACTCGAGGATTTCCACGGCGTCCGGTCCTGCGCCACCGGTTATTGTAAAGTTTAACTTATAATAAATAATAATAAATGCATCTATTTAATTCTGATTTAATACTTGATAGCTCTTATAGGATAAATATTGTAGTAATTATGTGGGAACTTGCCTAAAACTTTAATAAAATAAAAAATGTTTTAAGTTTGTTAATAGCAGTTTTTATTTATTGTATACTACATGTCGAAAAGTCGTGTAAATACATATATATTAATCATTGATGAATAAAAATAAAATGGCAAATAAAAATGGTATTTTAATGCTTCTTCTTCTATGTAGGCAAACACGTACGCTCAAACATCTTAATCTGCATAAAACATAAAATAGAATACATTTCCGCGGCGACCGTACAGAATCTCATAATCTCTTAAATTTAAATTCCAGTCGGGACTCATATAGTCACTTCTAAAAATGTGTCTCAAGCTTCCTATCATACCGTCCGGGGTTAACAACATTTTGTGCTGCTTTAGATATACCTACTTATGATTATAATGGTGACGTATGATCGTCTTTGTGGGGTTCAGCTTTTTTTTACAGATATACTCAGAGATTAATATGGCAAACAAAATAATATATGAAGGCACAACTTTTTTTAAATATGCCCGTAATTAAACAATACTCCTGATTATTATTGATACTTAACTCATATGTACTCACAGATGTATGTATCGCCAAGTGAAGAATGTAAACATGTTCTTTTGGAATAAAATTAAAAAAATGTTTTGCCCCTCAATGCCTTTGGTGGTAAGTACAAACAAAGTCTAAAGCGGAACGTGGAATTCAAGTAATATCTACACAGGCTTTAAGGTCTAGTGCCGTTGTTGCGATAGAGCACAATAAAACTGATCAACACCGTGAAAGTGTTCGATAGCTCGGCGGGTCGTTAGATCCTCACAGGCTATTTTTTACTTTTCCAACCGATTGCCAACGTGCAGATATACTCAGTCAAACAATTTTTCTTGGTACAAAACATAATATCACGACTTTCATCTCCAAAGGGTGAGGCAGAGCTGTACTTATGTATACTTACATTTCGTGGGTATGTTTTTTTAGGTCACATGTAATTAATTGGCGATCCTATTGCAATCAACCGGACAAGGATCCAAACTGAAAAAAAATAATAATAACACTTTGCTTAATCAAATCCATGCCATCTTGCTCAATATTCCGACTTACGGCCAGGAGACTTATGAGTCAGTTTTTCCGATAATTATATATCGGAAAAAAAATTACGATTATAACATAAAAATACTTAAACTACTTAACTTAATGTTAAACTACGTGCTCACGATTCCATCTTAGAATAACAATTGCAAGTAATTTGGAAATATCAACGATAACTATTTCTAAAAACATAGAACTTTTATTTACGTACCACTCCATGAATATTGCATTAAAAGATACAATGAGATCAAAACAGAAATCCGATAAACCCGCGCCTGATAGAAACAAAGGGACGTAGACAGCAAGCTTTTAAAATTTCAGTCTAGGTTATTATCCCCTTTCAACAATACTGACAGAATGAAATGCGATATTCATACATATATACGTTTACGATTCTGTCTGTGTATTTGTTTGTGCAAAGTAATAGCTGAATGGGGTGTGATGAGTGAAATGGAAAATAGTTTTTGTATGGAGTTACAACAACCTCAGTTTCAAATTGCTTTTCCGATCTTGCCAAGATTTAGAATATAATATAATATACTACACAGTGCTCCGTACGCTAGATTACAGTAGCTACAATATTTTGTTTATTTGTTGCAAAAAGGAAATTTTGATAATTATTATTTTCTGTCTCTTTTTTAATTTTTTAACCATCTTCGCATCTTCGCGTTTTTGTATTTTATATACAACTCAGCCTATCGCAGTCCCCTGCTGGACGTGGACTGGAAATACAGTTTGGGGAGGCGTCTCCAAAACTGTTTTGTATATAATGACTAGCTCACCCAGCAAACGTTGTTTTGTCATATTTTAGGAGTTGGTGGTTGAAGAGTTAAAATTTAGGGTTATAAGTATATTTAATGCCAAATCATAAAAACAATACAAAGTAAAATTTTGTCAAAAAAAAAGAAAAAAAAGTGGCGAGGGACATCCTTATCACTTAGGGATATAAAAATAGCCTACGACTGATTCTCAGACCTACCAAGTATACATTCAATATTTCATAATAAAAGGAGTTCTGAGAGATACATAAATATAAATGCTTCGGAGGCTTCGAATGCGCAATTCAGGAGGACTTGATGTGGTCAAGTAATAACGACCCTGATCAATCAACTTTTAAGATTCAGCTGCGCCTTCAGAGGTCAGAGTATAGATAGGTGATCATCCTTTACATATCGAGACCCGTTTGTACACGCTGTCAGTCCCAATATAACCATTAATGACTGTCAGATATACCTGATAGCCGAATTATTCACAGGATATTGGTATACCACGCGTATTTTTTTAATGTCGAAAGCTTTGTTTTTATTCAAAGGGAAATAAGAAATGAAAACTTCAAAATAAAATCAATTGCACACAAAAAGCTATAGGATAAATTCTACCCTAGAGGAATGTAGATGTAACATTTCAACCAGATAAAACATCTAGGTACATTGCTACATATTCCAGTGAAACTCACTGAAATGTGTCTAATTCCCCACTGATTTCATTATAACGGCTCCGGATTCATTAACAACGCAAAAAGAAAATTCCTTGCCGATAAACGAACTGTGAAAACCAAGCAATTAATGCATGCCATTTTATTTACATTTTGTTTTTGAATAAAATTACCGCCCAACAAAATGGCGCAACTACCTTCTTTTGACAATCTAAACCCAATCTCAACATAGAGTGCTAAGATAGCTTTTGGTTTGTGAGGATGGGGTGTGGTAATTCTTGTTTTATATGTAGCATAGTAAACGTTTCACTTGGGTGGGGCTTTCGTGTAATATAACGAATGCTTTCCTGTATCTGGACGTCGATTGCTATGCGTGCTCCGAAATTTGGATAGTGATAACTTAGAAAGAATGGTCCCATTTTTTTGTTGCCCTCTCATGTGTACCTAGTATTTTATACATAAAAATATGGCTAAAACATGTCTATATAAATATATATTTCAATCCTGACGTTAAATAACGTTTTTAAATACGTAATCATCATAATGTTAGGTGCACAATGTTTTTCCAAAAATATCCACTCATTTTATCGGCATGGAAAGTTTTGTCGGTTCTAATGTTCTTCATTCATGGAAAACCATCCATTCGCTTCATTTGAAATCAATTCTATACGGGAAAAGTCGAGACTATTGTATTAAAAAACGATATTGATATTTTCCATTTTATTCTGGGTCATGAGGGAAACATTTATAAATATACCCGACTAAAAGCTTTACCGGAATAGCGAATAAGCCCATTCCACCTGTCTACTATTGTTCCGGGCCAGATGTCTGAATTGTACTTGTTCAGTGCAATTCTCAAATGAGATCGTCTCATTTTATCAATATTTTTTCATAATATTATTGAAACAACACAACTATTGGAGAATTTCATATATATAATAATTATTATTTGTTATTATTATGTTAAAACTAGCTTAAGACTATTCTGCAAGGATGGCGCTAAGTATGTACGGTGCCTATCCTAATTACAATTTATTTTTATATTAATTACAACAAATCAATAAACCAAACTTTACAGGATGCTACAAAAATTGTCTTAAAGTTTCATCAAAACAAACAACGATTTTTACTAAAATTAAAAAATATATACATTTATGATTGACAATGTCTTACGGGTATACAATTAACAAATAGGCAGTTAAGGGCCTGAACGTTCACACTGAAATATTTTTTTTATTGTTCAATATTATTTTTACCTTGCAATACTTGATTGAATCTGTGACTCGTGAAGCAGATGCACACATTGCACCAATTATACCGTTATTACTGCTTAGACAACTTACGTCACAAGTATATAGCGTAATAGTGAATGAGCAGCCGGTAATGTACTTACAGCCAAAATAATTTTTAGTTTCAAGTTAATTTTATTGTGATTTTTTATTTTATTCTTAATTCGGTTCCCGCAGGAGGTCACAGTTCTAACCTACCCTAACCTATTTTATACATATCACCTTCTCATGCGATTGGATATTTGTAAGTATAAAATAAAAACTCAATTAGCTTTAGAAAATAGCAGTCATATAAATGTGATAATTTTGTAGTAAACAAATAAATACACTATAATTAACATCAATTATATTTAATTTTTAATTTACTTGTCATCATATATGATTAGACAATCAACGTACTATCTTTTTGAAAACGGGTGTGTTTTATTAAACATATAGATAGTTATATATTCAAAAACCACACGAATAATACATAATATATTTTAAATGAACATAACGGATGTAATAGTTAAATGTATTAAAGTTTTAGGATTCCCTATGGAATACCAAAAAATCGCCACATGTTACATTTTTCTCGAATGAAAAATGACAAATAGTAACGAACTTGCTTCCATTTCTGTGGATTCAAAAAATGTGCCGATTGGATTTTGTTATTGACTTTACGTCGCTCGTCATTCATGGAAATGTGTATGAATCCATTTTTGGGATGTAGAACTATTGGACCATATTGTCCAAAGAGGAAACCAGGAAATATCTTTTGATAGCAATTTCAAAGAAAGAGAGCTGTGTGTTTCATGTAATACCTCGGTCAAAGGGAGTTAAATTAAGTGTCATTAGCAGGATTGTGAATGGAAGGGGTAAGGCAACGTCTAAATAAGATAAATAAAACATTTATTGGGATTTTTACACCGATAATGAGGATTCTCATCTTGCAAGGTTGTTGAGTGTAAAATACTGATATTCCAGTATACTCATGTTTCACAAATAAATTATCTAGTATCCAGCTGCGTCTGAGTTAACAGGAAGCCAACAAAAACATACATAATATAGAGCATGTAGAATCAGTAAAAGAATTTGCCAGCGGATCTGCGCTGATAACTGCCAGCGGTACTACGAATTTCACGGACTAACCAAATAAGAGGAATAAAATGAAAATTAGATTCCCGGATTAAAATCTAGGCCGTCCGAGTCCTGCAGAGTAACCGCAAGCCAAACTGGCTCCGAAATCTGGATCCTCCGGACTTTTTTGCGGCAAAGCCAGTTGGGACACCACAACGAGACCTGACAAAATTCGTATTTAAATTTTTTCCCAGTACGCAAATACACTTTGCGAGATTAATGACCTTTTTCATTTTATACGCCGCGTATTAGAGGAAAAAAATTAAATTGAGGTTTGGAGCTCTTAAAAATAATAAATGGGACAACAAAAGTTGTGGATATTTAATTTGAAACTTTTTATACATGTCAGCATCATGGTCGGTTGAGTTTAATTTTTTTGAAATTACACGAAAAATAAAAATGTGGGAAGTGAAAAATAAAAATCTTATGTTATGAAACATATGTTTTTTTTTTGTATTTATTAAATTGCAAAAAAGAAGGGTACTATTTTATGTATTACTATTAATTAAATACTCAATACACACTTTTCGCCAGTTATTAGTTTACAAAATAATAATTAAAACCTCGTTTGTGAAGCACCTCTTCAGCGATATTGCCCGCTTGATTGTCCTTTAATAGGTATAACATAACGCAATCTAATTAAATGAAATGAGTAATTTCATTATACAAATTGCTACAAAAGCCTTTTAGGGCAATGAATTTGAAACATCTTAAAATTGTTATTAAGATGAAAAGGTAACTACGGTAATAAAAGATTCAATTGATGCTTTCAAGAGCTGTCAGAATACAAGCGTAACCATTGAGTTTCCAAAACAATTAAATCAATCAGTCATTGGTCTAGTGGCCCAAAGAGGTCCTAAAGGTTTTTGAGTTCGATGAACAAATCAAGCTATTAAGGTTATTGAAAATTTTCATTAGAAGCTATGGAGTGTGGATTTGAGTTAAGGTAATGATAGATTTTTCTACTATTCGAATTATTCCCAGTGATA
This sequence comes from Craniophora ligustri, assembly GCA_905163465.1. Lineage (NCBI taxonomy): Eukaryota > Metazoa > Arthropoda > Insecta > Lepidoptera > Noctuidae > Craniophora > Craniophora ligustri. Next base: position 6,994,072 of record LR990970.1, read on the forward strand.
TTATAAACATAGACTGCCAACATTCAAAGGTTTTGAATTTAAAAACAGACATACATTTTTAAGTTTTTATTATATCACTCTCATTATTATTATTATTTTATTATTTAATTTAATTAGCGGCATTTGAAGCCCACCATCCTCGCGAGGCTCGCATCGAGGACTAAAGATTAACCTCTCCAAAGTTGAGAAGTATTCTGTCCCACTGGACAGCAAAATGGGATAATAATAAATAAAAAAAAACCCTGGACACACCGCCATCTAGCGGGCTGTGGTAGCCTAGCGGTGTGACCAGTGGACTGAGATGTCAGAGGTCTCGATTTCGAACCACTGACTTTTCGGAAGTTATGTGCGTATTTATCATATGTTCAAACGGTGAAGGAAAACATCGGGAGGAAACCTGCATGCTTGAGAGAATTCTCGATGGCATGTGAAGTCTACCAACCCGCAGTAGGCTAGCGTACCCAGTAGTGGGACATTAAAGGGTTGATGATGCCATCTAATTCCAAGCTAAGCAACGGTGCTTGTGTTACGGAGTATACTTAGTTCCGTAGTAGTAGTAGTAGCAAGTTGGTTCATATACTACATATAAATATATACTTTCTTTGTAAATACATACAATTATTATACCATATATCCATGACTCGGATACAAGTGATACCCATCACACAAAAATTTGTTTCTACCGGGATTCGAACCTGCACAGAAAGCAGCGTTGACAAGCTCTGGGCTAATCGGGTCGTCAATGATAGTAAAATTATAGTCAATACCGAAGCAACACCAGATCACTTTAAATAGAATGAATGAGAAAGGTATTGAGTTTATTCTTGTCTTACCAAATGTTCCCAACAAAAAATCATGATATACGTTACTACGTATATCATGTTTTTTTGTGTATTCTATAAGTGTAAGTGTATTCTGTATACGATAAGTGTATTCTATCATTCCTGTTATTTAAAAGATTTTTATGAAACCAGCTGTTGCAAATGGACATAGGGTGACAACAAAAGCGGGGTGTATAATGCATACAGTGTGGATACTCACAATCAGCTGTGGAGTAATGAGATGGCTCCAATAGTATCAGATGCAGTGACGTCATCTATTGTGTTTTCTGCATCGTCTTTTATGAGTATTACTTCACCGCGTTGGGCTTATATTGGATTGCCATTTTAGTTCTTATACCCTTGCGTCATTTGTTTAATCGTTTCAGTTTTTATTCCTCATTAAAACATTAAGTGTAGAACCTAAAGTTTAACAGGTTTGGTGCATTTTTTTCGATATAAAATTGAGGTAGAGGTCTTCTTATGTACAGCCACAGGTCAACACAATGAGCTAAACCAGTCTTCTTTCGGTTGTAAGAGTGTGGTAGCGCTTTACAGGCTAAATAGCACCATTTACCTCTAATACAAAATCAATGAGAATACATAAATAAGTTGTAGTATGGCTGCTGATTCAGTATAATAAGGAGTGATTGTATTGCCATGTACAGAGCACAGATCTAAACTCCAATCGGCTATTCAGAATTTCATTAAAAAAATAATCTTTCATCGACCTGAGAATCAAACCAAAGATCTAACTTATTGCAGTGAAACTTACGACCCAACCATGGAGTTAATCAAATTATATACGCACTTCACTTTATATAAATACATTGAACAAATTTCTCACAGACACATACGCTTTAGGGAATTAAGCCTTTACTACAAACATTTAATATCTTTAAGCAATCTGTATTCATCTCATATCGCAGGTGCGTATAACGAAAATAAATGTTGTAGGATATAATAAAGTATATATTGGAATTAATAAAATCAAGGCTTCAGAATTGATATTGATGGATCGCGTCTTAAAGTGAGAAAAAACGAGTAAATAGGTTCGTTTCCCCCTGAGAAGCTTCAATATTAGGTGTTTTTATTACGAAAATTGATTGGAAGATGGGAATAATGAAAATTTTATATGGAAGTGCCAATAACAAATGTTAGCAAAAAGTACATAAAAGTCTATATATCAATAAGTATTAATGACATTTTATAATTCCCAAAGATACGCTGAAGTATAGTGCTACTTTTTCAGGCGCTAAAGAGAGGTAACACAATTTTTAAAAGCAATTTAAAAAATTTAGTTTTGTATGAATATTTTGCCACTAGGAACGTATTATTCAGCAATTTTATTTTTTTTATTTATAATCGGTACACATATAGGTATTTTTTTGTTTTAATATTTGTACATGTGACGTTAAGTCACACATAGTGTAATTGCAAAAAAGAACCACTACTTTACTATGCAATTGATATTTGACAACAAAGATAATAAATAAATATTATAATAGTTAAACTTTAGTTGGAAAAAAACAAAGTAAAGCCTATATAATATTAAAAAAGAAACTTTAGCAATTTGTTCCGAGTCAGCATTTGCCTATATCCGATGAAAAGCATTATTATTTAGCAAAATATGCAAGCTGTAAAGCGAAACAAAAAGGTAACAATATGCTAAAAGGGCGCGGAACACATCACATTACCCCAATCATCATATTAGGCTGGGTTCGAAATAACACTGCTCCGGAAAATTGATGCCCTGTGCCAACCTTGCCCAAACTTTAACATAGTTCGAAGGTAATTCGCTTCATTAGTTTTGGCGAAAACAAAATCTCACTCAATTTATTCAACATAGAATAAACGCGTCTAGATTCGGCCTATTAGGCTTAGAGCAAAACAATTTAGGTCAATTTAAAAGCTTTAAAATATAGTTCTTGAAAAACCATTATTACTTAAATACAGCTAAATATTTAGAAATTGATTTATTGTGAAATTATTTCCAGTTTTCTGAGAAATTTGTATTTTTCTGTGTATTAAATAAATAAATTTGAATTTTTAATCATACAAACTGCTTGCTTTGGAAATTTAACGTCTAAAAATCCAAAAACATCTTAAAATGTCTATAAAATTTGTCTCTTCAAACACACTGTAGCGAATAAATAATTTAGACACCCAGATTTTTGGCAAAGATTCGCATGTTTCTTTATTCTCTCTGGCGAATCGGAACGTTAATTCATAAAATGAAGAACAAAATTATTTCACGAGACTGAAGCTTACGCAAGAATTTCTTTCACTATCAATGTGACAGACATGTATATATATGCTTAAGGCCTCAAATGGAAGCTTAGAAAGCCAGGCAGTATTTCACCCATACAATATATACGAGTGTGCGAATAAAAATAAAAGAACTAAGTAACTTTCTCACATACCGAGGAAATATTCATTACGGTGAAAGGTTCCCACCATTATAATACTTATTCAGGGGGTGCTATGCATTAATATTGATCAGCTGGATCACGCCGTGGCCTTGTATCGTAATATTCGCAGATGTAAGAACTCTTGGAATTGACCTTGTCATATTTTTTCCCTATGTATAATTTCTTTTATTTTTTCCGGCGCGGAAGCAAAATGTTAATTAATATTTTGCACGTTTTACGACTACGAGTGCTTTTGTTAAATGAACGCAATTAGAGCTTTCATTGATGTTGGTAACAGCTATGTATGTATTTAAGATATTAATAGCCACAAAATTCTACACGTGTAAGAATAAGTCATTTGCTAAATTGTTCCACCATTTTATTTATAATCATTCGATATTAACGACAGGTAATTTAATTAAAATAAAGAAAATCAATGCCAGGCCGTATTTATGTTATTAAGTTACTTTATTTTTTAATTCATGCAAGGACGTTATTGTTTTAGTTTCATATTTTTTTCTTAGAAATCATTCTACTAACTGGACAATTTCAAAGCTGTATATGTATAAAAATATCTAAAATATGATATGTAAGTATTCTTGAAAGATACATTATCAAAAAGTAAAAATAATTTTTCATCATCATTATCATTGATGTCACAATATCAACTGTGACTCAATAATAAAGATTCGAGTTCCAAAAACTCAAACAGATAACGCAAAGTCCTTGAACTCGAGAAAACCCAAATGTATAAGGAAACTATGCCCTCTATATGAATTTATATACATTGTCGTGGACATGCGTATTGGCCGCTTATACGAACCGAAGCACGAATCTTCTTCACCACAAACGGTGTTACGAACTAATTTCGACTTAATGTCGAGACGCTGGAAGTTGGAAATTGATCTGGCGGCGCGGCGAGCAAGCGCTCTATGTTGGGCGGAGGCATCGAATCGGGGTTGATTCAGTTGGAAACTCGCCGTATAAGGGGTAGTATCGCGCTCGCTCCCCGCTCGATTCATAATCACTGATCAAAACCTTCCGAGATGACACCTCTCGGAGCATCCAAGAAGACAGTTTTTTAGAATGTCAGTGCAATTTGTATTCAAAAAGACATTAAAAATAGTTTATTATCGGTTAAATACTCCGGACGCCGGCTGTCAGAATCATTGAAATCAAATACGTGACGCTCGTTCGACTACACATTGTTTTCTAAATTTAAAAATTATTATCTAAAAAGAAACAGGATTTATTAGTGTTCATTTCGTTATAATTTGCAGTGTTGACGGTTCTAAAAAAAGAGTTCTAAATAAAAATAAATTTAGGTTTTTTAGAAAGTGATCTAACAAACAATAACAATATATGGATATACCTAATGCCGAAGTGCATCTGTAATGGCTGTGAGATAAACCTTCGCCGCTGGGTATAAAACCTATTTTCCTGAAAAATATTTTGTTATGCTTCAAGGCTTTTGTAGACACGATTGGCAAAGGACAGCTTATTTTTTTGTTTTATTTTTTATTTATATCAAACTTACTAACGTATGATCTTTTTAGACACAATTTTATACCCACAGAGTATATAAACATAACGCATTACTTGAAATTCACACCTCTTTACTATTTAAATATAATACACGTGTTTGAGGTCTCTGTTTTATACAAGTTTAAGTGCAAACAGTTCCAATATTATAATTACATTTACTTTGTATATTCTCGTTATATCTGTACAATAAACAATTGCAACGCTTGAATAGTAGATGATTTATTACTTATCTTTAATATAAATTCAAATGTAAGATGAATTTCGAAATAGTTCTTATATTTAAGAAATTTATATTTCTTAGTATTTTATTAAGTGTGCATTTCGTCCATTTCCAGACAGGTATAAATGTTGATACAATTTCAATTTATTCTAGCAATTTTAACTCTTCACTAATTAGCGCTTTATTCACTTTATTGAGCATAAAAGAAGATCGACTTCTTATGACTTGGGTTCCACAGTTTTATAGCTTTAACCAGTCTTTACAGTTAGAAGATAATTTAGATATCATCATCATCAGCCCATTACTGTCCCACTGCTGGGCATGGGTCTCCTCTCATCTGAGAGGGATTAGGCTATAGTCCACCACGCTAGCCCACTGCGGGTTGGCAGACATTACATGCCATCGAGAAAATCTCTCAAGCATGCAGGTTTCCTCACGATGTTTTCCTTCAACTCGAGACCTCTGACATCTCAGTCCACTGGTCACACCGCTAGACTACCACAGCTCTTATTATTTAGATATAGTTTCTACTGAAATCTTGTAGGTACTACCAAGGGCATTAAAAACTCTGTTTAAACTGAACTGTCTCTGAAACGGTTATTTGAAATAAATATTAAATTGGCATATCTTATAAAGGTTTTTATTTTATTGAGTAACACTTGCCTTAAACTAGATTGAATGAACACAAACACACATTTGAAATTGTTGGTACATTATAGATTATAAAATCACAATGCAATCCACTGTAACGAATATATAATATGATATTAAATTATTATTATTGTCATAATAAGTTCTAATCTAGAGCACGCAATTCTGACTTGAGGAAAACTACACGCTTAAGGGATATTCACAACGGCGTGGGAAGTCTGCTTATTATTGGAAGTCTTTGACTTACTGCCGTTCGGCAGTAAGTCTGTTAATGGGTTGAAAATAATTTCGAATTTAAAAAAGATAAAATTAATCCACAAAAGGATACCTGGAACGCATGAAATACTTTTATAAAAGTTCCAAAAGGGAAAAGTATTTCTAAAATCATAAGCAAAGGTATTTTTTTTGGAAAACAAGTCAAAAAATTATTTAGGGTGCCAAATTATTTTTAACGTGAGCTTACTCTACAATTCTTCGCGAAATACCATTAAGCTGGTAAAAATATATTAAAACGCCAACAAAAACTATAATGGTAAGGTGCCTAGGTGGCCAAAATTAGCGCACATAATAGATAGCTACACTTAATGATAATATTGTCTGTTAATCTCTTGAGATAAATGTTAACGTATTATGCAAAATATTTTAATATGTATGTAAAGTTCTCGTGAGTCGATAGCCCTAAATGAAGTAGTCACGTTGTTAAAAAAAAGTAGGGCAGACGTAATTCATACGTCTGGTCGGTGAAAATAATATATAAATCTGTTTTTATAATATGCTCATGTATTATTTAAATATTTTGTTGTATCAAATTAATTTTAGAATGTATTAAAGCAAGAGTGTTCACTATTTATAATGTGCTTTATGTTGTCGTATTTATATTACAAATTCAATTGGCCCACAACTGTCAGATGATTATTGTTTCAATTGTCTAAATGACCGATTGTCATATATAATATACATATACGATTATATTTATAAAATTAACTAAAAACGAGACTGATCTAGAAAGTCCTTATACTGTGGTATTTGATCTGTTTGTTCTTTCTGAAAAAGTATATGTAATAAGGACACAAGTATCGCTTTACCTCAAGTAACAGATCTGTTTGATTTCATCTTTAGGTCTATCCACTTAATGTAAGATATAACAAAATATACTATCGAATAAAAAATAATGTCTTAGATATATTTTTTTATTTTCAAGCTGAGTGTAACAAGTCTTATCCGAGACTAATTTAGATCTTTTGATATCTGTTCTTTTACATAACCTTAAATTTCTAAGGTCAGACAGGGCGACCCATCTAAATAGTATCTGTAAATCTTTGTACCCTGCAAACGCCATGAAGGTTAGTCCACTTTACTAGAAATCATTGCGACCTTTTTGCGTAGGAAATTGCCCATTTATTGTGGCTAGCAATGTCCATTTCCTAATAATTTTGAACAGAGAATACCTGTACGAAAATTATTGCCCTATTAAAATAAAATAAAGAGAAAAGGGGAAGGCAGGTAAAAATCTTAGGATATATCTTTAGTAATAATGATTTACGATCGAGGAAATATAATCTTGGCACTTAGATGGAACAGTGACCTATATTTTATTACGCAGTGTTGTGTATGAAAAGAACAAATCAATCACTCCTTTCAAAATGGAGCATTGATAAATTGTTTTTACTACCTGATAATGATAACGCTAATGTTGAGTAAAACTCACACATAAAAGGTATTTCGTATTCAGATTGCTGCTAACCGATTAAATATCTAATTAAGTAAAAATAAGTCACATTTTAGAATAATATTTGATCTAGATTACTGTTCTTTTTGTGCCACACGTGTCCATTTCAGAGCCATTCGTTTGTCTTTTCACGGGTTCAATAGCCGTATAGTATTAGAAAATTACTGTCTCTCACGAGAATGTAATTATTTACTCGCCTACGTTTGTAACTAGACCGTGTCTAGTAGGCTGTCAGAAATTAAGCTTTATAGTATTAGGGGTTTTGATTGTGGTAAAATAACAATTCTGACACTAAAATGTTTTAATAAAATTGGCATATTAATAAATAGATACTATATTTTCATTACAGAAGCAATATTTGATAATACTTTCCGTGTGCAACGCCCGCGTGGTATGTTGATTATAAGTATCCTATGTTATTCTGTAAAGTATTTAATTAATAATCATTCAGTAGTTTTTCTATAAAAGAGTAGTAACAAACATCCATCCACAGAAATGTTCGCGTTTATATTATTAGTGGGATAGTGTTTATTTTCTGTAATGTCAAATCATTACTTAAAACATATACGACTATTTGATGGGGATTAACTACAATGTGTATTAAAAATACAATAAAAAGTTCCGCAATTACACTTGAGAAAAATATCTCGAAGACATTGAGGTCGGGGAAATGTGTCGGACTTCGCTAAAGGTTTTATTGTGACGCGTGCATCGACCGCCCGGCTGACGCCGTCGAGTCTCCGCAATCTTGGATTGCTACAGTAAATACATAGATCACAGACGCTAACAGACATGCAATTCCTTTTTATGTTCATTGGTATGCTATCAACTGTGGTGGCAGTATTTACTGGAGGCCTATATTTCTAGCAAAATGGCTATACGACTGCTTTGCAGTTTTTTTTTTATATAATGTGTCTAATTTAATATTATTCTGTAGGTACTTTTACTTTATTTTTATCAGATTTTATTATCATTTTCTTAAAAAGACGATCTTTTTATAGAATCTTAGTAAATTTATTTTAAAATATTAATTTCTGCTGAAATAACATAAATTATAAATGTTTTATTCCTAAATTTCATTTTTAAACCTCAATAATTAACAATGAATAAAAATAAAATCGGAAAGAGTTCATCCCAAATCGCCGTTACATTTATTTGCGTAATTTGATTCGAACAACCTTCTGCGTGTGTTTATTCTATGCGGATAATAAAAGCTTGGCGCCATCGAAGTACGAGTAAGCAAATTGAGTGAGGGCACAAATAAATTTATTTGGTAACGGCTACGTGCTAACACGTACAGTACTGACATTAAATTGGCCCAGAATGAGTGCTGTATCGCATATTTACTTTTTTATTTTCACACGACAATGTAAAAAGTTCATAGGCTCAAAGTGCTCGAGATTTATACGATTGTCATCGCAATTTTATTTCCACTTCATATCCTGCTGAAATGTCTTCCTTACTAGCAATGACGCGGCTGCGAAATGTATTAACTTTTGCCCTTCCTTTTTCGAGCAATTATTTATCTTGCTTTATTGTAACGTCGACTTTATGATTTTTTTAATTACTCAACACTTTTGTTGCTGAAATACATATCAGATACTTCTGTATGTACTAACAGAAACGTTTATATACTTTCACCAACCGTTTCTAGGTTTTTGTTTTCAAGATAGGCGATATTTTTAGGACTGTTGTTGAGTTACAATTTATGATACTTGAAGCAATTTAGTTTTGTTTCTTCTACAAGTAAACAAAGAATTATATGGAAAGAAGTATATAAGTCAATTGTGAGGCAGAAACAATATAAAATCCAATAATGCACTGCTACAAAATATATGTTTATCGTATAAGTAGGCCTACGTGCCAAATTTTGGTATTTTCCCAAACTGTTTTTGTTCCCCAAGCCGCATTGTTAGAAACCATGGCCTTATCAGTCTGTTTACGTTCAAACAGTCTGGAGTTCTTCTAACTTTGTGCTAAAGATGTCCAGATTGAGCGCTAAGATCGAAATTGGGTTCAAACTTAAATTAAACCACACTTTGCTTTTAAGGCTAGGTACGTACGTTACCACCAAAGATTCAACCCCTGAGGCCATAATATCACGTCTAATGAATAAAAATACCCCAAAGTTTTTGTTTGATGTTTCCACCTCTCTATAATAAAGTTTCTCTTGTAAAAGTTTTCTATTGTATATTTTGCTTATTGAATTTTTGCCCTGTGAAAGGCTAGTGAACTCTAAAGATCTCAGTATTTTAAGAATATTTTTAAAAGAGATTTATAAATTGTGTTTTGATCCCCTACGGTTAAGACTTTCTTTAAAGATATCCAATGAAGATGTCTGCTCCATTTGTGTTCTTGAAATTTTATTTCAATCATATTTAAATTTGTTTAAAGATTTTAAAGATAAATTCAAATTGGAAATATATTTTTATTGTTTTAAATGAATATTTATTTGAATTTCTAAAGCACAATGCCTTATTAAAGTTTAGAAAGAGTATATTCATTCAATTAAAATGTTCACAAGCTGTTACAGTTCAATAGTTTCTGCAGTGTAATAGTATTCGACGATCCACTACAATATATAACATATACAATATACGATACGATACGATACCTTTGTTCGATTCGGGTAACATGCCAACCAAACTTCGACCACCTAAATCAACATTCAGAATTCTAGGCCTTTTGAAGGCAAAATTAACTTGTTCAGTTTATGAACCGAGTTTTGTAAGTAATCAAAATTAACGGGTTTATTTCGCTGTTCATTCGTTCTTAATTAAAAGGGCACGGTAAAAATAACAGGGAGTTTTAAATGTCCGCGCCGACGTTTATCGGAGTTGCAAGGGTAATAAATGTAACAAAAAACATGTTCTCGCGTAAGTAATGTATTTAAAATTGCGAATGAATATAGGCTAAAAATTAACATACAAATTACATGAATCATTACAAGGTATCTTTTAAATACTATTAATTTTTAATTGAAAATTCGAATGACTTATGGAGTAAAAGAGAATGACTATACTTATTGCTTTGTAACAGTTTTAATAATTCATGGAGTTAAGTTGAATTTCAAGTGTATATGATAGAATATATACAGTTTCAGAGTTTTAAGTAAAATATGACATTAAAAAGAACTTAAAAATGATTTCGTTGCTAAGTAGATCGTTTTATATTGCAAGGTTTTTGCTACAGTCAGTAATATTTCCGTAAATAAGTGAAAGGAATAAGTGAAAATTCAAATTACAAGCAAAATTTTATACCATGAAATACTTTTGTAATACATAAAAAGGTTGATACAAAAAACCTAATTAACGATTATATAGAAGGAACGTAATTACAAAGCGACGTTCATAGATTTAAATTAAAGCTTGGCTTCTCCAAAATCGAACGTACGTTTAATTAATGATAGTGGAAATTAAGGTAGTGATAAATCGATCTTAATTAGAGCTCTAGACTAATGTTAAATGAAGTCTACAGGATTCAAAGGAACATCAAAATATTTTTTATTAAATTTGGTTTTTGGAATAAATCTGTAAATTAATATTGTTCAGATAAATTATTTCAAAATAATAGAAGTATAAGTTGTAGTGTACGCTAAAAACTCAAAAAGGTCAAATTTTGAGACAATATTTAACCCACTTCAAAATAAAATCAATTGATTGATTTTATCTGTTCTGTTCTTCTCAATGCCGAAAAATACAAAAAATCGTGGCAGGGTTCAGCTAATTATATATAACTAGCTGATTTCCGCGACTTTGTCCGCGTGCAATTTAATGAAAAAAATAATAATTTCATACTAAATTTACACCCCCTTAGGAGATGAATTTTCAAAAATACTTTCTTAGTGCTCCTCTACGTTATAAAAGGTTACAATATTTCAAGTTTCTAACCCTTATAGTTTATGTATGATATATATAGATATAATAAAGAAAAAAAACTACGGTCTAATTAATAAAGTTCGGGTGCCAATATTGATTAAATGCAATATCATTATCAAAGAGTAAATTATATTCAGCCCGTGGAAGAAAATAGTCAGAAATGTGTACCTTTGTTATTGTAGCATACTATCAATTGAGCAATATTGCTCTGAAATACTAACCAATAGTCTGCCCGTCCCTAGGATGATGTCAAGGATTTGATATATTGCAATTCAAATAAGTCAATATACCCCGATAAATCCGTACGGAGTAATTTTTTATTGAAAGAAATCAATATTGCTTTGTTTAAAGCATAAGTGAGTTCAATACTGTAATGGATATCATATTTTGAAATCGGTCTATACAAAATAATATTTGCAATGTACTTTAATACTTACGGTTTTTTTTATTATATTCTTTCAATATCTTAAGTAGCACAATTTGTCGGAGTGCCCTTGACCCAAATTAGAAAGGGCATGTATAACAGGATCCAATTAAATTAAAGAGCCCGTACGCAAATATCGAGAACCACGTTCCGAAGTATTTTACGTCCAATACTATTGTAAAATGAGAAATAAGGGTTCGTGGCTAAGTCATAACTTTGCTGATAAATCTTAATGTATTGTTAAGCTGTTTTGCCGAGGTTAGCCTATAGATGGGTGACCCTTCTCCAAGCCTCAAATATCCACGTTACGTAGCTCTTATAATATAGCCCAATAATTGGCCTGCAATGGTCTGATTTACAACGGAATATAGACTCAAAAGCGTGTTGGAAAAAGGTTCACAATAAAATTAAATATTTTGATATACTATAATATCAGTGTAAAAATTTGGTCACGACTGAGTCTTAATTTGGTAGACAAACTTGTAAGTACGTAATTTTTGTAAGTGTCCGGAACAGTCCCCATTCCCAAGAACCGATGCCAAAAACTTGTTCAATCAGGAATTAATGATTCATTTACAACACTTATAGCCTAGTTCCGAAGTCGGACATTACCTTTCGGAAATCGGTCAGGCGCTAAGTCGTAGCGTCGTAGCGCTGTGTGTTTTAAGATACATACATAAAGCGACAGTGCCATTGCCGCGCGATCACGCTGCACACGTTGGCTTTGCTTAAAATTGTTTGAAAATGTATGTGACAACGTCCGCTACACACAAATACGTGGGTAGTCACGTCATTAAAATACGCGTAGCCTGCAGGGACAAATTGGCCACATAGCTCAACGTTACACACGCTATATAAGCGGCAAACTAAGGCGTATTTTATATGAAGTTAATGTAGGAAATTCTACGTAATATTATCATAGTATCCATGGTGCTATAACTGCGTTAAAATAGTACGGATTGCTGTAAAGAAATATAGTCATAACGTAGGTGGCTCGCCAAATAAATGGACCCACGTGGTCAAAAATGGGCCGCGTGCCCGTAAACAGTGGGATGGCACCTTCATAATATATATAATGTATCGCAGCCACGTAGTCTGGCTACCAAGTTGATCGATGCTCTGTGTACACCAGCTGTCGACAGTGGTTTGGCCGACAGAGCCCTGTTAACCAACTGAACGTTCAGCCAAACTACAGTACAATTTGTCCTAGACTTATAATAAAAACACAGTTTCCATTCGAAACATCTGGCACACAACACCGTTACGCAAGTAATGGCATCATATAATATATTACTCTAGCATGTTATGAAAAAGAATTTAAAATAAAAATGACCCTTACACTTTCTCGTGGTTTCATATGAGTAATTTTCCACATACTCAGTTTCGCGTGTGTGTTATTAATACCCGTATATTTATTGAGACTTAATCATGAATTATTTTTATTTGCTGCATTTATAAAGATCATTTACATTTATAAATAATAAAATAAAATAGGTGGAAAATGTAATTATGATATAAATCCCCGTAACCTAAATCAGTGACCTAAATAAAAGTGCTCAATAGTGAAGTGCAGGACTATGTACAATCGAATGCTGACGATACGTTTATCGATAATCGGAAATGATGACGGGAGCGAGGTGAAGGGGCCCAAGATCAATGCAACACTTGTCTCAACACAGCCGGAACATGCCCTGTCGACGACATCGCCGACTTATTTATACCTCTAGCTGATGCAGCGATATATCACTGTCGATGATAGTCTGCTTTGTTGCTGAACTCTCGTCGTTTCAGGTATGTCTTAGTTTATGTACTTCATAATTTACTCCCTAGGACTATACAATAGGGATTAACAAGGCATGCATAATGATTAGCCACCATAATTTTATATCAGCGAGTGTAATACTATCAAATTTTAATGACTAGTTCACTACAAATTTGTAAACATTATAGGTATATTGTTAAAGCACAAGAAATTAACTCAGCTAAGTAATGTTTGTGCAGTCAATATAACTTCGCCAAAAGTGATGTAAGTTGATTATTTGAAAAGTAAGAACGATAGCAAGGATATTACGGTAGCGATGATACTGCATAACACTGAAAAAGTCTTATAAAAGAGTCAAGTCGTATTCAAAGCTTTGTCGCATCATCAAAATAATAGGCAGGTCGTTTCACCTCGAGCGTCTCAGTTTTGTTTCAAAGATAAGAAATAAGGGCGGTAAGCATTTGCATTAAAATTTGGCTTCAAAAATAGCATTTTTTATCATTTTTATCAGAGATCTATAATTAAAAAGTGGGATAAAATTGATACACTTAAATCCATTGGAGTCAGGTTCGTTCTTGATTTACGTGTTTATCAGAGGAAACGTCAAAAAGTTTTTCGCTCAAGTATTTTAGCTTGCCAAATTGTGACGATATTGTTTTTCATTAGTACGTGAAACCTTTGAGAGGCGAGTATTAGCGACGTAATTTATATGCCCTTTCTTACGCAACTTCGGAAAGGGGAAAGTTTCTTTTCCTTTGAATTTATGGTCATATAAATTTAGGGTCTCCATGTGGGCGTGAAACATAGCCTGGACACGGATTTTTTGTTTGATTAATCGGCGTTTAAGATTCTCTCAAAATTATTTTTCCAAAACATTTCCTTTTTATTTCATTTTTACGAGCGTTTGTTTAACTTGCAATGTTGGTTTGTGTAGGGCAACCCTTGCAAATTGAACTGGAACCACTTCCTCCAATTCTATAGAATTGATATAAATTTCGATAACAATGCATTTTTATACCGAGGATGACCTCATTCTACGACCATGATTAGCTCCAGACGAAAAGCTCCTCAACGGTCAAAAGCAAAAATATTATAAGCTTTTGCATACGTAAATTTTGATTACCTGTTTTAATAACCTGTTTATTTTTTTATTGACGAATTATCATTACCTTTGTCCCATCGATTTAAATATAATTTAGTAATTAGTGTAAACATAACGTACAGACAACCTAACTTCAAAGTTTATTACCAATAGTAATACAATTAATATAAGAATATTAAAGCTTTACCAAATTCAATGCAGAGCAAGCAGAATTGTTATCATAGGATCGTAATTCACGAATATATGATGTAACAGACACACAAATTAAAAATACCTTTTAATTGAGGTCCTCCGCATTGATTTGTAAAATCAATTATAAAAACAGACACCGTGCCGTAAAATCGTTGAATATAGTCCGATAACTTTTATGTAATACAAAACGGGGACAAACAGATATCGGCATCATAAACGAATCTTCCTTCCGGATTGAAGTGCTTTGACGCATCGTGGTTGGAAATACAAGAACTCAGATTTAATCAATGTGCAATTACATAATACATTTTGTTATTGAAAATATATGAATTAATAAAATAACAAAATAAATCAAGAGATAAACAAAAAAGAAACATTATACTAATCCTTGAATTTCTGAGATAAAGATGTTAGCTAAGAAATACCTGTCAAGATATAAGCGTTCTTCATTCTAGAAGGGACAAACAAACAAACGAAAAAACAGGTGAATTGGCAAAAGAAAACAGTGATAAAAGGCAATTCATTCAGAATGGATTTCTCACGGCAATAGACTTGATTCTGCGGAACATTTCTCACCCACGGTATAAAGATACCTCATACAGTCCTGTCAGCATGATGAATGGATGTTTGTCCAAGGTGAAAAATCTATTAGAGAAATCACACTCAGATAAAGTTTCAAACATTTGCAAAGAAAATATTTCTACAGTACCAAAATTTACGTTCTCCTGTCTTCTATCAATTTACGTTTCTGTTATAAAATCACTATCGGAAAAAGGTTTAATTATTCATATTTCAATTTTCCAATTTGTTCATGTGACAGATTTTATGAAAATATTCATTTGTTTTACTAACAATATTTTCCGGTCGTTGCCGGTTGAATTTATTCGTTAGGTGGCCGGATTTGAGTTTGAAATGGCTTTATCCCATACCATCGAACGTTAGTGAACAACTTTTTTGCTATATCATATGCAGATCCGAAATAATAAGAATGGTTTTGTTATTTGGGTAAACAGAAATTTAACATATTATTGTATTAGCAATGATAGCTTAATAATACGTAAATTGTATAAAATATAATGTCTTGATATCAAATCCTAGGCACCCAACACCAACTTTTTTAAATCATGCACGTATTAATAGTGACAAAAAGAAAGTAGTGTCAAAACCAAATAAATAAATATATTTGAACATCATAATGTTCAAATATATTTATTTATTTGGTTTTGCTGTGCCATAGCACAGCGCCATCTCGTAACCAGCTAAGCAATTACGCTTATGTTACGGGTACTAGAAGTAATACCGTGTAGTGACTTCGTAGCACAAAATATAATTACTATTTTGTATATACACACATATTATACTTAGACAAAACAATATGTATAGGCTGTATAATATATACATATGACGGCGACTGCGATAGATTAGCGGCACACCCGTCATCGGTAGGAGTTTCTGGTACAGGGTTCATGGCGTAGGTCACAGGCAATTAAACCACAGAGATGCTATATTACAGTCTTTGTATTTTATGCAGGTAATTAATAATCACAAATCACAAAGTAACACGTAGCACTAACAGAGTTTGAGTGAACCAACGGTCTCGCTAGGAAGGTCCGAACTGTATCGCTATCTGTCGTTAACTGAGCTCATTGCTCTCCAATATTTTAAATGTAACAGTTGCCCCTCCAAACGATTCCGATCACGTGACTCGTTACGTCACGGCGTTCACTCCCCACCCTTACAACAATATCAATTGAGTGTCTTTTTATCGTTTAATTATCGTAATCGACGACACATATTTATGCGATTTTTAAGTGGGTTTAGTTGTCTATAACCGAACTCATCACAACTTGAGATATACGTGTATATATCCAACAGTAAGACTGTAAATGGGTCGATCATGAATGTTTTATTTAAGCTGACACCGTATATTTATTGAGTGAAATATTTCACATTATAAAATAAAACAAATGAAAACGAGTATTGATGTTTTTGACCTTCAACCAGCCATTGCAACATGTACAATAAATATTTGATGTTAACAACACTAGTTGTAAAAAAATAAGGAACATTTTTGGGCATCATCGCGTGTTGTTCATGTCCAACCCATTTCCAAATTACTGGTGGACATGCGTGTAACTACCCTGTCTTGAATATTTGAAGACACTATGTTTAGACATAGGCTATGCCAAGTTTTAACCGTGTTATGGACATATAGTTACATGTTTATTTAACCTCCCATTACAAGCATTACAAAGCACACTAACAAAATAGTTTGGGTTAAAAACCTTTAAAACAGCAACACGTAACATAACATACTTTTATACCTATATATCTCATGGGTTAAGCAGAGGAGTGTGTACAAATGTATAGTTAAGTCCGGTATGTTTTAATGTAGCAGAAAATAAGATTACTTACTACATAGATTATCATTGACGCTTTGGACTACTTCTCCAATTCTCCAAAGCAGTCTTTTCTAGCTCAAAAAGGGAACAATATTTCTAATGCCTCAACTCGCAAAATGCCTTCTGTTTGGCGAAATTGCTCAGATACGTTTGTTTCATCTTGGTACAGACTCAACGCTTCTAAAGTACCTCGAAGAGGAACGAACGTACTCGAAAATATCGTGAAAAGGGATTCACGACTCAGAAACGACCTAACGATCTTGAATTTGTCTTAACTTGCCCACATTGAAACGGTCCCAGACTTGTATTTACTTACCCGTACTTTGAAGTTTAGTACTACATAAAAAGAAGGTTGCCAGTGAGTCAGAATGCTCATGGCATTGTAAACTTACACATTAACCTCTAAATAACATGTTTTTCAAGTTTATTTAAAGCCATATTATATTTTTTTACATTTAAATGTAGATTTAGTTTTCACTAGTAGTTTCATTTGGGATCATCCTTTAGTAAATTCCCCTGTGCTTGAAAGCCTTGCTTATGTACATAGACATAAGAGCCATTTACTCCAACCGTAACTAATGCACATGTCTCTCTTACTTAGTAAGGTAATAAAGCTTTGTAGTTATACTAATGTTGCTTAATAAGACTGCAACGTACAAAACGTCTGTCCGCCTGTACAAACATTCATTTAATTAAGCCGGAAGTTTCGAGGGCAACCTTTCCCAGTTTGTTTTTGACGACGAAATCCCCAGTGTTTCCTTGTGTAAAGGCCAATGATAAACAGCTGTATCGCGTGCATGCATGTGGAGTGTTTAAAAATTAAAATATTCTTGTAATGACGTCATTCTAGTAGTACCTATAACTGGAAAAATAATTCATTACATTTTTTTCATTATCTATCAGAATACCTAACCTAGGTAGCCTCGTTAACATCAAATTTGATAAACTGATGATAAATTAATGATTATGAGGCTATAAAAAAAAGCACCTTTTAATAAAAAAAGATGATTGTCTCCAAGCATGCGGTGGGCCGCCTGCATGGACATGTATGTGTACACATGTATAATGATGTATGTGTATATTGTATATTTGAAGGGTCAAGTGGCGTATGCTACGGTTTTTAGGTACCTTAAATGGAACGACACTGTTGTTATTAACCGCATTCCATGACCTGGCATTTAAGCCCACGATCCCATACTCGATAACTGTGCTTGCAGTTGTGCCTGCTGTGCAGAACTCGATCTAATATCAATATTTAAAAAAAATCACTGACAAGCCTATGTAGTGATATGGTGGGAATAAATAACTACACAAATATTTACTTCAAAAGGAAGAATACACACTTCATTTAGATTTATCTTCAACCAAAAATTCCGGTAACAATTGAGATACTTTAGCAAGAGCATCACAAGTAATACGTCATTCATTTTGTTAAGAAATGATAAATTGTCGCTGCGCCCGAAAAGCGAGCTTTAAATTGCGATGCTTCACGGTGACATCATTTTTTTAGTTCATTTCGCTTCGAGTAATTTATTAAAATTAAGTGCAAGAAAAAAATATTGTGCACCCGGAGTAATTTCCAGTGATAATTTGTTTCCAAGAAACTCTCACAAATTTAAGTTTAATTTTATTAGTAAGGTAAATTTTAGCGTTTATATTAATAAAGTAAGAGCTGTGGTAGCCGACCGGTGTGAACAGTGGACTGAGATGTCAGAGGTCTCGAGTTCGAACCCGAGGCACGCACCACTGACTTTTCGGAAGTTATGTGCGTATTTATCACATGCTCAAACGGTGCTTGAGAGAATTCTCGATGGCATGTGAAGTCTGCCAACCCGCAGTAGGCTAGCGTGGTAGACTATAGCCTAATCCCTCTCGATTGAGAGGAGACCCGTGCCCAGCAGTGGGACATTAATGGGTAGATGATGATATTAATGAAGTAGATGGAAAGCATAGAAAGCAAATAAATTAAATAAGACAATGTTTCTTCAAAGCTTTATAAACTATGAAGAATATCATACCATATCATGATCATCAACCCGTATCAACCCACTGGTTTTCGTGGATTGTAGCTAGTTTTTACTTTGAATTTATGTTATCTCGTGCCATATGTTTTGATCAATTTGTCTTTAATATAATATAATAAGAAATGAAGTATCCAATTTAAAATTTACGTCTCCTCATTATTAAGTAACTAGCAGCCAGCCCCGGCTTCGCACAGGTGGACATTTATTTTTAAACTTCATTTATGCTCTGCTCCCATTGGACCCAGCGTGATAGCCTATAGCCTTCGTCGACAAAATCCAACACAAAATAAAATTCATTTCCAACCAGTAGTCATTCCTGAGATTAGCGCGTTCAAACAAACTCTTCAGCTTTATAAAATTAGTATAGATAAGGAATTATCTTTATGTACTGTAAGAAATCGTATTCGTTTACAAAAGCTACACAAATTAGCGAGCTGAAAAAATCTTTAAGCTCTTTTAGAGATCCCATTTATACACTGCCATCCTTAGCATGTTTGCAGTTGACTCTTGCAAACTCATTACCTGCTTCATTAAAGCAAGTGTACTCTTCAAAAAGTGGTTACCGTCTTTCCCAGGTAGGCGTTCGCTTTGAGGGTGGAAATAAGAGCTTCGGGTGCCACTTGTGATTTGTAGTTGTTTAATAGCAAACAATTCAAGTTTGTTTTGTATTTTGTTCAGGTCTCGTAATTATTTTTCGAAACTTTTTTATAATAAATTAATACAACTCGTTTTTTTGACGTTGCATTCAATATTTCTGTTGATTTATTGTGATTGTTTTGTTTTAATTTGTTGCCACGCTTGCATTTGTTTTTGACATTATACATAATGTGTATACCTGCTGTCTGATAAGAGATTTGGATTTACCTTTATTTTAAAAATCCTAGTTTGGTATATTGTATGAGGCTGTAATAATAGATAGATAGATATATAGAATATTCTTTATTGTATATAACCAGAAAATACAACAATATGAAATATATAGAGTAAAAAAGTACAATTGGCGGTCTTATCGCTAAGAGCAATAATTTTATGTTAAATATTTTATGTACAATGGCATAATAACGCACTATAATAATGATGCAATCGTGCACTGCAATTGTGCACAGATTTTAAGTTATAGCTGTAGAATGTCTACCAAGACAACAACTTTTAATTTCTTAGTGTTCACCCGCGAATTTACTATGTATAACAAAGAAAACAATTCTCAATGTTCTTGCCTTTTATCTGTCACTTTGTTTTTAATTTCTCCCCAGGGCTTCATTATACTGAAATATGAAATGTCTTTTGTGTTTTTAGGCTGTGAACAACTGTAAATATATATCGCAGTTCTGTTTTTATAATAATCCATAAGTAAAACAGATAACTTTTTATACGTCTTAAATGTAGTCATAATATACACAAACTGATGCCTTATCCAGTGCATTATCCTGTTTATATTCTCGACTGTTTTGTGAAAACGAGATACTGTGATAAATAAATGAATAATAAGATATTCGGCTATTTTTACATTTTTTGCGGATATCTGAACAAAGAAACTATATAGATTTCTATCTATTATCTATATAATCTTTAACATGATTTAGGTTTAAGTGCCCATTACTGGATCAAATCTTAGGAGATTTGAATGTGGAACAAGGAGTAGGCTCCTTTTTCATATTCACGCCTTTTATGCTGAGTTTATACAGAGCGTATGTAAATAATTAGTATTCTAAAACAATGGTCTTTACAGTTCAATAGTTTCTCATATATTACAAACATTTTCGTCTGCTAATAATTCTTTGACAGTATAAAATCTGTTTAGATCCTTTTGCGCCCCAACCAAACTCAAAATATTTGTTAATTTGACAAGTTACAAGGTATCCTCGACAACTTTAGATTAGTTTAGAAACTCTAATATTATTAGTAAATGCGCTACATTATCAAACTTCAAAGAAAAGAAAGAAAAAAGGAGTTATTTTTATTTAAAGTGTTCTATCATCGTCAATTCTTTTACGGTCCCACTACTGAGTACTAGTTACCTGTAATTTGGAAGGATTGAGCCTACAGCCCACTACAGCGCGGCGGTTTTAGTAAACTTCAGACTCCTTTGAAACATAAAAGGAGTATACCTACTGACAAAAGGTAGACAAAATTGACAAGAGACAATTTTGTCTACGTATATTTTCATGAAACAACCGCGTTTTTTTACCACACTACACAATCTACATCTACACAAATAATGTATATATTGACGCAAAAAGTAACGAATAAATTTTAATTAATTATTTACTGTTAGAAAATATGTGGTTCAATTTAGATTCTAAGACATCCAGCCATCTACCTTCTAGTAGCCGTAACAAAAGCCTCGTTGTTTAGCTCGGAACTAGATGGTGCTGTGTCATAATGCGCGGGTATATTATTATTATTACCATTATCTACAGATTCCGTAATACAGCTTCAATTCTATCTTGTATGCAGATACATATAAATAAGAGACCATTATTGCTGGTAACTAATATTTGTTACTCTATTCTTCTTGAAACCGAAGCTGACAGTAGAAACTAGTTATTCACATAAAATAATTATGATTGTCTTATTGAATGAACATTTAGTTCTGCATAATGTTAATGCGAGCAAACGAACTAAAACCGCTCCAAAGGCACGTGAAATGGTGAAAGGAGATACCTATTGTGTTCTCCGTGGTTGTTAAGTGAATAACAGACATGACAGGTGATGTACTTATTGCAAAGTGAGGTGGTCTTTAGTGATGTATCTTATTACAAAAACAAAACTAAAATGATAACGTTGAAATATAACTAGTTTTATTGGATTTGATAGAAGTTAATTGATATTAACGGATGGCCGATGGGACTTGAAGGTTCTCGAGTGGCGACTACGTACTTAAAGACGCACTGTGGGTAGGCTTTCAGTACGGTGGATTGGCGAGGGTGACCAGCAGTGTATATCCAGCAGTGGACGCCTAACGGTTGCTATGGTGATGATGACATTGATAATATTAATTCCGACATTTCAGGTCCGTTGGTATCCATGATCACGGGCAGACCAAAATGTAGCTTTGTTCTATTTAATAAATGTAAAAGAAAACAAACATTTGATTGTTTGCTGTCTAGTTTTTTTTTGACGATGTTAGAGTTCAATCATAACCGAAACAAGAAATAAATAAATTGGGTCGTTTGTTTAGATGCGATTTTTTCCGTAGGAGATAAGAGACAAAATTCATAATAGTTTATTAGCATCTTGTTTTTTCCCATTCATGAATGATAAAAATAGAACGTCTTCGTGGATGTTTATTTGTTCAAAAAGGCAGAAAAGTGTTATTTACTGTCATCCTTAATCACGGCGCGTGTAGGTTGGCGCCAGATTTTAGCGAACTCCCCATGGAGCGTAACGATTTCACGAGGCAAACATTTTTATCTTCCCATCCAATAATTCAAAAGGAAATGTTTTGCTTCAAAGCACTAAATTGAAGTTTCATGCGCTATTAAAATGATGTATGGTTTTATTTGCAATTAATTTCGAGCGTGCAGTAGAAACGGTCATTCTCGAAATGAGTAAAGTGAAATTTAAAATGCTTTTAAGTATGAACCACCAAGTTATCTAACAATTATTGGTCTTAGTTGGACAAATTACATGGCAATTAAATAGTTTGCATGAATTTTGAAATCTTTTTCGTATTCCTGTCAACAAAACTTTTATCTATCCGTATTACTTATTTTTTTTCTATTTTATGTTATTCAATATTTTATCTGTCTTAGTAAACTAGAAAGAAGTGGTCTAAATATATTTAAAAATATCGTATTGCAGTTTATACATATTGTAAAAGATGCGTGCTTTTTTATTTTAAAATAAACAAACAAATACATTATTTCTACATTTCGAAACGAAATCATAATACTACTAGGGCTTCACTCAGTGGAAATAAGATAACAACAATGGAGAGGACGCGAGAGCTTGTCAAAGGACATGAACGTTAAGACGTTAGTGACATTGGTAAGCTTTTAGGAGCTTTTCGCGTTGTAATGCATTTGCAGTTTCGTTGTATGAAATATGGGGAAAACCTTACGGCTGTAGGTGCTACTAGAAGGTAGATAGGTATTGCTAAGCTGAACAAAGTGCTATTGGTTTTTTTATTAAATTAAATTAGGTGAAAATGAGTTAGATTGGCGCCCGGTTGATTACAATAGTAGCGATGTAGGTTTTCATTAGCACATGTCTGCCTTACCCTTCGTTAACGACAAGCGTCATGGTATGATATGCTATATTTAAAAAAACAGTTAAAATATTTATAAACATTAAACATAATTTAATTTTAATGGTATATCTTAATACAGGAAGCAAATGTCGAAATACGTACAAATTAATATTCACAAAGGCTGTAAAAGCAATAGATTCTTTCATTACTCCCCGCCTAACTTGCCTAATGGAAGTGAAGGGTAATAGATGTTAGGTACGTCAATATAGACGAAAAACAATCAATCACACGTTAGGTATATACCTAATGTATCCACTATTTAGTATACGTAATATAAGGCTGATTGCTCAACTCGGAACTAGACGGCTTTGTGTGCGTGAACGGGAAAAGAAAACATCGTGAGGGAACCTGCATGCCTGAGAGATTTTCTCGATGGCGTTTTATTTCTGCCAACCTACATTAGGCTATCATGGTGGACTGTAGCCAGTTAAAAGATCCGAATCCAGCGGTAAAACAGTAAATGTAGTGATGTAATGAGCTGGCCGTGTTATATTCTCCAAATATATTTTTTATATTTTATTCAGTGCAAAAAGCAGAAACATCAGAAAGATTCGTTTCAATTACATTAACCTATATCAGAGGATCTTTGAGAAAATGCGTAGGTGCATGTAAACAATTTCTACCCTTTCACAACTGACGGCGATACAGGCTGGATAGCCCATATCTACGTATCAGGGCAAGAGCAAATTTCCTCTAGATAGATATCTCAGACCTTATTTTCGCCACTACCCACCCTCCCAATCTTATTTTATATAAACAACACAAGTGTGTCCTGTGTCCTTGCTATGAAATTATAGTTTTGTTTTCGTCTGAATGCCGCCAGTCACTACGTTGCTTCTGTTCTCAAAATTAACCGCCGCCTTCGCAATATCTATCTGCTTCGCGAGTGATTGCAGGGATCGCGTTTCTCACGTTTTGAGGAAGTTATTTAGTATTCACTTTGGCTTTGTGATATTCAAAATAATGGTTTTAATTCTGACAGCGTTCGTTAATATATAATGTTGTTATTGTTTTCAATGGTTTGCGATCTATGTTTATTGTTATATCTTTTAAGCTATGTGTTGCACTCTGTTTTGAACCTCCGACGCAAAAAGATGGGTGTGATAAGTTTGACGTGTCAGTGTAGCGCCTAAACGTATGAACCATAACTACATAAACAATTTTTAAATTGTATGATGTCTTGTTATTTAAATAACAATTGACGTTGAAACAAACTGTTAATATGAAAATGGCTTTCAAACGCTAATTTGTAAGGCCTATTATAATTTAAAATATTACCTTACCTAAAATTAAAATGCATTGAACTTGTTTTGAACTCTTGTTTTTACAGCCTACAACTTAAATCTTTACGACACTTTTTTTAACTTCGACGTTTAATCGAGCATAAAGAAGAAACTTTTCGTTTACCATTTATCTTTGTAAAGGATGGTTTTAACCCTTGCAATAAATTATTTTAGAACAGAAACTTAAAGCTCTTACTATAATAACGGTAAAATAAAAAAATATTACTACTTAATTATTATATATTATTAGTTAATTTGCTTAAAACCTTAATGTTTACCGTAAGAAAAAACTATTTTCTCGATGGTATGTGAAGTCCAACGCTGCCAACGCAACCAGCTACTGCTGGTTGGCGGACTTCACAGCGTGGCGTGCCCAACAGTGGGACAATAATGGATTGATAATGATTTCTATTTAATAGGTTCGCTTAACTGGTACTGTATCAACTAAATCTACCAACGCCCTACGCGCCCTTTCCATACATATCTTAAATATCACGAATGTCTTTAGTTGTTATCAATTAAAATAAATAAATATTTCTGGAAATTATGACACAGCGCCTTCTAGTTCCGTGGTAAGCAACGAGGTTTGTGTTACGGATACTAGTTGGTTGATATACTACATTTTTTTTTTGTAAATACTTACATATTATACATAGATACATCCATGACTCGGATACACATATTTATGCTCAACACACAAACATTTGTCCCTACCGGGACCCATTGCACAGAAGGCAGTGTTAACTACCGCTGGACTAATTGGGTCGTCAAGATATGTTAAATTTTCAACCTTGTTACCACTGGGTATGCATACAATAGACATTAAACAGGAGCTCTAAGTACCAATAATAATACTGACACCATTTATGATGTCGGGATCCGACATGCATGCTATTACTTGCTAAGCTCAACGACTATTGTATCTATGAATATACATATTAATTGCTTTGGTGAGGTGATTTCGCCCTGCCTCACGCCAAATTGAAGTCTATACACTTCCGACTTCATGTCGCCTCATCACTCTGCGTTAACTTGGCATGAGTCCCAACTCCTAAATACGCATGTCAAACCCTTAGGTACTTCAGCATCTTGTAGGTTTTTCCATAATACATATTATGTCTACTAACTCAGATGCCGATAGATACAGTGCGTACATTTTATCTTCCGCGTAGAGTACTGCTTGCCAAAAAAAAAACAATTATCTGAACAAGTTCGAAAGAGAGAGGGTCGGTTGGAGGTGTGAAATCACCTGCAACCACCTTCCTTCTATGGTAAACACTGCAAAAATTCTTTAAAATAAATATTAAAAATTAACTTACCAGAGTTTCGCATAAATTTTCTTCTTATCAGATAATATTAGGCATATAATGTTTTAGTGTTATGAATAATACAAATTAGCATTTCTCTGTTACTTATTGCATAAATGCTACATATTACAGTAAGTGTTAAAATTATACTAGCATGTTGCGTGATATTTAGTCTCTTGTAGATATATAATGTGAACAGGGCAGGATTAAGTTCTATTTTTGGTTTTAGATGTTTGGTAGCAATTGATAACTCGGACTTTCCAAGTAACTTTGATATTAAATCTAGTTAAAATGCGTCTGCATTTATATTAAAGTAGTTTGATAGAAACAAAAGGTTCCATCCATCTTCTGTATCGCAATGATGGACAAGGTGTCCATCATTGCGATACAGTTAGGTTGGAGGTAAAACGTAAGTATTTAAATTGAAATTGTTTGTACGTGAGAATAAATAAATTATTTTACATATTACATTTTTCATAAGCAGCAATTTGTATATGAGAAACACGTTTAATATTGAATAATGAGAAGATTCCAGAGGGATGTAGAGATTTCGAAGGAAGAAAAAATAATGAATCCCAATTTATTTAGAATGCGTTGGTAAATATTTATGTTGCTTATTCGTTTAGGTATTTCATAGCATATTTATTATCCGACAATAGTTATATTATGTTGTAATGTGTCATGCTAATAACAGGTATGAAAGTCTAAGTAGAAATATATATATATATATATATATTTCTATATATATATTATATATATATATTTCTATATTTTTTATATATATATATATATATATATTTCTACTTAGACTTTAATTCATATTTATATATATTTATATATATACATATGAATTTAATATATTTATATCATATTTATATATCATATTTATATTTATTTAAAGAAAGTCAACATGGTAGTTAAAATGGGGCTCCAATTTTTCCAACTGGAAACGCAAAAAGAAAATATTTTCAATGAGATACAATTTAAAAATTATTTATTTTTCCAAAACTTTAAGTATATAAATGTATAATAGCTTTATAGTTTGAAACTTACTGTTTTAATGATATTTTTTATTGAAACAGCTCCTTAAGAATTTGATACTAATTTTGATTTAGTAATTCACGCATTCCTGAGAAGGAAAATTTTGACTGACCCGACGGAAGGTCAGACAGCTGACGGATGGACTAGAAGTGATCCTTTAAGGATTCCGCTTTTCTTTATATTTGAGATAGATAGATACTCTTATAATAATGTCAGTTCTATGAAATTGGACTAAGATAACTGAATTTCAATTAATTAGACAAAACAATTTTGAAACACAACATTTAGGTATTTCTAAAAACAAAAACGTTTTAAAAGTAAGCCAAGTAAATAGTACTAAAGCCTCTCTGAAGGTTAGCCTAATCAGAGTTTTGTTCCCATTTTCCTGTTAAACGCTGATTGATTCAACCGCTAAGCCCAAGCCATGTTGTTTACCGTCGTTAAGCTTAAATTAGGTGACTGTATTTTTCCCTTTTTTGATTACATTTTACCCTGATTCTTTTGTTCTTGTCATCCATTCTAAGATATTTTTCGAACCTTTCTCGAACTAATCCATTTTGAAATTGTTTTTGAATTTCTTTCATCAACATTATCAAACCACTTACTGCGCCACTGCTGGGCGCTTTCCTCTCATTTGAGAGGAATTAGGTTATCGTCCACCATACTAGCCTAGTGTGGATTGGCAGTTATTGTTTTATACTTAATAAAAAAAAATATACAAACGGATTTATGAGTAATTAAAGTGTGCATTTATAACTAAAAAACTTGGCACAAAATTAGTACTAGGTTACTTGAAAACAAATTTGACTATGACGATAATTCACTTCTAAATTGGTTTTGCCTGTCTTTTCCGTGTCGTTAAAATAATTTTCTCAGGGATACCATTTCTTAGAAAATTAGAAGCTCACCCGTTCAGATTAATTGAAGGCAATTCCAACGAGACTTCGCTGTCGAATTCAAATTCGTTCTTGTTGTAAATGGCTCGAGGCCTGCTTTTGAATATTGTTTATTTGGAGTCATAATTGTCCATAGACTCCTATTTTTATTTTACAACGATTTGTTCATGAACATTTAATAGCATAATTGACATATTTTGAAGTAAGATATTAGTATGGAAGGTTTAGAACTACATAAAACTGTTTTAATTAAAAAATGGCTAAATCATAAGAAAGCTGATCCAACTTAACCTTTTAGGTAAAGATTATATAACGCCTTCTGAGGTGATTATATGTATATGTGGTTGACCATTCTTCCCTTTATGCCTGAAGGATCACTAAATTCTCATATATCATATACAAAGGCAGTAAACTAAATTCCACATAAAAAAACATGCAGTCTAAAACCCAAAGAAAAGAATTGCGGCCCTATCTCAATTTGTTGGACCGGAAATAAGTACTGGCCAAGTCTTTAAGCGAAAATAAAGCAGTTAATTTCCTAATTTCGCACAATCCTTATTTCACGCAAGATCTATTATCAGGTGAAAACGTAACGAGAAGTGGTTGCGAGCGAATTGACCCCGACTTTCCCTTTCGCAGCCTTCAAAGGGCCAGATAAAAATCGGCCTACGCCCAAAGTTTTATTTATTTTTATGGCCACCCATTTGTTAAGGTTCAACTGATTCTTTCAACTACCTTTAGCCGAGAAACTCGTACGCCATGTTGCCGACGTTTTTCCGAACTTCGTCGAGCAATTTCAACTGTCGCATGTGCTGCGATAAACAGAAAAATGGAGATGAAACGGTTTCGGGATTGTTGATGTCTATATCTTCACTTCATTTCACCTGTTTTACTTCTTTGTGTGGACTCAGAAAAGAAGGGGCGTCGTTAAATAATAATAACTATACTCTTAATGGTTCAACTGCTAATGCTGATTTAATTCTACGAATGGGTGGCGTTCTTAAAATAGTATTGCTTCGGAACGCACGTTTAGTAGGCAGTCCTGGTTGTCATACAAATACATAGGAAACTCGAAAAACCTGTCTATCAGTTTATCAGTGGAGTAATGGTATCGATTTGTGTGTGAATTTTAATATTTAGGTGTATTTGAGTAGGGTGGAAGTCGAACCGTAACTTAGTTTACAATAGGAGAATAATGAAAACGAGTTAGCCGAATCCTGAGTACCTACATAATTATATTAATATTATTTTATTTCATAATCACGGGCATAGTTTGACCGTCACCGTCTCGCAATACGTCGTTTTATTTTAATGTTTAATGCTCATGTAAATGAGGGTTTATGGTTGTCAGTAAGGTTTTTACATATTTGTTAACTGTAGACCAATTTTAAATAATGTTAAAACGAAGTTACAGGTAAGGTTCTTTATATATACATATGATACTAAAATAACACGAGTAAGAGTATACGAGAAACTCACATTTTTTAACGAGCTAAATTATAAGGGATCTCTTACATAAATCAGCAGAAGCGAGCTCTTGCAACCGTACCAACGTTTTTACCGTATAACAGAATTACGAAAGTATGGCTATTAAAACGATTTAATTTGTTAACTCAGTGCTTGTAAGAAACAATGAATAAATAATTCAATAATAATACGTTGTGGGCTCAAAATGTTTTGGCTAAGGGAATAAAATACGAAATAGCTACCAAATTTCAGTAATCAGATATTAATTAATGAGTAATTTCAATCAACAGAACAGTCACGATTTGGTGTTTTTTACGTGCAGATTAATTTCAATTGAATTGTCATAGTATTGAATTATTTACAATAAATATCCAAGTTTTTAATTGATAGATCATAATCGACATAATTATTATTAGTCAGATTCTGGCATGCTTTTTATGCAAATATGATTATATTTCACTCGGATTTGTCAGCAACGCGCGAGCGTCACGTCTAATGCTGCAACTTGACGACTCGGTGGCGCAGTGGCTGAGCGATTGGCTTGTGCGTCACGGGTTGCGGGTTCGATCCCCGCACGGAGCAAATATTTTTACGTTCTGCACAGGAGAAAATCGTGGGGTGGGGCAACGTTTTTAAAAAAAAAAAAAACTTTCACAGACTACGATAACCGCATGCCATCAGGCATACCATAAGCTTGTTTGTCACCCTCGTGGTACAAAAAAATCTAGGTATATATTCTGTTTGCCATAAAATTTAAGATGACATCATTGGTTTATGGTAATAGTGCATACTAACTCCAAAACGTTCAAAAGCTTCAAGAACCAACCAACGCTCTATTGCCGATCAAAAGAAAATGTGAAAATTATAGAGGCTTTTTTTAAGAATATGCATTGAATTTATTCTTAAATCCACGCAAAAATTAGACACAAAGTTGAAACCTTAACGTTATCCTTTACAGTGCCCATGGTCACGGGTAGACTGAAATAAATGACAAAACGTAGAACTTAAACAAATATCAATATATCCCAAAAAATCGTAAACGCGGCTATTGCAGACGTGCTTTAAAAGGAATTAAGATAAAATATATTTTTTTTGTCCAAGTGACTGCACAAAAACAATGCAATGAAATTTGGTACGAAAAAAAGTTTACATCATTACCATCTCTTAAATCGTCCATAATTTGTAACTTTGCTAACAACAGTTCTGATAAAACTTCTAGCAAAAAGATAAAAGGGATCCATTCAATTAATGCCGACACTTTGTTCTGGTAGGGTACCAAGAAGAAAACGGATTTCTTCTTGGTAGATTGACAACTTAAAATTGCATGAGATAAAACAAACATTCGAACAAAATTGCGGTAGAAAATCCCTATGACCTGGTATTATAAGTGTAAGAAAACTTAAAGCAGTTAATATCAAATTTAAAATCAAATAAAATGTTCATGTTTTATGCATCATCATCATCATCAACCCATTAATGTCCCACTGCTGGGCACGGGTCTCCTCTCAATTGAGAGGGATTAGGCTATAGTCCACCACGCTAGCCTACTGCGGGTTGGCAGACTTCACACGCCATCGAGAATTCTCTCAAGCATGCAGGTTTCCTCACGATGTTTTCCTTCACCGTTTGAGCATGTGATAAATACGCACATAACTCCCCAAAAGTCAGTGGTGCGTGCCTTGGGTTTGAACTCGAGACCTCTGACATCTCAGTCCACTGGTCATACCGCTAGGCTACCACAGCTCTGTTTTATGTTTTATGCATTTCATACTAATTACCACTTAGTTGGTCCTAGGAATCGAACTAAGAATCTGACGCTTACAACCACAATTACGAATAACTTCAAGTTAAACTTAAATCAATCTGATGTCCAGATTAGCTTAATAAATTACTGATAGATTGAAATACTCAATAAACCACTACACCTAAGTAGGAAATGCTACTTAGCTCAGTAGTAGACTCAGATGATTCTAGAACTATTAAAATAGGTATTCAAGAAATAAACACTTCAAGTCATTCATTGGTTATCCGAAAGACAATTGCCATTGATTCCTATTTCGCTGTAAATAATTTATTAAGACAGCTCTGAGTGATGAGCCTAGAGGATTACCTTATTTATATTGCACAGCTTTAACACTTACGCAGCCGTACCAAATATTAGTAATTCATTGGGAAACAACCTGTTGTTTCACCTGTTCCTACTTTCGTTAACTGTGGAAGCACAAAACCCAACTGCATTTACAACAAAAGAAACTACAGAGCATTTTTATTGTATGAATTCGATTGTACCTTTGAGTGTTGTTAAAAGTTATAAAGTGACAATTATTGACAATTCATTTCAAATAAGGAATAGATTCAACTTGTATTGGATTTTGTACAAAAATGTCAGTGTTATTCTACAGAACCTACGCTATGCCTACCGCTAAACTGTACGTACACATTAATACTCCTTTTTGTTATCCTAGCGTATCTGTGTATTATATACACATAATTATTTATTATGTATTACTTTGGGAGTTCATTTCGGCGTTTCGGTACACATATTACACATTTATATCATTTAAATGTTGAAAGGTGATGAGAAATAGATAAATTAATAAAATTTTAATGATATAATATAACTATCCAGTATCCACATACTGAATAAATTGACCTTACACTTGGAAATTATTTGTCCTTTTCAGAAACAAATACGCTTATCGATGTTATTGAACTTTTAAGACTTTCACCTTGATTTAAAGTCAATAGCATTCACTTCTTTATAGTCACGTCTGAACTCCACAATAATAAAATCGTTACTAGGGGTTTGTATGTCATGGGGACTAGGGTTATATGTACGATAGATAAATA
Source organism: Craniophora ligustri (assembly GCA_905163465.1). Lineage (NCBI taxonomy): Eukaryota > Metazoa > Arthropoda > Insecta > Lepidoptera > Noctuidae > Craniophora > Craniophora ligustri. Next base: position 7,026,326 of record LR990970.1, read on the forward strand.
AATAATAAATAATTTACTTTCGAGGGTTGCATAGTATCTTCACGAATTATGAAATTTATATTTACCAATGAATGATGATCATATCAACCGATATATGTCCATTGGACATAATTATATCTATGTCCCGCCCAAGGATTGCTGCAAACCAGTCAAGCGCCACCCGCATTCAGTGGATTCCAGCAAACTTGTACCAGGTCATCTATCTACAGTGTTCTAAAACCAGTGATAGTCTAGCGATATGTCTTTTCGCCTCCAGGTTATAAGTCTAGATTTCAAATCTTAGGCACGTACTTGCAAAGCACTCTGAATCCAAAATAGGTCATCGTGGTAAACTGGCTAACTCAGGAAATGTATTGATGGTTATGAATCTGCACTTTGACGTTATTGTAATAAGATACACAGTTGATTAAACTTTTTGCTCGCGTCCGTCGACCGCGACTTGAAGCAACGAGATTTCTGAGGATATGAGTAAATGTGACATTAAATATTGTAATGTGGGTCTGTTATCATCCCACGCACACCGTAAATCCAATGCAGGGAAATGACGCGGTGCTTGGAAACGGAACGGGTTTCCTAAAATGATTGTATGTTTGAATTTACTACTCTATTTTCATCAATCCATTTATTATTATTTTTTACACTACATCAAGAATATTTTTTGTGTGAAGGAAAACATCGCGAGTAAAGCTGAATGCTTGATAGATTATCTCGGTGGCGTGTGAAGTCTGCCAACCGGCAGTAGGCTAGCGTGGTGGACTGTAGCCTAATTCCTCTCAAATAACCTCTTATTTGAGAGGAATTGGTGTCCTCCATCTGTTCCCAACAGTGGGATAATAATGGGTTGATGACGATTATACACGTTTCTTCTGAACGTTATTTAACGTAATTATGTTTTTTTCCAAAACTTACAAACTTCAACTTTCAAGAGTAATATCTTACAAAGTTGATTGTTATAAAAACTTCCTTTGAAATAATATAGGAACTCAAAGACTTTGTAACAAGACTTGACTAACGAAAGTACCTAAGGTTCGGAAAATTGAGCTCGGTTCTAGAAACTAGCTTCAATTGAATATCCTAATTTTATTTTTTAAGTATTTTCTTATATAAAGTCACTGGAACTCCCAATGGCATTGTCGTTCGCTATCATAACCAGTAATCGTGTACAAACTCAATCATTCCAAGCTTACCAACTCTATTAAATCGATTGATATTTAGGTACTGAACTTTATTGAAATCGATTAAGCTATGGACACGACTTTGCTTCGCAAAAGAAGAGATACTGCCTGTAGATAGTTTAAATTGACATTTGTGTATAATTCAGATGATCTACGAATGAAAAGAAAGTCCAAGAGTTGATCCAAAATGTTGAAATATCTTATTAAATAAAGTGTAGTCAAAATACCCACATAAATTCCAAAAGTCACTAGATAGATGGATTCGTACTTAGCACGTTGTTCGACGACGCAAAGTCCAGTAGTGATATCATTAGGGTTACATAGAAATTGTTATTTTATTGGTTTGGTCATTTTTTGGAATTATTCAAGAACTGCATCAAAGAAAATAATTTTGATGTTTTAGTGCCATACTACTGTACTAAAACTCCGACAGCTGCTCCTTAAGTTATGTTCAATTTTCAATACTGGGCACTAGCAAATACAAAAACAATGTGCATCCAAATTTAACCAGTAAATAATTATATTTATGTTGAGTTTAGCTCAACATAATATAAACATCAATGATTTATATCCTATCAATACGAAGCAAACAAACAAAATTACCGTACCTTTCGTATTTTCTATTGATTTACCAAATGACATAGGCATTTGTCAGTATTGCCTGATCGTTATCGAGGCGGTGTCAATTTTAACTGATGTAATGCCTTCCATGATATGAAAAAGATGAGCGTAGGAAGCCATTTCAGCGAAGGTTTACAATACCGTGCATGTATCAAGGCGTTATGTGTGTTTCGCTTACAACAGAGTAATAATATATGAGTCGAGAGCATTCGTGTTATGTTTATTTTATATTAAGAAACCTAAAAGAACAGTCAACACAAGGTATTTTTGTACAAAAACATTAAATATTAAATATAGAAATGACTATAAATGCTACGGGAAAATATATTTAAATAGCTCGACCAGCTTGATATTAAAATCGGCATTTTGTTTAATATCGTTAAGTTCTTTAGTTTGGCAAAATTCAATTGCAGTGCTGTTTAAGCAATGACAAAAATATGAGTAGTTTCATTTTAAATTATTACTTATATTGTATTAAACAAGATAATTTTGTATTCCATAATTTTTGCCCTAAATTGCGAGTTCAATATTAACACACATACAAAGTATATAAGCTGTACAAGTGTATAAGTCAATTCATTCCCAAACGTAATATTTGTATAATGTAACACATTCAAGTTGTATTTTACTTGCACAGACAGCACACAGAATACACCCCTCGGAGTATTGCATAAACTATAAGCCAAAACAAGCGTGGAGATAAGTCTTTCGGTACAGAACACTGATTCTAGAGAACATGAAAATAGAAAATACGAAAAACAAAACATATACGATGTTTGTTCAAGTCTTTGCGCGTTGAGTTACATGATAATATCAGTGTTTGCATAAATGAAAATGCTTGCGACCTAAAGTTTATTCTTATTTAAAAATCTTTTTTTTCACAAAAAGCTGGCGAAGTGCGTGTTCATTCACGCGCATCGTAGTGTTACTTGTAAAGGCTACTTAGCTCCTCCTTAGTCCTGATTTTTCAAGCACCAAAAATTTTGATGTCAAGGGAAGACACTACACAATAACAAAAATTGTGGTATTACTTAATATTTTGTATAAAATAATTTCCTCGCCATCATAACAAATAATTATAATAAATTATAAACCAGAATCTCCCCAACCATGTTTAACTGTCTGTTTATACGAAGAAATAACGAAGTGAATGAAGAAGATTAAGGTATATAATTATTAAATGTTTTGGAGCATACGCTCGTCAACAGATTGCTAGTATTGCTAGTAAAAAAAAATATTTAAAAATATCATCTGCATCTATAACCATAAGCCAGATCAGTACAAACAATACAATATGACGTATATGTACTCAATATATCTTCAATGTAATAGCAAATATACCTCCACGTACTAAGCGTAATACATAAGTTTGTATCTTGACAAGTCTGAACAGATTTCGAGGCAGTTCTAATGGATATTAAATACTTATCTAGGTCATGTTGCGGTCGTCTTGTTTATGTCATAACTGTATTAGCAGTTATATTACCATCACGTCTATGGATAAGCAACAATTTATTTCGTATGTATTCTTCTTATTTTTTTATACCTTAAATATACAAGCTGTATTATTCTAGCCATGTGACCAGCAGACTAAAGTCAAAGGCCTCAAGTTCGATCCTAAAGACCCCTAACCACTGACCTTTCGAGTATACGTGCGTATTTAACTTGCCATGCTCAAATGGTGGAAGAAATATCGTGACGAAACCCGCATGACTGAAACATTTTATCAATGGTGTTTGAAGTCTGCCAAACCGCACTAGGCTAGCGAAGTGTACTATAAGCCTGATGCTTCTAAAATGAGAGGAGAACCATACCCAGTAGTAAGTGAAAGTTAACGTGTTGATGATGACTAAGCAGAATTTTCTGACCCATTATAACTGACTCTATAGAGAATGTTCGAAAAAAATACCCAAAACTTAATACTGTATTCTGGTATTTCAAATTAGTAACTTACGCTTTGCTCGCTTGTGGAATAACCGTCGACTGATAATTCCAAGACCATCAAATTATAATTTAAAAGTAAGTCAACTCACAAATACATTTGGCTAACCTAATACGATAATCAACAAAGATAGAATTTGACACTTCGCTGTAATCCGTGCCAACGCGTTCATAATCCACCTGACAGAGTAACTGACTAGCTTTGCTAACGCTACCTTTGTGGTAAAATCTAATACAAATTGTATTTCTGAGTTTATTGAACTTTAAAGTCTTTAATGAGAAGGTTGCAAACAAATTAATTACTGAATTCAAAGTGCCAGGAGTGGTATTTCAATATTATTTATTTTCAATTCTTGGTTTAATCTTATATTTTATTAGCTCAACTGAAACAATGAGAAATTTCTGTTTGAAATTTAATCTCTACTGACGTTGGTATAAGGTCGAAAACTCATGTTTGTTTTTATCTATGTCACGGAGGACATTCCAAATAAAATTTAAAAGTAATACTACTAGCGCCCAATGTTCTATTACATACTTAAAGGCAATGTTGTGAAATGGAATCCCTTAAACTTACCAGATTTCCTGTAATATTAATATTAAAACAGTCCATAAAGAACCAAATTCGACATCAATAAATATATTTTTCTGTTACATTACTTTTTTCGGTACTCCATGGACACGGAGAAAACAATACATTTATACTGTGTTCTGTTTTGTTACATATGTTTTTGTTTTTGTTCAACTTTTATGTATGAAAATGATGTTTGTATTCCAACACGGCCTGTTTTCGCATTTTAATTGACACGTGTATAGATTTGTTGGGCTTGCGGTGTTCGTGGTAAAGGTTAATTATTTGTGTGTAACTGCGCGTAGGAAGAGCTTTTAAAAGGCTTTTATTTCTATATACGCTGTGGTTATGATACACGATAATACTGTTGACCAATTTTAGGCGAATGTCAATCTAAATTATTTTGATACAGAAAATTAAATGAATATAATATTTGGTTATTATAATTATATAAGGACGTAACAAATAAGGTGATGCTGAGTCGATTGTGGTTGGTGCATAACATATTTCTAGATGATAGATCTACCCGTTTATACAGCAAAAAATGATCTAGAGAAAAACAAAAAATAACATACAATATACAAAATAATGCCTCAATGACATTGAGGTATATCAACCAAAAAACTACTATAAAACGTCATAGCTTTAAAGTACTTTATTGTCTGCCCTATTGCAATTACAGTTACATTTCAGTCATGAGACTTATAACCTTTTACGCCTGTTCTTCCTAAGAGCTCACTTACGACAGGAAATGACTACCCACAATCGGAAGGGAACGTAAGTAGGTAAATATTGGCATGGTTGGCAACGTTCCTGTATTTATTTTAGTCATCTAGGCAAAAAGGCTTTAGTGGTAAACTATGTACCTACCTACATTTTGCGGTCAAGCCATGTCAATTTTGGGGATTTCTTTTACCATTTTGTTGGTTATAGGTACTATAATGTAAGGGAAATTATGTGTTTACTGATTTATTTAACTAACCTATGGTTCATTAGTAAAGCAAGAGCGAAGCCCTAACTGATATTTTTCTTCTATATTGAATTTATTCTGACGATGATTCATATTAAGACGATATAAGTGTTATCAGTTATTACAAAACAGAATGTTTTGTACAGAAGCAATAAGAATCCTTATTGCTTCTCTACAAAACATTCTGTTTCTCGCTGTCTCTGCCATTGCTGGGTCTCTCAAACTTTGCAATTCACTGGAAGAGATTGGCACAAAAATAAGTCATGTCCAGTGGTAATCTAATATAGTTTTGTCTTGCAATTTGTGATATGATATATGTACTTGTTATCACTAGAAGATCAATTTTATGTGAGTGGCTTCTCAATAGCCACCCTGTCATCTAGATCTTGCTGCCTCTCTCTCCACCCGCTATCCGCAATCTGCCACGAACTATAGCAATGTGTCCCCCATAACCGCCGACCCTTAACCTTGGAAGTCTTGGTCCGAAATAATTTGAAAAGTTAGAAGTAATTTTCTTTTAAGATATTATTAGTAAGGCTTAAAAAGATTCTAAAAAACACACATTGATACAAATCAGTGAACAAGTTACTAATACTTTAAATCTTAAAAGGTGAAAGGCGAGCGCTTACCCTTACCAAACTAAGTAGTTTGCAATGACAGCAGGTGTTTATTAACTCCAACTAAACAAGTCAAACGACCTTTTCGAGATTTTCCCCGTCAAATAGGTTCTAAGAATTTAACTGGATATTTATATTAAGTAAATGTTCTTTTTAAAAAAAAGGTAGTAGCATGATTTTTAATAAAGCATCATATTTTCGTATTTAAACATTCACTATTATCCACTGCAATAAATTGACATAAAAACATATTTTTTATACATTATCATGCAGGATAGCATCATAACGTTTTATCTTTTTGTTTGTATTGTGTTGGTAAGTCCTGGTTGGACTATTATATGATTTCTGATTTACATAGGTCATTGTTGTGTAAATTTTTGCGTGCCCCTTTGAATGGGGTAACATTATTCAATGTGAGCATTCTTGAATAATATTGCTCCATTCAAAATAACCTACTGTATAAGCCAGACATGATTGACATTGAAATAAATCATCACTATCTGCCCGTGACCATTGATGCTACACAGGGTCCAAAACGTTCGAATTAAATAATATCAATATACCTACCATGATCAAATCCGCCAAAAGAAGTTTTAATGCCTGGTATTTGCGTATATTTATGAATGTAACGATTGTAATTTTTTTGTACTTTGCACCCGACCACTATAATATTATTATTCAGCCTCCACTCGTTGCTGACTGGTTGTCTACGGACTATGGACGCCGCTTTGTCACCTATAGACTCACATGGTCAATAAGTGAACATCGCACGGCTCGCGAAACGCCGAGCAGTTTTAGGCGATTGTTTCTAGGACGTGTGTTTCGTTTTGTCGTCTAAAAACCATGAATTGGCTTTCATATGCGAAATATTTAGATTTTTGATGTGCATCACGCTTTATGAAGCAGAAAATAGAAGAGGCATCGCCCGAGTGCATTCCTCTCGATACGCAAGCGTCCGTGGTTGCTGATTAGACCAAACGGCGTCAGGGTATAGGCAGCTTGCTAGCGTGGCTACTCGGTGACGCTACGAAGTATATGCAGTGAGTACAAATAATTTCATTAGAGGTAGGGCATATATCGAGATTTCTTGCTCAAACTTCCCGACTGGGGAAGTACCTCCACCTTACAGAAGACTGCAGTGAGTGAGTAACGTTGCCAGAGATCATTAGGGGAGTGATTATTCTGACAGAATGGAATTTCTATTTGCTGTCAGTTTGGCGACTCTCCTATTTTAAGAAACTTACTTTTACGTAAAATTGTTGCCACCCCAGTGGTATAAAAAAATCATAGAGTTCAATATACACGCATGAGGTGGGTGGTGTGGATCGATGGCTGGGAAGCTCTAATGACCTTTAATCTGCAAAAAGATATAAATTACTGATTTTCGTAATTGACGTGAGCACGTTAGTAAAACTCTTGCTAATAAATAAGGAAATTATTAAACAGCTACCGGTATCGTACCTTATCTATTTGAGGTGTTAAATAGTATATCGTGAGAGATAAATGGCATGGTATTGCTATTTTACAAGGTTCTTGATTGAGCCTGTAATGTTTTAATAATCCTTGTATGATATTTAGATATAGCGGAAATTGTAAGTATTTAAAATAATGGATATTATTTTTCTAGTTGCTCGGTAGGGATGATATCTGGTTTGCATAGTACCTACATTATCGCTAAATATGAATAGATATAAAATAAATAGACGTTCTATCTTATAAGAAAAAAATTAAAAAAGACTCACTTTGATTGTGTAATTATTATTAGAGAAATTTGAATTGATGATCATGGCCGGTATATTGATAACTTTATCTGAACTTGGTGAAAATATTTTTAAAACAACATGAATTTAAAGTCTGATACCTCGGCAGCTGGTGAAAGTTTCTGATTTACTAATCATTAGGACGTAGGTGTCATCTGTGATATAATTTCAGCGCTACCAAAATTCCCACTATAAAACTGCACTCTCTTAAAGGATAAACTGCCATATTTTATGATGTGAAGCGAGTGCTTGGCACTGCATGTATCTTTAGTGCATACTTCACACCCGATACGACAGCTTGCCATAACTGTCGTTTATAGCATTAAATTTAATAAACTTTAAAATTTATTTTACAGACACGACTTATTCCGAGATTTACTGTTAAATATTATTTATTTCTCTAAGATTTACAAAAATCACTTGTCGAGAAACAAAGCAACTAAATAATTTATAACATTGAGTCCAAAATTAAGCACAATCTTTTACAGGGACACACCCCAAAGTCCTAATTTTACTTTATACAATATCGCAAAAAAAGTGAAATTAATTTTGATCTCATAACCAGTGCTAATAGTATTATCAACGTCTATTCTACACAGATGCTATTCAATATCAGTGTTCTGCACGCACGCCTTCTGTAAGTGTTGCCATGAAGTATCAATTCTTTGAAAAAATATATCGATACTAAACTGCCTTTGTAAGTATGTACATATTGAAATCGTTTTCAAAAATATACTATCCCTACATATATACCAATCAATCATATCTGAAATCGATATAGTTGATCGCAACGGTTCCAGCAAAATGGCAATCGTTGTATCGATCGGTATGAAACTATTTTTTATTGCCTTCTCCTACACCTGCTAGTGAAGATAATATCTGAGTAATGACGTCACTCTCAGGTGCTCTACATAAATGGCCTTATTTGTGTGTTTAGGAGGACTAAGTATGTTTGGACAAGAACGTACAACCTTGAATGCCTTTGTCATTGTTTCAACATAATACATGTGACCATAAATATCAACCCTTTTAAGCTGGTGTGAAGATATTTTGTTTATGCCAATCGCTGCCGAATACTGTATTGGATCAATTGTTGATGATTGATGAACAGCATACGATGTCAACATTATCAGTTAATAGAATTTGATGGCATATGTGGTATTTACATGTATGTAACAGATGCAGTATTGTGATCGATGTAATAATTATGTCTAAGTGAGAAATAATTAACTCAATCTTCAGATTATTAGTAGTGTTTCGTGACTACTACGTAATTTAGTCTATAAAAACTAATCTTCCTCTAGTATTGAGTACTGATTTGTTACGCTTAGGTGAATACTAGACACAGACTGTTTAGGGATTTTAAACGCTTTGGATCCTTTACAGCATATGGTATCCGGCAGGAATGATACAGTAAAGCTAATATGTATTGTTACTACCAGATTAATGAGGGCTGCCTGACGCTTCTGAGTGTGAAGTCTTGGGTTCTGTTCCCGCCTCAGTGTTGCAGTGTTGTTGGGGTTTTTACCTGGTTGAGTCACAATGAAGGTTGTTTTTTTTAAACTTCTTAGTAGTTGTTGAGTGGCAATTCAGTCGCCTCATCTTACCATATCTTGAACATAAAATATACTAATGAATTAAGAGTGTACATAATAACGATTTTATGTAGAAATATTTATGATATAGGACTAAACTTAAGTCTCTATTAATACTAAACACGGCCTCATCAATTCAAACAACTGTGAGAGTGGTATGTCCCTTGAAGTCAGAATTTCACTTCACAGCTGCTATACCCATAGGGATTGATCGCATAAGCATACAATATTCGAAGTACGGTCATGTTTTAAAACACAATGCTATACAACTTTTATTTAACTACCGCTTTGGTTTAAATAAATAAATATTTCCGGACATTATTACACAGCGCTATCTAGTTCCGTGGTAAGCAAGGAGGCTTGTGTTACGGATACTAGATGGTTGATATACTACATATATACATTATTTTCTTTTGTAAATATAAACATACATATTATACATAGATACATCCATGACTCGGATATAAATGTCCATGCTCATCACACAAACATTTGTCCCTACCGGGATTCGAACCCGGGACCCATAGCACAGCAGGCAGCGTTAACTACCGCTGAGTTAAACAGGTCGTCAAAAGCTTATTCAAAAGTTTAGGTTTAGTGATCTTAAAAGTGTCTACTGAACTCACGTTCAGACCAAGACCAATAAATAGGTCTTTGTCTGGCCAGGCCAAGTAGAATATGTATAAAATTATACGCTTCTTTCTCCAACGTGTAAAAAAGAGTAAAAGAGGCAGCACTATGTTTAAGGGCTAATTAAAATGGAGTACCATTCAAGTGTTTGCCATTAGTCCGTTTCTCATAGACAAACTATTTACACCGAGCTGCTTTGTCACTATCAATTTAAAATGATTCAATATATTTTCTCATTCCCTAAACTATTTGCCAAAGAAATATATTGCTGCAGGAACCTAAAGCTCTCAAATAAAGGCCGACCGCCCTTAACATTTTATTTTAGCCTTTTACATTTTTATGACACTTCAAAGAATTCACGCCGTAGAATTCTTACCTTTTCATAATAACTGGGAAAGGTGAGGCTGGAATGGTGAAGTCTTTGGATTTGTAAAATTTTATTCATTTTTTGGTCCTTTTGTACGGTCAATATCAAGATAAAAATTGTAAATTATAATCTCGGAAGATTATGCTACCTAAATGCGGTGGCACTAAGACCATGTATTTTTTCCTTTTCACAAAATGTTTCGTGTCGCTTCGTCCAGTGGGATTTATCTCATTTGTGATTCACCCTTTTTGCGGGTACAGTTGACATCTTTTTGTCCTTCAAATAAGTTTAACCTCTGAATATATAATCGTGAAAGTATGAAATAAAATATTTATGTGCCGAAAAGATTTGTGAGTGACACTGTTAACACAGTGTCATTTGCAAGGGTGATGAATGTGTTTGATTCGTGTCAAAATTGTTTATTTCACTTAAAAAACAATTACACAAATGAAATACACGATGTGTGAATGAGTATGTATTGTGGAGTAAAAGGAGTATTGACTTCAGTGTATATACCGGGTAATCATATGTTTACCTTCAATCTGTTTTCTCATCGACCCATTTATTTTCCCGCTATTGGGAACGAGTCTCTTTGAATTAGTCAATGTACTAGCCTAGTGTGGGTTGGCAGACTTTACAAGTCATTAAGAAAGTCTATAGGGAATTGAAGTTTCCTAGGGTGGGTAGAATAATTAAAACGCACTTTATACATATGGAATAAAGTTTATCATGTGGTCAGCCTTAGGATTAAACTCAATACTTTTGAATCTATAATCCACTGGTTTCACCTTTAGGCTATTACAGTATATATATAAACCTTTATGTAACTAGTAACAAGAATCAGTTAATTAGATTATCCGTTATTCAGAGCCAATTATTAAAAACCCAATTAGAAAGGCGTGCAAAAAACTTCGATGGAGAAACCTACTTCATAAATAAAAATGCACCTAATTATTTATTTATAGTTTGACTAAAATTGGTGCTTGCTGAATAACAGTTCATTAAAACAAAACAATAATAGTATCTAATATTTACATTAAGTAAATCTTATACTTTCGAAAAATAACGTATTTTTTCTTCTTTGGATCCACCATCAATAAATCTCTGAACGCTTACCTAAGGAATATGATAATATAATTTATTAATGTAACATATATTTATGTTATGTTTAAGGAAATGTTAGTAGCGCTAATGTGTAACTTCTCATTTTTTGCGAATCAAACGTCCAGTGGTCTATATTTAATAACCAATTTGTTAGGAACATTGGCTTCTTTAGTAATTATACGAATACGAGCAATATAAATTCCAAGAAATAACGAAAAAAACGCCTCATTAAAGATGAAATAACTGGTACTATGGCTGCTAATGAGCACACAAATCGTTTCTTTTATCAAAGCACATCCTGGCAACAGGCCAAAATACTTTGATAAAGGACTTTCGTATTGATCACATTTTATCTTGCACATAAATTTGGCCACGTCTGAACATTATAATTATACATAGCACAATATATATATATATATATATTGCTATAGCGGCTTTAAATATTTTAGTAGTTTTTGGATAATTTCGAGTGAATAATAATTAAATTTTACATTTTCAATAAAACTGATACACTGGTGTTTTATGTTTCAAAATTTACTTTAATAATACAACACAAACAATCATAAAGATCTAGTTGGAGTCTTGTTTGAAGAACTCAATGAGATATTAAAGTACTTATTAGGCTAATTTGATACGCAAGCAAAATTATTACCGCGTATTTTTCATCATTGATTTAAAAATCAGGAATGCAGAAAACATGTATTATAATATTTATTTTTTTTGTTTTTATTTCACTGTTTTCGTCCGTATATAGTTATTTATATATGTGGCTCAAACTTAATTGATTACACGTGAATATCATACATTGTAGCATCACAGAAATCCAAACCGTGACGCCCAATTCACGATTCAGATTAAAAAATATAGTTCTGTATCGCATTGATATCACAATATAAACACATCCATGCTTCGTATAAGAACCTAAATCGTGTTTAGGTTTTTAGGGACACACATAATAATGTGTGTCCTAAAATACCTGTAAATATCAGATACATATTTTGTAATAGATACTGTCGGGATAGTTTCGCCTGATATAGACATCCGAAACTCTTGTTGACGCTTGATAAGCACAATACTAATTGCAGTATGACGTCATTACACACATGGTAGCTGCTGATAAATTGACAACAGAATTTCTCTTGATGTTATAACATCTTCATTACTTCGAATAATACTGAAGACAGTGAAGTTGTATCATAATTATATTAACGCCTGATACCGTGATAATTATACTAATTGATTTTTCTAGTATAACTTATAAAAAAAATATTAGATAATAATAACAAAAGCGGGAGAAGACAACTCATATGGCACAGGTTAACCTAGCGCAGAAGGCAGGGCTTAAGCATAACTTTGTAACCGAAAATCTTGTGTCAATAAACCATTTATTTATTATTATTTTAACTCTATACTGCCCTGAAATAATGTAACAATTAAATTTATAATACAGGGTTGGGTTGTAAAAAATCACCTAGATTATTTTCTCAATACATTTAGTAAAATTTTACATAATATACATAACACTTCACTATACATATATTACCTTCCGAAGCGTATTTTCACAAATAATATTAAGGAAAATAAAAAGCAAGTTTTGTAATTGATAAATAATTATTTTATGTGATTTTAATTTTCAAATTTATATAATATCAGAAGATACCATTGGTAGATTAAAGAGTTAATAATGGTAACTTTTAAATGGTATCTTGACGGTCTGACGGTCTTATGATCGATCGCAAGTGAGACGAACAATTATTAGAAATTTTAATTGATTACAAGTTCGACCTAGATTTTATAGATTTTTCTTATTTTTAATTACAATTAATGGCAGTTCATAGTCTTAACCTTTCGAATACGAGATCCACAACATACTAGGATTGTGTAAGGTTATATCAGTCGTCACCTCTGTCTACCCTTTTCGGTATAAAGGTGTGATAGTACCTAAACATGATGTATTGATATAATAAATATGAATTTAACTCAAACTGTGCACTCGTACATTGACGTCGACATAGTCCTTATTCATATCTATTTAAAGACTAGTCTTATGGGAGTGTTTTTGTTGTTTCGGAACATGTCATGTGGGATCTTCGAAAAAGCGTAAAAAGGGTTTCATATGGTTGACAGTAAGGCAGAGAGATTTCCTTTTTTATGGTTTAGTATATTTATGTTATCCGTTTGCTGTGACGGTGAAGAATCTGGTTTATTTAAGTGTTTTAGCATTGTCTTCGAAATTGAAGAGTATATACATGAATTTCAGAAATGTTGGTATTTTAGAGTTTTTATTCCTTCATAATACGCCTTAAAATCTAGGCCACGAACAATGAATTATTCGCATCACATACAAGCGTCTCGGCATTAAAACGTCAATTTTAATTTCTTACTGCATCGCCTTAGAAAGATAAAATCGAAGAGACTCTTCCATTTGACTCACATCTACCATTTATATTTGAAATAAGCATCAATAAGATTTCTGAATCGGACAGTTCACTGGTTCCATCCAATACGCATTTTGAGTCCCCAAAATAAAGCTAATTTGCTTTTATACTCCGGATAGCCTTTTCGTTACCAATTTTGGCCAGGCAATCACAATAAGGTTTAAGTTAAATATACATATAGTCTAAATTGTTTCCCGTATTGAATGGTGATAAGATTTTTTAGTATTATTTGATTCGCGCCAAAAGCTTGTACTTAAATGAGAGATGACTTAAACAAAAAGTATAGTAAAAATTCTTTTAAGTAAATGATCTTCATTTGAAAACACTTTACTCTGACTTTACTTAGGACTAGGCTTATTTAAGATAACTAGCCTGAAAATTAAATTTAAATTTTGGAGTTTGATTTATTTTTTGTGTTAGAATAAACAAAAAATTAACTAACATACCTACTTATTGTATTTATTTATAGCATTAATCCGATTTGGTTTCCAAAAGATTTTTAAAAGAATTTCCACAAAGTGTACGTAAATGGGATGGCATCATTATTTTCCATAGATCGAATGAAATATATCATTATAATACCAACACTTGGGTCTATGGCTCTCTACACACTTCACACATATCCAAATCGGTAAAAATAATTATGTTGATAAGAATTGAATAAGGAATCTTCATTAACCGAACAAATAAAACCGCGCAAGCAAAGCATTTCGTCACAATTTGTTTATTTTCACATAGACAAATAGAAAAATATTATGACAGTCCGTACCGTTCCTCTCATTTAAACTACGACCGTTTTCCCCCAACTCAAAGGTTCCATTCAATCAACAGAACAAAGACAATTGTTCGGTGTCCAGCTCTATTTTTTTTTCACTCCACATACAGACGGATTCATTTATTATCCGTCTATTGTTTTATAATCGGTTAGTTCTCTTTCCACCTTAAGCTTCTAATTAAAGTTGGAATAGTCTTTGGTCCTTTGGGTCGAACTGTGATGCAAAAAGTTTAGCGAAGGAAATAATTGCAGTATTTTTTTCTAAAACAATCACTGTACTATGTACATCTATACAAATAAATAAAACTAAAGTGTCTATTTGTAATTTTAAATTAACAGCTTTTCACTAAATGCATGTGAATGTAGGTAGTATATGTAATAGATAGTATTTAGAAAAATCAATTTTCAAAATTTTTGCATTTAGCAGTAAATAAATTGAGGAAAAGTATCATAGATTCGTTTTATATAAATAGGATCCCTATGATGATAAGTCTATACATTGTAGGTAGGTACATAATATATCTATCATAAGATAAAACTGAGGCTTACTTTACAGACCCGCAGTTGCCGCTGCACCCATCACTTAGAACCTAAGAATATACAGTTTCAGGTCCTAAGTGATGGGTGCGGTCTTTTTTTAATTTACCTGAAAAAAATTCAGATTACTACTGTGCCATATATACATATCATATTTTATGTTCATCACAGAAACATATACTTACCGAGATACAAACACTGAAAAAAATCTCACAAAAAAAGAATTCTCACATCGTACAAAACAGTCTGACTACTAGGCCACTGCGGCAGTTTATAGACTGCCTTAATAAATAGTGGTGGAAATATTGAGACGGGAATACAGCAATCAGTACAATTTCAGTGAGTGCTCAAGATTTGCATTCAAATTGTTGAAGAGGATTGGGTTTAACCGATAGCGCCGTAACTAAGCTATTTTGATATCACCTCAATATTCTCCGAGAATCGTTAAAAGTGCTATCAATCAATCAGGCTATCACAGACTGCTTCTAGACATGGCTTTATCTTAACTACCTCACTAATACTTACAATTTATTTTTCTTTGTGTTTTTATTATTAACTCATTTTTTAATATTTATTCAGTCATATTACTGGTTGATAATATTTATCATATATATATATATATATATATATATATATATATATATATATACATATATATGTCGGAGAAACATTATTTCTGTTGACATCGTCATTAGTGGCTAAGAATTTAGTGGGCATCATCAGAGTTAATTGCAAGCACAAACATAATGATCATTGTTTTGCACTACATATTATTTTAATTCGGATTAAATAATAATTTATCACCTCACTATAATATCGAGAGAAAATACACAGTTAAGACCGAGCAGCGAGTTCAGGGCACCGGTCTTACTTTTACCAACAATTAATACTCTTTCAGTCTCTCAGACTCTCAATCTCAATGATCCAACTCGACCATTCGCTATTTCTCAATAATATCCAATACTGTTCGCGTCCCTCCAAAAGTAAAGATGGCGCCTCGACCACGCTCAAGCTAAATGCTCTGCTCTGATTGGTCTATAACTGATAACAATATTTTTTACTTTTTATTAGACTAAGGAGGTTTTAAGCTATGGAAAAATTTAATAAATCATTATGTGCTTTATTCTTGCAAACAATAATCAAACCGACTTATAACTTCCTCCGACACGGCCGTCCTGACATACCACACGCCCTCGTGTGATGTTGAAGATTGCGCATCGTCTTTAACTGCAAAAAAGATATTGTTATCGTTCGGCCACTCCTGACCAAAGGAATCATTATTTTATCTCCTGCACACCGATGATAAGATATTATCTTAAATTAGCTATACGCCTTTTGCTATCGAATCTGACTCCTAATAGCCCACACGCTACACACGAAATCAAGTTCATAGTATCGAAACAGCCACCTCGCCGTTATACACGTTACACATTTTAGATAATTGGCCACCTCGCCTTTTATCCAACAGATTTTAGGTACTTTTCAATGGCCACCTCGCCTTGCTACGGCCACCTCGCCTTGCTATGGCCACCTCGCCCTACTACGGCCACCTCGCCGTACTACGGCCACCTCGCCTTACTACGGCCACCTCGCCGTACTACGGCCACCTCGCCGTACTACGGCTACCTCACCTTGCTATGGCTACCTCATCTTGCTATGGCCACCTCGCCTTGTATCCGCCGCCTTGCCTCTCACAAAGTCTACCTAAACATTAACAACCACCATGCTGCTAGGGTATCTTATAGGCATGAGATATACCTTCAACATTACCGCGCAACATTACCATGCAACATTACCTTGCAACGTACCCGGGTTCAAAGGTATGGGTATGGCCGTATACCCAGTACCTAGGTACTAATATGTGTCCTCCACACCGTATCCGGTGACGGTGACTACTAAATGATCAGTTGGTCATTGTGATGGGCTCTGATGTGACTTGCAAAGCCATACTTCACCACATCAGTGTAGACGGTATGACGCCATTCCGTACTCTTCATTCCGTCCTCCCAACCATCAGTAGATATGTTACAGGCCGCGAGATTGCGTTTCAACACGTATTTGTAACGCAGATATTGAACTCTTTGTTTGCGCTTTCCGCATGAGAGTTCGGAGTAGAAGAAAGACTTTGGCAATCGACTATCATCCATGTGTACGACGTGTCCGCTCCAGCGGACTCCAGTGTTTAGTACTTACTAAAACCCTATATCAAAATACCTATAGGTTTTCCAAACCTGGCCTTAGCGGTCATCATCATCATCATCACCTTTAGCGGTCGCCTTTTAGAAACTCGATTAATTTATACACAGACAAATAACAACACAACAATCAAAACAACAAAAACAATACAGAAACACGATAACAGTTAAATCCCGCCAAAAATTCCATCTGACTTCATAAAAATATTTACAGGCAAATAAACTGACGTAAAAAATGTTTAAAATTAAAATAATATTACTATTATTGTCGACCAATTCCAATATTTTAAAATAGTAGGTACTCTAAAATCACCTCTATCTTTATCAAACGTAAAGAACTCTTTTTAGTAATTCAAAATAAATACTCTAGCATTATTACGCAATTAACTTCTCAATTCAGATTAAAATAAGGAACAGATTTGTATCTCCGAATTATTTGTTAGAAAATGCTAAAATCTTACACGTACGCTTGTCGGGAATCGCCGTAACTATTCGGGTAACTTCGTATTCTCCGCGAGCGCGAGCATTATGAATGACCGCGCCGCCGTACTGGGTATGACGAGAGACCCGCGTAAGTCCGTACCGTCATACGATTTAGTTCGGCGTTTTACTGGATACCTAGTACAATAAAATTGTACTTATCGGGTACGGCCGGGTTTCTGCTATACATACCCAGTCTGCGTACTGGTAAGCTCATACTGGGTATTTATACCTGTACCAGTATATAGTACGTATCATCCCTAGTATCTTATAAAGAGACTAGTATTCGTCACACACGCACAAACTCCGATAATATAACATTTTTAAGCAACATACAACAACAGTACAACAGCATCAACATACAACAACAGTAGGTACAACGATTTTGCCATCATCGTTATCCGTTTGATTCCGTTCGTAATTTTTTATTTAAACGTTATCACTTACTGAAAACGAAGTAACTTTTGACTCAATAAGTACTAGAATTAATTTACTTTCCTGTATACCACGATCCGCAAAAGCAAAAGTCCACCGTTACCAACCAGCGTCAGTATTTACATCACCAAGCTTTTCTCGATATTCTGTTTTTCTACAATGCCTTGTTATTGCGACTGCACCTCGCTTCCAGATTTATTCGAATTTCGAACCACGATTAACAGAGTCCAATCTGCTTTGTGTCCGTATAAATGAAAAATCTGAAATATAAATTGAAAAACGACAGAAAGCGAAGGTAGTTATCCCACTTCTGATGTCGGAGAAACATTATTTCTGTTGACATCGTCATTAGTGGCTAAGAATTTAGTGGGCATCATCAGAGTTAATTGCAAGCACAAACATAATGATCATTGTTTTGCACTACATATTATTTTAATTCGGATTAAATAATAATTTATCACCTCACTATAATATCGAGAGAAAATACACAGTTAAGACCGAGCAGCGAGTTCAGGGCACCGGTCTTACTTTTACCAACAATTAATACTCTTTCAGTCTCTCAGACTCTCAATCTCAATGATCCAACTCGACCATTCGCTATTTCTCAATAATATCCAATACTGTTCGCGTCCCTCCAAAAGTAAAGATGGCGCCTCGACCACGCTCAAGCTAAATGCTCTGCTCTGATTGGTCTATAACTGATAACAATATTTTTTACTTTTTATTAGACTAAGGAGGTTTTAAGCTATGGAAAAATTTAATAAATCATTATGTGCTTTATTCTTGCAAACAATAATCAAACCGACTTATAACTTCCTCCGACATATATATATATATGAAGGATGTATGTAGACATATATATATTATATATTATATATATATATATATATATTCTGCGACATTTTACACATCACCATCTAGTCCCAAACTAAGCAGAGCTTGTACTATGGGTACTAGACAATGGATATAAATACTTATATACTTTTTTTTTTGAAAACATATACTTATTATACATAGGAAACACCCAGACGAACACAAACACTTATATTCATCACATAAATATTTGTGTCCCGTGGGAATCGAACCCACGACCTCGTGATCAGCAGTCCGGTACTGGAACCACTACACCACAGAGGTTGTCAAAATCATACTCATCGTAATAATTCATCATCAGTCAAATTATTTCCCCACTTCTGAGCACGGGTCTTCTCTAATTTGAGAGGGATTAGGCTATAATCCACTACGTTAGTCAAGTGCGGATTGTCAGACTTCATACGCCATCGAGAAAATCTCCCAAGTATTCAGGTTTTTAACAATATTTTTCTTCACCATTTATCACAGTGTTAATATAGCCTTTAATCCTGGCCTTTTTAAAATGATAAATTTTTATTTGAATTAGTGTTATTCACATAAAACTAAAGTAATCACTCTTGTTCCAAGAGCCAAGTGTCTTAATGATTTATTATCTCATTTTGTCACACAGGCGAAGATAAAAGAAGAATTACTCTAGACTTTTTAAATTCACGTTCTGACTTTCACATTTATTTTGATGTTACGATTTTGTATAATGTTAGTGATGGGCGTATATACCATTAATAAAATTATCAAACCACTGTCACTCTTATTTTGAATGCTTAGTGGACATATTTAAATGTATTGAAAGTATAATAATTATTTTTGAGTAAAAAGTAATTATAATATTTTCTTTGTATTTTTCATACCTCTAAGAAGGCAATCAAGCTTACGGACCATCTTATGGTAAGAATTTTTCGTAGCATAATTATGAAACTTTGCAATACCAGAGGTGAAACTCGCGCGTTGCCGATCCTACCGAAGTCCGAACCGTCTGAGTAAATAAACGATAACATAATATTATTAGGTAAATTTGGACAGAAATTTTACCAAACTCAAATTAGACTTGTATTACCATAAAATATTTGTTATTATAACATAGTAAGCTTTATTAAACAACCATAAATTAAATAAGTTTAGCCCTGTGCAGAATTTACTGCGGTTTCCTCTGCATTGTAGTAATGATTTTAAATTCCAGTTATGTTAAGTGGTTTATCCTTTAGTAGTCCATTTTAATCGCTTATTTTTATTGCCCGAAATCATTTTCAACTACATTTATAAAATAAATAAACAATTTACTGCTATAATATATCATCGGGAAAACGTTTGAAACGTTCTTCAATTTAAAAAAAGTTTCGTATTTTTTTGAAATTCTGCCCGCGGTTTCGCATGATACAAATATATGCGTTAATCCAGGCAATAGATGAAATTTGTATGTAATAAATATACAGGCAGGCAAACAAAAAATCAATAAATTGTAGTTTTGGGCTCTGTTACTCTAATAAAGAGTTAGTTTAGTTTTTTTTAATATCTATAATGTTTAATTAACATATTACAATTGTATTATAAGTATATATATTTTTAAGGCACCCACTATTTTTGTGTGATTTAATGTTAGCAAAACGTGATTTTTATATAACGAGAACTTACACGTTATATAAAACTAAATCAAAATTTTATATTCACTTAAGTTCACGTCACTAACAATACAGCTGGACTTAGCGGCCATAATCTCCAAGCCAGTCTCGAGTTACGAGTAGTTAATCGTAAATCAGTTGCATGCTTTACTGCACTATGTGGGTGGGTACAGTGAGTGTCCTAGTTAGAAATATGTAGACATTACAGAAGCCTTTGTCAGATAAATGTTCTAGTTGTGCTAACTCCATAGGTATGTAGATGCGTACGTAGATAGAATGCAATTTGTTTCTAACAGTTGTGAAATACGTGTAGCTCTCTATATCTCCATTACTAGGCATGGATTTCCTGTCATTTGATTAGACTATGGCCAACCACACCTTAAAGAGAATGGCAGACTTCATGCGACATATTTTCGTATGTACGATATGTTCATCTGCCGTTTGACCATGTGATATATATGCATACAGAATGCCTTGCCATCGAAATCAATACTTTGGACTTCACATTTCCCGGGTAGCCATAATATGTGTGTGCAAAGTGGTCACAAGCATTAAAAATAAATAAGACTTTTTAATAAAATATATTTTGACTTTGGGTTTCATCAATGTAAACATGCATTATAGTACAAAAATAAAATTAATGCAATGAAATATGTAATTTTTAATATAATAATATAGTTGTTAAAAGAATATGTAATTATTATGTCGTTCATATGACATTTAACATATTTTTCATTGGTTTAAACTAAGTACATGTAAATAAAGAACTCAAGCTTTATGTCTCGACAACGGATGGCTTGCGCTTTATTTCGATGCTTAAGAATAGTCTGACAGAAGCGATATATGTATTAAGCATGCTATCCACTTCGGAGAAAACATTAACGAAAAAGAGAAAGAGAATGAAATATATTGTTTTCATTATTCATGTTGGCTTTTCCATACACAATGCCCAACAGAAGTACATAATCGGATTGCAAAGTCACTTTGTTTTCCGATACAGAATGGAATATCAGTTCTCTTTGTCAGTTCTCAACCAATCGACAGCAATGTCAAAATAGCAAACAACTGATGCGAACGAACACAAACATTGATCGAATTAAAGGAGTTTTACGTCAAAACCATTCACACCTCAAGTCTAAGCTCTTGTAATGTGTTAATAGCCTTGTAGTCACACGATTATTTATGAGTAAACTTTAACGCGTACGTTTGTGTTTATCGAAGCTAGAGTTTTTAATGAGGTACCTTGTAAGCGCATAAAATGGAAACATGCTATTATATTCCAGTCAGTATTAAATTGATATTTTCAACAACATTTCGTAAAAGTTTTTGACGTGGAACGAAGAAAATAAGAAAGTCTGAAGTATTCTTGTAATTACTCGTTGCACAGGGTTTCTAGTTCGCAATTTTCATTACATCAAAATACTTGTAGAGCAGTTACTTATTTTCCTTTATAAAGTATTGTAGTTTTAGTGCTATAAACGTAGTCAATTCTGATGTTTTATTCTCTTGGACTTTTGTACCAGCGATTGTTTGTAAATACCATTAAAATTTAATACTGAACGTATAATGTATAAAACCATAGCTGTTAAAATGTGCTATGATTCTAGTTATAGGTAGTTAGGAAACAACGTTCTAGTATTTCACGTACACTAGTAAAACTTTGTCTTGTGTCACACATTAAAAAGGCTTGTGAGCTTTATAGTTGGACTACTTGTTTTAGGACGTGAGTGAGAATAGAGTACGTATTTCCGAAATATGAAACAATATACGTAAGCAGTGTTGTTAGGAATATACACAGTTCACACTTAATGTAGGCAATGCAACGTTTTTTCATTGAGTATATTATAACTACTCAATGAAAAGTACAATACTTAAATTAAACTAATGTAGAGGTATTATTCGCATGACGGCAAATAATGGATTTTTTTTTCATCACCTAGCTGGTGTTATATTTATTAAATTTTAATTCCCCGACTTCAAACTTCAAACAACTTTCTTACTATTAAATATACACAAGTCGCCGATAAAACCGATAATATTTGCAGTTAAAGAATTATTAAATATAAATAATAATTCAAAACGTACTTCATAAGCCTCATTCGTCACAAAACACAAATATAATATACCTTTAAAATTTTCATTAGTACAGTAATAAAGTGTTGGAAATTTTAACATATTGCACAGAGTCAGGCGAAATTAACTTTTTAAGTTCAACTGCACACGAAGAAGTTGTTAACTAAGTTTCGAACGGAGTGTACAAAGGAATGAAGGAACTGACTAGCACCACTGACATCTACTTTCTCGTCTAAAAACTGCAGGCTGGCACATTGCCTGAATAGCGCTAAAGTATGAGCAGAGAACTTTTACCCTGTACATGTTGCCTTACTTTAGGCTAGCTAGGTTATTTAATTCAATTTGCATACGTACAAGTCGGCTAAATCATGGTTAAGCTATCTGATGGTTAAGGAAATGGGGTGATATTTTGTGTTGCAAATAACCTACTTTTAACTGAAGAATAATGCAATGTGATAAGACTTAAAAGTACTTTGTAATGAAGATGTAGGCATTGTTACTGGTGAATGCTAATATACCTACTCCAGACTCCAGTTAGCAGGTGTATTTTTAGTTTATATGTGTTGTAATCAAACTATATTCTAGTCCTTGATATTCAGTTAACACTAGTTTAGGGGCCAGGGGGTTCATGTGATGTATGGTTCATTATAAATCCTATTTAACAGAAAAGCCATTGGGACTGACAAAGCGTAGGCACTCTTACGACCACAAGACCTATTAGACAATTAGCAACCAAATATTATCGAAGATGATCGCAAAAAGAGGGGTGTTATAAGTGTAATGTGTGTATGAGACTGCCTGTGTGTCTGTTTGAATGAACATATTTTCAGATTCAGTCTTTTGTTTGAGGTTTGATTGTTTGTTCACAGCTATGATTCAAATAAATCTATTCGGCAGTTTGAAGGACATGATTATTACTTCCTCATGATCATCCTTCAATCAATCATATAGACACTTAAACTTATTTTTATCCATCAATAAAAATTACTACTGATAAAAGTCAAATTAACTATAAGTACATCTTTAGTTTCCACACAAAATGGCACTTAGTCATTCAACATTGTTATAAACATAAGTCGAATCGAAGAAACAAATTTAAGTACCATACAAAGAATTCTATGAAACCAATCTGTAAGAATAGTTAATACACAAAAGTGGTCTACCATACAATTGATCTTTGTTACATTTGCGTGTTCAAACGTAATCGTTTTAAAATTTAAACGATTGATAACTTGCGTCCTATGTTCCATTGTTCTTTGAAAAATTGACGTGCACTTGAATGGTGCCAATCAAGAAATCTTTGTGATGTTTCCACATGCAACGGTGACTAAGGGTACCTATTTTTAATGCTTTAGTGGTCTATTGCTCACGTAGGTAACCTTCATTAATTTTGTTTGCATTTAAAGCTAAAGGCGGCAATAGTAGCTGCTTTGTTATTGCTCATATATTTTCCTATTGTGTGAAGGAGTTTTAAGAATTATGGCCGCAAGCAACTTTGCACTAGCTTAACTGTATGAAATATCATAGTAATTTGATAACATTGATCATTTGACGTTGCGATGAAGTGATGGAAAAATTATATATACCTAAGTAAGTATTCTTATAATTACCAGCATAGTTCAATAAACAATAAAAGAAAATATCAACCACAAAAAGTAAGTTTGCCAGCTGCAAGGTTCATTCAAAATAGTCAAGTTTAGGTTCAGTAGTAAAAAATGAGGGGACAGTAATAATTTAATGAATAAAATATTAATATTCATACTTGATATTATTTGTAGGCCTTCGATTTTCACTTGGTGAAAATTAAGAGTAATAATACTCTTTACACGTCTAATTTCTTTGAGGGTATTTAAAATTAAAAAATCGAATCCTTTCATAAATTAAATTTAAAAATAACCACCTTTTGGTGTTGTAAAACAAAATCCATGAGCAGTCTATCATTTAACTCACAGTAAACAAATCGAAATAGGTCATTAAGCTGGTTTGCCGACATAATAGAAGTTGGTCATTTCAAAAGGCAAAGTTGGACCGTGGCGGCTTTGGGGGTTAAGTAATAGAAAATCATATAGTACTTGCAGTTTGTTATCCAAGGCACGTTTTACAAGGATAAAGGCCGACTTTCTTCAACATTACCCGCATCAGACTGGCTGGACGTAGGTACGTTCTCAACTTCAGATGTACTGTTATGTTTCAAAAGCTGTGTTTATTGTTTGCAGTCTTGTGTGAAACTTGGTGTTATTTAAATTTTGTTTAATCACTTTTTGTAGTCAGATTGAGACGTAGGGGGATTGGATGTTGATCCAGAATAAGGATTTTAAATCATAATTATATTAATAATGTTGTTAAATATAAGTACTATCGTATACATATGTCTATACATATTATATTTAGGTACCTATTTATACAAAAAAAAACAAAATATGTGTCGGTATATTACTGTGGTTTACTAGGGCATAGTACATATACTTAAAAGAGGTTTAACATCGTAAGTTTGGCCTCGACGTCAAACTAAAATAGAATAAACCTAGTTGTCACTTTGTGCAAGTCTTTTAACTGAAGTGAAGTGAAGGGTACTCTTGTGCTAACAAAAACGGAAACGATCAGACGACATGACACGAGATATATCTAAACACATACATATAAAAGCATGAGATAGTGAGTTTTTATACATTTTGTACTGTCTGATATTAGTTTTTTTTTTCATTATTCTATAATGATAGTAAATAATACTGAGAGTTCAATATTACTCAATACTTTATTGCATTCCATAATGATATATTATTAGACATTGAAATAAATTACTGTTTACTGATATTATCAGTATAGATCCTTTACAGTCTGGCCGTGGCCATAGATAGAGGATCCAAAATATCGCGATAAAATAGTATTAATAATATACTACTACAAAATTCATCACAACGAGTTTTCTCCTAATATCTAATATTCATATCACGTAAGTGTAAGAAATCCATATGTCGTATTTATTTAATTTGATATAGTAACTACGTTTATATTCTAATATAATAAATTCTAAATAATAACCAAAATCATATTTTGAATAATAATAATTGGTTTGGTTTTTATTTAGAACTTTTAAAATAGACAAAAAACGAATATCTTTTCACCTGCATTATTATAAAAACTTAACGTATAAATAATGTATTAATAGGTACTTCACTCTACTCGTAAATAGTTTAGTCTGTATTTCAAGTCCCCGTTTTACTATTTCACGGCCGCCAAAGTGACAAAATAGATCCAATCGCTTACTTCCGCATGCAAATTGTTAGATAGTACCAGTACTGACAGAAGTAGGTCAGCATATTCTCGGTTACAGCCACATGAAAAAAAAACCATTACTAAGGTAAATGTATACGTGGGACTTG
The DNA here is from genome assembly GCA_905163465.1 of Craniophora ligustri. NCBI lineage: Eukaryota > Metazoa > Arthropoda > Insecta > Lepidoptera > Noctuidae > Craniophora > Craniophora ligustri. The sequence continues at coordinate 7,052,479 of LR990970.1, forward strand.
AATATAGCTAATTCTCATTTAGAATTGTTAAATTTACCAAATAAACAAACTATTTGAGTGTTAAATCCAAAAATGTGCCGCAAATGAAATTAAAAATAGCTTACGTCACCTTTTTTCAACCCAGATTATTAAATTATACTCACTTCACAAAGGCTTGCGTTGCATTTTTCTTATCTGGCAGCTGCGGTAGCTTTAATAAAATCATCGCAAATTTTTCCTCCTAGAAGCATGACACAATTTCTTTTTGGTTACCCAATGGCCCAATTGACTGTAAATGATAATTTGTGTAGAAACTAAAATTGAAAATCAAAAGAGACAGAGACAGACTCTACTTGGAACTCAAAATTGAATGGATAATAATATGTATCAAATATGGTTTTTAGAACAATTAAATAATATTACATAATGTATGCATACAACCCAAACCGCAGTAGGCTAGCGTGGTGGACTATAGCCTAATTCCTTTCAAATGGGAGGAGACCCGTGCCCAGCAGTGGGATGCAAGGCATTATGCATTTATTTTTTAAATCCACGCAAGTAATTCAAATTAGACATTTTCTAGCTCAATATATTTTATACCATTTCATATTACTGTTGAAAACCCAATTTTGTAGTATTATGTAATAATTAGGTATCGATGCATGGTAGTGGCCTCCAATCGCCGATGATTATATCGATTTCATATTATGTTGATTAGTCAATCGACTATGAAAATTGGACGCTCACGACTATACCAAAGTTACATTATATACAATTATACATGTATAATACAGACTGAATATAAACGAGTGTTTTCAGTGAGGTGGAAGAAAAGTTATACATATAAAATTAGATTCGATCACGGCAAATTGCATTAGAAGTGCAATAGTTTAGTCGACGACCCAGTTAGTCCAGCGGTAGTTAACACTGCCTTCTGTGCTAAGGGTCCCGGGTTCGAATCCCGGTAGGGACAAATGTTTGTGTGATGAGCATAAACATTTTGTATCCGAGTCATGGATGTATCTATGTATAATATGTATGTATTTACAAAAAAAAGTATATATGTAGTATATCAACCAACTAGTATCCGTAACACAAGCCTCGTTGCTTAGCTCGGGACTTAGATGGCGCTGTGTGTCATAATGTCCAGGAATATTTATTTATTTAATTAGTTTTAAGTTAGCAGTTTTAGAAAAATCGTATATCGTACCTGCGAGATCGATTATTGATTAATGTTTCCATGAAAACCTTCATGATTTAGACATTTTATCGATAGCGTGTGAAGTCTACCAACTAGCACTAGGCTAGCGTGGACTATGGCCTCATACCTTTCAAATGAGAAATGACCCGTGCCCTATAATTGTGTTGATGATTTATGTTTCTATGTAATGTATTTTCTCGTAGCTTAAATTTAGTATGATAGTGGAAATTAATACGTCTTACTAGATCAAAGATATTCAACAGGCTCAGTAGATTGTGTGGTTTCTATAGAAATTAAACCCATCTAAGCATTTGATCTGTCAACATCCTTGCAAATTGCAATTGTTCGACCCAGTATTCCTCCTTTGAACATCTCAGTCCACATATTGATCACTACGTATCTATTTCACAAAGTAAAACAATGTCAGGAGCACTGAAGAATGGTATGAATCCAATATTGAAGTTGGATTCAGGTTAACGCTCTAATTCCACAAATCTTAACCACTTTCGCGCGGTGCAGCAGATAAAATCAAATCCTTTGTCTTCTGTCATTCTACACCAAGAGTAATAGCGAGTGAGATAGTGACTAAATTGCACTTTTATAACTGGAAATGGAAAAAGTGATTTAAAGTATGTATCATTTTGTCAAAACTTTGTATTTCTTGAGACCTTTTTCTGTGCCTGGAAGTGTTGTGACCAGCAGACTATAACATCATTCTGAGTTTAATCCTTATGCACGCACCAATGACTTTTTTAAGCTATATGCGTATTAATCACCTAACAGGATCCATGATTGATACATTTAATAATGTCACAGATTATGCATAATTATTAGACATTGCTAAGTACAAGAAACGTATTCCAGTATGCATCAGTAGGAACAAATCTGCCCTGGTGAGTAAACCTACTTAATATTGAATGTTAGTACGGTTATGACCCTTGACAGGGCAGATATACTGCCATTTCAAAATCACTCATTAATTTAGGTTGATAAAGTTGTCTTTTGAAAGTTCTAGGTTTGTTATAAAAGCGCGCCGTATCGGTTTCAATATCCTTCTGCTTAGTACATCCATTCTCCTTTTTTATAAAGATTATATTTCATAGGCTCATAATTAAAAAAAAATAGGTCTTGTTTGGTGGTTTAAAAAATTGGCATGATATCAAATTGTAAACTATTATACCGTGTATTATTTTCGAGATCATAAGCCAAGCCAGGCTCCATTAACGTTGTTGCATAATAATGATAAAAACGCGGTGCCAAGTAAAATGTTGCCAGCTGTTTTTGTGTAATATCATTTTAAGTATCAGTAAGAGGATGGCTAAATAGTAAAATTTTATAATTCAATCGTTTTTAAGGAACTACTTATATGCTTTTATGAAAAAAAACTTGTATCTTCATGGGGTTTTCAAGTCTTTGTTATTTTGCCTATACTCCAAATTAGTAGCCACAATTGTATCTATTATACAACATATTGGATTGGTAGTTTTCATCTAGAGCAATGAGAATTGGAATGGAAAAGAAAAAAAATAGGACTCCATTGCTGAGTTCGTCTTTAGAAGTATTATCGTTGACGCTAATGTTCTGTCACTAAGCACTAGTGCGCTGACATTATATTGATCAGTTTTGATGGCAGGAAATAAATTTAGACTTTAGAACTAATGTCTTAGGGATGAAGGTTACTTAGACTCATAAGCCGCTAATAATTTTGTTTTATCATCAGGTGGTAGTATCTGATCGCTGATCGTCAGCTTCTATTATATAGCTTGTACCGTCACGATACTAACAAAGTCTTAAGTCTTTCCACGTGAAGTTATCTAGATTATACACTTTTGCATAATGAGCTTCACAAAACTACTACATTCTTTAGCTCAGCAATGCATTGCTGATCGAAACCGCGACTTGAGCAGAGTTTGAAACTCCGTCGAACTTTATTAAACTGCTTTGATGTTGTATTATCTATCTACATATATGTGTTTATCTATTGTTGGAGTTTGATGCGCATATGCGCGTGTATTGAGTTCATCAAGTCATGCCTTGGAGTGAGATTTTTTGAATCTCATCGTAATTAATACTAGTCATTTGTTAAATTTGCACATAATAATAATTATGGTTACTAATAGAGTAGATATTATTACCTAACATTGTCTTAACACTGAATACTTAACTGGGGAAAGGTAAACCTCTCGTGGTACTTCTTACTTTAAAACAGTGTTTATAGAGTTTCGTGCTAGATTTTTTGGAATTGTGCAACTAATGTTAATATACGTTTCACATACGCTCGGATGAGCTTATTTGGAATTAAATCTTTTGATTTTATATAATAATAATAATTTACTTGATACTTTCGATGATTCGTGTTTTTGTCAGAAAACTAAGCAACAGTATGTATGGACGAAATTTGTTTGTCATTAAATACAACTTTAATAAGTAGTATTATTCACGTACCCCATATTATTACTTTTGAAAACACAGCCTACACATAACAATATGACAATGCATTTATTGTTATTGCCTTAAGTAACAACTGCCTACTACTAAAGAATTATTTAATTTATTATGCCATACTTCATTGTCTTAATTGCCTTAGACGCCATATTGGCAGTGTCATTTAGTCTAAGCTTGCAGAGAAATTCATTACATATTGAATAAATTTACACACTGGGGTACTTACTACTGAACACCCCTAACTTGCCGGTATGTTTTAGGTCCCATGAAATAGATGCGAGCCTATTGCAATCTACCGGGCATAAATCCAAACTCCGAGCCGCTACTAAGAACTTCATAGAAAAACCCAATAACACTTTGTCCGACTTGGGAGTCGAATCCAAGACCTCTTGCTCAATACTTGCGCTTACAACCAACAACAAATTTTAAACGATTTAATGAAGATCTGTACGGTTACATGAGTAGGTACATTGCTGAATCCGCTACTGAAATAAATCCTCTTTTCAGTTGAACATTTCTTTGTCTGTAGTAGTTAATTCTAGATTGTGAAATTCTTGTCTTTCACGTCAGTGTTTGCAACTATAGAGACGGTATTAAATGAGACAGTGAAGTATTCGGCAATTCACGGTAGTGAGAGTAGATAAAACAGTATCCCTTTGTTCTAATAAAGCGAGAATGTATGCATGAATAATGAAGTCTTAAATAACTCATAAGAGAAAGGGAGCGTATTACAAAGCGTGACTTGCTGACGTTTTGAAAGTTTTAGTTTTGAAACTTAATCTATGAGAATCGGCCAACATCTATTTTTCATCCCCCTAAAAGTTAGGGGTAGTCCACCAACCCCTATAATGTGGCAAAACAACGTTTGCTGGGTCAGCTAGTCTAATATATAAAATTATCGTGTCACAGTTTTCGTTGCCATACTCCTCCGAAACGGCTTGACCGATTTTGATGAAATTTTTTGTGCTTATCCGGTATCTATGAGAATTGGCCAACATCTATTTTTCATCCCCCTAAAAGTTAAGGGTAGTCCACCAACCCCTATAATGTGGCAAAACAACGTTTGCTGGGTCAGCTAGTTTAATATAAAACTATCACACAGACCGACACAGATAAAGATTAATATATTTAAACCTGCCTTATTGTGTGAGATTTTAAGTCCTATTTCCTAAAATTTTAACCACAACGTTTTGAACCACCGTTCGTCATAGAGAGAAAAGAGAGTTCCGTCTGTTAATCCAACCTAAGATCAGTCGCGCTTGCAAGTACTAGATAAACAAAACATTAAATTATATAGTTTGGTCTTAAAAACTAACCTTTTTTTCATTATGACTTAGGTTACTGTTCGTAGTAGCCAATCATAAGGTCAATGACATTAAGAATTGAACCTTGATTTACCTATCTTTTACAGTGTCACCTTTCATAACAAATCTCCCCGGCAAATACAGGTATTTTTTAATCTAACAAGAAAATTTAAATCTACTATGCTTGCCAACGGTATTTTATCTCTGGAAATGATGATACAAAGAAAATTTAAAAAGAAAACAAATCTTTTCAGAGATAAGCAACATTTTTACATACAAGCCAGAGAATTGAACAGTGTTTTTCTAAGCGAACAAATGAGAAGGGATCAGTTGGAAAATTTTCACTTAGCATTTCCGACGAGCGCTACTTCTGCAACCTACTTTGTCTAGTCAAAACTTTTCTGTGTGGAGAGCCACTGAGGCGGTTTTATTAAACGGCCTGCTATCAACTTGATCTTAAGTGAAAAAGTGAAAATCTGTTCGCAGTCCCTTTTGCTTTAGAGTTTATTTTTCAACGTTGGATAGTAGGTTTCAGTACTTGACTATTCTTGGTTACAAAATATGGATGGACAGTTTAAATTTTAAATAAAAAAGAAATAAAAGTGTTTGTCGTTGCAAAGGATATTTTTTATTTTAACAATCTTACGGTCTGCCTAATAGTAAACGGTTACCGCAGCCTATAGACGTTTGCAACACCAAAAGTGCCACTCCTGCGTTACCGACCCATTTAGAACCCATTTACGTTCAGGACATGTATTTGAGGAGGCAATGTATGTGTCACTATGTCTTCAAATAGTTGTGGAAAGGTGTATTGATGTACTAAAGTTTGTTGGTACGTGTGTTTATTGCCCCCAAGGAACAGAGGCAAACCTATGTATTTTTTTATATTCTGACATAAATGGGTCTGCTTCCAAACTCTGAGCAAAAAAAATTACTGAGAACCCCAATAACACAAATCGACCTGAATATCGATCTAAGAACCTCGTGTTATGCAGCCTGGCTTCACAAAACCGAAAAGAAAAACCATAATATAATATTTCATCATTATTACAGCTAAGGTATACAATATTTTCTTTCTATTGACATACCTAATATACTTAACACCAATAAGTTTAACACCGTACAACAACACAGACTTTTTCATAAAATATGAAATTTATTTTAATACCAATTTGAACACGATTAAATTGTTAACAACTGGCTATTAAATATTTATGAATATTGACAATACATTAATCAATTCACACAATTTCCTTTCGGTCGAAAAACAGAATGAAAAGAGTTTATTACAATTAAATAGTCACTTCAACAAATCAACTTGTCTTGTTGAATATAACGCTTAATAAAATACATTTTTATGTTCTTGAATGATTAATGGTTTCCATACTTCTGGCCATATTTCACCAATCTTGTTACTAAGCTCGCAGACAAATGGCTGTCGATTACGAATACCAATTGAGATAGGCTTGTTTCACTGGTTTAATTGATTAATCAATTAAATTTGTACCACAACATAGAATGGTTTAATTGCGATAAATATTTTTTTTACATTGTCTTATGGTATTTCCTTTTGCTTCAAAGGTACATTTCAATAACTTTTTGTTCATATAAGCTACATATCGTTAATAAGCAACAGATTTGATTAGATGCAATTGGATTTCAAATGTTACAATTTGACAGTCAAACTATAAAAACAGTAAGTTGCGTCGCTGTGGCAAAATTATACGTTAGGCATGCTAAAAAATACAGTGATTATAATTGAGATCTAAGCTATTGCATCTCTCGAGTTGTACCAAACTTACATTACTAAGTTGAATTTACATCGGTTCATTAGTTAAGCATCAAATCACTGACAAATAACGTTACACGATTAAAAAAAATAGGTTTGTCTCCAACGCACTTATAACTCGCATAATCAAAATACCATGCATTTATGTATTTATTCGATAGGTATTTCCATCAGCATTGAAGAAGTTTATACTCGCGAAGTGAAATGTAATTTATTCAAGCAATTTTGTACACTCGTTGATTGAGAACCAACTCGATTTCCTTTATTATGTAAGTGACGTTTACCGTAGTACTCATACAAAATGAGGTGCTTTGTATGAATTGGTATTTTTGTATAAAAAAATGATTGCTTATTTTTGTTTGGCAATCATTACTTGTCATTGTATGTTGGAAAGTAGCAACATAACGATGTTTACATAAATTACATTCATGTAATACTCTTTCAATATTTATTCTTTATTATTATTTACGACATCATAATATACCAATTTACCGCATAAGTTTCCAATTATAACGGAAGAGGTTCATGTTCTTACGCATCCATTTTTGATATATGCGACACTATAATAATATAGGTACATAAGTAAATAAATTAATATTTCTGGACATGATGACACAGCGCCATCTAGTTCCGAGTTCAGCAACGAGGCTTGTGTTATGGATACTAGTGTACTTACATAACGTAATGTAAGCAAAATTGTTGTTATAATTTTGAACAAAATTAGCTATAAGCTATTTTATAAGTATAATACAGCTATAAGTTGTTTATAAGTTATTGTATTGATACAGTTACGTCACAAGTGAGACTTTCAGTACTGTTCTATAAATTAGACTATTGGCTACAAAATTAACTACATAGTAGCAAAAAAACTATAACTTTCAAAACAGTTTCTTGTTCGTACATTGCCTAAGTATCGTTCAGTTTCACAAACCACAATCTCTGGCCATTAACTCAATGGCATAATTTGATACTAATTAGGCTGACCAAAAGGGCTTGTCCCATTTTAGTTTAGCAGCAAAAACAGGGAAGAAGGCTTAGGTACTTCAAAATTTATGGTCACTGCAAAATGTTTGTGCAATTAGGGAACTATAAATGAGGTCGTTTGTTTTCGGGAACTTAGGTTTTGTTTTAAATTGTATCGTAATTTAAGTTTTTTAGAAGACTTTAAAGTTGTATAGTGGTAGATTATTTGTTCATAAAATATGTAGATACATAGTTTTACTGAAAAAAACGGTGCATGATGTATCATGCCCCATAGAAAAGACTGAACCAACCTGCATTAGATAGTGCAGGTTAGAATGGGTAGGTAGGTCTGTTGTTCCTTTTAAAAATAGTAGGTAATTATATATTAATACACAAGTCTAGCTAAATAAGAACATAATAATATGAATAATATTCGACTTTTTGTTCTTATTTACTCAATATATTATATTTCTGAAATCTTTTGTATTTCAGACTTTGTCTTGACGAACATTCCTTCTGTAAGAAGAAATTCGATTCTTTTTCTATGCTAGTGAATTGATACGTCTCACTGCCATTCGGCTAGCTTACACAATATCTGATAACATAATATGGGAAATATAAGCATACCATATTTATGACTCTTGGTATTACCTCCTGGCACAAATACATTATTATTATTATTAATTTAAGAGCTCAGTACTTTTCGGTGGAGCAATCGCCACTGTTGTCTATCTCCTGCTTTCTGTTTGTAAATAATTTGCCCGGACTGACTAAGCCTACACTGCTGGAGCTAAAAGTTTTTGATTTTGGCAGTTGATACATTTTATTTTTATGACAAATCGGTGGCGCAGTGGCTGAGCGATCGGCTTGTGCGTCGCGGGTTGCGAGTTCGTTTCCCGCACGGAGCAAATATTTGTACGTTCTGCAAGTAGTTGTTTCGGGTCTTGGCGTTTGTAAATGTGAAAATATGTGTTTGTAAACGCACGTAGAGTACGCATCAAATTTTTTTTTTAAATCTGCTCCGATTGAGCTCAAATTTTGACCTTCTTCAAAGATTGTTTTTTTATTTTTCTATTTTTTGTGTCAATGTTTTGACCCTCATTTCACATCAATGCAGTCACAATATGCCACAGCGAAGCGAGGCAGCGTACAGGTAGTTTACTGTATAAGATATCATCAGTCATTATCTTTACTGTAACGTTAGTGTGACGTCAGTTACATGTGACAGTGTGAAGTTGAATAGACGGCAATCTAGGAAGTATTGATTTATATGTATGTAGTTGTAACATACATAGACTCATATTTCAAAAGGCGCTCAGTTATAAAATATGCATGCGCTGCCAATGTGTTGTGTTTTAGACGGATTAATATAGGTCAGTTCAGGTTACGTAACTGTTTTACCTCGTTTTATACGATATTTGTGTGTTACAAACGCGTAATGATTTTTACGTAACGTTATGATTATCGGTTATATTTCAACCGCATAGTGACATACTGTCCCATACTAGTATAGCAATTAGTTACAGCACCTCGTCTGAAATATAAAATAACAGTTTCATCTACATTTGTTTCATATATATATAATTATATAAAAGTGTTTAGTTGGTTGTACGTTCCAAAAACTTAGAAACAGATTTTCACACGATACGTTTTTTTCATAGAGCCAAAGATCTAGCTCCGTGTTGTTCACTAAGGGAAGCCTAGGTACAGCAGTGGATGAATATAGGCTGATGATGATGATGATGTTTTTCACATCAATTCTTCGGCCAACCACGATGTGCCACAATGAAGCGTGGCAGAGTAACTACAGCTAGTTTTTGTGTGTGTTAAAATTTAATAACGTTTTTTTTTTCAAATTTATAAACGTTCACAGCCTCTTATTATATTTTTTTATTTGAGATTATTTAGTATATTATAGCGTAGAGTATAGGATAGTTTTTTATATAAAATATTTTCAAATAAAAGTACAGCAGGTACCTCATTTTCAACGAGACTATCAGGTTGAAGTATAGTTCTAACCACATTAACTTAACTATGTATTGAGCTTTGTTAGTGGAGTTCTCATCAATTTCCCCTGAGGGTCGTGTGTGTTGTCTTGGGGATTATATTCATCAGAAGTTAGAACCCCTCACTGAATCCGGTGTCATAAAATATATAATAAAATTATAAAATATAAAGTCATGCGTAGGTACATGAGTTTTGATTGTAACATGTTGTATTGTTGAATTTCGATATTTATATAATAAGATTTTAAATATAATTATTACAGTTAAGGTCACTGTGAATGAGATATACTTATATAGTTTGTTAAAGAACTAATTCACTCATAAAATCTAAAAGTTTTTTGTTACTAAACTATACTTAAGTTTGTCTCTATCCAATTAAGATACTGTCAATTTATACAATGAAAAGTGTTCTATTCGTACATTAACTGTATAATAAAACATTTATATCCATTATCTATGTTAAAATTCAAAATCTCCATTGTATTCGGGTCTCATCGTTGGAGTGGTCCGCACCCATGACAAAAATGACATGGGCGTTTTCTAGTCACGCACAACAAAAAAACGTAATGATAAAATTATACCATATTCCTTGCAAAATAAAAGCTATTTTTGTTCAGACCCGTGTCTAAGCCAACGACCTCGCTGCAGTAATTACCGACAAAGATAACAGGCTAAAATAAATTGTGATTTAACGCAGTTGTAATTTCATTAATAGGTATCTATGTTGAACCCCCTTAACGTGAAAGTTCTGTAATTCCATAACGGAGAACGGTATTCAACCTATGTTATTTTAACGTTAAAATATGGTTGTCCAAAAATCTGTTATTTTGAAAAATCATGTGAAAGTATTTTTCAAATATAAGCAATTGATATTATTTTTGAATTATTATAGACAACGGGTCTAGATCGTGTAATTTTATTGAGGTATAAATACCTTTTTTAACCATATTATAACTTTTTTAAAACATCAACTGATATTACTACAGTGACAGGCTATTTGTTGAAATCACACTCAAAATTGTAGCAAAAAATATTAAGATACTCCATCCTCTGTGTAAGTAGCGTAACTATAGTTTTTACAGCGTAGCACTGAGGATGTAGCACCCAGATCGTAGCACTCAATTTGTAGCGCTAAACCCGTAGCACTCAATGATACAGGGTTAGCGCTTCCTCAGATTCATAGTACTACAGTTTCTAAAACGTAGCACCAAGGTCGTAGCACTCAAAATGGCCGCACAGAACATATAATTTAGAACTTTATTTGGATGATAATCAATACGTAATTTATTATTACAACTAATTCATCGAACTGAAAACTGAAGAGAATACAACTAAATCATACTAAAACTCATATTATTTAAGTAAACTGGCTTTAGCCTACAAAGCATAAAATATATCTGTTTATTTTACTTTGTACTCGTATTCAAACATAATTTTACAGTATGATAAGCATCAGATGCACTGGATTATACAGACGTGTAAATAAATATTACATACATTTTCTGAATAGAATTAACCTACGTCCAAAGTTGGTTCAAGGGAGTTTATATCAAAAACTGTAATCCTATTTCAAAGAGTAACAGTGCTTTTTAATAATCATAATGCAGAGTCAAAGTAATACGTCTGCCGCAGATATAAGCAAGGATAACGGTTGGACCGTAACATTAAATTGGATTTTAATCTCATTCGCATAGAATGTCAGGCGTAACGTTATTAAAAGTTGCTGTTTCAGTTAGAATAATTTATGCCTTCACTTAAGTAGCTATTACCTGAGTAGGCATGTTTTTATTTTTTTTATTAGAAAGGTACGTCACAGGTAATTTTATATCCAAAATTACGATTGAAATTAATCTATAATGTAATCAATATGTAAAGTTAAGCAGCGTCTGACGATGTCAGTTTTTTTTGTATACCACATAGATGGCAAACAAGCTTAAGGCCAATAAAATAAATAAAATATTTGAATAAATTTTGGTAACAAACAGCTTATAAAAGTAGTTCAAATTACATAAACCACATTGAAAATTACATCAGGTCCAATAAATTCGTGCCGTTCTCAATTAGCATATTTCAAATGTTTGGAGTAAAAATGAGTTATAACATTTCTGTGGCTTGCATTAATGCTCATGATCGAAATTCATTATAATTCCAACTATTAACTGTTGTTAAAGACTGGTTTTTGATGATTGCGACTTTGATTTGTCAAAGTTATGACCTAGGAACATATGTATGTAAGGTATTAAAAGATAATCCAGCTTAAATAGAGATCCGTCTCTAACTCAAAACTTAACATGATATTTCCGTATATTTATTATTCGCGTTGCCTAACAAAATTTAAGCCGCCTATAGTGTAATTTTGGCAGTCCAGTTATTTACTGTGTGTGATTGATAGGAAAACAGTGCAGTTCTAGAAACCCGGTTCGGTTTTTGCAATACAGAGGTGATTGATATTCGACAGTTTCAAATATTTTTCCTAGCAGAGGAAATGGTAACTAGAAACATGCCAACAAACAGGCTTGGCGAGCTACCAAAAATAGAAACCGCTCGATGACATGCAGTTGAATCTAGTAGCGTATTGGATTTAGGACCAGAGTTTACAATTGATCCATCCAACAATATTTTGCATGTTTTTCTGACCAGATCTGTAAAAAAAAAGTATATTTTCAATGCTGTAAGCAGCAGATGTGACAGCTGAACTGTAAAGTCAAAGATTTCTAGTTTCTCGAGTATCTAACCGTTGACTTTTCAAAATTACGTGCGTATTTATCAAATTTTCAAAGAGGGAAGGGAAACATCGCGAGGAATCCAGCAGGCCTGATAAATTGATGTGATGGTGTGTGAAGTCTGCCAACCCACACTAGGCTACTGTGGTGGACTATAATCGAATACTACTCAAATGAGAAGATACCTATGCACAGTAGGAGAATTATTAATGGGCGGAAGATGAGTGTGCTCCCAAAATGCGTTATTAATTTTTGTCAGTAATTTGTGTGAGCTATTATAATAATAAATACTATTGACTTTTCCAATTAATTCACGAAAATTGAGACGAAAGTACATAATATTGATCCCGCTTTCATAACTGATGTAACTATTTTGTTCAAAGTAAACAACGCACACTGAAAATCATTATTGAAGCGTTGTAAAGTTGTATTTGAGTTATATAATACACAAACTATATACGTTGAGCGAAGCATTATTTGCGAACAGTCAGAATCACCCGTTATTGAAATATTTGCAAATTTGAATATTGACTTTGAATAGTTTTATATAAAATAGTTTCAACTGTACCATGTACTTATTACTTTAATGTTTTGTGTTTATTTGATCGCAATTTGTAAAGGTTGTTCATCATCATTATAAACCTATTTAGAGTCCCATAGTTAGGCACGGCTAGTTAAGACTAATTCAAAATAAAGATGCTATGATATATATGAAAAAGCTATGCAAGTCTGCATTTGCTAAAGACAATGAATTTAATGATTTTCAATTTTACTTTATATCTAAATCTTCTAGTCCTCCTAGCTAAGTTGCCATAGGTAATAGATGACAATGCGAAACAAAATAAATATACCTTCACTCACTCACAAAATATATGAAAGTATAATTTAAAAGCGCCTGGATTGCCGAAGGCGTACCATTCTCGTACATACTATTTAACAGCATTTTCAGTTTCACATTTAAAATGACTATTATGGTAAGATCGAATACGTCAAATTCCTAATGTAATAGGTACAAACCTATTACAATAATCTAAATAGTATATTTTAAAGATTAACTTGTACTTGAAAGTCTAACTTACTTGAAACTATATATTGCTGGGAAATTTGCTCAGAGATTCTGGTTTTGGAAACTCTGGATAAAATACTGACGTTCTACTGCATCTACAAAGTTAAGTTTAAACCCGACATCAATGTAGTTGGGAAAGGGATAAGCAAATTAGTCTTGAGTGCACTAATCTAAATTTAATGTCGTAGTGATAGCTTCGGCGTTAAAGAGCTGGCTCGTCTTGCCAAGTAGTCCAAATTCAGTCTATGCTAAAATGCACCTTAATTTTTAAGAATTCATATATGGATATTGATTTTATATTTTTAAGATATGAAAATCCGTGACAGATGTGTGTGCGTGAGTTTGTTTACTCTACAAACGCATATTTTGTTAGCGTTTGTTATTTAAATTAGGAAAACATTTGTACATAGTTCTGATATAGTAGCTATCTAGAATATTAAACATAGTTAGTAGTAGTAGTAGTCAGTCATATCGCAGTTATAATGAAAAGAAAAAAAATATTCAATCAAACCACCAAGAAAATTTATCGGTTAACGTAGAGATATTACTTTTACATTGCTATGGCAACCGGCACGCTTCGTTAAACCTGACAAACAATGTTGGCGGAAAAACTTAGTGCTCAAAGCTTTAATGCAGTTTGATTAAACGCTAACATTTCAAAGCTTTTCTGAAAAATTGGACTGAGAAAATGTTTGTTTGTTTTTGATTAATTCTCGACATGTCTGAGATTTCTATTTTAACATTGTTTGCTTTAAAATTATAAGAGTAATATCAAAATTAAACTGCTATGATTCGTTCTAATGGATTCTGCTATGATCACCTATTTTGTTATTTGTTATGTATTTATAATTAAATTTGAAAATGTTAATTTATAAACCAAGCAATTGAAAACTCGATTAGCGCAGTGTTTGAGCGATCGGCTTATGCGTCACGGTTTGCAGGTTCAATCCCCGCATCAATATTTTCGATCTACAGGTAGTTGTTCCGGATCTGGGCATTAGCTGTTTGTATTTAATTATAAATACAAACAGCAAATTCTTTAAAATAATCAAATTAATACTTCATCATCATCAACCCATTATTGTCCCACTGCTGGGTACGGGTCTCCTCTCTGGCTTTAGTCCACCACCCTAGACTACTGCAGGTTGGCAGATATTACATGCCATCGAGAAAATCTCTTAAGCATGTAGGTTTCCTCACGATGTTTTCCTTCACCGTTACAGCAGTTATGTGTGTATTAACACACATAACTTCCGAAAAGTCAGTGGTTAGCCTTGGGTTTGAATTCGAGACCTCTGACATCTCAGTCCACAGGTCACACCGCTGGCTACCACAGTTTTAAATAAAAAAATTAAATTCCAATCTTTTCAACTACCAAAAAATCTACGTCATCATTGTCATCATCACATCAACCATTAGACGTCCACTGCAGGACATAGGTCTCTCCTAAGCATCATGCGCCGTCAAAATCTAAGTATTAATCATAAATTCGATAACGTATGTGTTATATCAATTTTATTACATGGCTCATATTCGTGGTAACGGTTGTGGCAGTAAAATGAAATCGCGTTTAGAGTTGGCTAGGTTACAAAAAAGTTTTTAGAAGTAACCAATCAGGTAATCCAATTGGCTTAAATCCAAAAAACATTTCAAAAGTACTCAAAATTGGCTCTGTTTGATTTATTTGACCTATACAAGAGATATTACTCTCTTTAGGTATATTGAAAAGGGTGACAACAATCTTGAAGAAATCAGTATGGTACAGAAATAGATTTGCACATTTCTAATGCTAGTTTTGTGCTATATACTGATTTTGTACCCCATCGTACTTGATACTTTATATGCTTTTCAAAATATATAGAACCAAAACAGTGAGACTCTTGAGATTATTTTCAATTTAATTAAAATTAAAACACAGTACTACGCTCTGATTGGCCCGCTCTTAACTGATTGACCAATCAAAGCGCCGAAAACAATGAACTCATTCTATCATTTCAAATATAACCAGTCACCATGCCATCTTTACAAGGCATTATCCATTGCTTTCATTGTTTCTATCATTAATCTCCTTTTGGCAATCATTGTTAAGAAGACACGGTAATCGAACGGTTGACTAGCTCTTTATTTTTTGCCGTGTTACACAGATTCAAGGCGTCGTGTCGTCGTTGACGTGATTTATAGGTTTGTTTACGCACTAACAACATAACGTTACAAACCATCACGCGTGTATCCCCAAAAGATTAGGCAGGGTTGGTAATAAGTGTGTAACAAATCTAAACTCCAAACTGTTATTGAGAATTTCATAGAAAATCCTAATAAAACTTTGCTTGATACACGCTTGGCTTGTAAATAGACAAAGGAAGTTATTTCGTGGAAAACAGCTACAACAATAATACATACTTCCTCTCTACATGCTGCGAAGAAATCTTAAGCGCTGAGTTAAAAGTCATCAGAACTAGCATGTTTGCTAGGATGTAATTATGTGCCTTGCTAGTTATCGCCCTCACGTAATAAAACCGGAACCGAACAGTTTTACTATATACTATGTACTTGTGTGAGAGAGCCAAACCCCAAGAGATTATTTTCTTAAATTGCTTCTTCTTAATTTTTTTCTGTTCTTACCTTTAGCAACATCGTTTAAAACTAAAGATATACAGTAAAATTCATATGCAAACAAGCTATTGAAATAAAAAGGAATATACAAACTAATGTATTCTTCATTTTCCATTTGAGTGTTTCATATACATATTTTGAATTTTAGGTATTAAACCAATACCAATTTATTCACCCATCTTTAATTTTTCCTTTTTTCCCTTATTATTGACAGGCCAAGGAAAAACAATGTTGAATGGTAAAAAAAATATTATACGTAGATTTTTAGGGTTTCTTTTCTTTGTTAATAAGAAACCCTTATATTTTCATCTCATCTGTCCATCTTTCTTCTTACCTACGAGTTCACTCATTGGCTGGTACTGGAACAAAAATGGCAAATGAGAATGGAAAATGTATTAATTACGCCAACAAAGTGGACACTCAAAATTCCGAGTACACGTGAAGGGATGCTTTTTTCGTCTACCTAAAATGTAGTGTCGTTGGATTGGTTGTTGAAAAATATTACTGGTGTTAACCATTTTTCAAAATATGAAATGTGCTAATTTTTGGTAAAGTCAAGTGTCCTTCTTCCGTGAACTAAAAGGTTAGTTTTGGATATGTGGAAAAAATTACGGCAGTGGTATTTATAACGAAATTAAAGGGAAAGTAGGCTTTACATACAGGCAACTACATAATCCTACACGGCGCGTGGCTCGGCACTAGACCAGTTTTTATTCAATATATTTTGTTTATATACGTAGGTTTGACATTTTCTTATAAAAATAGATTAAATTTTTTCTACTTTCTTCGCGAAATAGCAAACTAATACTCCATGATATTATCAGTATTTGTACTCAATGCGATACCACTACGTGTCTCCCAGGTGGTATAAATAAAATAAAATTTATGTCGTAATATCGCCCTTATCCTGTTTCGTTCATTTCAGGGTAGAAACGGCATATCTCCAAGTAAATGGTCACATCCCTGCGTATTTTGCAGCTGTATCCCAGTTTACGAGTTATCTGGGTGTTGGACAGACAATATCGGACATTATTTGTCGACTGATTTATGATATTTGCTACTGTACCGCGTATTGATACACCTAAGTATACATCGAACCTTTGTTGATAAATAATAGGGTTGGGATCAAGGTGTTTTATGGGTTTCGTATTTGCAGATTTCAAATGGTTTTCGGTGTCAATTATGGAGTACGGTTGCTTGTGTCATACGATATCATATACGACTGTATTTTGATTTGTTGCATCTCAAAAAAATATTTTCTTATTTAATCTTATAAAGCTTTACGTCTGTCACAAATATTTGATGGCTTACAGCCTGAGTGACATTTTTAGTGGTTAAACAGAACGTGGAAGCCTAGAAACTTGTAGGTTTTATGTTGTACTGAAACATTTTGTTATGTTTCAATAAAATGACATATTTTAACCTATCATACAACTCTAGTATGTAATAAATGTATTAAAATAAATTTAACATCGATGTCCATGTTTCAGGAAACCGAAAAACCATGTATGGTAAAAATTGGTGGTAAAAATTATAAACATATCCTACAAAACGAAACGTGGGGTTAAAATAATATTAATATACCGCGATAATATCCGTAAAAAGTAGTTTTATTTCGATGTATAGTGTAAGAAAGTGTAGTGTGTAGTGTAGTGTGCATAAGTGTAAGAAATCAACAATAAATTTCAAAAGTTTTTTCTGTTCTTAAATTAATGAAGTAATATAATTCAAGCAAGTACGTGCATTTCACCACCCATTATCTGTATTTGACATGCCTTAATATGTTTTTTGAAAACTTATCTGGGGAATAAACTAGACGCTCTCATATGTATGTAAAAAACTGTCGAACCTTCGATTTTCGATTTGCTGGAGATATGCTCAAACAAATCTATCAAATGTCAAAGGCCAGATTCCAAGACATCATTTACATGGATGTTTTTTTTTAATTATGGTTGTCCATGTATTAACATGCTATAAAAGAGTCATATAGTTAAAAAACGTAACACATTTTATAACTATACATTACATACATACAATCTGCTCGAACAAACCTGCTAGCAACAAACTAGTTTATAGCCAGCTAATCTATAACCCATGGACCGGCAAAGACTCCTCTTTGTTGGCGCAGCAAGTTACTGCAGTTATTTCTATGTAAATCAAAAAATATATTATAAAATAAAACTAAAAATAATAAATAAATTATATAAGATTTTGTCAATAATCTTTTCACATAACGTTGTCATCCCTAACATTATAAAATATACCTATGTTCCAAATGTCAGCTTTCTAGACTAGTAATTAACTAAGGTTGTTCGTTATTATATAGTCTGTGAGGACAAACAAACAAAGGATGAGTATAGATTTCAATTCATATGAATTATTCTTATAGTCACGATAACAACAAATACCGTTCTATTTTCAAAAAGCAGCCGCCTTCATAAGAAACAGAATATCTATAAGTTCTTTAGTGGATTATTAAAATACCAAAATTTAATTAGCCTTCATTCGGTCAGGGCCCAGATCATAAATAAAAATAACCTAAATTTTATAAATTATTTTACGCTTCGTTATTTTAGCCGGATAAAAGAGCCGTTGGGTTTGATTCTAATAATAAAGTCGTATAAAATTCTCATTTCCATTCATTAGCTTCGGCCCAATCGTAGGCGTGACATTGACGGATGGATTGTCCTCAAAGAAAGGACTACCAATAAAATCACTTAGTGATTATATTGATCTGTTGTGCTCAAGAATATTCTTAACTGTAACCCAAAAACTCATTATAAAATCAATCTTTTGTTTATTCAGATAAAATTGAAATAAGAATGCCGTAAGTCACATGCTCACTTTGTGTTTATGGCATTCCAATATGTTTTTACAGATACTCACCACGAACTAAAATAAATCATATAACCTAAAAAATAAGGTTTAAAAATCTACACCAATTCGAATTCAGTTCATCTAAACATTGAAATAAAACGACTTCATGAATTTTATCGTAGTACCTATATTGATATTATTTAATCACGACGGCGAAGTTCCAAATCCTTTACAACATATGTACATGCATAATGGAATTAATCGAGTAAATGCGATTTATTCCATTTAGCAAAAAAAATCTACATAAAAGTTTTGGCTATCTATCAAAATGACAATATCAATGCAACCCATATATGAATTTACTCTGAAAATCCACTTCTGATGTACCCGACCTTTTACGTTTTAGAATAGAATAATTTTATTGTATGAAATATCCCCATCCATCAACCGAGTCTTCGAATGGATGCTATGATCAATGTTGCCGCACATCAGACAAAGATGGATGGTATCATCTATAATTAAGGTTCGGTAGTTTGGTAAACAACCACTTTTCGTTGTAACTTTTTGTATCAAAATGTTGAGTGACCCTCAACGAACGAAAAGTTTGTGTATTGAACTTATCATATTTCCTATTTTATATAAACGATTGTCTATACTATTATTTCTTTTAATAAATTAGAATATTTGAAGTTTGTAGAGGTATTATTGATTAGCTTTCACGTAGAGTATTTAGTTAAATATAAACTAATGACATAACTACTATTATTGTCCCATACACGAGTTTCCCCTCTCATTTTAAATAGATTAGTCTATAGTCCACCACGCTAGTCTACTAGTTTGGCAGACTTCACATACATCGACAAAATCTCTTAAGCATACAGATTTCCTCACGATATTTTCCTTCAACGTTTGAGCATGTATCTTCGAAAAAGTCAACTGTTGCCTTAGAATCGAACTGTGGCCTCCGGCTTTACAGTCAGCTTGTCATACTACTAAACTATCACCTCTGCTATATTCCTAAGTTGCCAATTTATCTCAAGAACGTCAAGTCGGTCAAATACATAATTAAATTAAAGAGTAATTCCAGCGGAGCAATTTGTAGTACTTAGCTAAGTACTTACCGCAGCAGATTAACTATGTAGCTTCGACATAGTAACCAAACTGAGATACTTCTTAGTCTGGGTACTAGCATCATGAAATAAATTAAAATTTGCATTGTGTAATTGGGCACTAAATATAAATATGTTTTTTCATACCGTCTTATGAAAAAATACAAAAGTAAAAAATACCAATATCTCTTTGTCTGTCACGCCTGCATTCAGAAACAATTAGGCAGAAGAGTATACCTGAAAAAAGAACCTGGAAATTCATGCTCAGCAGTCACGTTTCCGATTCATTACGCGACAAAATCGTTAAATACGTTTGTGTAGAAGCATTTCAGCTATATTTCCAAATATGAGAGCAAAGCGAAACAAGAATGTTTGTTACACGAACTCATATGGTTATAAGCTCAATTCCATTCAAATTCTGTGTTGCATCCAAAGTTTTCGAATACGAATCGCCTTATTAACATACGTTAACACATTTATTTAAGTTAACGTGTTTTATGCAAGCCTTCTGGTATTGCAAATGTCCATGTGCGGCGGTGATCACTTACCATCAGGTGAGCCGCTTGCTCGTTTGCCCCTTATCACAATAAAAAAAACGTAGCCTCAAATCAGGATGCGCAAAAATATAAAAAACTTTTGCTTTTGCAAAAAGGATATCAAATTTTGCTGAAATTAAAAAAAAAGCTTTACGTATCGTTTTTCGCTCCAGAGCTGATGTTGACTCTTTTTCATATTCAGCATTTCATAGTTTTAGTATTAAAAACTATAACAACCGTTTTTTATGTAATATTTGAAAGGCTGATTGAAATGAAAAACACATATTTACTCTGTTATTTCAGATACTAAAAATCAATAGACGTGTCATGTAGAATGTCCAGTAAATTTCACAAGTTCATGAGTTCAAACACCATTGATCCTGTTTAACACTGAATTGACAATGTAAGTATGCAAGGAAAACGGGTTATATCTTGTAAAGTTTCAAACATATGTGTGAAAAGGAGAATTTCTCATCTTTACAAGGCATAACAATCATCATTATTTAAACCAAAACTCATCCACTGGTGGATGAGTTTTATATAAATAGAGTTCTATACAAATAGAACTAACACAAAAAACAAAAATGCAACACATTTCTAGCGAGGTCTATAGGTCACATACCACATACCTCGTCTAATACACGACTAAAATGTCAAAATACTTGACATTTAAAATTTAATTTCAAATTGTGTTACCCTATTTTCGTCAGTATCGATCTACCGTCGAACTCGAGGCAAGCTTCATAAAAAAATTATACGTAATTACCTGTTTCCTTTGGCATTTGTGTTTCAACGTATGTATTGTAACCGTTCGTTCAATTAGGCATTCGTTCAACGTTCTTTTGTAAACGATGGAAATAATTTTTGAATATTTTGAAATACTGTGTCTTTATTCATTTCGATTTTTACATGTTGTGGCGTAAATCATGTGGACTTTGCACTTAGTATCTATTTGTGCTTACTGCATCGATATAAGTAACTTAATTAAAATGCATGCTTGGCGTGCCAGTTGCCTAAGTTACCCCTGATAGTAACATTTTGGGTCTAAATTAAAAATATTTATATAATTTTACTGAATTAAGTTTCAGTTGAGCTGTGGTAGCCTAGCGGTATGTGGACCAGTGGACTGAGATGTTCAAACCCAAAGGTAGGCACCGCTGACTTTTCGGAAGTTATGTGCGTATTTATCACATGCTCAAACGGTGAAGGAAAACATCGTGAGGAAACCTGCATGCTTGAGAGATTTTCTCGATGGCGTGTAATTTCTGTCGACCTACAGTAGGCTAGCGTGGTGGACTATAGCCTAATCCCTAAGACACATGCCCAGCAGTGGGACAATTATGGGTTGATGATGTATGATGAAGTTTCAGTCCCCAATCTTCCGTGAACGGTCGGCACCAGACAGCGTTTCTTTTGTAATTTGTGATCATTTATAATTGAACTATGTACATAAATCATTGATACATTTGTATACAGCGCACGTATTTACATAGATAACGGCCCACTGCTTGTGATTGTAATCTGTAGTGTAATGTATTACTGCAGAAATAGCCTCAGATAATGCCACGTCGTATAGTGCATTGATATCACTTACACTCTCATCCATTATGATGTGATAAAAAGTGGCTTGTGTTTTGTTTGTATCTTGAAGTTGAAAATGATCTTTTTGCTACGATGTTTGTCTATTTTTAATTTAAAAAAAAACGACATTTGGCAAGGAATAGCCAACTGAATTATAAACACCTTATTAATAAGTATTATAAAATAAATATTGATGATGATAGGTCACTACTAACCTACCTATTAATAGGTTAAATTGTAAATGATTGATTGAATTAACTCTTTATAATAGGGCAATAATTTGAAAAAGTGATAGTTCCTTCTTGATTGCGTTCAATTTACCTATGTATATTAACAGAAATTTAAAACGGTCCAATTCAAATTACCATAAAAACAAAATAGACCAAGAGTTCACAGTACCAAATAACGTTAAAATAGGCAAAATAAACTCTCCCTTCGTTTTAGTATACCAAAATTCTTGTTTACCGACTACCGGTCAGCTAACATAGTTTAGAAATTATAAAGCCAATTTTAATG
This sequence comes from Craniophora ligustri, assembly GCA_905163465.1. Classification (NCBI taxonomy): domain Eukaryota; kingdom Metazoa; phylum Arthropoda; class Insecta; order Lepidoptera; family Noctuidae; genus Craniophora; species Craniophora ligustri. Next base: position 7,075,127 of record LR990970.1, read on the forward strand.
AAACAAAGGCTTATATAATTTAAAGGAACAATGCACCACCAAAATTGGCTCCGATGCGAACTAAATATTATGGAAAGTTTTGGGTTGTTTTATACAAGTAATAAGTTACGTTAAAAAGATGATTATATTTCGGAATATAATAGCAAAATAATATTGTGGACATTTTCTAGGTTATGTAGGGGTCTTTGTTGCATTAATTTTTTAGACAACCCATTTAGCTCAGCGGTAGTTAACGCTGCCTGTTGTGCTATGGGTCCCGGGTTCGAATCCCGTTAGGGACAAATGTTTGTGTGATGAGCATAAACATTTGTATCCGAGTCGTGGATATTTCTATCTATGTATAATATGTATGTAATTACAAAAAAAAGTATATATGTAGTATATCAACCATCTAGTATCCATAACACAAGCGTCGTTTTATTATTTATTATCAATTCTACGCCGACGAAGTCACGGGCAAAAGCTAGTATAATTTATTTCAGTAAATAACCCTTCTTCACATCCTAAATATGCCCAATTTTACTAAAAATAAATGAAAAAGACGTATACAGTTTTGTCTTTAGTTACGTATTAATTTATAGATATCCCATTAACGCTGCTTAAATGAGACTTAAATACTGGGCGTCAAGCCAACTACCTGTCGTCACTAAGCGCTTTATTGCACTTTATAACCTGCAAATAGCACTTCACGGTCGTAAATATGCCTTTGACAGTGACATTATTAATTACTTCACATTTCAAATCATTGCTGGAATGCCAAAATGTTCTTCATTACGATGCAGACATCTGCTAAGACGAAAATACGAAAAATTATTGCCGTTTTGTTTAATTTCTCTATATATTACATAGAAACTTTAACTACGCCAAATATCTATTTCAAAAAAAGCACAGCAATAGTTTTATTATAATCCTTTTTTATAGAAAATTACTAAGGACTGCCAGATATACGAATCCAGAAACCAACTATCTTAGAGGTGTGGAACCCTGGCTGGGCAAAGCATATATAATATTATAAGCACAACGAAGAAGTTTTCATTGTTTACTACTCGATGTTCATTACATATTATACAGAACGATGTGCGTAAAACAATCAGGTATAATAAAATTACAGAAACATTCATATTGTTACTAATACTGTTATTTATCACGGCCTGTTTGTAATGTCATAATTACATTAAACTGTTGGATTTAAACACGTATTAACATTTTGTCCATAAACTTTTGTGCAGTAACAATTTTTAACGCTTGATTTAAACTTAACAATAGGAGTTTTTAACACCAGTAACAAAAACTTTCGGTCAAAAAAAAAACGTAATATTAGCTAATATTTTAAATTTTTATCCTTGGTTTAATTCCAATGTATATCGAGATTTTCAGTCGCAACTCGGAGTTTGAATTTATGCCCATTTAATAACAATGGGGTCCTTATTTCATGGAACCTTAAACTTTTCCTAACAAATTGGCGATGAACGGCAGTACATCTTTGACTAACCCTTTGGGAAATAGGTTTAATGGTACCTATTATTTATCAGTATAACTTACACATGTTTACCAAAACATTTACTTAATTATCGGCTTTATTTATACTTTATCAACACAACTTCGGGTCAAATTCATCAGTGTTAACTAATACTCATTGCCCCACGTCATCATTCCCTATTCACCCCATTTGTATTCAAGTCTTGCCTCAATCTTCAGTATGTCGTCACCTGCCTGATTCGATGGGCCGCTGAAACGTTGTAAGCCTTGGAAATACCTATATAAAATCGGCACACTGCTGATCAATAGAGTTGTTAGTAGTACGGGTTTCGTGTTCTAAACTCAAATGGAAGAAAACTTTCTGACAAATACAATAATCGCCTACATAAATGTATTAAAACGCATAACACCCTCCTTTATCATATACATATTTGTATCGTGTGAAAATCAAACCATTGACATTTTTAAATCACCCAGCCTCTGTGCTGTTTAGTAATTTCGAATCTGGGTAAAAGACTATACAATAATGTTGAGCCTAAAATGGTCTGATTTTAATGTTTCAGGGTATTTACGCTGGAAAAATAAGAGTGTCAGTCAGTCTCGCCGTCAACAAGCTGATTACGTTATACTTTTACCAACACATGTACGATTATTGTGTAGCCCAAATTACATTACAGTTATATAATTCACTGCAAGCGGACAAAAATACGGAAACACGCGTAAATGTTAATTTTTTATGTGACGCGTAACAACAAAAAAAAATGTTGCAGAACTTTTGACGGAAAACGAAAAAGTTTTGTTCCGTGTTATGAATGTTGATTGAACGAATGAATGAATGTTCTCACTCTAAAAATGTAAAATTACTGAGGTCTGTTTATGTTTCTGAATTCTAATTTCGTTCTGTTTATGCGAATTCAGGGAGAGTTAATTATGGTATAGTTATTTTGGGTAAAGATGTTAAGGAATAACACATAAATTGGTTCATGTTTTCTTGAAAATATTTATTTAATATTATGTATCATTAGATAGCTCATTATTATCATTAACCAATTTACTGCCAAGGCATAGGTCTCCTAGTGCATGTTGGCAAAATTCACATCTCATCGATACTAACCCAATTAGTCCAGCGGTAGGGACAAATGTTTGTGTGATCAGCATAAACATTTGTATCCGAGTCATAGATGTATCTATGTATAATAAGTATGTATTTACAAAAAAAAAAGTATATAGGTATGTAGTATATCAACCAACTAGTATCCGTAACACAAGCCTTGTTGCATAGCTCGGAACTAGATGGCGCTGTGTAATAATGTCTGGAAATATTTATATTTATTTATTTATTTACTGTATGCCAAAGCTCTCTAGCTCTTTAGCTAGGTTTCCTTGCAATATCTCCTTCAGGCGCGTACGTTGGGATAAATTCGAAACCTTTGACTTAAGAACTCCACTGGTCACTACTCTAGATCGCGACTACAACCTACCTCATACCTACAGTCTATAATTATGAAATATTTTTAGTTACAACGTGAGTTTTCTTTAACGCATTCACAAATTCTAAATCGAATGTGATTTGAATAGAGCATTTGCCACCTACTCCGACATTTTCGTTGTCTCCGATATTTTATCTAGGAAAGAGTAAACGGATAGTTTCTGCGAGGACAGTTTATACGAATGGTGCCAATACGATCGGATCACCCAACTTTAACCGAATTGGCGACGTGATACCGCACGTCTATTCGATATTACTGTGAAGCCACGTAGAACATGTCACTACAAAGTATAGAAAGCTGCTAACCAACTGCTCAGTTCTAGTGGTGAATAATTTTCTTTGGCCAGCAATTAGCGACCGTATGTTACTAAGTAATTAAATATGAAATTGGTCGGCCCATATTTTTAGAACGCTAATTAATTTTAGTTATATGAATAAAAAGTGTGTTATAATTATAATATGTGCCTCGCATTACAATCGTAGGTATTAAAAAACCGCAATTAGGGTTGTGGTTTTCGTTGTCAAGTAAAGCTGTGAATTATAGAAAATAGTAATAATATGAAAATATTATATATTTATTATTTTATAAACATCTCACTAGCACATAAATATACTTATCAATAATATACAGTAGGAAAAGCTCTTTAAAATTACTTCAATATCGTTCAATAAAGAAATATTTATGCTTATGTCGACTTTCAGTAGATATTTTTTTAGAGATAATATGTAATTTTTTGCATTATTTTCGTAGAAGGTGCTATTATTTCTAATAATACACATATTTGTATATGTACGTTACAAATTGTTTTAACATGCCAACTTTTAACAATGAAATGAGTCCCACGCGTCATTTTTAGACCTTGGAGCAAATAAATTTCAGCGCTTAACTTTGACGCGTAGAATAATTTATAATACTATGTTTAATTGAAAAAGCTATTAATCATGAAACAGCTACATCTGTACATACATTTTCACTATAGTAACTTTTCATTTCAAATTTCATCTAGCTATAGTTTACATTTTTAAGTCAATCTATTATCATTTTATTTTTTTAGTTCAAAGGTGACAAAATCGAGTGCCATATTTAAAAAATCGTGATATTATTTACGATTTCAGTATACAATTTATCATACCTATTGTTAAATTTTTGATACCTCATAAAAGTTCGTAAAGTTTTACTACACAACAATAAATTTCAAGCATTTATTCAGGTTTATCGAATAAAGTTGAGAGAGATTAATCTCAGTTACTGCACATATATATTGTCATGTTTGAATGATTTAAACGTCTAGACGCATTAGTTATTGACGAATTTGTGAATAGGATCATTTTTGGGTATTATACAAGATTAAAATAAATGTTGTTGTTAAAAAAACTTTACAATCGATTACTTCAAACCACAATACAAAATATTTACTATTTTTCTTTCGTTTATCTTATTACTTATTATTCTGTAAAGCGGAGTAGTCAAGAAGAAAGCAAATAGCATTATATGTACAATAAAATCAAAATGCCACAAATGCATGCTTTTACAGATAATTAATTATTATGCTATCTACTTATAATTGGCCTCAATGGCATTAAGCAAATGGAAACCAGGAAAGCATTATTTAACCCAAAGTGGGATAATTAAAGCACGTGCATGATAAATCCAATTAGCTAGCGTCAGAAACACGCTGGACAAAAGAGCTATTTAGTAAATTGTAGCACGTCACATTTTCATCCTTACTTCATTCACCGCTGACTTGGGTACGCCCAAGTATCCAGAATATTTTAATTAGGCACAAACGCGTTTTACCTAAGAATTGAAGTTAGACGCTATTTCATTCGCGTAATTTCTCAAAATTCTTCTCGTAAATCGTATTTCACGTTAGTTGCAAAATAACAACCAATTTGAACAGCTAAATTATCGCACATATTTAATCTTTATCGAGTCTCTAAATGCGTAACGTATGTCATATTATAATACAAAATACATAATGTGAAGATAAATTTTCCCACAGGAGTACTCATTTATATTATACTCATCTTCGACTTTTCCATAAAGCGCCATTTTATTAATCCAGGGTCAAGAATACGATGCCTTTTCCTCGAGGGTAGCCATCTTACGTTTTAGAGGATAAAGGATATTGTTATGTTAAGAAGGGTAAACGGTTATGAGTTCAAAAATATAACACGACTTGTGTATCTTAAGTTTTGTGAGAATCTTTAAGGGTTCGTTCACATTGTCTTAAACGTAAGGTCTCGCTGTTTATATTGTTGGTATACTTTCAATTACGTACTAGCATTTATTTTCTTATGTAGGGAAGCTTCGTCGTTGCAGAACTTTTCATGATTAAAATGATATAATATCGAAGTACCTAATATAGGTAATCAAGCAGTATGGTGTGCACTAAAAAAATCAACGAGCCACACTTTAAGTGTGGCTCGTTGATTTTTTTAGTGCTTAAAATGTTAAGTGCTTAATATGAACTGTTAATAGAAGATTATGTACGTCATTTTGGCACAATATAACTAGAACGCAAGCAGGTTACCTCACGATGTTTTCCTTCACCGCTTTGGCGAATGTAAATAATTAATGCTGTCACTTGACTTGGCAGTTCATGGTTATATAACTGGTGGTTCCAAACCAAATTGAATCGCTGACGTAATTAATATCCTAATCATTGTTATTTTCCATACATTTCTCATGTCGTTCTTCAATGTTTTCCAGCTGCGGAAGCCGGTGTCGACGCTCTCGATCCCGGGCGCGATGAAGGCGTACTCGGGGGGAGGGAGGGACGCAGGAGGCGAGGAAGCGGGCGTCGCACTGGTCGGCGTGCACAGCGAGTACCCGCGCTTCGGCGAAGAACGAGCGCTTGGCGGCGGCACGTACAAGGGCGGGGGGGCAGCGAAGCACAAACCCAATATAGGATATAGGTTAGTGTCTAATGCTCTGTCTGTAATTGGAGTGGATGTGCGTGATGTTTTTCTATCGAGTTAAATTGTACCTACCTAGAAAAAATGCGATAAGGATCTCAATTTATCGCAAGGATCTCGTATTGTACAATTCATTATTATTTTATACTACCTTTTTCAGTTACTATACTCGGTACTGATTTGCTCGTATCTAGCAGAATTCAGATAACTTTTATATAAATTATGCCTCTCTCGCCCGATAAATGAGCACTATTTTGCACCTGTTTAAATTAAAATCTGGCATTACTATGGGAGATTATGTCATTTGAAAATTAAATATAATTAACCGACTTCAAAATGGAGGAAGTTCTCAATCCTTCGGAAACTAGTAATGACTTTTGTATGTTGCTACCAACACAAAAATACATAAACTACTTGATCTGGAATCTTGTTTATGGAATCCTTAAAGTCTAGTCTTAGTCTATCGATATTGTAGGTATAATACCTACAATATCGAAAGACTTAAAATCCAATAATTTCATTCCAAACAAATTTCTTCAATAAGCTCCCAACAACCAATGTCATGTTAAAAGAATAGAATTTCTTAGAAGAAGCGAGTTCAAAGTCCAGAAGTTTTGAGCACAGTAAGAGTTTTTCGAAAGTCGATCAATGAAATGATAATGAAGCAGACAAAGTTGGCACTTCAGCATAATTGGAGAGCGTCTTAGTAAGATCACACAATGCTGAGTTTTACCTTTCATCGTACGAATTCGAAAATTTCTGCTAGCCGTAAGAATTGACAATACGTATATTGTTTCTATTTATTCTGTATCTCCTTGACACAAAATTATTTTGCGATTATTTGAAAACAAATGCATACTTGGATGCTTAGTCAATCAATGTACGTGAGCTAGAAGGCTTGTATAAATCAAATGACTTGAAATAAATTTGATTTGTTTAGAAAAGCGTATTTAGAGCTCATACACACGGTAAACAATATCAGTTTAAAGTGTTGTAAAAATATCTATATATTTATTCCCTTTAGGAAGTGGATTCAGTATTGTTTAACCAACACATGCGGTTAATTATATACTATAGATTTAATAAATTTCTAGCTACACATATCAAACTATGACTGCAGAGGTTAGTAGGGTAATAAATTATAATTTAAAAATACCTACTGATAAAATTTGCATACCCACCTGAGAAAATCTAGGGATACCTAATTATATAGAGTGTTTGCTATTTTATTTTTAAATAATTGTACACTTATATTTAAATCTAAGAACTTTATGTATTTTCATTGAGATATTGACAACTAGCAGTTGAGAAATGAGAAAAAGCCGAAACAAACACAGATATTCTTGGTATCTCTCTCTTTATGGTCCACATAAAAATAAAGAAAGCATTCAACTACAGGTTTCTTTATAAAATATTTGAATATTTGATTTTAACAGTTGTATAACAGGAATAGTCAATGAGAACACGCTATCTTTGAAATAACGTTAACATTTGCGTCTAGAATGAACATGCAACACGACACAAAAGCGCGTACGATAATATTTTTTCACTCCAAAAGTCTCAGTAACCAGTTCTACAATGCAAATATACCTAGCACACCGCCACTATCTGATCACCCACGATTCAAAACCGCAAACCCGGGAAAGATTTATAAACCCACCATTTCGGTCCGATTTCAATATAAATTTCCATTTTACAGTGGTTGTGCCCACGTTCACTTTGATACGTGTGTAAACGAAACTTGACAGTAAAGTAAATACGGATGGGCATACATATTTAAAGTTAAACAAAATGAATTGCACTTCAAAAGTTTACTACGTGTGGCTTTTGATGTTTCAAGCTCGCAGCCTTTGATCGTCCTGCTAAAAAAATTATATGAAAATAAGTTGGATAATACTTTATGAATATGGCGTATGTGATATTAAAAAACATTTGTAAATCGACATGTCCAAACCTTAGCTGTAATTGATGACAACTTTGAATGCAACGTTAATATGTATGATTTCCTAATTTGAAAACAGCTGCATGGTTAAAAGTGACACATATGTATTACATTAAAAAATACATTTCGAAAAGGTCTTATCCATATTGATAGCACCACATCTGTCAAAGTAACTTTTACGAGCAAAATAAAACACAATCCTTATAGCGCTACTAAAATGCGTTCAATAAAAACGTCGTTAATACAAGACATCATTATTACGGTGTACTTCATTGTTCTCTTCCTTTGGATCCTAGGTACTATTTTCATTAAGTCTCATGGGTTATATAAAACCAATAAGCAGTATAATAAAGCTGGGGTCAATCCTTGGCGGAAAACCGACGAGTTTATTCTCTCGAGACCAGAATACATAAACGATGTATCATCCTACGTGAAAGCCGGCCCTACATTTCCAAGTACATTGTAGACATGACAAATAGATGGTATACTCCAAAACAATGGACGCATACGTGATTCTATTCAGCTGAATTAACAAAGCCACATAAAATAATATTATTACGACACTTTAAAGTTTTAAATGATTATGTCTATTTCTATTTTACTACCGATTATGCTTATAATAAACTACTGCATCCAGCTCGGCTTGACACGCTCATCTCTGCCTATCCATGCAGCATATCTACCTCATCTATATTTATTTGTGCCATGGATCATCGCTCATGTGCACAAAATATATACCAAAGTTTTGTCAGATTAGGATCAATTGTCGAGGAATACAAAGGACATAATATTATTTTTATTTATATAGTTGTTAAGGGGTTTCAGTCGAATAATTTTTCAATAATCAATAGAAAAATATTGATTTATTGTAGTATTCAAATCTGAGAGTACGTCATATCGATTATTAAGGGCTTTAGATTGATTATATAAATCAAGGCAGTATTCAATAAAGTGGAAATATTTAAATTATTGCTTTCAGATATTTCACAAATATTTTCAGTCTATACTACTCATATATGATTTAATTCTGTGATTTCGTTGCAATGGTAGAATTCTTTTCTCAAGTTGACTTAAGAAAATCTTAATACTTTTTCTTGTTGCATCTTGTCATATATCTTTATTATTGTTCTTCTGCGACATTATTCAAAACCATATTATAGTGAATTTCATTATTTACTTTGTACAATGTACTGTTGTAAATAAAACCTATACAAAAACTATATACTTTAATAAAAATACAAATGCCATATGTGATTCCACATAAGAAAAATGCCATACACTACTCGAATTTCGTCCTGGGTCATTTTATGGGGTCGTAGCGTGCTCTTATCAGCAACGTATCAACCCGCGCCTTTAAAAACCACTTTTATGTTATAACATAGTGTGGGTGTGTGTGATTGTATGAGTGCAATGCGCTTTAGCGATATATTTCTTTGTAAGAAACGGATACATAAATTGACCTAGATTTTCATGGCAGGGGAACAGTTTTTTGTCTGTGAACTATTTACTTATAAATAAGACTTTAGTTATAATAATTCTATATTATAACTAAAGTATCTGAGAGGACTTCGACCGCATGAAAGTATAAAAGAATACACAATATAACATACCATCATGCCTGTCGTCGCCTAAGGGTCAGGCAGAGATAAACGAATGTACACCCATATTTCGCCGGTATGTTTTAGGTCTCATATTACAGGGGCGAGCCTAATTGCCATCAACCGAGCTCGTGCTCAGTTGATGGCATACTCCGAGCTGCTACTGAGAAATTCATGGAAATATACTCATAGTAAATTACAGTAATGACACAAACGCTCAATATATAATTACCTACATTTATAATTAAGATTGATGTATCCATAAAATGAATAAAAAACCAACAAAACGTGTTCACGAAGCGAACACAGGGTAGAAGCGTTTTAATAATGCCTATGCAGCCTTGAACGATCGGAAATAACTTGCATCAGGGTCGCATCGATTTTGTCTGTCTTCGGAATTATTGAGGTGCACTATGCATATAGAACTTATCACCATTAATTTACCCATATATTATTAGCTAGACAAATTGACGTCAACGTTTGTTTCTTCTGAGAATTTTCCAAGGCTCTTTAGAACGGTTATTACCACGTCAATAGTCAGTATTATAATAAATATGGTGCTTAAGTACAAATGTATACTGTATTCCTCATGAACTTTCCTATTAAGAAGTAATCAGACCGGCAAAGCGGTCGCAACGTGAGTTGCATCAGTGTTGTCGGATCACGTACAGCAATAACGTGCTTAGTTTAAAGGTCACAGTACAAGAAATATAGTAATAGTGCTTTAATTAAGACAGAGGTGGTACAATTTAGCTCTGCGACTGTTTATATTACGTTGTGATTCATGAAAATGTAAGTATAATATTTTGGTTGTATTTTGTAAGCCTTCAGGCTTTATTCACGAAATATCCCCATCTAGTAATGTACTTACTGATAAAAACTGAATTTGCTTCGTAACTTATTTCATTTTATCCAAATCCTAGTTGAAGTTAATCCTTCCAAAGACTAATTTACTGGTAAACCAATCAGGAAGATTGTGAGTTACCAATCAACGGTTATATAGGCCTTCATCAATAAAGGTTAATCCCATGATACTGGGGCGTCGGCACGAAAACTTTGGTCTTAACCAAACTAGTGTTGGTTCACTAATAAATTATCTCAAAATTTTAACCCTAAATTTTATTCCAAATTATTTTGTATCAAAGTTATTAAACATCTTGTTTTCTATTTTCCAGATTAGGTAGAAGAAAGGCGTTATTCGAAAAAAGGAAACGAATAAGTGATTACGCTTTAGTAATGGGAATGTTTGGTATAATAATTATGGTTATAGAAAATGAACTTTCAAGTGCTGGTGTATATACTAAGGTAATGTATACCGTTTTGGCTTATTAAAATAATCTTTTAGAACTCAATTTGCATTGAGAATGAATTATTGATATTTCATTTCAGGCGTCAATATATTCGCAGGCGTTGAAGACGCTTATATCAATGTCGACTGTGATTTTACTTGGCCTAATCGTCGCGTATCATGCTTTAGAAGTACAGGTAACAAACTGAACTTGATAAACTTTGCCTTTCACGACTGCGAGACGGGAAACTTTCTTAATTAATTTTCGTCTCCTTAATGCAACAGATCGATATAGCAATTTTACGGTACTCTTTTATGAAACAAGAACTTATTAAAGGATCTTTATTAAGTTTTAAACTTTCAACACGCTTCCTAGAAATTTAAATTTGGTTATACTTGTTATTTTACATTGGCTTGTGTACTTATTTTTCGTAAATAAGAAGCTCAAATTGAAAGACCAAAGGTTAATATATGTCTTGTATATTAAACACCACAGTTCCTTCATTCCCTAATTAACCACTTTCTTTATTACTTTTAAGATACCACTAACTTTACGGTCACGAATAAATCGTAATTAAACTCAGTTTTAGTGACTACGACTCAGTTAATTTCCGACATAATCTTATCTCATAGTCCATAATCTTAATGGATACGTTTTGGTATTGTTTGTCTTCCTTTGTCTAAATAGTTCTATAAATTTTCAGTTATTTATGATAGACAACTGCGCTGACGACTGGCGGATAGCTATGACATGGCAGCGGATAGCTCAAATTGGCCTCGAGCTTGCTATTTGCGCCGTCCATCCAATCCCCGGACAATATACATTTACTTGGACCACCAAACTCGCAAACAAAGGAGGCGTTATTGGTGTTGAAGTAGTAAGTATCCATTCATACTTTTTGGAAATATCTTTTATTAAATGTTCTTTTCGTATAAATTATACATACTATTACGTGAATACCGCTGTCATTCGAACATTTAAACATTTTTATTTTATTTATGTAGGATGAATGTTTCAGTTTAAAGATAATTTATTTCTCAAAGAACATTTAACAATGAACTTAGTTATTTGAAAGTTTATTTTGGATAATTAACTTTTTTTTGAAATGTTAAATCGGTTAAATATGTCATTTGAAAAATATTTTTTATTCGTTTAGAAACGTGATGAAATTAGTGCATCATTACACTTTTGCTCTTTCGTTGACAACACAACATTTTCTATCATTATCTTTCAAACTATTAGTGTAGTTAGGAGTTATTATTTTTATTATTATTACTCTTTTTTCTATTATCTCAACTCATTCTTGTATTTTATTTGCAAACTGACATTCGTTTTTTCAATTTTTCTCCTTAGGGCACGATGTATAAACAAATCCAGGTCTGTATTAGTTGATTTGCAAGTGTTACCAAGTTTTAAGTGATGTTAGAGTCCTCATCTTGAGCATGTATCCGATCTGTGTAGGAAAGCTCTTCTGTTTTGTGTATGTGACTTTGATAACGTCGTATAGTGTTTGTCACCGGTGTTTTTCTTTTGATATTAATATATTAAGTTGTTGTTCGGTCTTCTTTTAATGTATGCTTGTATTATTATTAGTTATAATACTTATTGTAGAAATTGTAAGGTATTGATTTAACGAAAACCAAATACCAATAGTATACATTACTATTGGTATAAAATAACAAAACACGTCGTACAGAAGGTTTTTAAGAAGAAAAAAACACATTATTCAGTTTTTAACAGACAAATATCCTATCTTCTTGCAATGTTTTCTTTTGTACACCGTTTATTATATAAATATGTATATTCTATTAGAAATCACAACATGCCAATTTTTGTCAAACGTATTGAATTTCATAATCACTTTACTGCACGAAGCACATTTGCTTATTCTATTCACAAAACTGACTGACATCACTTGAAATTTAATGAAGCCGTAAATTGTACGTTGGATATGTGTCGCGTGCCTTAAGGTACCTATTTAGGAATCTGGGTTATACCTTCAACAACGTGACATCATGATTATATTTTACTAAGTGATTGCCTTTCTCTTTCCAGGTTCCATATGATGTCACACTGTCTCTGCCGATGTTTTTTCGACTCTATTTAATATGCAGGGTCATGTTGCTTCACAGTAAATTGTTTACGGATGCCTCATCAAGAAGTATAGGAGCTTTAAACAGAATTAATTTTAACACTAGGTAATTTAACTTTCTATTATAATTTCTAAGCAAGATGTATACAAATGTATGTAGTACTTAAAAATATTACAACCTGATAAAAAATATATGCAATACTTATTGAGTAAAAAAAACATGGTCGCTTTACCAATGTATATAATTATTTCTATTGATAAAAATATGCCTGATTAATGTATCTGTTCACAGATTTGTCTTGAAGACACTTATGACCATTTGCCCAGGCACCGTGTTACTTGTTTTCATGGTTTCTCTTTGGATCATCGCCAGCTGGACGCTACGGCAATGCGAGAGGTTGGTACAGTTGTTATGTGTTTTTGGAGACATCAATCTTTATTTGCGTATTATGTGTTCGAAATCTTGGGTGGGATATTCTCATGTAATAGTATTTGGAAAGTTGATTTGCTCATTCGATTTGTTTAGATTATACTTGCTCATTCAAATTTGTTCCTTTTCTGTCAGTATCTTTGCTTCCATCGTTTAATTTGGTGTCTACATTACATTTGTCAATCAAGCTATCAAGTTTTATAAGATCACCGGTGTATTGCCTATGTGGGCATGCTATTGCTTTTGTACTGTGGCGTTGTAAATATGTTTGTTTTTGCTTTTTCAAATCCACTGTGTTTTTTGTTTTCAATGTCTACGTCAAATGATTTACGGAGAATTTATGTAGCGACTCTAGGTTCATAATCATCACAATAAAATACAAGAGTTTGACTTTGACTATTAGCTTTTGTAAAATGTACTCTGAATACACGTGCTGTAATTTATATGTGATTAGTTTGTGTTAGATGTAGTGGATAATATAGACCATATCAAACAAACAGGATGCTTCTTGTCATAATGTAGATTAAACAAATTTTGAAAAGATTGTGAATGCACATTGAAATTTTTGATATAGATTTCATGAACCTATATCAAGTGTTATGTAAAACAGCAACAAGATCACAGCACGGCTTATCACAATAATAATTACTATTGCATTTTAGTACACAATAATTATAAATTAAACGATTTATAAGGTTTAATTACGCACAAAATGGCTCTAGGATACAACACACTATAATGTTAGAAAAAACTTCTTACTTACCATCAACATGCACATGACCATTGCACTTTATCATATCATACATCGAACAAATTACTTCTTCTACCCGTTCAAAGCAAATTGCTTGTAACTCTGTCACTTTTACGTGTTTTTCCTTCTCTCTTCCCGCCAATCTATCTACTAAATGTTTATCTGTGTTATCATGACCTTCACCTAAGGTTTACAATTTAATTCACGCATGGCTACAAATATAATTATTTGGTATTCAACCCAGATTAATGTTTAGAGTGCACGTTGTATTTAAAATCTTTGTATTCGATATTAGTACGTACAGTATCTGTGTAGTGAGAAAGTTTTATTTTTCCATTAGGCATGATAAAGTTATCTTTTGTGTAAAGACGATCTATTTCATATTAATGTTTATGAAATTTAAACATTGATCCTTAAATTAAAATAGTTTTCTCTTTAAACAGTTTTGCCACAAAGAACATTGCTTATGTCCCTGTTTAAATTTAACATATATTATGTATGTAACTTTGAAGTTGAACTTATGCTGACTTTAGTAGAAACAACCGGTTATCTGTGGTTCTTGTCGGGCATTTTGGCTCTCAGGTTCCACGACGAAGACCATGCCAATTTGCTAAACTCAATGTGGCTGACAGCTATAACCTTCCTCTGTGTTGGCTACGGTGACATAGTTCCCAACACTTACTGCGGCCGTGGCATAACCCTCACCTGCGGTATGGTGGTATGTATGAAAATATAGTAGGATACTTTGGGTTGGTTTTAAATTACATCTATCATTCGTTTTGTGTGGCTAGGATTGAACCGTACTAGGCAACGCAAGGTTTTCAATAAAATATATTTACGTTAGTCAAATTACAAAGCTTGCTTTGTCTAGATGATTTGATATTAGGTCGGTAAAGGTGAGCCATTTTATGTGTTGTTAATAACGTCACAAAGTGTTTGAAGCAATTTCACAGATTAAAGTCAATCAAAGTCAAACTCTTCAATGCAACATGGATACCCTCTCTCTTTTCTTTTCGTTTCATCTCTTTTTACATATTTTCCACTTCGCGTGTAGGGATTGGCTTGCGTGCGATGAGTCAGTCGGTAGGATTTGTGAATGAACACTCATTTATCGGTCGCTTCGAACTTTAGGGTAGACAGGTCAATGAGTAAAGCGTTGAAATTTATTAACCATTCAGGTTTCACGACGAAGAACACGCTAACCTACTGAATGCGATGTGGCTTATTGCGATTACGTTTCTCTCCGTCGGTTTTGGTGACATAGTGCCAAACACATATTGCGGCAGAGGTATCGCTGTTAGCACCGGCATTATGGTAAGTTTCTTACAAACAAACTTTTTAACTGTACGTGTTGACTGACATTGACAATTATTCAGCACTTCCCAAAGATTCACCTTATCTTAGCATATTAAACTGTCTATGTGTGCCAAAACACGCCAACATTATAATGTTGGAATGCTTTTGCCTTTCTGCGTCTTCTATGTTCAAAATTTTTCAATGTGGAAGTCAGTCAACACTAATGTTTCAATGTACCAAACAATTCACACACCACACTAAAATGCTTCACACTCTCGAGAACTTGCGCTAAATCACAAATCTGTGTCGGTGTATTCGATGTTATAAATATTTATATAGAGTATAATTGATGTTCACAGATATCTGTAACACGAAATGTTTATGTTGAAATATTATGAATGCAGTATTATATCTATGTACACACACTTGTATGATGTCACCACCTCTGTAACTCACATTCAGTATACCTACACAATATTTTGAATACAGGGATACTACCGTAATTATTTTTATCGTAGTTCTTGCAGGCAACAGCATTATTTGGAATACCTTGTCAATAATTTAAGTACGGTTTCAATATTTTTTTAAATAAACTTACGTCCATTTCCCTGTTAAAGCCAGCTATTAGAAATTATATCATTTGTAGTATGGAATGCTTCATTTCTCCTTACTATTTCTAGCTCTCTCTTCACTTAAATATTTCACTGGATTGCACAATACGTTTGTTTTTAAAATGGCTCACTTTTCCTAAAATTATTTAAATAAAGACGTGTACAATAAATCTTTTGCACCTCAATAGTGTTTGTGTAAATGTTGATACAGTTAAATGAGATATTAGATTTTCTTAATGTTAAAATGAAAGTAAACGTTGAATTGATTCAGTCTTGTGCACAATATTAGATGAAAATATGCACTACAAATTATCGTGGTATTTGATAGAAACTTGTTATAAGTTAAAACAAAATGAAATTATAATAAAAGAAGGAACTTTATGCATTAGAAAATTTTTTTTAGAATGAAAGTAAGACATTTCCTTCTTTTATTCTATTTACATAGTGTTCTGCATTTTAGCACAAGAGGCTAGATAATAATATAAGAAAAATAAATAATATAAATCGAGGTTTAAATAATTGAGTTAAATTAATATACAGCTATGGAGGAGGGTGATTGATACAATATCGGGAGATACGATTTTTAACATCACTTATGAACATAAAATTATTTTATTGTGTCTATTATCCTCAATTAAATTAAATTTAAAATATCAATTAAATATAAAAATAATTAAAACGATAGCACATAGCTAAAAAATATAGTTTATTTTTGATTTTTAGCCTTCAAACTTGCGTTATTGGAATGACAAATTCTTGAATGCTTCTACACGTTCGCTTGCATTTTACATTAAGGTATTCACTTAACAGGGAGCTGGATGCACAGCGTTATTAGTCGCGGTTGTTTCAAGAAAATTAGAATTAACTAGAGCCGAGAAGCACGTTCATAACTTCATGATGGACACACAACTTACTAAAAGAGTAAGTATTGCTGTGATATAAGTTCATCACAATTATTGTTAATCTAATTAACAGGGGGCGGGATGTACAGCATTATTAGTGACCGTTGCTTCGAGAAAATTAGAGTTAACTAGAGCGGAGAAACATGTCCATAACTTCATGATGGAAACCCAGCTAACGAAAAAGGTAAGGTAACTGTTACACGAGTAACAGTTAAAGGACACTGTGGAGGTAAGACTTATCTGCTAGGTTGAGCTAACAACAAAACTTAATCAACTAATAGTTAATGATAAAAATCTGCTTGAAATTAATTGCGCTTGACACATTGAAATAACACACTAAATTAAAATAAAGTTATTGCAAACTAGTACAATAACAACACTTTGCTAGAAATTAAATTTGAAAATCTTTGAAAAAAATAATCGTTATGTTGTAACAACTGTTAACTGTTAACTAACACAATAATAGCTTGGACTACAAAAAGCTTGACAAAAATTTGGACACCTTGTGTTGTCATGTATTGGGCTGTTTGATTAGAATGAAATGAATTATCTGATTGAATTTATATGGATAATTACAGCTGAAAAATGCTGCTGCCAACGTGCTTCGAGAGACGTGGTTAATATACAAACACACGAGACTTGTGAAACGAGTCCACCCTGGGAGAGTGCGGACGCATCAAAGAAAGTTTTTGTTAGCTATATACGCGTAAGTATTCATTGTAAGACCGTATTCCTATATTACATATCCATGTATGCCATCATTATTACGTTTTAAAGTAAATAATTGGAAAAAATATAGTATCTACCACAAATACGTACCTTATACCTAGTCAAAGCAGTAACGATATTTAGTATATTAATGTTACAAATTTGGCCAACCTTCATGCTATTCGAGTTGATTTACAAACACTATTAAATTCAATAAAGGTGTATATTGAAGTTTCCATATAGCTAATGCTAATAAGAAAAATACCATGATATCAGATGAAAAGTTTGAAATAATAACAAATACATCTCTGTATTTCCAGGTTGCGGAAAGTGAAGATGGATCAGAGGAAACTAATGGACAATGCAAACACTATAACAGATATGGCAAAGGTACGTTGACTTCTTTAAATCGTATTTATTGCTATTGCTACACTCATACACTCATTTAGAGGTAGAACCCTAGCTAGCACATTAGGAATGCAATTGATATACAAGTATAGTGGTAGTCTTTTATGATTTTCTATAGTTTAATATTCCCCAACCGTTTAGTCTTTAAATATAACGGATATTTAAATATAAACCCAATCTGGTTCCAAATTTCATTTGAAATCAAACCATAGCATGCCACAAAATTTTTGCTTCA
Source organism: Craniophora ligustri (assembly GCA_905163465.1). Classification (NCBI taxonomy): domain Eukaryota; kingdom Metazoa; phylum Arthropoda; class Insecta; order Lepidoptera; family Noctuidae; genus Craniophora; species Craniophora ligustri. The sequence goes on from LR990970.1 coordinate 7,093,276, forward strand.
GACCCACTGGCTTTGCGCATGCTATAATTAGATCCAAATTATTACGCTAAAATAGACCAAAGAATACAGCTAAAGATATGCATGATTTAGAACTAAAAATCACAATATTTTCAAGAAGTATTGACGACAAGCATATAATAGACACTCGTTTTAATCTACATGACACACATAAGACAGACAGAGATACAGTTACTCCAAATAAATACACTAACACAAACTAGTGATTAGCAACTGCAGTTGGGAATGGACTGCAAAGCGATTGATATTAGGACCCCTTTCTATTACAGACCCAGAACACAGTCTACGAGATTGTTTCGGACATGAGCACGAGGCAAGACACTATAGAAGAGAGGCTGACTAGTTTAGAAGAAAAACTAACTACATTACAGGTAAATTAGATGATGAATATGGGATTTTTTTTCCGATTATATCGCGGCTGGACTATAAATGCGAGAAGACCCTTTCCGTACGACCCTTGCCCAGCAGTGGGTCAATAATTGGGTTGAGATTGATGATGATATTTTGTTACTTCTATTATATTGATTAATATACATATTACTTCTATTATATTGATCTATTATATTGATAGGTATTTTGTTACTTCTATTTTAACCCGACTATCTCTCACAACTGTGATCATGGATCATCATCTAAAGGATCCATGACGTCGGGAATCAGATAATATTTCTAAAATATAAGTTTTATTTCAATGTCTGCTATTTGAATAAATATCAGAAATAAGTCGATTTTATTGAATCAATTGTCAAGAAAAAAATTAAGTAGTACTCCAGACTCTGTATTAGCATATAAAAAATATATCGTCAATTACGTAAGATAATACGGATAGGTAACCGTTATGGATATTGATGAATATTTTTTTATTTGCTGATTTCTTTTTTACTTATTCTTGTTATCTTTTGCTAGGTCCTGTAGAGGAATAACCAACAAAATATGTTATACTAAGAATTTTGTTTACCGACTTATTTTACTTTTCTGACTTGATTTAATTACCGATGATGCCGTTGCTTATAGTAAGTATAAGCCGATACAAGAATATGGGAGATACCAGTAAAGATGTTACCAAAAAGGAGATTTCAGAAGAAAATGGTTTGTAGATGACATTATAAAATTGAGAATTCATATTGTTACTTACACATGTTTCAGGAACAAGTTAATAATTTGCCAGATGTGATGGCTCGGTGTCTACAGCAGTGTTGGGAAAGGGCGGAGCAGAGAAGAAACTTCCTGCATCCCGACACTGCTGCAGTACCCACTCCGCCGTCATCTAGTATTACGCCTTATACTAGGTAAGTTTGTTATTGACTAACAACAACGATGTAGATAGCAGTCCGAAGTACTTCTACAAATTTTATATTCACATTAATTATGATCACGGATTACGTAGGTTCATTAAGCAAATAATATCAGGATATATGTTATTAAAAAAAATTGTTTCATGGTACTTCTTCTAGGGCTCCTCTACCATAGAAATCAGTTGTAATGAAATGAAATGATGATTGATTGAAATGATTGTTTATTTCTGCAAATAGATCTTTTTAAAGACACTTTTACAAGTCATGTAATTTTTTTTTTTTAATATCTAGTTGGCATCGGCATTTCCTAACTGACGACCTCTGAGAAGAAATGCCGAAACAAACTCAGAGAATCATGGTCTCTTTTAAAGTCCAAACATTTGTGTCTATAGTATGTGAGCCTGACTATGTAGGGTAAAGTCTGAGATGGCCTTTTGAAGAAAGCACCAGTGCAGTTTTGAGTTGACCTGTCCATACTGACAGCACGCATACGTCAGCCATCATGTAGCTCAACCAACATTGAGGGAGCTCAACGACCCGACACACGTCAATGCAAGATTAGTAGGACATTTGTGTAGGTCAATTTAAAATCCCAAAGCCGCCAGACATTAAAAGTTTATAAGTGTGTTTATCTAGGTACCTACAAAGTGCTCACATTCACATAATTATGTATAAAATTACAATAATGTATATTGAACATAACAATCAAAATAATGTCATTATATAAAATTAATGTAAAAAAATAATATTTAAAATCGATATATAGAATTCATGTCAAAAATGTAAAATATAAAATTATGTCAAAAGAAAAAAAATATATAAAAGTTAACCTCAATGTATGAGATTGATATATAAAAAATATGTCCAGATTATAATAAATAACATAATAAATGGTTTGATAGCCCGGTTCATTAGAACTATTCAATCCCAAGCAGTTTTATCATCCATGTAATCTTTTAATGTATAGTAGCCTTTAGCACAAAGTTTCTGTTTAATAAAGGATTTAAATCTGCTGAGACTATATGTTTGTATATGGGTTGGGATTTTATTATACAATCGTATGCATTGACATTTAAACGATTTACTTATCTTCTGGAGCCTAGTTGCAGGAACAATAAATTTATTCTTATTCCTGGTATTAATACTATGGATATCACATCGCTTTTCAAAAAGATTGATGTTCTTGTGAGCATATAATAGATTTTCGTAAATATACTGCGATGGCACAGTCAAGGTATCAATCTCTTTAAATTTCTCCCTCAGTGAATATCTGGGACTTAAGCTGTAAATTGATCGAATAGCCCTTTTCTGCAACACAAAAATAGTTTGGATGTCAGCAGCATTCCCCCACAACAGAATGCCGTATGACATCACGCTATGAAAATAGCTAAAGTACACTAAACGAGCTGTTTCTATATCTGTTAAAAGACGTATCTTTTTAACGGCATAAGCTGCAGAACTAAGCTTTGTAATATGTAATGTTGTCTGAAAGTAAAAATAATAGATATTCAAGTGTGTTAAAATACAACTGGTTGAATAATTTATATATACTTGATATAATTTGAATAATATAATTGTTATCTACTGTGACTAAAATTTTCAGGACGCTAGCAACAGCGTCACACCCGTGGCCACCAAGCCCAGTGCTGCAGCCGGCGGGGCGAACGCACTCGGCTCCCGAGAGTGCCACAACCCACACGCCATCGCCGGCGCAGCCGCAGCCTTCTAGCCCCGCCCCACACGCGACTCGGCCCCCTCTACCCAGCTGAGTACCGCCTTCCAACTCCGAACTCCTATGCTGAACTCGACGAAACTCGGCGCCCGTCCTCTGACCCCCTCTTCAAGACTACGCTCCAAAGAGGTTGCCGGGAAAGTTGTTTTACTACGGAAGACAGAGATTTGAAGATACTAGTTCAATGAACGCATTGCATGAAAAATATTGAATTCTTTTAAATCATCAAGACACAGAACTCATGTTTGCTATTGTTTTATATGTGAAGCCCATAGTGCAGCACGCAATACAGAAATAGAAGAATTAAAATATTTCAGTACATTTAAATTTTACTTCGGGTTTTTTGATAAAAACACAAAAGTTATTATGCCAAGATTTTTAATTGTAATAATGCCACGAACTTAATCGTTGATTGAATCTATTTTCGACATCTTTCTCTTACGTTGGGTGATGAACGGTAAAAAGTGAAACCATTTTCTCGGCACGCAATGGACCACGCCGCGGTGCGAGACAAGGTCAGCCGTAGTTTTCTTCGCTGTTCCCCAAAGTTTCGGATGTGCCAGACTGTTTTCTAGTGATATTGTTTAGATAGTGAAAAGAAATGAGGCGGTATGGACTTGCTGTTGTGATTATACAAATGCTTTATCGATAGACGCTTTAGCTACATAATTACGTTAGACGATATTTTGAATACATTATCAGCATTAGTATAGGTAATTAATACCTACACGTATGTTCACGTTTTATCTGATATTCGAGGAACCAATAACACTGTTTTATAAGCTGTGTGTGTTTTTACTAAGGTTTTTTGTGAATGCCACCGATATTATGACAAAAAAGAAATCTTTGAAAATGAATTTACGAGGACTCACTTTCATAGATTTCTTAATATAGACACATAGTGCAGTAAAAATTAACATAGTGACTAAAGAAATAGATAACTCATAGATTTGCATTTATTATTGCGGTCAGTACCTAAGTAACATGACTGCATAGGCATTTACTGTAAAGTACACATAGAGGTCACTATAGATTGGTTTCGGTTCCTTGTGTAAGTATTTACCAATTTAGGGACAGTACACTATTTGGAATAATGATATCACGATGCCAGACTAGTTATAAAATAAAATCTATACATTACTCCATCTAATTTAGAATTGCAAATGTCTTCTTCGATAGAATTTGAATAAAAATGGAATAATATTGTGTATTTTATACAACCCTATAATGATAACCTGACCTGATTATTTAATATCAAATTCTATAAAACAAAGTTCTATCTAGTAAAACAAAAATAGAACGATGTTTTGCAGACACATCGAAGTTAAATTAAATAGGAAATTTTCAGGTCAGTTTCTGCCTACGTATTATGTGGTTAAAAGTAAGCTATATATGGTTCCATTTTGATTGTTCAAAACTATCGAAGCAAGACAATTGCACATATTCTAGGAGGAACTTGTATACACACTTTTAGATATATAATTAGGTAAATTGAATTGTTACTACCTGCCTATTGACATGTAGATTGTAAACATTTTTTCTAAGAATTAGATTAAGTAAAGCTTTGTATAAGACATAAGATTGATGGCTGTCTAAATAGTGCCTAAAACACTACGAAATTTCGATAATTCAGTTTTATTATCTTAATAACTTATGAATGTAAATAGGTAATCTAAAATTTGAGAGCATAATATTTAGTAAGTATCTGAATTTTGTAGCTGTACGAGTCATATGATGGGATCAATTTGTTTGTACATTTAAGTTTAAAAAGTTCCCCGCTTTAAAACTAAAGTTTTGTTTATACATATTTTCTCGATAGCCTAATGAAAACTCGGATTGCGCATTGGATCCAATCTGTCGTGGACTTTGCTCAAACAAATCAGGTCTGATTATTCAGAAACTAAATTCAGGTTAATTGAACTATTTAGCAAGTAAATCAGCACGCATTAACATATATAGAATAGACCAATATTGTATTTAAAATAGAAATAGATCGAAACAGTTAAGCTATATGCCTGTTTTACATTATTTGATATTAGTCGATTACAGTGTTGTAAATTTACATAAAACTATTTGAGTACTCATATCATTTCTTATAATTTTTGACGTAACATTTGATTAAAATTTTCTTCGAGAATTACTATCACAGTTTTCGATAATTTAATTATATTTGGTATGCCCGTACAGTTGTTGGTTGGTCATTTCATTTTTATATAGCAAGCTATTAAGGATACTATCGTATTTTTACCCATGCAAAGTTCTTAAAAGATTTTTGATTCATATTATTACTGTGTGCTTAATACAAATCCAAAATACAAGCTGTTAGTGGGCAGTTCCCCGGCCATCAATTGGTTTCGTTTAACAATTAAATGATTTCAACAGTTACAAGGATAATATGAAATAAATAAAGAATTGAAAGCCCGCATTTTATTTTGCTAACTGTAATATCGACTTAAATATCAATTAATGTAAATAATAAATAACTATATTAAGAGATTCTCACAGAAATAGCACTTTCATATATAAAGTTTTGTATGAGTTATTTGAGATTTCATTTGGTTCTGATTTTAATTCACTTATTCGGCAGAGTTTTACTTCATAGCATCTTTTCATTAATTAAAATAATAAACTATTAGCTCTGTTATAAAGATAATGATTTAAATACTTTTCAATACAGATTCCTTTAGATACATTTGTTTACATACGCTGGAAAATGAAACATGTCTAAGCTTAGAATGTAATAAGCAAGTAATAAGAAATACCTTCATCATCATATCAACCAATAGACTCTACCCCAAAGATTTCCACAACGACCGGTACTGCGCCACCCGCATCCAGCTGATTCCAGCGACCTTTACCAGGTCGTCGGTCCATCTTGCTATGAGTTCCCTTTATTTACAGGGCAATATTCGACCATAAAGTTTTATAAGCGAATTCACATACAGACAACACAGCTTTAGACCTTTTCAGCTGCACATGGAATGTTATTGCGGTCAGATTGGTAGGTACCCTTTGTAAGTAAATGAATCCGATAAAATAAAAAAATGTATCTGTTTTCAGTTTCTGTGTGAACAAGCTATTCATTAGTTATTACAAATTAAATTCAAATCTTCAAATGTATCTGGTTATTTATTTTAATAGCCAATACCAACATAGTTGGGAAAAGCTAGGTTGCATTCTTTCAAGCTTAAAAGTTTGATATATTGCATTATTTTTCACCTTAGTTGGACTGAATTACAATCAGAACTTGTATAGATATTATGTTTTAACTAGATGTAATTAGGTAGGTTAATAAATAATCCTATAACTTAATCGTTCGTAATATTATACAAAAACACCAACTAGATTATATGACAGGTTTAGTGTAGAAATAAAATATTTCCTGCATTATATTTATTATTAATAATATCTTACCCATCTTATTAAAAACTTTTCCTAAAAATTTTCATAAACCGTGTTTTAAAATACTTTCTATATTCCCTAGTGTTTGTAACTACCTCGACATTTTTACACGTCATAATTACCTACAGTTTAACTACTAACTGCCACTTAAGGTATTTTAATTTAAATAAAAAAAAATAACTTTTTTCCTCAATTTGAACATGAAAAATTAAATATCATAGGTGTTCATAGATCAAAATTTATTAATTAATTTCTTTATTTTTCTTCTTATTTATTTAAGCGTAGACAATCCCGAAATCAAAAACGCACAATATTATTAAAAGTGGCATTTTAGTATAAAAACTAGGTATTTACATTTTCGGTCTTTACCTACCCGTAGCCTAATAAATTGTCCCCATTATGAAGAATTTTAAAGAGTCTAGTCACTAAGATTAATTGCTTTATAGTCTGTTTTGTCTAGGACAGTTGTTCACAAAAGTGTTTGTACTCGTACAACGTATACTTTCTCAATTGAACTGTTATTACCTACGTACTAAAATATAATTTACACCTTTCAATTATATTAAAAATATAATTATATTTTACCAAACACTTTTGTGAGTGAATCCCAATTTTGGCTAAATTTCAAAGTATAAAAAAACTATTTATTTATAAATAAGAATTGACCAAAATGTTGTTTAAGAAACGTAGAATTTGTAAATAATAAGCGAAAAATCATTAAGACACTATGTATAAAGTAATAATGTAAATACCAGTTGTATTTGCGAATTTTAATGTAAATAAAGTAAAAAATAATAAAAATATGGTTCCAGTAAAATTATTTTTAAATAATACGTTCAATTGTTTAATTACATTTTAAGTTGTATGCCAACGGAATGTTCTATGCGGTGCGTAAACAAAAGATATGAAACTTTTGTGATCATTGTTGATGAAATGAAAGTGTAACTTCGATTATATGAGCTGTAGTATTTTTTAAATTGATTTTTATTTACACCCTTTGCCTAAAGTTGATAATAAACTTGATAAACTAAAATGAGTTAATTTTTTTCTCAACCTTCCATCCTACACTGATAAGATTATCAGACATAAGCTCCCAGTATCAAATGTTTAAAGGATTTGCCCAACGTATATAAGTATTTTACAAAATAGCCTGGATTTGATTATTTGTAAATTAATAAACAGCGCCATCTGTGCGAATAGTTCTCACTTAACTATGAACGTACGTACGAATTTGAACATTAATAATTTTGAGGAGAATTCGCTTCAAACCCCTTTCGATATGGTCACAAGATGGATGCTTTTATGTATTATGAACAGGACGTCGTACAAGAGGTCTTTTAGTAAGCTTTCACTTACTTCAGTAAATGCGTTAAACATCAACCCTGTAATAGTGCAATTAGTAGACTGTGACAACGTAATATATTGCCATAGATATATAAGTAATACGATTTTGTGTTATCAACCTACCCTCGAACTTAATTTAGGATGAACATTAACAAAAAAAAAAGCGAAATATAGATTCTCATTGGTATAACTGCCGCAGCAAAATTAATGTGGATTGTCTGTTTGAATTATTACATACTAATACTGCCCTAGCTGTGACAACCACATGGAGTGTGAAATTCGAAGTGAAATTCTCGAAATCGAACCTGTGAGTTTTCGAAAGTTATGTGCATATTTATTACACGTTCAAACGGTGATAAAATGTCGTAAGGAAACTTGCATGCTTGAGAGATATTTTGGATGTCGTGTGAAGTCTGCCAACCCGCAATAAGATAGCATGGTAAACTATAACCTAATTCCTCGCAATTGATAGGAGATTATTTGACCCTCGATCGTTTTTCACACTATATACGAATGGTGTAAATCTGATTTAAAACCTCATGTTTGTCCTCAAATGTAAGCAGTTATTATTTATTCAGATATTCGTCAAACAAAATGCATAAGTAAGTATAAAACTAAGTTGCATGTCGGCTATCGCCGTGACCATCTGCCTATTCGTGTATATTTGTTAAAAACTACAATCTTAATAATTTCGTACATTCAGACAACATGATTAGCTCACTGGTCCGTAGTTTACTGCTTCAACGTTTTATATCGCGTGTCGAATCAAATATTGGCATTCGAACTATTTTTTTTTCGGATTTTATGGTAGTCTATCCGTTACCACGCATGCTGTAAAAGATGCCAGATAAGAAATGAGTAAATTGACACCTTAATTTTGTAAATTATACATGTCAGAAGTAGGTACATGAAATGGGACTAAGAGTGTAAGAGAACATCGGCTCATTATTGTTGATTAAAACAAATATAATGATGTATATTACAAATTAAATAATACTGTAATTATATTACCTTGTTTGGAATCCTTGATTCACTCGAGGTATTTAAAACCCTTGAGTATAAATAAACCAAGCGTATTTTTCACTTGATTAGTCGATTCCCCAAAGAAATTATTGCTAGTACCGTACTGTACCGTACCGCGATGCCGTATTTTTGTAAACAAAATAATGATATTATTAAACAATATTAAATTTATCAAGAGTGTTTCAAGAGGATATCAAATTCAATTTTATCTTTTGTTAAATAAAATAGAAATTAGTTTGATGGCTTTTTATACTAATACCCGTATCACTATAACTTCAAAAAGTTGGTGGAAATGAGTTGGTATTTGCTTAAGTGCTTTTCAATGTTTTGCGTCTAGTAGCTGATGTGTTGAGTTACTTGTTTAATCTTTATATTCAACAGTAACAGGACTATAGTATAATGAAATATTTGTTTTATTGATGCCTAACGGCTCCACGAGTAATAAAGTAAAACGGTCAATGAGTCATAATATTATTATTATACGCTACATTATTGTATTTCATCTTATATAATTTTACTTACATAGTTTTTAAATATATCATACAGTTTGTTTTATTGTATAAATTGGATCTTGAAAAATAAATAAATAAAATAGGGTAAATATTATTAATTATAACAATAAGACAACCAAGGATATTGTAAAACATCCGAAACGTCGATTTAAAATAATATCAATATATAGCGATGTAATCCGAGAATGTAGTTTTATTTCAATTACATAGTTTCTTAGTAATAACTACATATTGAAATCAATTTATCATTTTGATAACCAACAAAAAGCTTCTCGTGTATAGATTGTACCCTTTTTATCACTGAATAAAACATTCACGAATGTATGTAAAGATAGAACAGCGCTGTGGTGCATGGTAATATAACTCGGGGAAGAGAAATTTTCTCAGTAAACAGCAATAAGCCTTATCATAGCGACGGTAGGTAGATACACGACAATGCATTTGTGATGTTACATAATACACGTACTACATATAAAGTTAGATAATGGATATTTACGAAGATAAAATCACTTCTTCCCTCTGCAAGGATTGTGTTAATTTATGTTATATATTTTGATGGTTAAGTTCCGTTAACTTAGCTAGGCGTACTACCTCCTGCGTGGGATTATTACAGCCACAATAGAAAATCTATTGTGGAAAATTCTCTTGGAGTTTTCTCTTGAACAAGCACAAAGTTGTTGCCAGAAATAAATGGTAGAAAGATAATTAGAATTGCATTGTTGCAAAATACATAATTAATTTTGTCCACGGATTTGTCTGATATTTACGTGGGAGTCAACACAAAAAGTGTATTTAAATAAACAAGTTTATGTACCTACTACGTTCGTATTGTTCTAAAAAAATATATTATATTCCAGAAAAGTTTATTACTTACTTGAAAATTTTCATTACAAACGAATTCAAATCAATTCATTTTTTTAATAAATTATCTTTTAAAACAGTTGCATAATACAATGAGTTTCAGCTGTAGCTTGGGTTCGTTTCCATTTGTAAAACAAATTTCTTACATAGGTCACTTACCGAACTGATGCCAAGGGTCGCCCGTTGGCGTAGAAATCACCCGCTGAGCTTGCATCAATCACGATGTCCTCTTGATTTATGTTATGGTCGAAACTTTACCCAATCACCGAGTTGATAGTTGTGCCCCGTTGAGGTTATGCACGATGGTCTCGGGCGATGCTATTATAGCGGTTTCTGTTCAGTCCAATATACCCCGTATAACTAAGCGGAGGCTAATTTATAAGCTTTTTCATACTTGAAAATATAATTTTCAAGGTTAAGCTATTTGCTCGGAATATTATTCTTCTATTCTATTCAATAGAATAGAAGAATAATAATATTCTTGTAAATATAATAATATTTATTGGCAGCATTCGTAAATGTTGTTTTCCCTGTGAAGAGTAACCCTGTTTTTGTCCTACATTGGGTAAAAGTACCTTCAAGATCTTCAGGCGTGCCTTCAAGTACAAAATTTGCATCAATTGAAAGTACCGCAAGGATGTAAATGTTCTTTGCGTTCCACCGCAATCTGTCTGCATTTATTACAAGTAGATCGTAATGGTTGTTTCAGTATTTGAATGTTAAATAGATGCGGATCAAGGAAAATGGAGAAACAATGTCACATACATATTACATGGTTGATTCGTCTGGATGCAAAATTGAATTCATTTGTTTATGCACTGACATGATTTAAACTTGAACGTATAAATCAAAATGAACTTGTGTTTATTGAGTTTGGATAAGTGACACGTGTATTTTATTTTAATTTATTTTATCCATGATTACAATAAACATTTATATTCCAAGAGTAAAACGTATAAATGAACGAATTATACTAAGTTAATGACAAAAAATCTCAACAGAAGATAGCAGTTGAGTTTGTTGAGATTAAATACGACCCCGAATACATGTACCCTGGCTGGGAGGATTTAATGAAGAGATCCTTCTTTTATTTAAACGAAAGCTCTAGTATATAATAAAATATGCATATACTTCAACCTCAGTCATTATCACTAACGAAGCGGCAAAGGTCACGCTCATCGTGAGTTAAAGTCCGATGGAAAACTCAATATGTGTATTAAAATATAAATTGCATTTATTATAACCGATAGCTGTAGAGTTACAAGATTAAAAATCAACTGGGCTGATCGTATTAATTTGCTGGATGACAACTAATGGTCGATCTAAAATAATAATCATCGACATCTTGGCAGTCTTAGAAGATTGCGTTGCGTATGAATAAAACCTGAGTTAGGTTTTATTCATATAGAACAGTCCGGTAAATAGCAATTAAAGAAAAAAGAGGGTAGGAATGGATGTGCATTGCAATAGATTTCATATGGTTAATAACAATGGCACGTGAAAAAATATGTTTCTTAACATGTGATTTGTTTTAACTATGTATAAGAATTGTTTTAAAATAGTTCCCATTATTTGTATTCTATTTTTTGTGCTGTTTAGAATCTATTAATTGATCTAATTCATTTTCTCCATTCTAAAGAAGGAAAGATTAAATATTACCTTAGATTCCGTTTCTCTTTGTCAAATATCTATTGCGGGTTCCAAGACAATTTAACTTTCTCTCTGTTGTTTCGTGTTTTATTATAAGCTATGATTGTTCTTGTTGATTGTTTAAATAACTTTTTGTTATTTTTCATGGCCAACAGGACGAGCAACGTTTCTTTCTATGAATAATAAACAGCTACAATAATAATGATATCAATAGATTGCTCTTCATTATCATGATAATCAGATTAAATAAGTTCAGTGATGAACAAAAGCCGTGAATGTGGCATTCAACTCTTAACATTTTAGATAACATTCACACATCACGACTGTACCTATGGATATCCCTGGAAACATTTGCAGAATAATAATTAAACAAAATTATTTTGAAATTATTTTGATGCTAACATGTCGTAATAATGGACACATAATTATGTGCTTGAACGATCGTAATAGGCTATTATTACCATCGTTCAATTATGGTCTAAGAGCCAGCGGCCCCCATGCCTTCGGTAAAGTATAAAAGCTGTAAGTTTCTCAATGTATGTCCCGAACACAGGTAAGAACGAACCCCGTCTATGAAACTTGGGTCGCGGTGGCTTTCGCAGTTATCAGGTTATAAAGGTGTGTAAAATTGTGTGTTAAATTTGATAAAGTATAAAACTCAGTTTTTACATATTTTACTTATAATAATCCTAAAAGTCACCTTGCCGAAAGCCAGACACTTCGTACGGTTGCAACCCTCTGCCAGACACCCTTAAAGTATATGTAATTGTTACTATACTTACGGTATAGTATAAAAGCTGCAATTTATATATGTTATTTGGAGAACTATCAAATGATGTTTTCTCAATAGCCAGACAGTTTCAGTAGTTCCTTTATGTTGCCAGGCACATGAAAAGTCTAATGTAGGTGCGAGCGCGAGGTATATACGTATCAGCGGGTGCGAGTGAAATGCAGCGTTCGGTCCGTTGCGATGTTTTACTGCGCATGATCTATCATTTATTGTATATAATGAGAACTATTTTCTAGATTTACTATGAAAATTCATTATGTACAATAACTAAGAATCAACGAATAAATGTTTAGAAAATTAAATTAACAATCCAATAATATACTTAAATAATTATTTTAATAATAGTTATTGGAATAGTAGTAGTAGTTGTTATCAATATTGTCTTCTTCGCCAGTTTCTGTAATAACTAATCCATATTAACATAATCATAAATAATCAAAATTTCCTTAATAATATTGTAACATCATAATTACATACCTGATACAGTTGTTAGAGAATCACTGACGTAGTTTGGTAGCTGATCACCTTCAAACCATTTAAAATGATATTGATCATTTTGCAGGATCCAACCATTATTTTCTGGTCTATTCATTGATTCTTACTTCATTTATCCCTACATTATATCCCTCGCGCTCGCACCTATGTTGTACCTTTGTTGTATTTATTTTAGAGGTACCTAATATTACCAGAATAACCAAAAAGTATAATCTGATGATTTCCGCAAGCCGAGTGTAATAAAAAATGTTAATTAAGATGAAATTTGAAGATTTTAAATTTTCGGAAATTCGCTGCGAGCTTACTACACTTCCAAATCACTGAACACCCCCTTTGAAAATCTGACGCTCCCGACTATTATTTTTTTCATTTTTGACCCCTCCCGCATAGCCCATCACGAAAATCGTCAGATTACTATATGTTTTGATTAAGCGACATGTTGCCGCATGAAAAATATCAATATCTGACGCGCGTATGTCACTGTCTCTCGTTTAAAAAAAAAAAAAACTGTAGACGCTTCCCCCACCACTAAAAGTAGAAACATTACAGGACCATTTTTTCTTTCTATCATCTACAAATCTACCAATTCTAATAGGTTTTCGTGACGCTCGAGTAAATCCAAATTTTTAGCATCGTGGGTTCCGCTGCTATCAGAAATAAAAAATACCTTTCTCTACATGGAAATTAAATGCAAACTATCCCAGGCGCTTACGCCAATTAGAACACTTATATTTTTTTTCGTGACATTTCAGTGAGGTTTACTTAAAAAGCAAATAGAAAATAATTTATTTTATTATATTAATTTTATTCACTATTTCTGAACTACGTCATACACAAATATTTGACGTGCAAATTTCTGAATAAAGGGAAACAAAAATAAGCCACTACTACGAAAGGGAAATTCCGCTTAACACGTAAAGATTATTAAGTGCAATTAAGTCCTCGTGTCAATGCAGAAGTCTTTCAATTCAATGATATTCCTAGAATCCTCTTCAATGCTTCCCATTCATTGGCATGAGTTAAAAAAACAGTTTCAATAGCTAGCTGAAGAGCGGAGATAAGTCATGAATGGCAGCCATTGAAATGAAAATACTTTTCACTTTACCGTGCATCGTGAATTTTCAATGCGTCAAGTTATTTTTTTTATTATATGAATTCTCATTTATTGATTTTATGATAAGAAGATCATATCTATCTTTCTAACAAAAAACATTGCCTTCGGATTTTCTGTCGTACCTATGCATTGACAAAGCAAATTCTTACATTTACATATCTAATATATAAAATTCTCGTGTCACAGTTTTCGTTGCCATACTCCTCCGAAACGACTTGACCGATTTGATGAAATTTTTTGTGCATATCCGGTATCTATGAGAATCGGCCAACATCTATTTTTCATCCCCCTAAAAGTTAGGGGTGGACTACCCCTAACCAACCCCTATAATGTGGCAAAACAACGTTTGCTGGGTCAGCTAGTAAATAAATAAATATGTCTGGACATTATGAGACAGTGCCATCTAGTTCCGAGCTTAGCAACGAGGTTTGTATTACGGAGACTCGACAGTTGATATAATAATATTGTATGTATAAATGTCCATGACTCAGGACGAATGTCCATGACTCAGGACGAATGTCCATACTCATCGCACAAACATTTTCCCCTACCGGGATTTGAATATAATATATTTACTACAGAAGGGCATCCTTAAAAACCGCTGCGCTAATCGAGTATATATACCTAGATGGCAAGATACGAAGAAGAAGAAGTTTGTTTGGACCCTAGGAGGCGGGTACAGCGGGCTATCGCAGCATAGTACCCACACACATTGTGCAGTATTCGAACAGCCCGATCACCACGAACAAACAAGCATTTTCCGCTTGCATCAAACTTCATGTAGTTTATTAATCCCGAGTAAATATTTTCGACGGTGTCGTAAAGTTTCCCGGTGTAGGTGTCGTAGAACTCGATGGAGGAGTCGACGGACATCGCCAGTACTTCGGCGTTAGGTGAAAGGGCGATGTGCGGAGCGTTCGCCGTCTGCCCGAATGTGCCCGTCTCGAGGACGTGCGGGGACTCGCCACGGACGTAGTCGATCTTTGTATGATATAGCTTCCACGTGCCATCCTTCGATATAGTGGCAATGTGTGACGTGTCCACGTCAAACGCAACGTCGTACACACCTGAAGAGTGACCTGTTAACTCATATGCCTTTGTCACGTGTTTAAACTCTCCGTTTTTTACGAAACACACTTCCATCACTTTGACGTCGGGAGCGAAACCTGTCGCTACCACAAAGCAGCCGCACGGTGAAACTTTGGCCGTGTGTGTCGTCATCAGGTATATGTCGAGCCTGTCCAGTTGTTGCCCTTTCAGGTCCCATATGACCATATCGTTTTTCGACGAACAGGACATCATAAACTTGCTGTTGCTTGATATGTCAAAGCTAACCACACTTTCATCGTGAACCTTGTCGAACGTTCGAACGTGACCGGTGCCGCCGACCCTATGGTGTCGTCCTTTTTTCTTCTCTATCTTGTAGACTACGATGTTATTCTACACTAGCTAACTACCAACATCAAAGCGGGAATTTACCTAACTAACCCTAACTTTGTAGTCATTAATCAGCTACAGTTTTAAATTAAAAGTATTTTAAGTGACTTAAGTATTTCGGAACAATCCTAGTAGAAAATTCGATCTCGAAAAATTCCAGAACAACAAAATTTAATTGTAAAAAGATTAACAAGTAATTAAAAGGCTGGCTGATGTTGTTTTTGGAGCAAATAAGTTATACGCCACATTATATTGATAGGTATGTACAATTTGAACTCGAACCGGTTAATTATTCGCACTTATTTCAATGTAAAAAAGGTGATTTTTAAATTATAGTAATACACAATGTATATTTTTTATACGTCATTCTGAGTTGGAACGCGGCCATTCAGTATAGTTTTGTTGTTGAAGGGTTATACAAGTGTTTGTGGAAGCAGGTTATTAGGCCCAGTGACACATTTTAAATACTGAATAACAATATTAATATTATTTTAAAAGATATTTTAACCGTTTTATTAACTGATGACATTCAGTGTTGTGTGTATTACAAATATGACTAGTGAACCTCCAAGGTAAGAATTATATTAATATATGATTATAATTATAAGGACTTATATACATACGAGTAACTTAGCTATCGAATTTGAATAAAAAAATCGTATTTATTTTATCATAATTATTATTCAATAAAATACATACATTCATACGGTAATGATATGTCTGTATATAATGACTGTCCTCTCTGAAGGGTTAGGCAGAGGTGCACTAATGTACATCCACATTGCACTGGTATGTTTTAGGTCCCATTCAATAGGGGGCGAGCCTATTACCATCTACCGGGATTGAACCCAAAATCCGAGCTGCAACTGAGATTTTCATAAAAAACATCTAGTTTTAGCACGGCACTCGCACTCATGACCACGACATCAACTTGGCTTTTGAAGTTATTATCATTATATATGAATAAAGAAAATCCACCTCAAAACCAAGGGACCTCCCTAATATGTAAAATTCCACAATGATCGTGTGTATCCTATATTATCCAGTTTTAATATGGGTTGAATATTATTTTGGTAATAACCTATAGGTATACCTATATTATGACATTGAAATAAAACTACTTTTTACTGATTTTATCGCGGTATATTTTGTATTATTTTAACCCGACGTTTCGGATCCTTTACAGCATCCATGGTCATGGGCAGACTGAGGTGTTGGTCGTCTTGAAGTCATAATTACTAACAGCTACCCTACATTTTTAATTATTATTGACCGATAAAATCCGTAAAAAGTAGTTTTATTTCAATTTCATAATATAGGTATACCTATATATTCGCATAAGTGTACGAAATCAATAATTTATTATGATTTAAAACATATAATTTTGTTTTTAATACTAACTGTAAAAACTAAAGGCATAAGTTTCACTGTGAAGATATTTTCAATACAAACCCGACCATAATGTAATAGATGTTATATGTGTCTGAGTATAATATTGCAATAAGTATAACCTTCATAAATATATCATAGACATTTGCAAATACTAACATGAGAACTTTTTTTGTTTATATGCTTAGTTAGAAATAAATTTCATTTTAATCATAAAGAAATAAAAATGTTGGTTTTATAGCGGTTTATTTATTTATAACAGCTATAGCAATAAGAGTTTGAATTTAAATTTTTGTCAGAAGATAAGTGAAATAACATTATCCATTACTAGAAATATGATTACGTGCAATTTTATTTCTTAAACTTTTTTTTTTCTTTTATGTATGTATTTAGGAGCGTTTTTCCTATTAGATTTATTAAACCCTACATCACTCAAACTTAATAAAAACTATCTTCTGATAGAATCATTGATACAAGCTCATAATATCATACAGCGCTTAGACAACCTAACTAAAGCCTTTATAATTATAAAAATATCCCATCTTCATGTATATCGATTCTATAGTTTTGTATACTCTTGACTTTTCGCATGTAACACTGTACTATTTATCAATATATTATACAATATATTGATAAATAAATAAATAAATAAATATTCCTGGACATTATGACACAGCGCCATCTAGTTCCGTGGTAAGCAACGAGGCTTGTGTTACAGATACTAGTTGGTTGATATACTAATTATGTACTTTTTTTTGTAAATACATACATATTATACATAGATACATCCATGACTCGGAAACAAATGTCGATGCTCATCACACAAACATTTGTCTCTACCGGGATTCGAACCCGGGACCCATAGCACAGCAGGCAGCGTAAACTACCGCTGAGCAATGATAATTATCCAATTTGAGTTTCTTATTCGTAGAGAATTTCTTACTCTTACGCAAGTAAGATTATGGATTATGGATATAAGCTTATGGATTTGAATACGATTTATTTGTATTATCTTAGCCCCGATGTTGCGGATCTTTTACAATTTCCACAGGCGTAACACGTAACAGAAAATTTGTTAAACATTAAGGGGATGATACACAACAAATTCTAATGAAAAAAAATTAATTTGAACATAATATGCGCACGCACAGTGGGTACGATTCCGATCACTAGAACAATGAAGCATTTATATAAATTATTGCTTATAAAATTATAAAGTCACAATGTTTTTTGTAAAACACAAAAATCTCAAGTGTCTATTATAATCTATATTTACTTATAAAATACTCAGCTAATCAACGTAAATTATCATATTATAACAATTAGTACTTAGTGGCGGCCATTGACATCTGACATTGACATAACAGCATTAAAAAACTGAGTAATTATGCGATTATGACTTATATTTACTTTAATTACTACATTTAAATTATTCTGAATGTATAATTGCAGTTTATATATCGTACATATGTTTTGAAAAATAATATATTGATACTAACTGACCCAGCAAACGTTGTTTTGCCATTTGCCACATTATAGGGGTGAAAATTTAGGATTATAAATATGCTTAATGCCAAATCATAAAAAAATACAAAAATAATTGAATAACGTCTGGTGAGAGCCTAGGACCGATTCTCAGACCTACCAAATAAAAATACAAAATTTCATAATAATCCGTCTAGCCGTTATAGGAGTTCAGCGATAAACACTGTGACTCGAGATTTTTATATAAAAGACTAATTTATAATATTATAAACGCGCAAGTTTGTAAGTATGGATGGATGTATGGATGTTTGTTACTCCTTCCCGCAAAAACCGCTTATCAGATTTGAATGAAATTTTGTGTTGATGATTTTGTTGTGATGAAATGAATGTTTGTTACGTAGATTAAACACATAGGCTACTTTTTATCTATATACCATGAGGGCAAAGCTGCGAGAAGCAGCTAGTATAAGATAAAACTACCTTTTACGCATGTATTTATTGCAACATATCCATATTATTACTTTGCAAGTAGATATTTCCTCATAGGCAAGTTCATATTTTGTTTTTTTTTTAATGAAAAATTACTCTACTTATTGCATCTTTCAACATTGTTATTCTTATTTTCACTGTAACGTTTTTTATAATAATTATATTTTAACGATATTTCATGTATAATTTTATTGCTCTCTAACCTTATTACCTTACGCTAGAAATCCGGCAGAGAGGTATCCGAGTCAACACGCCAACGTTTTCGGAGTCTGACTAGATATAAAACATCTTTCCGCTGGCCTACTCACTGCGTTAAATTCCTGGCCTACGAATATGAAATACCCATAAAAAAAAACTAGGGTTGGTAGTGGTACCAATGGAATTAGGCGCATACCGTCATAAAAGAAGTGTCATCCAAAGTTCAAGGTCAATATCGACTGAGGGAAGGTTGCCGTAATGAATAGTGTCCCAGTCATAAAATGAAATGGTGCTCTACACCGTTCAAACCTTACTTAACTAAGTATATATCTACGTATCCAGTACCTATAAAGCAGGTTTCTCATGCAAACTACAAGATAAAACTACTAGGTTTATAAAAAAAACAACTGCAATACGGTCGATTCCCGCAAAAATAATGTTTATACTGGACTTACCAGTGCTGTGCAAAGATAGTACAGGTATTTATACATAAAGTATAGGTATTATGTTATATATCAGGTTTACTGATTTAGTGAAAATAAATGGTTAAAGTTTATATTTTTTTTTGTACAAACAGACGTTACTCGCAAGTGTCCTAGCGAAACCATTATAATTACACCACGAAAATTAATCAAATTACTGATTATGATTTAAAGACTAAAGATTACAACGACGTGTCAATACTAAAAATAGAACGTGTTTAGTACCAATGAATGCTAAATACTGGTAATCTTGGTAATCTTGATAAGTCCAGGTTTAGCTTATTATAAGTCGCAAACTAGTTTAAAATGAGAGAAAATTTCTTGAATAATGTTACATTTGTTACCCTTTAATGGTTTTGGCGGCACTAGCGTAAATAAAATTCAACCTTTTCGTACAAAATAAACATATTAAATAGGTACCTTTAAAGGGTACCTATGATAGGTTGATCAAGTTTAATTAAGAAAACAAAAGTCTAGTTCTTTGACCGTATACTACACTATCAATAAAATGGAGCGTACCTACATAATTATTTAGCCCGCCTTATACCTGAAAATCACTTAAATGACTATCGATGAATTTCTATCGTAATTTTTTACCGTGACAATTTCGTTTTTGTTAAGGGAAAGGCTCAGAATACAAAACTTCCTGTCCGCGAGAAAAACGTACAATGCAACAATTCATCAAAATTCTTGATATCTCTGATAAGGGCAGCTCTAACTGAAAATGTCTATTTAAAGAACTAGAAAGTAAATAAAGTCCAAGCTAGGATAAATAATTTATGTTGGACTAATTTCTAGATGTATTTTATGAAAGGTACCTTTTACCTAGTCATATAACTTCATTAACAAATCCCTAGAGTTTATCCAAACTCAGAACAATTATTTTGTTAGTTAAGTTCCGTGTAACTAATCGTAAGTCGTAGTTAAGTCCGACAATCTCATATTACTCCGGTTTATTGTCGGCATATCAATCACATTGTGGTTTATTTGATCGGCAATATATTAAAGGTTTTGTTTTACTTTTTGCTGGTTGTAATACAATATTATACCTATTCTATTTTTGAATTAGTTTAACGTAACTAGTTAAGTTATACTCACAGTAAAATAAAAAAACAAAAAAAGTTCTGTCATCTCGAATAACAAACCACTTTTTGATTGATTTTGTTATTCTTCGTTAAGGCGAATTTTTCAAGTGGTTTTGAAGGGTCAAATGTAAAACTATTAGGAATAGCAATAAATACACAACAGAATTTGGGTCCGGATTTCGATGAAAACTAATATTAAATCTTTGATTAAAAATTTGAGAACCAATTAATCTGATTTATGTGTTTTTTCTTTTAATTAAATAAATAGTGTTTTTTGTAGATTTTTTAAATTATTTATTAAATTCAGGATGAGAGTTTAAAGTACTAGTCGTTGTCTTAAATTTGAGACTAAATATTGTGACAAATAATAAAGTTATTTATATTTATGGAAACTGATATTTTAAAGACAGTTTTTCAAGTCATTTATAAGCTAATTTTAGGAGCTAGATGGCATTTGCTAACTGATATCTGAGAAGAAATGCCGAATAAAACTTACATATTCATGGTGTCGATATTTTTGTTTATAAACGCCATTCGGATTATATTCTGAAATTCATACCTATACTGATTAAAAATACAAACACGCGTTGGCTCTGTGTAAATAATTCCGAGGTACTAATTCAGCAAATTTTTACAACTTGGGCAAATTGTTTACTCGTTTCACTCGTCACAACCCGCATAATTACCTTTCCAGACAATTCTGTCTGACATCTGTATAGATATATAGCTATTACATCGTCGCAATAATAGAAGAAAATTTAATTTAGTTAGCATACATACGCACTGTAACGCCATTTTCCCATGGGAGTAGGGAAACTACAGAATGCCACTCGCTACGATTCCTGCATACCACTTTTGCGTCGTCTACATTCATACATCTCGTCATGCACGCGCGCCGTTACGAGTACTGCGCACCTGACCTTTTTGAAGGATTCACCAATTAGGTCGGTGTATGTGCTTCTAGGGCGCCCTTAGTTTTTGTCTTTAGTTAGCATTCAACTTAAATTTCGAAGGTACTATGAACTTTAAGGAAATTCGGGGTTAATAAAACCTATTTGTACATTAATTTATTCGAGAGAAACAATTCTCGCTAGACCTAGAATAATTTATGAATAATTTATCGTTGTTTGTTATTCTCTAAGGAGCGATAATTTTAGCTGAAGATCAAGCACAAGTAAGAAAGGATAATACATAAGAAAACTATTAGTTAATAGGGCCTTCTAAGATAAATGCAACAAATGGACTTTAATACTTTAATAAGGTAAAACGGTTTTTCTTAAGTATGCGTGAAGTTATTACCACCGCACCGTAAAAAAACTTTTTTTCTTTATCGTTAGATCATAAATATGATAAATATGTACTTTAAAATGTCAGTAGTACATGCCTTTGGATTGAACCTTTGGCTTTGTGGTCCACTGATCTCACCACTCACTCTATATTGTCCACTACTCTTTTTCCCCACAATGCGTAGTAAAGATCATTGAACTTTAGATTTTATCGAACCTTTTGTGCAAAAAAAGTAAAATAGCATTCGACGGTAAATAGTCTTTTTTTGTAGACAATAAATTGTCTTAAACAATATTTGAACTTTAGAAGCAAATTAAAAAACTCATTAATTAAGTTAGAACTTTAAACTCATTAGACTTAAAATTATTAATTACTTTCAGTTTTTATGAGACACTGTAAGTAATGGATGTTTCTTAACATTTGTCTAATCCTTATAAAAATGACAGGGTTTATTTTACTCATAGGAAAATAAAATGCTGAGTTACAGTTGTTTTTTTTTGAGAATAAGTTTTTATCTAATCTTTTTATATAGATAGTTGATCGTGACTGATGGAAAGGACCAGCAAAGAGTCATCATCATCAAACGATTTACTGTCCAACTGCCGGGTACGCGTCTTCTCATTTGAAAGGAATTTGACTATAGTCCACCGCGTTAGCCTTGTTCAGGTTGGCATACTCCACCGAGAAAATCTCACAGGCACAAAGGTTTCCGCATTATGTTTTCGTTCACCGTTTGAGCATGTGATAAATATGCACGTAACTTTGAAAAGTTCGGACTTTGGTATTGAAGTTGAGCATGATGTCTATAATCACGTGCCGATATCATATTATTTGATCTATTTTTATACAATCCTCTTAAGGAACATTGGTATCATTAGTCAATAAGTATTAATCAACATTGTTACGGATGATTATACATTAACATTGAATGACAAGGAATCGATTATAATGTCAGAGTGATTGTAATTGTTTTATTAATTGTGAGATTCTCCGTTGAGTCACATCGTAAAATAATCACCTGTCATATCGATTGCTTTCGCGGTTTTTATTAAAACCGGTTACTTCCAATAAATAAAAACAACATTCATAATAAATATAATTTTATTTTGTAATTATTGCAACAAAATAAATAATTATAGAGGAATAAATTATTTAAAAATTATTTGTTTTTTTTTTGCATTATGTGTTTGTCGTTTTTTTCGTGTTTTCGAATGTTCTTCGATTCGTATTACCAGGTGTTAAGGGGAAACAAATGTATAAAATAATATGTCAAGCTACGTGTAGCTGTTATCATAGTTTTTGTATTTAATTACAAGTTGTATGTACTTAACAGGTAGTTAAACTATGGTGCACAATAGGATTGTTCATTGTTTTCGTAAACACTATAAGAATTTTTATATTTACTTGTTTTAGTTTTTACTTTGCTATAAAAGCAAGTCTATTCTTGCCCAAAATGTATGAGATATTTACAAAAACTACCATATTTATTTGTCGTTTCTGTTGTAATAAGACTGTATTTTCATATTATATGTTTGTTTATGAACGAAATATGATTCATTTTTGCTTTAATTACGGACCATTCTTATTGTATCGACATTGACATTACGAGACACAGTGCCATTTAGTTCCGAGTTAAGCAACGAGACTTGTGTTACGGATACTATTTGGTTGATATATTAAATAATTATATACTTTTTTTTGTAAATGCATACATATTATACATAGATATCCATGACTCGGAAACAAATGTTTATGCTCATCACACAAATTTTTGTCCCTACCGGGATTCGAACCCGGGACCCCGTAGCACAAAAGGCAGTGTTAACTACCGCTGGACTAAATGGGTTATAAAAAATTCCCTAATATTTTTAAATTCACATAGGTATATATGAAGGCTAAATAATTTTACTAGAGCTAATGAAAATAATAATGATCTACAGACAGATACCACATACTATTTTTATTCTTCTATATACATATAATAGTGCCAAAGATATTAAGTAAAACAATGGCTAATAAGTTTCCATGTTAGGCAACTGGGTAAGAGTCGAATCGCTCCAAATTTAGGATAATCAAGGCTATAAAGTTCCAGTGGTATAGGTAATTAGGTACCTTTGTTTGTGGGGTATACATCATTGTAGTCGCCAAATGTAGCGAACCCAATTAACGCGGCGGTATTAAGTCTGCCTTCCACGGTAAGAGTTTTGAGTACATTTGTACCTGAGTTCATGGACGTTTTTTATGTACATACAAGCTAATCCTTACTTATGAATATTATAAATGCGAAAGTGTGTCTGTCTGTCTTTCTGTCTGTCTGTTGCCTCTTCGCGCTGTAACCACTGAGCCGATTTCGATGAAATTTGATGAAATTCTATGTCCTTCTATGGGCTCAAACTATCTCTAAGTTTGAGCCCATAGAAGGATATATAATAGTTTTTATCCCAGAAATTATCCCTTATAAGGGGGAAAGGGGGTGAAAGTAAAATTACAAATTTTACACATCGTCGTCGCGGGCAAAAGCTAGTATACATTGTATCAACCATTTAGTATCGGTAAAGCAAGTGCCCGTTGCTTAGTTCGGTAGATGACGCTGTGTCAAATTGTTCTGATTTATATTTATAATCAAAAACAACATCATCATTATCATGTCAACCGTTAGACGTCCAATGGGTCCCCCAAGGATCGCCTCTAGGACCGATCCTGCGCCAATCGTATCTAGCGGATTCCAGCGACCTTTACCAGGTCGTGATAGGAAACTGAAAAATATCGAACTCATATTCTGATAAATAAATCCAATTTGCTAAGTTTCCTTTCAATAATAAATTTTGTTCTTAATAAAGCACAAACATTCTCTCCATTTGAATATACCTAACCTTATATTATAGTATTCTTCAAATGTCACCTTTAGAAATCCCACCAACATATTGAGTAAACGTTTTCAATATAAAGTTATCCATTCTGAATCGCATAATTTATTCGTATAACTCAGGACGCTACAGACAATGAATTGAGGGATCTAGTGGGTTTACGCGGTGATAAAGAACAATTTTAAGCTACATACGTAGACATGTTTTGAGGTATTCAATCTTACATTTTGCGTGATATAGTTTGTCAAACTGTGAGGCGAACAATTTAAATATAGGTAAATACTATAACAATGTCGCCATTCGAATAATGTTGAATAATTTTATGTTTGTTAATTAATCATACAAATACGGACTGAACGGTTTTTGGTTTGAAATTATATAGGCTATAAAACATAAAAATATTTTTATCAAAGTTCCAGTTTAATAAAACTTTTAATATTATTTTACGTTGAGCGAGTGCGTCAATGCCTTTATTTCTCAACAATGAAAGTTTCTGTCTGTCACTCAGCAGTATACCAGTGAAGGTAATAAAGAAAAATATTACTCAATCGAAGTAGAACTACAGTTGTTTTTATATTTTTGTTTACTCTGTAGAGTAATAAAACAGCTACTAGTAGGAAACTAAACTTAGCAAGGACTTACTCAAATTCTTGGGCTGATATACTTAAGTAAAACGTAGTAATAAAAAATATACATACCTATAGCTAGTGTTGCTAGCAGCATAAAAATCCCGGCTGCAATAGGGTAGAGATGTTGCAAATACCCGTGCAAAGTCAGGAAGTTGTTATTTTTTACACCATCCATTCGATTCCAATGAAACTTTACATATATACAAACACACACACTTTTTTCCCATGCGGGTTGGTAGAAATTACAGAATGCAACCCACTTTTGCCCCGTCCAAATTCATAAATCTGGTAAAAAAGTGTTTTATAAAAAAGGGATGTAGATAGATATAATTATGTGCAATAATTATGTTTAGTATAATATGTGTGTGCACCAAGTACTCGTAACTTATGAACAAACATTGGACATTTAATAGTCATAACCACAGCTGTTAATATAATCACAGATGTAAATATTAAACTTGATATCAATATTACGTTCTTCCTCTGCGTTCCTTCCATTAAACAAATCACGATAAAAACTTATTGCGCGGCTTTCCGTAGTTTCTGCCTACCCCATGGAAGAAAGGCGTGGGTGTATGTTACCTATATGTAATGTAACTTATTGATCTGCTGTGTTCGTGGCCGTAGAAGTTTCTGATAAAGTTGTTCAAAACATTTAATAATATAGAAATGTAGACATTGCGTGGGCAGTTGAACATAGTTGGTCAACCATGAATGGGTAGGACAAATCAATACTTAAACCTAGGGCTTACATGGATCTAGATTATAAGGACTTCAAAGTTTAATCCTCTTTGTGGTTAGCTTCACCGGGTTATATCGAAGTATGTTTCGTAACGATAACGCTTGAGACAGCTAAAATTATGTCGCTACATCCATATTCTTACTTCCATACAAATATTATAAATGCGAAAGTGTGTCTGACTGTCTGTCAACTCTTCACGCTTAAATTTCTTAACCGATTTAGATGAAATGTTGTATGAAGATTGTTTGAGGAGTCTCGGGGAAGAACATAGAATAACGTTTTGTCCCTGAAATTATCTCTTACAATAGCGAAATAAATAGGTGTGTATAATAAATTATTTCTTAAAAAAAAACGAGTAGTATAAAATAGTTTCTGTATTCTATAAAAAAACCGACTTCAAAATGTCAGAACTCGACCAAATTAATGTGAAATGGAACCACACGAGAAGCACCATATATTAAAAAAAAAACAAAATCGGTTTACCCAGTTGAGAGTACTGAGGTAACAAACATACAGTCGAATTGAGAACCTCCTCCTTTTTTGAATCCGGTAAAAAAGCTAGGAATACAATAAACACATAATATGACGCGCAGTGGTATTAAAGGCTGCGTTCTGTATAAAGGTTCCGGGTTTAAATCTCGGTTGGTGCAAATATTTGTAAATGCGCGGATGTTTCTATGCATAATATGTATGTATTTACAATTAAAGCTGTCTTGTATCAACAATCTAGTATCCGTGAAATAAATCTCATTGCTAAGCTCAAAACTAGATGACGCTGCGTCATAATATCTGGATATATTTATTTATTCAATTATATCAATAAAGTCCACGTGAATGATTAGACATTTTTATCTCGACATTAAATGGGTTGGTATCATTATCATTTATCCATCATTCATGAAGCCTTAAGATGCACTTTTTCTCGTCTTTTTATTTCCTTAGCTTTTATATTTCATCCGTATTAAGTTCCCAGTTCTTTCATTTTTCCTTATTCATCAACGGATGGTATAAGAATTTTTCTTTTGAAAATTAATTCTTAATTAAAATAACGATCTAAATTCCGAAATATTTTTTAGATTTTTTGTAACTGTTTAAATGATTGATATTAAGGCTTTGTTTTCTTGTGAAGCATAAGGTTTTGTAGCGTTTTCATCTGCTTAGAATGCGTAATTTTATCCAATCCCCTTTTTCACCCTTTTAATGGTAGTGTTCCAGGACAAAAACCTTGCGTTTATATTGATTTTGATTGGACTAAAGTTACTAATAACGGAACACGTTATAGGTACTATATATAGCTCAAGTTGTATTGAATATTAATTTAATTACTTCTAAGGAAATTATGAAAGCAATGCGGCCGAATGGTTTTATATTTGACTACTAGCTTTTGGCCGCGACTTCGGCTGCGTAAAATTAGTAGGTAATTTTATTTCCACCCCCTTTCTCTTTTCTCTCTTTTGAAGGGATGATTTCCGGGATGAAAACTATCCTATGTCCTTCCCCGGGGCTCAAACTATCTCTATACCAAATTTCATCTCTAAATCGGTTCAGCGGTTACAGCGTGAAGAGGTAACAGACAGACAGACACACTTTCGCAGTTATAATATTAGTATGGATATGGATTCGCAGATAAAGTGCGTTTGTTTTATCAATCTTATAGAACAAAGGAATCATGATAATAAATTCTCTTGATTTAGGTTGGTTTAAGATAACGATGCATCGGGGACTCCTAAACTTGCCGTTTTTACATACCCAATTGCGACGGTTTAGTATTTATTCTACTTTTTATTAAAAAAAGGTGATCCAAATATATTATGTCATGTTAATTAACACAATAATATTTAAGATGGTGTTTTGTTCCAAAAGTACACGGTTTATATAATTTTTTTTTTGACGTCAGCTATTTTTCAAAAACATTTAGTTGGTATAAAAACTTTAATTTACTTGCCTTCTTCTATTCCTTTTTTTTTAAATAAACACATAATTATATTCTGCAAAGCCACCCACCCAACCTACACGGAACCATCCGGTTCAAGGAAAGCAAAAAGGCATCTTTTTACAAAAAAAAAACAGTGAGCCGTCACGAGACGCCTGGCAGATGTGAAACATCGACATTATTTTGTAAAAGTAATATGCAGAAAAGAACATATTGTGATAGGAACTAAATGTGTCATAATGATAAAATAAAATATTATGATTTTTTTCCACATCAAAAATATATGTGTTAAAAAAAACATATTAACACGAACTCAAAGAGGTTTAATACAATTCACAATTCGAAAAAAAGGTAAAGACGAAAATAGAACTCAAATCAAATTTAAATTTCGTGGCGACGCTTTCGCCACGCTAGAAATCGGTTTTACGTGCGGCTATAGATGTTTCACATCAAAAACTTTGTTATGTATCGATTATTTAGTGTAGTTAACAAGATATTAACATAGTTGTTTTTTAATACATTAAAAACACACACACTGGCTTATTTATGTAAGTAAATCAAATCTATCTCATCAAATCTATAACTTAGTTATAAGTATCATAGATACTCATCTGTATCTATACTAGGATTTGAACCCGGGACACCGGCACCCGGCCCCACAGCCTTAACACTATAACTTTATCGGGTTGTCGTTGAAATACCTATCTATGCAATAAGTTACAATAAGTAAACAATAAAAACAAGTTCTATAAAATCCACGTTATTCAAGGTTCAATCAATTAACGTGCTAAGGCCGATCCGTTGCTCCCGTTTTAAGACGGTAGAGGCGAGAATCAAAAACTTTGTGGTACAAGCAGAGTAGAATTTTAAAATAATATCAATCTGAATTAAGTTCAGAGCGCCAGCAGTCCTTGAGTTTTTTTTGTCCTCTAAAGTTGAAAACAAGAAGGAAGCGTCTTGGATAGAATTTTTATTAGTCAATTGAATAATATATTAAGACGATGAACTTTAATATAAAAGCCCAGTAATGCAATATCGCGCGTTTAAAAATAAGATTATCATTAAATTAAATTATATTTTATTATTACTTCATAATGTAATTACTTTAATAAAGACTCTAAAATTAAAATACCTAGTGGGGTTATGTTTATTCATATGGAAAAACAGTTATGCTTTAAGAAAAGGATGCATCCGTGTATATGTTATTTTAGTATATTATTCAATATACATAAATACAATTCAAACAATTATATTTAAAGTTCAACATGTTTGAAATGGCACCAATTAGGTACATATAATTTTATTATATGCAATTGAAATCGTACACCATCTATCCGGGTTTAAACATCCAGGATTTTAACAGTATGCATTAAACATTTTAGAACAATCACGAAATCCGTGTACAAACCCTTTAGAGACATCATTAGGGTTTTTTATTTCATTACTTAGTACGGTTTCTAAGAGGTAAGTCATTTTGCTTTAAAATTATAAGATCAGTTCACTGCGCAGGGATGTGCTTTATTTTTTAATTTGGTAACGAAGGTATCATAGTATTTTATTCATAGAAATTAAAGCGTCGCACAAAATTGTTAGACATTTGTTAATCCGACTCTGTATCAGTATTGACTCATTATACACAAATTAAAGTGCCTAATTTAATTATATTGTAATAGGTAGGTAAGCAGTAAGGTCTCTTCCTAAATTAATAACAGTTATGTTATTTAACCTTTATGTATTTCTTTTTTATTTCATTCCCTACATTACGATTCTTATGTTGGGTGTGCTGCGCGATACTAACTAGCGCGGCTTACTTCGCATTTAGACTAACTTGCCGCCAAAAATGTTTAAGCCTATTATTTATTTCAGGAACCCGCTACAATATTATATTTAACAACACAGTACATAAAACACATCATACAAAACCAAACAAAGTCATTGTAATGTACACCACTCGTTATAAGGAATACAAAAGCGATTATGTTTGATCAAGATTCGTAAATGAACAGCAAAAAGTGTTTGAATGAACAAAGTAACTACTAAGTTATAATTTTCTTGTTATCAAGAAGCTAATATTAACTGGTAACTAACATGGAACGATGTCTAATTATAGACAATTATTTTAATGGTGTAAATAAAATTATACTTTACATTCAGATAAGTACTTTATACGGATTTTATCCCAGCAGGTATATTGAGATTGTTTGTGAGTTTTTTTTTTGGGAATATCTAAGTGCTGCGTAGTAGTAATGGAAATACCTATATATTTATTAAGGCCTTCAAAGGTTGTAACAGTAACTTTTGAATTCAATCTTGACGTACAAATTTATGAAACTGTTTTAGAAAACAGGTGTGACGAGTATTATATGCCCATTTCGCCTTTCCTGAAAATTTGAATAGAAACACTGCCGTCCAGAACTGAAATGGTTACAAACTAAGATAAATCGCTGCAGACACGGACGGACGGGACGGTATTGGGTAACATCAAACCCACGAAATAAAGATAAATATTGTGGACTGAGGTTTACACAATATTTGGACAAAATCCTTTGTATTCAGAGTAAGTATAGTGATGTGATGTGACATTATATCGCGACAAAGGAACTGAAAATATACTCAGTAATACTAAATAGAACGTTTTTAAATAAATTTTAACATATTACTACCCCACTGCTGGGTATGGGTCTTCGCTCATTTGAGAGGGGTTAGGCAAGTCCACACACTATCCTAGTGCGGGTAAGCAAACTTCACACGCCATCAAGAAATTCAATCAAGCATATAGCCTCACGATGTTTTCCTTCACCTTATGAGCATGTGATAAATAAGCTCATAACTTTCTGAAATTCAGTGGTGCCTTGGGTTCGAACTCGAGACCTTTGACTTTCATGTCTATTATTATTGATAATTGCGTTATCGCAAACGAAAACCGAGTATTTTCGTCATACTAAAAGCGTTAAAAGGCGGATTTTGATAAATAAAGGATGAAGTTTTAGATTGTTGTCGCCTACTGACCGTAACAGACGGTCAGTAGGCGACAACAATCTAAAACTATGTAACTTCGAACAAATCGTATCACCTATGGTTGAATAAATGTGGTGATAACCCTAGCAACCATAAATCATGCAAATTAAATCTTGGATGCCAATGATTAAAAATTAGAGCTTTCTTTCGTGGATTCAAAATTCAGTAGGAACCTTAGCAATGTTTTTGTGGAACGCATTTATCACCGGCTCCGGGCTTTTAGATCCGGGCGTATATAATAATAATACCTAAATGTAAGCTGTTTTTGGAGATAAAAAGATGTCGCAAGGTGCAAGCCTGGCCGGAAACGTCATCAGTTCCACTGCTAAGGCTTTGAAATACCCACGCATTTGTTATCTTAAGGGAATGTGCGGGCGTGCTATCACGGCGAAGGACAACATTGCTGCGAGTACCAACGTTTTTCGTAAACTTTTACTAACACTCTGGACAAGCTTCTGTTCACGTATCATTGTGCAGTCGCAATTATGTTTTAATTTCTACTAACACTATAATGGTAAACAAATTTGTAGAAAATAACCTTTTTCATGCTGGTGATTCAACTTTTTCAAACTTTAATCGGCAAGTTTTCAAAAGAAAGTATGTATTCTACTGGCGTTGGCTTTTTATCGACTGTTCAATGTGGAACATCCAATGATATCCATGCTTAATATCATTATCAATTATAATCATTAAGTTCACTCACTCGTTCTTTATTTCATGAGTCTTATTTATTATAATAGTGATGCACAATTTTAAAAACACAACACCATAAAAAAACGAAACAGTCTCGCTATTAAATTCAAGTTACATGTCGAAAGAAAACTATTTTTTACGTTGTTTTTTATCTCAAAAGATCCGTAAAAAGTAGTTTTATTATATTCTGTAATATTTGCTTCAAGTACCTAAGTAATTTATCTTCTAAGTATGCTAGCTATTTTTATTGTTGTTGCCAGTTTGACAAACTTTAAGAATGCTCTACTAAATCATCCATCGCTAGTAAAAGTATGAATGATTCAAACAATTATCGGTGTATGTATTGTTTATGAAAGTTTGTGGAACTGGCCATTAGTATTAAAAAAAAGCATACTCAATAGTAAAATACTTACCGGTACTCTTACATACACACATTGCTAGTACTTTTTTATTGTCATCCGTATCATATCCTATCATTTTAAGTACATTAAAAATTAAATGGAATGAATAATATTATTTTCATCTCTCGAGAAAAGATTACTATAAAATACTTACTTTACTTGCAAAGAGATGCGTTGCCTGTCAGTATTTAGACCAATTATTTCACTATTTCTAAGGAATAGGACGTACACCATAATTTCTTTCTGTAGCTCGTCGATTGTCGTTTCTGGCACTACTGTTCCCCAAGGTATTCTCAAAAAAGAAATAATCAAGTTTATATTGACCCAAATGCTTCAGCGGGTAGTATGTCTCATTCCGGAGTTCTCAAAACTAATTGAGATTGAAATGGACCCCTTACATTTAATGAAGTAAATACCGTTTTTTTCTCAATGATGGCAAAGGAGACATTCTCAACTGGTTTGTTTTCTTAGGCTTTATTTCTATCGGCTTAAGGATTACTTAAAAGACAATTGTCAAAGTTTTCTTACGCCATATTGTAGTTTTGTAAAAATAAAAGTCATCAAGCACTAATGATGATAGTGATTAGTGAGTTGCGATAATTATATTTATTTTTAGCTCCGTTCTTATGGAACTAAGTTGTTCCTTTGTTAAGTTCAGGGTTGCGGTTAGTAACAAAACCGCACAATACCTGTGTAAATAAATAAATTGAGCAATAGATAATCTGGTAGCTAATAAAGTATGACAGGCGGGAAATTAAATGGCTACTTTAGGATTTTGTACTTCCTAAACGAAACGAGGCTCAAAGGGGTTGTAAAAGCTTAATAATAATAATATATCCAGACATTATGATACAACGCCATCTAGTTCAGAGCTAAGCAACAAAGGTTGTGTTACAGATACGAGATTGTTAATAGGTACACTAGATAGAACTAGAAATAGATAATTTTTGTAAATACATACATATTATACATGATGTCCATCCATACATGACTCATTATTTTTTTAAATAATTTTCATTGTACGGAAGCCTCTCCATGTTAGTTGAGCACACAGTTGTTTTAGTGCCTGTATATTATTTTAGATGTCCTTGAATTAATGTCATCGTTACAAATTACTCAGTATTTTGCTAATTATCATTTTGTTTTCGTTTTTCGTGATCTTCAGTTTCTTTTTGTAACTTTGCCCGGATAAGCCTTCGGCTTGATCTGCCTCATTTTATTAATAGTATTTTAGATCTATTACGTAAATACATATTATTAAACACGAATGTCGTAACACTAATACTATTGTTTATAGTGTTGTTTTTGTTGATCTGAGTAGTACTTTCAAGATCTCTTTTTTTTCCACACACTAATTAATTTGTGTGTGGATAAAATTCTATCTGCTCCATGTTCAAATAATTTCGAGTTCTCATTTTATTTTTCTTGTTCATTTTTTTACTTTGCTATAGGTAAAACTAGTAAAATATATTCCTTGCCTTGCAACTGAGATAAAAGTTCAATCAGACAAATGCACGACATTTAATATTATACTTGTTTTCTATTTTATGACGATCATTGAAATTTACAAGACATTTTTATAGCAAACTATATTTTTCATTAAGCAATATAACGAGGGCGTAAAATGTACGGGACATCATTTTTAATTTAAAATATTTATAATGTCATTAACTTAGGCCATTGACGTCTATTGTGATAGAAAATATTGTAGACAATATATTGTGGCAGCTGATATTAATTTTACCTTTAGTTAATACTATAATATATTTTTATAACCGTGAACTGCAATTGAGATACAAATTACTGCGAGATATTTATTAACTTATTATTACCTTAGCTATGTATGCTACCAATTAAGTTATTATTATTTATTTGAATTATATCATGTTATAATTCAAATAAAAAGTTCTAAAAGTAATGATAAAATAACTAAATTATATTGTTATTGACATACCTAATATAAGATATTATCAACCCCGAATGGTAAATGATCGTATGTTATGTGAATGTTAGACCCGGGAATAGAACCCAAGACCTTTTCCTCGGTAGTCGTACTTGTAATGTATTTCTTTGTACTTTTTTTCTTATTTTCTATTGTAAAAAATAATGTACTTTGTTAATCATAAAAGTGCTTCATATTTGGTTTTGCCAAACAAATGATTTTTCTTTATTTTACTTAGAACATAATAACCGCCAGCAATTCATAAATTAAAGGTAAAAGCACGATATATTTTTCTTTTATTTACCCTTATAAATGAGGTTGTCTATAACACCTGGTGCGGCATCTATTGTCTATGTCATTAAATACAAATATTATTATTATCATACCGATAAAGCAATAATGATGCTTTCTTCTTTCTCGTTAGACTCACATATTGTAAAGGAAAATATTATGTGCATCTTGGAAAAGACCGGAGAAATGTCGAAACAAACTCAGAAAATTATGGTCCTTTTAAAATTTAAGCAGAATAAGAATCTAGTGAAATATCAGGAGAGACTTTAAAAGAAAACACCATAGTAGGTTTGGGGTAGCCTGACACTGTTGCTACTAATGCACATATGTTTTAGCCATACTGCAGTTAAACTATAAATTAATATAGAAATGTTATTTTGGTATACAATTCCCTAAGGTTTTATATTCTTTAAATACACAAATTAACAGCTTTGGGCGTTTTCTGTTATGTTAAAGTTGAGATTCATGTTGAATCCTTAAAATCAGAACTTTAATCAACCCATTTATAGTCCGATCGTAGACACTGGTCTATTCTCCGGATTAGAGAATTTTAATCCCTCTGAAATCTAGTCTCGGAGTCCCTATTGCAGGTTGGCAGACTTTACAAGCTATCGAGAAAATTTCTCAAGCATGGCAGTTTCTTCTAGTAAAATAGAATGGAACTAGATAATAATTATGTTAGCTGAATATTTACGTGACGTTTTATCATAAACAAAATTTAGGGTATTTTTCAACTTATTATTTACGAATTATAAAATTATTTGACAAAAAAACTGCCACAATTTTCATTTTATATTCTGCATAATAAACCTTATTTCAATTCAATAGAGCTCTATTAGTGAATGATACCAATGTTCTGTATTGTACAAATGGCGAGGTTACGTTGACACAGCTCGCGACTCGCGACAACGGTCACTAACCCGCCCCTACTGAGTGCATTCATATTCAATGCTATGCTCAAAGTAAACTTGTTTTGTTTTTATTTTATTACAAATCAGCCTTGTTCTGTATAACTACTACATAATATTCTTATTACCATGTGGAAAGTTAAAAATGACACACAAAAACTTAAATCTTATATTTTACTAGCTGACCCAGCAAGCGTTGTTTTGCCACATTATAGGGGTTAGTGGTAGAAGAGTGAAAATTTAGGGTTATAAGTACTTTTTTATGCCGAACATAAAAAAAAATAAAAAAAATTATGGTAAAAAAAAATTAAAAATAAGTCTGGTGAGGGACATCCTTATTACCTAGGGGTGTAAAAAATTGCCTACGACCGATTCTCAGACCTACGAAATATACATACAAAATTTCATAATAATCCGTCCAGCCGTTTCGGAGGAGTTCAGCGACAAACACTGTGACACGAGATTTTTATATATAAGATTAACTTTTGAAATTCCTCCTCTAGACGGCAACACTATTTGCTGGTAATAAGTGTACCTAAAGATTATAAACAAAGTAAAATTTAGCTACATTTGATTTTATTATTATTTGTATAGAACTTAGAGGACACATACAGTCATATAAGAAATATAAAGCAATTAATATTTATAATACTTCCCACGATGTTTACTGAGGAGTAACCCCCTATTATCCGCAAATAAAAAAATACCTACGTATATCATTTTGTTGAAACTAGTAAAAAAGTCGTTTTCTAGTACTTTATGGGAACAATATTAGAGTTACGAAGTCTGAAATGGTTCCAAACTTCTCTCAGACAGACGATAAATTTGTTTTGAATGTGAAAAATGTACCTACTGATTTTTTAAGGACTACTCCTTCATGACTTACGATTTATTATACATATCAATACCTATCAAACACAGCCTTTAATCCCCGAGAAAAATAAAACTTAATACGTCTTTATTATTAACATTCGAACATAGTTTTGTTTTATATTTTATATTTATTTTATACAAGAAGATCCGCTTCATGGTAGACAGTTACCGTAGCCGTTGCGCACGTTGCTAACCGTGTAAAGACCTACTCACTCCTCTTTTGAAGAACCCCAAAATAAACGTTTTCGGTGTCTTAAAATAGGGGAGCTACTACTACGCTGGCAGCAAACGATATTCCCATACTATCAGAGAAGTCACTCCCCAAATGAGCTCTGGCAACTTTACACACTCGCAGAAACAGTGCAGTCTTCACTTGTTTCACTACGGTCTTCTATAAGCCGGAGGTACTTCCTCAGTCGGGCAGCTAAATTAGAGCTAGAAACCTACGTATCTCTAAATAAATATATTTTATATTGTAATAATAAACATCACGCCTGTCGACCCCGAAAGGTTACGCAGAAGTGTACCACTGTACACTCACGTTTTGCCGGTAGGTTTAAGGTCCCATATAATAGAATGTGAGCTTATTGCTTATTACTGGCACAAATCCAAACTCTGAGCTGCTACTGTGATTTTTATAGAAAAACCAAATGAAACTTTGTTCGAACTGGGAATCGAACCCATGACCTCTTACTGCGGCATTTTATGAGTATTATTATAATTATTATATACAGCTCAATTTTTTTTGGTATTCGAACTATACAGTACCTATTCATACTACATACTCAAAAATAGTAAATTTGATGTTAAGGCAAATAATAATAAATTAATTATTATAACTGCATGTTCCATTTTCGACCTTGTCTATTCTTAACCTAATGCATCCCATTCCCAATCAATAAATAAAAAAAATATGTTTAAATACAAAAGTTTTCCTTAGTATTCCTAAGAATACTCTCGTTTAATTGTCAATAAAGGAGTTTATTCTACAGACAGTTAACTCACGTAATTAAGACATACGAGTGGAAACTCAGTCTGCCATACAATCTTTTGTTGCGAACAAATTTGCAGTAAGCCAACTTGAGTGATACCCACTGAATGGTCGTAAATTTACGTGTGGAATTTAATAATAAAAAGTAATGTCAGTTTTGAGT
Source organism: Craniophora ligustri (assembly GCA_905163465.1). Taxonomy (NCBI): domain Eukaryota; kingdom Metazoa; phylum Arthropoda; class Insecta; order Lepidoptera; family Noctuidae; genus Craniophora; species Craniophora ligustri. The sequence goes on from LR990970.1 coordinate 7,130,815, forward strand.
CCTTGAATGTAATACTGGTAGGTAAATATAGAAAAGTAAAGAATATATTGAGAAAGAGAGAGAGAGAAGAGTAAAAATTTACAGTTTTTCTATATAGGTAACGCGTTTTAGTAATTATTATATCAAGTAAGAGAAAGTGATCGCGTATTTTCGAAAATATTTGAACAATAAACGTCTCTTCTACATGTCACTCGCATGTAGGTGGAAATAAAATATAGCTCAAACATGTAGAGAATAATTCTGATTGTAATTATAGACATAACATGTTCCAATAAAGCGTGGTCGCTTAGTAACCTACACATAATCATCACATTAGTTTCAACGATAGCCGCATATTGTTGGTATGATATCACATTTTATCTGTCCTAATATTTTGGCGTACACGTAATGACGTCACGGCGCACATACTACTAAACTGAATATGATAACAGCGGGAGGTCCTAAATAAAGATTAACCATTATAGGCGATTGAAGTCTGCTGTTTTATCGATAGTCATTTGTCTGTAATAAATATTAGACAACTTTTAAGCAATACGACCTTCATGTTATAAGTTGTCATTTTCATTTGTCTGAACTCGCTATTGTATTTTGGTCACTATGTTCCTATAAATACGTATGGATATATAAAACCGTGTACGTATCCGAACTAAATTACCCAAAAAAGATTTTTGGGTAATTTAGTTCGGTTTTTTCTTTATCAAACGACGGAGTTATTGTGCTAATATGAATAGGGTAAATTTGGTTTTTCTTGATTCCAATTTTGACGATTCTGCTGCAAAAATTACTTATTATGTTAAATATTGTTGCGTAACCCTTTTGTTACCGGTTATAATTTTACATAAATGTAGATATTAATTATACAGTCCGACATTTTTGTACCAATACTACATTTAATTGAAAATTGCCCGCAAACCATGATTACTTTTTTCTATCAGTTTCAATAAATGAAGGTACAATTCTTTCAAATGTGCCAACATCAAAATTATTTTTAAGTATAGAGAACTCGGGCTTGGTCTGAGAAACTAAAGACTGCGTGGCCAGTTTTATTACAGAAGTACGCCTTTCGCGGAAATAAGTACTGTAAAAAACTTTTCCTTTGTAAAAGTTATAGATAGGTACCTAGTTAAATAAAACTAAATCTAAAAGTAACGAGTCAATGAATTAATTTAACAAATTACGGACACAATAAATATAAATTAATTGTTATACCGTCTGAAAGTCTTACTCGTCGGTGATAGATGTGAAACATCTTCCTTTTCGTATATTTCCTTCTTTAGTTTGTTAAAATTCTAATTCATTAGGTATATTATTCAATTCCATTGTTGAGATAAATTTATTTGCTGTGACAAGTTATGTTTGATTATGTCGCTATGCACCTAAAAATATCTTATTTACCGTTGAATTCTTAATGTAATGGACTGCGGAAAAATGTTTTTCCCTTTGCTGTAAACGTGAGTTTTATGTTATATAATGTACAAATATCTGACATTTCAATTAAAGAAATGCGTCAAGCTTTTAAATAAATTACTCTGTCATACATTACACCTGAACACATAATTATATTATACGAAATAAATAAACATATTTTCTAACCAATCCAAACAATTCGCCAAGACGATTTAATTGTAAGAAAACAAATAATAATTAATTATTTATTGCTTTTTAGCAAAAAAAAAAGATCAATAACACTTTAAACGTTTATCATAATTTAATAGTCCATAAAATTGCTTAATAGTCGTCAATGAAACCAAATAGCCCTAAAACTATTATTTTGGTAATAAAACAGCAAAAAATAAATAACAAATGCGCGTGGCATTCTGTAGTTTCTGCCCACCCCCATGGGAAAAAGGCGTGAGTGTATATATCTAAAACAGATAGGGAATATTTATAGCTTTAACATTATATTTTTAAACATTTATAACTGTCTCGTTAGTCTAATATTGTCGTAACAAAAACATAGCAAAATATGGGTGTACAGAAGTACACCTCTGCCTTACTATTTGGAGAGGATTGATTCTACGACTTCAAATATTTATTTTAGACACAAATATTTTTCCATCGGCTTGGTTGAAGCCGACGATAAGTAAACAATTTTTTCTAACTTGCTCTTTTAAAGCTATATGTTTTTGAACCATGCCTCAAGCATATGGTTGAAAAACATTTTTTTCAGACCCCTATAATTAAACAACTTATTTACTTAAGGATTTCTAAGGTCAAACAATAGTTTCCTTATCATCAAAACCGAAATTCATAGCTGGAGGAAATCAACGATTCAACGCACATTCATTAATTAAGCCGATTATGTCGAATCAAATGTTTAAACAATTATTCGATAGTAATAATTGAGGTGCTTATTGGCAATCAATTAAAATAACTAAGGCTTAAATAATAAAAGATAGTTGTATTGAGATAATTATGTAACTATTTCTTATTAATTTTCATTTATTTATTTGGAAATATTAAATCAAACATATTTCTATAAAAATTGATAATTAAATGTGTTACTAATGATGATAGAAGGAAAATATTCAATTAACAAGTAGATATAAAAAAATACATCAGAAAATCTTATGAAGATTTATGAATATTTCAAATTCTAGAATTGCTATTATTTATTTCTAAAAATACAAAGAAACGAGATTAGTATACTTTTATGCATAATCAAAATATTATTTTCATAATACGCTGCCAGGCTTTATAAATAAAATCAGCATTGGTCTAATAATATGCGAAATATCACTGTTTATTTAAAATAAATCAAATATAGGTAGCTTAACGTGATGTAGATTGAATACAAAAGATTGAATACATTTATTTTTAAATAGTGCAGATACACAGTCACACTTCAACAAGCATTCGTCTACTTTCTTGTCAATACCGCTATGAATGTATGTATCGGTCGCCTATGTCTCCCATCTTCGGTTTTGTTTTATCATAATAAATTTAATTATGTGTATTTATGAGCGTGAAAGTATTTTTTTGTATACATAAAATTATACAAATTAAAAACAGACAAGCAAATTATAGTCTAGGTTAGCCAACTTAAATATGTAGGTATATGTATATATACTTATGAGATACAATAGCTTGATCTATCTTTTCTCAGAACATAGTGAAACCACACAAATGGCTTTGCGTTTGAGAAGACAATAATTAGATAAAAAAAGGTAAAGTAAAAATGTACACTAAAATGGTTTTATAGACTTCGCCACCTGTTATGATATTGCACTTAGTGTTAACTACATAGTCCTTCTATTTATCTAGTAGTCTCCCAATATTTGAGATACGACCTTTATTTATATACTTAAAGTTCCAAATCTTATTTCTACGTGCGCGTAATATGCGTAAAAATGCTTAAGGTTCTTTTAATGCTGACTTTCGGATACGGCCCCCTATTAATAAATGAGATCTAAAATACCATCAAAATGTAAGAGTCAGTGCTGTCTTGCTTACCCTTACAAGGATGCAAGCGTGATTGTATCTAAAATGGGAACCCTACATGTGAAAATGACCTACTCGTAGTGTTAACTGTATTGCAAGGGCCAAAAACTCCTATAATTCAATAATATATAAGGAGGTTAATTACATTATTAACAATATTGTTGAAGCAACTTTGGAATATCAACATTGTTAACTGAGCAGTAGTAAAACTATATTACACTTAACATTTAGCTAATACGCTTTAGGTCCTACAGCCTGTAAGCCGATTCGGATTAGTTATGTTAGAAGGTTTAATGTACATAATAAGTAAGGCTTACATATTAAATTATACGTAATTATTTATGTGACACATACTATTAGTCTCACATTTTAACTAATCGTGTATTAAAGAAAGGTAATTATTGTATAGCAATTTATCAGTTGCTCAAACAGGGTAGGAAAACATCATGAGGAAAGCTTGTTTAAAAAAAAAATTACGTCTGCAGTTGATGTTGATTAAGTAATTGTCTAACAGTTTAGGTTATATGATTCAAAATGGGCCAAACAACCATTATGACTGCATGAATTAGTTTAGAAGAAATAGAAAAGTATATAAATGTTATATTAAAGGTTTATAAGTTGTACCAATGCTGCAATTTAGGTATAAACAGGGTAATAAAAAATGTCATAAACCTGTTTATGACAACTTTTGTACATCATAATATAAATACAACATTTATTTTATATACGAGTATGTTCTGAAATGCCAATAAAAAGTATTTCTCCGATATTAGACAAATTAATAATATATTTTGCTAGGGGAGATAAATATATTTTATAATATAATTGTGAAATTAGTTGTAGTTATTATTGGGTTAGAAATTAGTTGCGGCCTTTCTACGAAGTTAAACTTCTGAGGATTTTTAGATATATCTCCGATTATGATAATATAAGTTTGTAGCAACAATAGTTTCCAAATTTCTGTACTAAACTTTGAATATCTCTGGTCTTATGCCGAATTATATGAAAGGATCTATAATTGGTAACTCGTGCTATTATTTGTACACAACTTAGTTTTCGCTTTATTAACTTAAAACTTAGTTCAGAACAGATTTTAGTTTTGATTTTATTGGGTTTTATTTTAAGTAAATATGATTTATAAAATGATTACCTACTACACATTTTCATGTGATTATACAGTATAATGTGACTATGATACATAGAATGGTAGACTGAAATTCAGAAACTTAATGTTAAATCCATGTTTTTGGAACCACATAATACACGTCGTAAACGTGTATTATGGCGTTTAACTAATTATTTCGTAAGACGATTCTCACATACCATTATGGCTCAGATGTTTTTTTAATTATTAATAATATCGGTGTCCGTGAAATTGGTTATATAAAAACCAATATTAAAAATAAAATACTATAGATGAAAGTTGGAATTGTGCATTGCGAAGAATGTATGTATCTTATTAAATATTCCCTGAAAAAAAGCCGCATGATTGCCACTGATTGCCGAATTATCATAAGAGGTAAGTTTTTGGCCACCGATAAATCTAACCTTCAGACTAGACAAACAAAAAATAATGTTAATCCAGAAAATACAATAAATTTATTTTGCCGATTTCGATGAATCGAAGTAAGGATTGTATTATTTCAGATATGTACTCAAAGAATGAACAAACAATTTTCTCTCAAGTCAACACGGAACTTAAACAGTTCAATTTATTTAATTTGTATAATAATATGGGTACAAATGGTGTAAATATCACAACATTACGGTGAAGGAAAACATCGTGAGGAAACCTGTATGCTTGAGAGATTTTCTCTATGGCATGTGAAATATGCCAACCTGCACATAACACACACCCTTACACATTCAGTTCGGCAATAATGAAAGCTTGCACATGCGAGCTATCTATGGAAGTACGTGGAATTCTCAGTTTGAATTCAAACAATGTGATTGGTGGGACTTCGCGAAACGTGATTATTTCACAACACAGCCTACAGATATAGCCTCTTGTCTAGTGTGTACCTTAATAACTTTGTGCGAATGACCTAGGGTGGCAGGAATTGAATTTGAACGTTAAACGTATCTAGTTATCTTATAGAGTTACTTGAGAACATAAAGTTATTTGACGATCAATGAAAACAATGTATTGCTACACTAAAATATAGGTAATATTGAGGTTGTAATTCTATATTTAATATTGAAAACTAGACGGTGAAATATTATTACTAAACTTTGTGGATTTTATCGCTATAAATAGATATTATTAAACATGGTCATGGCGTGAATTAGCTCGTGACGGCAGATGCTATGCCATAACGATTAAAGACAATAAATGATTTCGTGATTCCATTATTTCAAGGAGTAATTTCTTTCTAGATAGACAACATGTACCAACAATACAAAGGATTATAATTATATAAGTAAGTTGTCTATAGATATTACATCCTAGTTTAATTTCTAGGCTCTACCTAAGTGTAAAGCTAACCGCTTATTGTATGGAATCTAAACACCAGTGAACTGTTAGATGACGTCAAATATTTCTATCTATCTTTTAGTGACTTAGGCACGATGATAGGTAATATGTACGTCATATCTAAATTATAATGCCCTTGATACAAATTTATCTGTGCAAAATGGCGTCCTAAAACACGTGTATTAGGTAGTTTATCTACAAAACTTTTATCAACAAACGGCCTCATCAACATTCTGTTCATAATAAGATGAGTATTTTGCATGCGTAAACGAGAAGGGTTCTATATAATTATGTACTTTGTGGTATATAATTTAAAGTCTAGAATAAAAATTAGTCACACACTGGCCATGCGTACTTCTTAAATTTAATAATAAGAGTAAGCATATCATTTTATTATAGAAATATACTTTAAAAAATTAAAGAAATCCAGTTTTATTTTTTACTATTGGTTTTATGCTCTTACTTAATGGCTGGTATCGTCTAAGTAGTAATAAAAGAAAAAAAAGGTATATAGGTGAAAAAGGTATCTATTTTGTATTCTAACAAAATACATTTTATTGTCTAACGCATAGACGAAAAAAATGCAATGATTTTAAAACTAAACTTTAATGTCTCTTAATTCTCCATTTAATGAGACAAAAATCTTAAGTTTGCAAAGAGAAACGATTATATACAAATGTATTTCTTTAAGACAACATTTACATTCGATCCTGCGTCCACCAAATTAGATGGTACGTAAGTTCTGTGCAAATACGCAGGTTTAAGTGAGCTGCCTATTTTGTTAAACTACATTTTAGTACAGAAAATGGGCAAACATTAAAATATATAATTCGAATAAAACTATTAATAAATTACTACTCATTTTCTTATCTTTAAACCTTTATCTAAACCTTAATAATTATTGTCATACTGATTCCTTAAATTTTTCTATATTTATTGCTGTATATTGTTTTTTTTCTTCCCGACCATATTATTCTTTTACAGCATCAATGGTCAAGGGAAAGATGATAATGATGTTATCTTTATTTATCGTATACACGACGGTTTAAATAGAAAGGGTTATTACACATGAATAAAATCTCTACAATATGACACCTAAACAAACATTTTAGTTGTGTGGGTGTACAAGGAGAATACAAATGCGATAATACTATGTTTACGTTATTCCGTCTCCTGAATAATATTAATTTACAATTGTGATTTATGCAAAAAGTTTTAAGAAAACACATTGATGAACGCTAATCTCTATAGCTATGGGAACTCCGAAGGTTTGAACAGCCAGTCTGACAAAAGTCGAAATGTATTCAAGATTTATTTAAATTTATTGTTTCTGAAAAAACAACTTCTTCTGTAAAACGTAAGGCTCGTTGCTTAAATTTGAACTAGATTGCTCTATGTAATAGTAATATTATTATATATCCAAAAGTATTATTAATATTATTCTGGTATACTAGACATTGAAACAAAGCTTCTTTTTACGAATTTTTCATCATATTATACAGCTATAAAAACCGTAAATAGTAACTAGTTTTATTTTACAATTTGATATCATTTTAAGGATTAAGCTTATTGCGATGAAACATACAAAATCTACAGAAAGCAAAACTACAATAAAAATTACAACTAATTTATACAAAGCAAATTCACAATTAAAAAAAAACATACACAGAAAAGACCTCTTGGCCTAAACACATACCTACCAACCACATACCAAATGGCAAGAACAATCAGTTCTACGCGTAGTAATTATTATTATCAGTCAAATTATTGATATAAAACAATAATAAATTTCATACGAGTATATTTTAGTAGTTACAAGTGTCAGTTACAAGTTTCTACGCCAAAAAGAATGAAATCAACACAAAATCAACTAAACAAAAGAGATTCTCACGCATTATATTACAAACGATGGCACTAAAAATAACGCCGTAACATTACTTTTCAATTTATGGACTGTAGATAATATTTCTAATTGGAATAAAATTGTCGTTGATATACATATTGCGTGTTGATATCGTACAATCTTTGTAAATAATCACAGTTACTAAAGTGTCATTCCATGTTATTGTACTTGCTTCTTTAGGGTAAGATCTATATGTCGGCGCAGATCATAATTAATATATATATATATAAACATCTCTCAACACTCAGGTCAAATGTCCATACTCATCACACAAATATATTATAGAGAACATATCTAGAAATATAGAAAGAAAGAAATATTATTTATTTAAAACAAATACAATCCACTCACACAAAAAAATAAAATCTACTGCGCTATCAAGTAGTCAAATTAAAATATGACTAAGTAGTTTTTTTTATACTACTTAAACGTATTTTTTACTACCTACAAAGAATGTTTATCTACACAATCTATTACCGAACCCATGTTTTTATTCACCCGCCCGCCCTGGTATTTATTCGTCATAGTATCTCTCCCTTTTCACTACTCAACCTCATTTGGATAGTACTAAATCCGATTAATAATTTACAAAGAAGATGTACCTACTTACATAGGGTTTCTGCCTTATCTGTTCTTTTCCTCTCATTAACGCTTAATTAAAGGGAATTCTCAAAAGGGATAATTAGGGGAAAATAAATTGTTTCGTGCAACGAACACTTCGGGAAAAAGATATTATACAGTAATAAAATCGAAGTTTTCAAAATAATTACAAGTGACCAGTGTCTTACACATAAAAACTTTTTGTCGCAAAACTTTCTGAGTTGCCTGGTATAGTAGTACTTGATTCAATATACGGCTTCGCTCAAGTTAACCCGTCAAACGTATATGACCGTTAATAATGGTATCTTATTATGGCCCTGCATATAAACAAAAATTTATTAAACTTATTAATTTGAGATAGAAAATACTAGTCCATTAATTAGAACACATATTTTCCATCAGTTTACTCAATTGTTTTAGCGTCAACCGAACAAACAGTTTTTAATACTGTTATAAAATGGTGTAATATAGTAGATACACACAGCTTATTTCTGTCACTGCCTAATTATTCCAATGGTCGCAATGATTCGATTCCCACATATTGAACAGTTTTATTAGGTTCTACCATGCAATCTCAATAGAAACTCGGAGTTTGGATTTATATTCGACTAGCTGATGCCCGCGACTTCGTCCGCGTTCAATTTAACTAAAAAAATAAAAGTTTCATATTAACTTTGCACCCCCGTTTTACCCCCTTAGGGGGTGAATTTTCAAAAATCCTTTCTTAGCAGATGCTTACGTCATAACATCTACCTGCATGCCAAATTTCAGCCCGATCCGTCCAGTGGTTTGGGCTGCGCGTTGATAGATCACTATGTCAGTCAGTCACCTTTGAGTTATCTATATTTAGATTTAACACTATCTTATGATAGTGTTTACGAACACTTTTGAGCCTATATTTCATCCTACTAATATAATAAACGTGAATGTATCTGGAGTAATTATTAACCTTATTACTCTAGCAAGTAAATTGCGGAGAGGATTTAAATGTTTGACATTCAGATCAATTATTATTACCTAGATTAACATATAACCTACATTTTATCTACATATCGTTCGGATGAAGCTGTGGGCGGAAGGTAATCAATTATAAATTATTCATATCAATCACATGCCTATCAACGATACTGCAATAAATGCAAAATCTTAAACGCAGAATAACTATTTATAAAAAAATATTTAGCTAATTTATATGCAAATAGCACGTATTCAACGAACGAACGTCGTCTATTTTATTAATATTTTTTTTTTATTCATACTAATAACCTGTACTGCCTATGTAATTTTGAACAAAATCGTATGCTAAATATACTTTAGCAGAAGTATATTAAAGGTCAACGTTCCACACTTAATCCGAGTAATCAAAATACCATTTGCATGGATAATGAAGTTCACACTAGAAATAATAACAACAATTGACATCCGTGTTTGTTGCATATCAGGTATAGTCAAATTTTGAACTACAACATTGGTAATTTTTGAACAATTAATCCTGTATTAGGGAATATAGCATTTCTATCTTTAAAATAACGAGACTCTACGAACTGTAGATTAGTCTGTAGTATTATTTAAACGTTATTCCTAACTGGAATTTTCCCGTGTCGTGGTTTGTTTACAAACACCCAGACCCGGAATTAGTTCCGTGCGGTGATAGTTCGTAACAGGCAGTGCTGAAGCTGATGGCTGATCACTGCACCAAACGATTTACTGCCATCACATTTTTTTATAAATCCAAAAAGTATATATATGTATATACCCAACGACCCTTTGAGGACCCAATTAGTCCAGCGGTAGTTAACACTTCCTTCTAAGCTGTGGGTCTCGGGTTCGAATCCCGGTAGGGATATAAATGTTTGTGTGATAAGCATAAACATTTGTATCCAAGTCATGGATGTATATATTTATAATATGTATGTATTAACAAGAGAGGAGACCCGTGCCCAGCAGTGGGACATTAATGGGTTGATGATGATGATGATGATGTATAAACAAAAAAAAACGTATATTATGTAATATATCAACCAACTAGTATCCGTAACACAAGCGTCGTTGCTTACTACGGAACAAGAAGGCGCTGTGTCATAATGTCCAGAAATATTTATTTATTATTTATACATATAAAACAAAATCCTAGCGCGTGGCATTCTGTATTTCTGCCTACCCCCATGGGAAAAAGGCGTGAGTGTATGTGTATGTATAAAACAAAATATATGCACATGTATTTAAAGAGCATGTAGTTTATTGAATTAGCTCACTATGACAAAATCAGTTATTAGTTAGCATCCTTTGAAAGACAACGAACTCGTGTTTGATGTAATTTTTACATATGAATGGGTTCGCAGCTGTTAAAACCTGAGTCACGTAGACCTGAATAAGTTCGTAAGAATTGTATTAGATACTGTTTTGAGAAGTAATATAAGTTAGTAAGAGTTTGTTCAAAATAAACCCAAGAGTTATATCTTATTTCGAGGAAAGTTTGCTTTGATTTTTGACATGTACAAATCCATTTCACAAATAGAAGTGGCAAAGTTTGATTGTAGCAGTAATCAAAAGAAAAATAGAAATCTTACTGAAGGACTGAACTCTAATCTAATTATGTCACCTGCAGAGAAAGACGGTAGAGAAGATTTACTATTCTATTGGAGCTGCCACTCGTTAATCAAGAGTATTATAATAACATTTATAGAGTACTTACGTTTATCTTTTAAAATGACTGGGCTTGAAAGGTGATTTGATCGAGAATATGCAAAGTTATGATAATAGAAAATCTGTTCTTAATTTCTGTTTATTAGGAGTTTATAACATTTTCAACTTAACCTTATAATTATATAATATCACGCCGTAATAACCTAGTGGTGTGACCAGTGGCCTGTAAAGTGGAAGCCCAAGGCATTTACAAAGTTACGTGCGAATATATTAAGAAGAACAACACGTGGGGTAATCTGCATACCTTACATAAAATATGTTCTCGTGTAAAATCTAATCTAATCTCAATGGGACAGTAAAATGCATTGATGCTGAATAATATAATCGATCAAAACTCAAACTATGTATTTGCACTTTAAGGTAAATAACACAGCGTACAGCTTAACACCTTATTTAGGCGTTGCAATTTTCGAGGGCTCTAAATTTAGTCAATAAAAATCAATAAAAACTCAATCTATCTAAATATATATAACTCAAAGGTAACTGACTGACTGACATAGTGATCTATCAACGCACAGCCCAAACTACGGGATGGATCGGGCTGAAATTTGGCATGCAGGTAGATGTTATAACTTAGGCATCCGCTAAGAAAGGATTTTGATTAATACTCAATCTACCCCGAAGGGGATAAAATAGGGGATGAAAGCTTGTATGAAAACTATACCTAATTAATAATAATACTTTTTAACGCGAGCAAAGCCGCGGGCAAAAGCTAGTTGTGTTATAAAGTTACCAACTCAATAGAACTGACAATATTTTTTTTATCTCACTTATACATTAATGTATGTAAAGGCTTGTCCAACAAAATTTGTAACGCATGGCTAAGCAAATATGACAGATTTCCATGCTCTAACAAATTGTTACTACTTTTGGTTATTCCGTCAGTTAGTTAGATAGTTTTGAATACATACGTTAACTGACGTAAAGGTCACTACTATTCTGGTCAGCAATTTATTTAACGAATATTGATACTTTGTATAGCTATATGTGAATAGCACCACCCCTTTTCTGCACTCATGTAATAAGAAAATAATGATTTTAATACTTCTTTGTGCAGAAGAAAATTACTAAGTATTTTTATGTTAAAAAAGTCTTAAAATGTGGAGGCGTATTCTCAAATATGTAAAGACCATTTCTTTTCGCATGTCATCTAAGTCAAAGTGAGATATTGTAGTTTAAAAAAAGTTAGATACCTATTGCAATTAATAAAACACTATACTGTGGGGGTAATAACATACAATTAAATTCTGAGACCAATTAATGCTATTACAATTAAATTTTTTACAAGTGTCGCCGAGAGCGTAATTTGTTTGACAAATACTCATAAACGCTTTAACTAGTTAATTATCAAACTCGTTGAACTAATTGACGTATATTTCACAGGGGTAAATAACGCTTGACGCTCGAAACCGCGGTTAACCACTGATCGGGATCGTCCTCTTAATTGCTGGGTGACCTGTGGTAATTCTAATTTCAACCCAAACACAGATATTCGTATTTGAATCTATTTATAGACAACTCCACACTTCTAGAATGATCTACCCTTAATTAAACCTACGTAGGTACTAAAAACACTTGAACTTGGAATTTAGCTGTTAAAAGGCTAATTGGATTAAGGTTTTCACGCGATCAATGAAAGCTGTCTACGTTGCGATGTGTACACCAATATAATATTAAGAGTGTGAAGTCAAACATTGAAGCCGGAGAAAATAATATCACAGCTTTGATTTCGATATATTTAGGTATACAAGAAGAGCAAGCGGAAGTATAAAGATGAAGGCAAATGTTTTATGTCAATTAGACCTTTAGTACAGGTACTTTTGAATTGTCAAACTAATTGAACAGTCCAATTGAAAATTTAATATTATATCGATTTCTTACACTTACTTACTCGAATATAAGATATTGAAATAAAACTACTTTTTACGGATTTTTTCGCGATTTACACAGAACGAGCTCACCGTGCCCAATCGAAAGACATTGTATACACAATATACCGCGATAAAATCCGTATATTATTTATATTTTTTCTATAACATACCATCACGCCTTTTACCCCAAAGAGTTAGGCAGAGATTAATGGCCATTTCACCCATATGTTTTAGGTCCCATGTAATAGGGGGCGAGCCCATTGCTATCAACAGGGCATAAATACAATCTTCGATTGTTGACCTAGGAGCCGAACCCAAGGCCATCGCTAGACCAACCAGGCAGTTTTCCTATAAATATATGACAAGATGAAGCTCACATTAACATTGTACCTACTTAAATAATATAGGTTCTCTGCCTAAATGTATCTTTCGGCCTAAATGGATCACAATGGTTTATAAAAGAACTAGTGAACCGTGATGGTAGGTCATTGTAGTTGACCAATAATATTGGTTGATCAATGGTATTGTGTAAATCTGCCCAAAATGCGGTATGTGTTAATGACATCAAACGATGTCAAAATTTTACTTACTTTATTTTTATATGGCATTTACTTAAACGATACTAGTTTTAATTGATTTTTCAATCTAATACCATAATCATATGTTTTTTTTATTCACCTGCGTTGATATTGATTAATTACTGTCCTTGCAATAAAAGTAATTCGTGGAAGAAAGTAGGTATTTTAGTCCCTATGGACATTTTTTTTATGAAAATCCGCTTTTCTTTAATGTTCCTTAAAGTGAAATTTCTTATGTGTAGGTATAACATAATACCTACCTTCATTGTTTAATATTCAAGATATAATATTAACATTTGAAGCTCGAGGAGGGTCGCAACTGCTCCAAAATATTATGGCAGACTTGTTAGTAATTTGTCACTTATATCCGTAGGTGAAAAATGTACTGAGTTATTGATATTTAATATTATACATTTGCAAGGAAATATTTGCGAATTCATAACACGTAATATTTTTTTATCTCAAACAACTATCTACTATATTTACCCAAAAATAAAAATAAAGTAATGACTGGTGTAAAATTATCATACTTATAAAAACACACTTACAACGACACAATACAATATCACGAAACATGCGATGATTATTAAACGGGTTGTTTACATCAAATATAATTTGTACAAAATGATGCGAAAATAGACGCGGGCGAGTAGAGAAACCATATAAATCTATCAGTAACCGTATTTTCGTACGCAAACTATTTTTGAAGTGTCGTTTTACTACAGAATCAAAGCGGCAGGTACCAGGAAAGCATATATACCTATTTAGACTATCTCGATCAGGTATCTCACGTTTATAAATCATCTATTAACTCTTTAATCTTTATTCTATAGTCAAATGCTCAATACTGGCTGAAGGTTTGACGAAGATTGACACGATTGATTGATATCAGTTGTAGGTCACCACCCGCATATCCGTACAACGTGACTATGCTCTGAATTACTATTATATACATATATACAGTTCACACAACGATGTAATATAGAATAACTTTTCTTTTTTAATATTCTAAGAAGAAAACATCTTTTGTAATACCACGTAAAATATTGGAACGATTAGATTTTGTTTACGTTCGCGAAATGACGGAACAAATTATTTAAATATATCGACATATTTTGTGTTTTATGCCAAATTGGATGTTGACAAATTATTCTAAAGGTAACACACACCTATAAGTAATGTTGTATCGTGATAAAGTTTAAACAGATACACATTTTGGTAACAAGTACTTTGTTCAATAAAAGTATACACAAGTGTTAATGTATGTCTGCCTACACCTGAAATAACAATGTGGTATGGTGGGTGTGAAAGACGAGTGAAAATTTTCAGTGTTACACATAAAACACCGTTCTCTAGGCAGTCCTTAGTGAGTATCCGCGGTAGATCGTCGTCTGCATGCCACAGACGCGTGTTCGCATCGCTGCGTAAAGTTTATGTCCTTTTTGTTTTATTTCATGATAAACAATTAATAATTAAATCATTTTGTTTGTATAACTAGTGAACAAATAATAATCGCTCGGTTTTTTATGTTATTGTTGGACAGTTTTGTGAAGTTTGGAAACTATTACGTAAGTTTTTTTATAGTGTTTGATATAAATTACTGTATTTGTGATAAAATATTAAAAAATATATATCTTGCATTACGCCTGACAACAATTCAAAATATTTTAATCTTGTTTTAGTTAAATTATTGTAAATAAAGTGATCTAAATGTAAATATGTCTTTAAGATATCTCAGCTTTAAGAATTAAAATTTATGGGATGATCAGATCCCATACATTTTAATTCCTAATCCATTTATCAAGTCATTGTGAGATGATACATCACAATCATCAATATTAACTAAGAAAATAAATCTGTGCTGAAAATCATCAGGACTTTTGATTATTTATTTATTTAAATAATTAAGAAATGCCTACATTAATTATTTATATAACTATAAATAATTATTACTTCTACTTTCGTACTTGTGTGTCCAATAAATATTCAATAAATATTATACTTAAAATACAGTTTATCAACGATTTATTACTTTTAAATATCTATCTAAAAATACTTTAATTAAATTATCGTGAATATATTGCAACTATGAACTTAGTAATCACAACTGAATATTATATAATATGAGAGTAAGAATAACAGACTAGACACTTTTTCACTTTAGTTCAACAATAGTTGTTCCAAAATGTCAATCATACACTATTACTTTTTATTGTACTCGTATAAATTGCTCACAGCACAATAAAGTTGTTAACAAATAGTTATGGCATGATTTTTATATCAGCTCTATTCTTTGGGGACTGTGTTAGTAACATGTTCATAGGCGAACATATTTAGTTAGTTTCGACCCTCGTGTTCCGATCGTCACGAGCTACGTTGCTTGTTTGTTGATAATACATAATTTATGTAAATTATGTATTTTTCATACTCGTACACAGATAAAAATAATCCACTACTGAAAAAGGAAAAATTGTTCTTTGTTTTACTACAAATAACATTGTAGGTAAATTTTTGCTAGGCTACGGTAAAGTCAAAAGGATTATATTTTAAAATTTGTGTCAGAATATTGTCACAGTCAATTAATACTCTTATAATTATAAGTATGTAAGTTGATCCCGGTTTTGTTGGGGTAACTTACGATTAGAATTAAAATAGCCATTTAGCAATTGGACTAAATCGAGTACCTACCAAATATTGAAATTAATTAAATATGTATATTTTTTATTGCTTTCCTTTGGTCAAATACGTTTTGCTCTTATTCTTTTTATATGTGTACGCCTATTGCCGTCCACTGCTAAACTTAGGCCTTCCCAAAAGAGCGTCGACCATCCCAGTATTTTATATGATTAAAAATAAAAAAGGCTGTCTAAATTTGTCTATCTGAATTTTATTTGGGAATGTTACCACCATATATCTCCGAGCTGATTGAACCAATTGAATTAATCTTTCTTTAATTTAGAAAAGGATTAATTACTTGCAAGATAAAATAGGCTGACTTCTAAAAAAGCCTTATTCTGTAAGCGATACCAACTCAAACTGGTAGTGAAAACAAAAGTTTCTGCTTTATTTTTAAAGTTTCCTTCTTCCTATCTTTTCCTTTTTTTATAAAGGCGTTAAATCTCCTGTATTTCAAAAGACGGTGACCTATACGCCCGCGCCTACGCTATATAAGTTTTAGAACTACTATAATTAATCAAACAAGGGAATGCGAAGGCTAAGGGTAGGCATAGGTACCTACTGCCATTGTCATAATTGTTTACAAGAGATTTTCACAACGGCTATTTACAACTGGACAAAGGTCCTTGCTCTCCTAAACGCCAAGGCCCATTTTCGCCTGGGAGCCAACTTTTTAGAAGAACATTATTACAGCCTATTTAACCAAAACCAAAATAAATCCATACTATAATAATATACATGCAGAAATATATCTGTCTAAACGTTACGTCTTCACGCTAAAACCGTTTGATGTAATTAGATATGGAGGTAATTTGAAATCCGGGAATGTCCATAGAATTGTAATTCAAATTCAAAATTCTTTAATGAAAATAAATATGGGTTGTACAAGAGATGTCACATAATAAAAAAATGTTTCACCATATTCAGCCTTAAAGCATGCAAAAATTATAATTTTAAGTGATAAGAATATATCAATAAAATAATGGAAAAATGTCAAAATAAAAATATTAATTAACACGGTTACAGTCATTTTAAGGTTTGATCCTGTATACCAGAGATCAGCCCTTAAGGGGCGAAATGAGGGGTGGATTTTTTTTTAATATAAAAAAATATTCTTAAAAAACAACTTTAATGATTTAACTTATCGTAAAGAATAAATAAACATATTTATGAAATACTAGATTGGATATATCGTAATAAACTAGCCAAATTCCTAATTCTACGTAATCTCATGAAGTCTCTGCTATAGTATGATTTCAGGACACCCTGAAATCATACTATAGCAGAGACTACACTAATTTGGCCAACAAGCATCGTGGGTAAAGATCGAATTCGGAACGGCAACAGCGCTTCAATGTCAATTGGACCTTCAGATGTTTTTTTTTACTAGTTGTTGTAATATGTATGCATTGATTTAGTTTCAGATGTGTAGGTAACGGCTAATTTATGCCTAAAAGAGTTGGAGGACTTAGAAACACTTTCAAGAATGATATATATTCTTTTAGATTCCGTACATTTTAGCGTCATTTCTGAATTCACAAAATATCTTAAAAACTAGTGTCCGTGAAAGGTATGGTAAAATACAGAATTTTATAGAAAAGATACTATAGTTTGTAAAAATAAACAATAGTCAAGTAGCTTCGTGGTAAAAATCCAATTTCTGGCCCACAAATATTACAAATTAACCTTGAAGTTTTGTATCCTTTATAGCATAGTCAGAGGCAAACTGAGATATTGAGTTTCTCGATACGTAGATACATACACTCACGCGTTTTTCCCATGGAGGTGGGTCTTCTCTAATATAATTTTTCTAAGAATAAAACAAGGATGAAAGTATATATTAAAGTTAAAGTGTATATTGGAAGCAAAAATTCTGATCCCGAAATTAAAAAATGCTATTTAAATTTCAATACCGAAAACACGTACCAAAATAATGAAAACACATAAATATTTGTTTTAGTCAAAAATGTTAGCACTAAGATGTAACCTATCGTGCAGCTATATGACAGTAAACTAATGACTTCTCACTTCTACGCAATAAATACTTTTAGCGATATTTCTTTTCCCTTTGTCATATATATTTTTTATGTCCTTAGTTTAATTATTTCAGATAACTCCAAATACTATACAACCCAATTATATCAACAGTAATATTAGCACGAATTTACGACAGAGTATGCCCATAGAATTTAAATAATAATAATTAGGCAAAGAAAACAACAAAAGATGACGGTTCGGGTCATAAAAGTAGAGCAGACCCTTTTATTTGACATTCATGTTGTTGTCTAAAGTTTGTTTAGTTGTAGGTACCCACCGCCAGTTTTATACTCCTATAAAGAAAGTCTGACCTCCCGGTACACTTTTTTTACATAATAAAGCCTTTGTGACCTGAACGGAACTTAAATACGAACATGATACTGAATATTGTGATTTTCTTTAGTAACCGACGTTTCGTATAGAAACATTTGAAAAAAAAAGCACGGTTAAATGATAGCGCTGACGGACAGGTCAATATTTTAGAAGGGACTAAAAATTCTCTACACGTCGACATCACCACATTTTTAACCAAACAAATAAGATGTGGTGAAGTGTTTCCCCACTCCGAAATACAGGTCTAAGTTATTTATACCCCTAATTACCATAAACAAATATAATTCATGGTCTGCTGCTGACAGACACCTACAGACGAGGCAATAGTTCTTATGAAACCATTCAGGGTCGTGTAAAGCAATTGTTCAAACAAAATAAGGTACATATATGATTAAATTGCCAATATAATTGGTCAAAAACTTGTAATCTAATATATAAAATTCTCGTGTCACAGTTTCCGTTGCCATACTCCTCCGGCTTGACCGATTTTGATGACATTTTTTGTGCTTATCCGGTATCTATGAGAATCGGCCAACATCTATTTTTCATGCCCCTAAAAGTTAGGGGTAGTCCACCAACCCCTATAATGTGTCAAAACAACGTTTGCTGGGTCAGCTAGTCTTATATATAAAATTCTCGTGTCACAATGTTCGTTTCCGTACTCCTCCGAAACGGCTTGACCGATTCTCATGAAATTTTCTGAGCATATTGAGTAGGTCTGAGAATCGGCCAACATCTATTTTTCATACCCCTTAGTGATAAGGGTTGTCCGCCAACCAACAAAACAACGCCTATCTACACCGCCAACACCTTTGTATAAATATCTATATCTATACCAAATTCGGCTTCGCGAGTCATGTTAGGGTTCACGAGCGAATACAGAATTCCAGGGACTTATGTGTGTCGCCATCGACGGATGGACGTCTATGGGAGGACATCATCATCATAAATATCTACCTGAAACTGTTCTTGAAAATACCCCATACAAACTATACTATGACCGTACATAGTATAGTTTGTAGACCAGACATTACTTTACTGGACTAAACTAACAAACCTGCTCAGATCATACATCAAATGTGTACGAAACACATATAACATAATTATATTATATAGATATAATAGAGCTAGGTAACATGCCTGTTGGTGATAGAAGGACAGAAGTTATTTCGATCTTAAGATCAGCACCTACCTATATTTCTTGTAAGTTTTTCAGCAATTAATTTGTCCTCAAGACTTATTAGTCTTAAGGACACTTGACTTACCCGACACATATTATTATAATTTGCAAAAGGCCGTTTTGCTATGCCAAATACTTGCGGTGTGTTAACAAATTATTGCAAAATTATACTGAGACAGAAATTACCACACTTTATTCACAAACACACCATAACTAGCTAAACCCACAATACCATATTAGCATCGTAATTATAAAACCTCAATATCCTACTCTAGCGAAGCACTTGACTTTGGCCCGCACTATACCATAAAACCGGCGCTAAAAAGCCATCTAAATGTATGGAGCCTTCCTTTAAATCGAAAATGGTTCTGGTAATAATTGCTATGCTCCTAAAACCCGGAACCCCGACAAACAATCAACTGATCCTTTATTTTTGTAATCTTTATCTGTTTGAGTTTACGGATTATGTACCTTCACAGTATACATATATTTTAAAAAAACCGACTTCAAAACTAAAAGTTAAAAAGAAAATGTAAAGGTATGTAAACCCATCGCGCAGTGTACAACCAGGCTCTGGCACCGACTTCATACCTTTAAAACTAAAAAGAAGTTAAAACTGTATTAAGTTATTTTTAACTTTTTAGTTTTGAAGTCGGTTTTTTTTAACGCAGTTTTTTATTTTATTTTTTACTTTTTAGTGTCTGTAATAGATTCGTTGTATTATATGTCTCGTTGGTCTAGTGGTCATACAGTGCGACTGCCGAGCAGAAGGTCGTGGGTTCGATTCCCAGGTCGAGCAGTGTTATTGGGTTTTTCTGTGAAATTCTCAGTAGCGGCTCGGAGTTTGGATTTGTGCCAGTTAATGGTAATAGGCTCGCCACCTATTACATGGGACCTAAAACATACCGGCGAAATGTTGGTGTACATTAGTACACCACTGCCTAACCCTTCGGGGACAACAGGCGTGATAGTATGTAAGAGGTTGAACAATAAACGCGTCATCTATGTAGAAAATTTGAGGGTTTCTCTCGATTTCCCAAGGATCCACTCATCAGATCCTAAAAATATTTTATATTTAAAAAAAAAGAATTTTCAAAATCGGTTCACCCAATCCACAGTTATGAGGTAACAAACATAAAAAAAAAAAAAAAATACAGTCGAATTGATAACCTCCTCCTTTTGGAAGTCGGTTAAAAATAAGCATTACTCATAATCATAAACGGTTCTCTCAATCAAAAGATACATACATTATTTTAAAATCATCGACATTTTTCGAGAATATTCCAAGAATTACATGACACTGATTTATTAAAGCAATTCATTATATTTATTTTAATCATTACTGAAACCGAATTTCTAAATACATAAAAATAGTATACCTATTTATTGTTTTCCATCAAATTATCTATTTTATGTACTTTGTATTAGTTCTTACTGAGACATAATTACAGGCACAGCAGCTAGTATTGTAATAATATAATATAATTTAAAACGAATAATATTATCAGTTTACAGGTTTACCGGTACTTGACATATTTATATTTTAGTATACAAACTACCCACATTCATCGTGCAACTCTTATCAGATACCCGCACCTGTTCAATTTATTGATAATATTCTACTATAGTCTACTGTAAATAATGTCCTATTATATCAACTATAACCGAACTCAACCAGCTGTCCAGTGGGATTTAAAATGTGTGGGCGAATGCGACAGAATGTACTTGACTTGAACTTTAAAAAATTCAATATAATAAAGTATAATTTCTTCACCCAAAGCCCAAATAGAATTTTTCCTTAAAAATATTACTATACAATTTGAAAGGACTTTTGCATGGAACTCGAGAGCTTTGACTTCACAGAGCAGTGGTCACATTCGGCTGTCATTGCTTTTCTTTTAATAATTATACATCTTATGTATAAAAATCTCGTGCTACAGTGTTTGTCGCTGAACTCCTCCGAAACGGCTAGACTAGGCTAGGATTATTTTGAAATTTTGTATGTATAATTATTCGGTTGGTCTGAGAATTGGTCGTAGGCTATTTTTGTGATAAAGATGTCCCTCACCAGACCTTAAACAAAAAATGATTTGGCATGAAATAATACTTATAACCCAAAATTTTCACTCTTCTACCACCAACCCCCGTAATGTGGCAAGTAATGTTTGCTGGGTCATCTAGTAGTATATTATAGAACTGTATTGTATTGAATGTATTATAAAGGTTACTACTTTCAATAATATTGTAAGTATAGAATATCATGTTTTGAATGCAAGCTTCTTTCTGTGATAGGAAAGTCTTGAATTGCTTAGTTATTTATTTGTTATATGGTATCGAATATCGAGAGCCGATATCCTATTCATAGGGGACTGACAATTTATGTTGGCTTATGAGAGTCAGATGAGAAGTTTCTTTGAGTAGACATATGGGATTTTACGTCCTATCAATATTTATTATTTTTTATATTCTATTGATGTAGGTACCTACTTGGATTTTGCTTGACAGATATTTTGATTTATCCAAAATTGAGGTGGTGAATGGGATTATATGAGAATTTATTGACTATCTGGGTATAGGTACGAGACATCATTTGTTTTCATTACTAGTGCCATATACGCACCTAAATGTGGGCGGCGCATGAGCGGTCATCGTGACGATCCTTGGGGGAAACCTATGTCCAGCAGTGGACGTCTAACGGTTGATATGATGATGATTTATGATGATACCTGCCTGGTTCGCTTATATAACAAGGTAGCCCGTATTGGTACTTTTGTTATTACACTATTATTATAAACTTGAATGTTTATAACACAATCATGCAAAAACTGCACTGAAAAAATTAATTGCTGAAATATTATTTTTTGTCATTTAATTATAAAATTTTTATAAAAATATTAAATATCCTATATTATATTAAGGTCCTTAAAAAAATTGTGTCGTTCAAAAATAAGTTTCAGGTGTTCAGAAAAGTAATTAGTAATACGTTTCGTGTGACCCATGGTAACTTTTGCAAAGTCCTTGAAATAAAACAAAAATAATCTAATTTAGCCCAAAAATAACTCAATTTAATTAAAAACCAATTTCCAACCAATATTTTTCTAGTCTCTAGGAAAAAGGCACAAAATGTCAGAATTATTAGTGCTTAATTTTAAACCCTATTAGTATTTCTAAGGTTTCATTCTTCACTGTAGGCTTCTTTAGTAAATAACACCAGGCACCAAGTTTATTATGGGCGGTTTGTTTCACTATATTGCGGTACCTACTCTAGAATTTTCAATATCGAGAAATTATTTTCCAGAAGGTTGTTGAGAAGTTCAAATATTGTTTATTTTTTAGCTTCGTGCAGATTGGTTTCGTAGTAAATAGTAGCGTAGAAATGCTATAAATTGAACGCTATTTGCTTTGAAATATCATAATGTTATTTCACGTTTTTTTATTTATTTAATTATAACGGCATAATGCCACTTACCTTACCGTATATACACAATAGCAATAATATAATGAAACCTACCATATAGTGAGAAACGGAATATAATTATTTCAAGTTCTACATTGTAAATAGAGGGCGAGATCATTATATCTGAAAGAGTTTAATTATAAAGCGTTGCAGTGTAGGTATGTGCCGCTTTGTTTTCTCACACACTTTGTGTACTTTATTAATATACTTCGAGATACTTAGATACTTACAGTTCAGTCTAGAAAAAAAGGATCCGAAATACTAGGATTAAATTAAATCAACCGCGTGAGTGTCAATTCATATCAGTACATAATATACAAACAGTTTTTGAATACTCCGAAACAACATTTTACGATACGAATCCAAATTATTAATTTATTTCTAATGAATGCACCCAATTAACACAGATACCTACTCTTCCTGAAAAGAGAAATCTCAAAGCTATTTTGATGGTAATTAAAACAATTATGGAGGCTCTTACAATTATTTCACAATTTTCAGATACAGACATTGATCAATTATTTCTTTTCTTGTCCCAATAAATGATAATTTGTTTTAATTAAACAACTTTGTTTGAACGACTTGCTACCTTTATGTTAGTCGATTTGCGCATCGCTTCCGTGGAATTCGACTAAATGAACCTTGAAACGACTTGCGTCAATGCGT
Organism: Craniophora ligustri; assembly: GCA_905163465.1. Classification (NCBI taxonomy): domain Eukaryota; kingdom Metazoa; phylum Arthropoda; class Insecta; order Lepidoptera; family Noctuidae; genus Craniophora; species Craniophora ligustri. Next base: position 7,154,736 of record LR990970.1, read on the forward strand.
AATATTGTTTGATTGTACTTTGACAAGATTTAGAGTGTATAGAACTATAGATTTTTTACATGATTATATTTTGATATAATGTACCTATTTTGAACTTTTTAAAGTGATAAAAATATGGTAATCCTGTACTAATCTAATGTTTATTGGGGTTGGGGTGTATTATCTTAGTTTAGGTTATAGGATGGATGATATTATATGTATTTCGTGTCGTATTTATTCAAATGATGTAAATATTTTTATATGATTTTTACGGTAGATGAAAACTTTTTTGGGTTGGATATATACCTATAGGTAATTATGATTCAATCTGAAAAATGAGATTGATTGTACAGTATATAGTTATTTATCAAATTGGTACCTACCTATTAAGCAATCCTAAAGTATTTTTATTGTATTTATTTGTTAATGGTACCTATAATTATTTTTTCATTTAATTACGTGTTGAGTTTCATTCAATAAATTCGAAAATAAAATATACCTTAATTTTCACTCGCATAATTATTCAAAGTAAATGATAAATAAAATATTTAAAAAGGAAACATTTTTTTTTAATTCTGTTAAAAAGGCTCCACGTCGTTACAACTTTGTGGTGTGATTTTAATTACTTTGAAAACCTATCCCGAACGACTGAAGTAATTAGATTAGTTTTATAATACACTAGTGACTTAATGTTATTTAGGAATGCAAACGCTCTGATAGTTCCTATCGTCACACCACGGTCGATACGTAAATATTACTCGATGAATTATTTATTATCTGTAGCTCAAATCGTGAAGGAAACCATCGTAAGGCAACCTGCAAGCCTGAGAGATTTTCTCGATGGGATGTGAAGTCCATCAACCTGCACAAGGCTAGCAAGGACTATAGCCTAATACGTCTTAAATGAGAGGAGGTCCGTGCCCAGCAGTAGGATAGTAGATGGGTTGATGATGAGATATTTCGAGCTACATACTTACTTATGTTTTATTTAAGGGCCAATTCACATTGGCACAGAGACGAAAGCGACACGTCTTTCTACTCTACGATGTTACTGTGTATAAATAAATATACATTTCAATTACATAGTGTATAATAAATATACAAAAATAATACTTAATAGAATATTTGAAGTTAGAAAGGGGAATAGGGGTGGCTACTTTGTGGGTGGTTTATTTACTATTCGTTTAACAATGTTATTGTAGTAATTAGGTACGATTTGCAGACAAACATAAAAGGTGTTCTAATGTAGTAGTAATTAGGACTTTAAGTGTGTATTAATTCAAATGGTTTCCTTGTATTATATGCAGTACATAAGTCTGTCTAATATTAATGAAGAAATTACTTATTAGACAGGACTTTGTATGGACTCTCATTAGAAATAAGCAGCTATCTAATATTATTTTTGTTTTATTTTTATTATGTGTGTGCGTAAACTGTTTTATAAAATAAATCTTAGCATACTATTGCACCTAAATGGTGCAGAAATACTATTTAAACCTAATGTTTTCACTATATCATATGACGGCGTGGTTGCAAGCGTGGCTGCAAAGCCGTTATTAAGTGGCTCTTAGACATTTCTCAAGAACAGGCTATTCTCAGCGATCCAAAAAGTTCGTAAATTTTAAGCATCTTGATCTTCTAAGACGAACTTATAAACTACTCCAACTCAAAGTCAGTGCCTCGTAAATAAAGATGATACAGACACGTTGATAATACATGGCTATTAACATTCATTATTGATTCGCTGTGTTGAATAATTGTGCTAATATTGTAATAATTGTGTTGGTATGAGTCATGTGTTAACGCGTTGTTCTTTTAAATGAAGAAAACAACCAATTTGAGACGGGTTTTGTTTGTTTTGTTCAATATACTTGATTTATTTTCCAACTTCAATATTTTTTTTTAAATATAATAACAGTTGTGAATCATCACCATATTATCTAATATATAAAATTCTCGTGTCACAGTTTTCATTGCCATACTCCTCCGAAACGGCTTGACCGATTTTGATGAATTTTTTTGTGCTTATCCGGTATCTACGAGAATCGGCCAACATCTATTTTTCATCCCCCTAAAAGTTAGGGTAGTAGTCCACCAACCCCTATAATGTGGCAAAACAACGTTTGCTGGGTCAGCTAGTTTATTATATATTTATGATAATACATACGAACATTTTATTACACAGTGCCATCTAGTGTCAAGTATTAACTCGTTGTTTCTAACGAGGCATGTGTTACGAGTACCAGACAATGAATATAAGATATAATCGTAATGAACTTTTCATTAGAATAATTATATAAAAAGAATAAAGAGACTGCTCTTTTATCCGTATCCTCCGGTTTCTGTTCTAATGATTTCTCAGGAATCCCGCCCCATCTTCTCCTTGATAACACCAATAAAATGTGGCAAAATCCCTCCTTTTAACACGTTTTTCAATAACTTCCTTTTCAACCAATACTTTAGATAACAGGCTAGCTTATGTGAATAACTTTTTCCTTATGAAAAGCCTTTCAGTTGTACGAAAATCTATAAGCTTACATCCCGTCAAAGTTGGTTCCTCATATTCACTGAACACAGATGTAAAAAGGTACCACAAATCTTTTATTTATGAATTTTATGGGTACAAGGCGCTTGTTAGTCAAGCCTCAAGGAATTTCGATATCAAAAGTATGCGGTATGATGGAATCGCGGTCAAAAATCCGTAATGAAGTATTGACCTTTTAGTACAAACCGTTTGATCAAAATATACCACGGAAAAAGTGTTCGTGTATTATTCTCTCGTAATTTTTATCACGCCAGCGCGTTTTAACCTTGTTGGAAAGTTGCTCAAAGGCTTAATGGCCTTATCAGTTCAGTGACTGGACCATGGTGGTTCGTATATTTTCACGGTAAATGTTATGTTTATAAGTGGTATACATAGAGTTGTATGTATATTTTTCTGTAGTGATTACGCTAATCAATATCATAAAACTGTTAAAAGATATCTTTAATAAGATATTCGTAGGAATTATCGATTAAGTTGCCAAGTACAAATATCCTTAATGTCAGAACTATAACTGTCGTTTACATATTTATAATTATGTGCTTCTTCATATTTACTGCATGTAGGATACATTAAAATATATTCCTGGACATTATGACACACAGCGCCATCTAGTTCCGAGCTAAGCAACGAGGCTTGTGTTACGGATACTAGTTGGTTGATATATAACATAGATACGTATGTGACGACTATAATATAATACATCAAATGAGGTTTGATGTATTAAATATATATATATATATATATTATATATATATATATATATATATATATATATATATATATGCAGCACTGACTCTAATATAAAGAGACTAGAGGGATGATTCTAAGAAAGGATCCCTATATTAAAGAAAGATGTTTATGACATACATATTACATCATGATACCAAATATATTATGCACGAAAAAACGAAGAAAAATTAGAGTAGGTACATTTATCTCTCTAGGAAAATTCATATATAAATAAGTGATTAGAATATCTTGGTACTTTATTAGAAAGACTACTTAATAAAGCGACGTTGTAGGCTGTAGGCACTTTACACAATACTGCCACGCTCTTTGAAGAAATTTCTGTTCATTTAACTTCTGACCTAGTTTCCTTTACAGAACTTTCTTAGGCTGTCAAGTAGTAATGTCATAGGCATAAATTAGAATCTGACATAATAACAAACACGCCTACATTATAATTATATTCACAGGCATTTTTTACGTAGGAAGTGGAAGGTAGTTACTACATATAGATTTCCTCGGTTCTTCCACTTTCTATGTTCGTATAGTTCTCTTCGTCCCTCTTTCTATTTCTTTTTTTTTGGAGGATCAAAGATCAAAGAGGTTGGTGAAAATAATTTGTCTGATTCCGAAGCTTCTGCAGATATTCCTTTAATAATCCGATTAGTACAGCTGTATTTATGAAGGCCTGTATTTATTGGCAACACTTTTTTTGCGTAATGAGCATGGACGTTTTTATCCGAGTCATGGGCGTATAATATGTTCATGCTTACGATTAAATAAATCTATGTAGTACATCATCAACGATCTAGTATCCGCAACCCAAGCCTTGTTGCTTAGCTCGGAATGTGATAGCGCTGTGAAATAATATATGGATATATGTAGTTATATATTCGTTTCAGATTACCTACCGTAATTAAAAAATAAAACTTTTTTTAAAAGAAGACTGCATACAGACTTTGCCATTTTGGTATAGCTTTCCACACTGGCAAATACTGTATGCAGTTTGTTTGAGAACTTAAACGGGTAATTAATACACGCGTGATTTTTAATTCAGAGATTTAAATTCCAACTTTAAACATATTATTTAAAAGTCCTAGACAACAATTGCTCAAATTATGTATTTACTATTAAAATTCGTAGAAAGTTGTTGAAAAATTCTATGAATGAATTCATTATTAACTGCTATCAAAGCTATTATTAAATCGCTCAGTATGAAAAAGTGCTTACCGTTCATTGACACTTTTATTACATTTTAGCCTCGGTCATGATTCTTACAAATACTTATTTAAAGTCGTTTTTTTCAGGACTGATTAAATGACGACCCTTCAATCAAGTTTTATTTGATTTGAACCGACATAAAACTTCAGTGAATACACCCAATGTCGACGACCTTTTTGTTCAGAGGATGATAGAGCTGACTATTGTATATTGTTATCTAAATAAATAATCAATGGTATCATATATAAAATATATGTACCATATTATATAAATTTATACATAAGGTCTTAAATATCAAGTAAATAATGCTCGTTTTGGTATAATAAAAAAAAAATACGATTATTCCATAGGTTTCATGTGCTTATAAATACATAGTTTGGAAGGTAACCAAAATATATTATACGCACTTTAACAAAAGCTGCTAATTCTCTAACTACTTAACTAATTTTACGATATCAGCCATATTAATAACCGATGCCAGTTAACATAATTAATATTATATTTTTTTAGTTTCACGGGAAATCCTTGTGGATTATCCATTGCTTGGGGAGGCAGGGTATTGTACCGACTCAAAACGGCCCTTGCGTACCCATACCCTATGAGGGCCATGGGACTCGTGAAAACGGTCACCGCGACCCCAATGGGATCATATTATTACTCACATGTGAATAAACCGAAATTCTTTAACAACAAGGCACAAACAAAACTAATAAAAGATTCAGGAGAAGACTGCAAACAGAAAATAAGAATCTATATAGATATAGTAGGGTATAGGGAATCTATTTAGATATATAGGTGGCTCAGAGTTCGAAATACACGTATAATCTTCTTCGTGCATGACGAGATGTATGAATGTGGACGAGGCAAAAGTGATATGCAGGGATCGTAGCGCGTGGCATTCTGTAGTTTCTGCCTAACCCCACGGGAAAAAGCCGTGAGTGTCTGTATAATCTTCTTCAAGTTTTCATGACCTTTACTCTTTTTTTTTATTTTTTTTTATTTTATTAAGGAGCTTTGTCAAACATGACTATGCCGCCCCGTTAAATCTACACTTAGACTAAACTAACAAAAATATATATTATAAACGCTGACGTATGCCAATTTCCACAATTTTGTACAATAATTTAGCTATTCGAGACATTGGGAATGTTAAAACAGTATTACAATTTCCAACACCTCTAAAATCTATAGTATTAAATAACTCATCCCTGACGTCCTCATTCCGTACACACTCCACCATAATGTGCAACACATCCTCTACTATTCCACATTCTAAACAAAGCGGCGATGGTACCTTTTTCATCAAGAAGGCGAATTTATTAAGTGGAATGTGTCCGGACCGAAGTCTAAAGGCTATTGTTAGTGTATTTCTGTTCAGTAGCTTGTCAAACCAAGAGGATTTCCAAGGCTCATCTTGTGTGGTCCTATACCATAAACCCATTTCCACTGATCTTTCGTCAAAATACTCTTTCCATAACTCGTAGCAGTGTTTTTTAATTGATTGAATATAATCAGTGTAGAAGGGCAAAACATTAGTAGGTATGCCATCATAAGACGTTTCCTTTGCTAACCTATCCACTCTCTCGTTTCCGGCCAAACCAATATGTAAAGGGGTCCATTGTAGTATTATTTCTTTTGAATTGGCTTTCAGTTCACATATTGTTTTAATTATACTATAGGCAATCGGTGTGCCTCTTAGGCAAGAGGTAAATCGAGCCACGTGTTGAAGAGAGCTTTTAGAATCGGTTAAAATAACAAACCTATTGTAATCAATTGATTTGATATAAGATAATGACTCAGACCTCAGAGATAGCAACCACCTCCAGATACATGATAGACATATTGTTGCAAATTTTAAATTTAAAAAATCTGTATCTTTACTCTTTTGAAATATATATTATGAAAATAATGTTATAGGTACCTATGTGTGGCGCTGTATACTAAATTAGTAGACTAGGTTACAAACAACTGAATTACACTCCTATTTCCGAGCTCCACGTATCGTACGTGCCATATATTCTGACAAAGTTGTAAAATCAGCGCCATTTCTCGAGGCTAAAATGGCCCCAAGATATGAATTATATAATATTGTCGTCATATTTCTCGTGTCTAGTTATCAAAGTTATATGCAGAACGTAATGATAAAATGAAAACAAGGAAGAATAGAAATTTAATTTAAATAACTACAAAAAATGTATGGTGTGTATATTATACATACCATCTAGCCTGTCATTCCCAAAAGGTAAGGCAGAGGGGTACTAATGTACACTACATTAAATTTCACCGGTATGTTTTAGATTCCATATAATAGGGAGCGAGCCTATTGCTATCAACCGGGTACGAACCCAAACTCCGAACTGCTACTGCGAATTTCATAGAAAAACCCAATAACACTTAGCTCGACCTGGGAATCGAACCCAAGACCTCCTGCGCACTTACGACCACTAGATCAACGAGTTTCCTTCAGTAATATGAAAAAGAAAATAAGTTACATGAGTTCTTAGTCCTTGACCCGCATCTGGGCTCCTAAGAAATGGTCTTGTGACGTAAATGAAGTTTGTATGAGAATTGCTTGGTAATGTGAATTTATTAAGTCAGTGCAGACATACATGTTTTTGGAATTTTCTCCTTTTGTGTTCAATTAACTATACCACCATTTAATGTTGTCATAGCGTATCAGTAAAGAAATAAATTCTTGTCATCAGATATGTCAAGGCTCTTAAGATTTTTTTTTAGCCTTGACGCAGAAAATAAGTTTTTTATTTTCCCCTGCAGGTAGTACAGGGGAAAATGCAAATGTTCCTGAACAATGTATGTTCTATTTATGCACCACATAGGTTATTACTATGTAATGCATCAACCATTTAATATCCGTTGTACAAACTTCGTTGCTTAGCTTGAAACTAGATTGCGCGAAGTAATAATATACGAGTAATATATACATATATTTAAGTTTCCTGGAATTGCTCCAGTAAGATAGTAACCAACAAATTCTACATAAAAACCTTCTTATTCTAAATTTAACTCCCATCGCTAAATGATTCCCACAAATTCATTAATCCTCGATTCAAATCAGACAAGTGCATGCATACACGTGTCGATTGCGTTTATTTTTGTGTATAAAAGAGTAAATAGTAGCTGCATTGAACATCGAGGCGAAAACTTTTGCACACGGCGCATTTCGAAATGCTTAGTTTTGTGATATATTCTGCTTTCCATGTTTCCATGTGCTCTCATTATTGCTTGAAATGAACTTTTCTCATTCCGATATCAAAGATATAATCTCTTCCCTTCTACAAAGTGCATTACCTTCAGCTTCACATGTGTGACGTGATTGCGTTGATGCGTGTACGTTGATCTAACGCCTGCATAATTATGTATATGCAAGCGTTGGATCATCAACGCACTGATACATACCCGCATTCTGCCGATATATTTTAAAGTCCACATGCATTTAAGCAGATTTCCTCGCAATATTTCCTTCACTGTTTGAGCATAAGTAGCTACGCACTTAACTTTAATAAAAGTCGAAAAGAAAAGTGGTGCGTGCCTTAGAATCAAACGAGACCCTTGCCTTCACATTAGTGGACGAATGTCAAAGATCGACAAGGTCACATCCCTAGGCTATCATAGCTGTTTATTTAAGCGCAGAAGACTGCATTCTAATTATCCTTTACTCACATATTTAATTAATTGCTTTCTATACTAGGTTCGCAAACGAGCTTACGGCCTGTCTGATGGAAAGTAATTACCGACTACCGTAGCCCATGGACGTCTGCAACACTAGAGGTTTTTGCTCGTGCGTTACCAACCCTATAAAAACTTTTCACTCTTATTTTCAACTCTAAAAATAGGGAGCGTTCTAGGTTTCTTAAAATAGTAGAGTTAGAATATTCGCGCCCCTGTAGGAAACACAGCTATTATTTATCATTTCGCTTCGGTTTTCCGTAAGACGGAGGTACTTCCTCACTCAGGCAGCCCAATTTTGGCGAGAAGGCGACCTTTTTCATACCTATCTAAAATATTGTATATCTAAATTATATTAAATATTGTATATCTTATTATAGTCTTAACTGTGAAAAGGTTATGAATATTAGTTACGTAGACTTATTGGTAGAAGGGTTTATATACGAAAACACTTCTCATAATAAATTGAATGAATACTTCCAAACTATATCGACTGACGCTATACCCCATAAAATACCTGGACTCGATCCAACTCAGTACCTAGTGGGTGAAACTTACTTACATAAAAGGATCAAACTATGTATACCAGTAAATATAATCAAATATATAGGTACCTCTTTATAATATTTTTTTATGTTATTCACATACTTCGGCAAATATTTTTTTGAAGAAATGGTTAGGTTTAATGGTTTCCTCAAGTTATAAACGTTTTCCCCCAAAGGCAATTTAGTGTAAAATTGAATGACTTACTTAATGGGAAAATTATACGGTGTTGTAAGGCTTTTATAGCTGCAAAGTATTATCATCAGTAAATGATTAATTTATAATAATTAACTATTTTTACAGTAGGTACATACAAAGTCATTTTCTTAGCTTTAAAATATCTCAATTGCTTTAAAATGCTCCATTTCAATCGTATCATAGACTTGATACATAATGATATTACAACTATGGTCATACATAAACGCCTTATGTAAGTGCTACCAGATAATACTCGGTTCCTTATAACCTATAAAAGTGCATGGATGTGGTCACCTGCTATAAGAATCTTTATAGAAACCGGTTAAGAATAGAGATGAGTCTATTATCTTTTAACAGGATATTATCAACATCTTATTAACAATGATATTGTTCAAAACGAAGATTTATGCAGGCGGCTGCAAGAATGCAGCTGCTCACCCCTTTTAGGTATAAAACATATCCTTTTATAATTATAATTTCTCATTTTTATTGAATTATGTTTCATCTTCATACAATATCAAAATTTACATCATCAAAACATTCACAAGAATAGATTAGAATTATAGTAACAAATTAATTACCTATTTAGCGAGCTTCAAAGATCATCACGTAATTATGATTCTCAGCTTAATTAACGTATTAAAACAATTATTATTAATAACCTCATTTGTTTATACAGGATAATCACAGGCGTGTTTTGTAATAAGTATCATTAGTAAAGTCAAAATGCAAAGTCAAATTTCTATTCTATAAACGGCCACCGTGAAACGTGTTACAAATATAATTATATTTACACATAGCAACCCTAAAAGTTAATTATTTTTGAGAATCTCTATTTATTATTTAACTTTGCCGCAAATAATAACTGAGGATTTAAATACTGATTAAAAAGGGAAAAGGTGGTAGTAATAATCACGGTGAATGACTGGTGTGTAAGGTTAAGTTGTACTAGCTAAGGCCAGTTTATGGATGGGTTACCATAACACATCGACAACCATCAATAATTTGCAGGAAATGTTAAAGCTTCCAGACTGGTTATTATACACAAACCAAGACAATCGTTAGCGGTAATCAGAAATTCGAAAACCCTAACGATTAAAGACTAAAAACTTAGGGTCAAGCCCTCAGTTCTTATGGTACCAGTATTGCCCAGTAGTCGGGTTATAGAAGTCCAATGGCAGTGGCTTCATGTTAATTATTATTAATTGCCCAGTCGGGTAGACTGTAACCTGATACCAATATACTTCTGATATGATTAAAACTGATACTTTGTTAAGATTGTGGTATGTTTTTTCATCTGATATAGGTTAACCTTTGACCACAACCCCACGACTATGTGGTCTAAGATGAAGCATGCTTATCCAGAAGATACCTTTATACTCGTGACCCCAAAGACCCCCAAATTGTACTCGTCAGAAAATTCAAAGTAAATATTAAGAGATGTATTATGAAGGCAAGTCACATATTTGGAGATTGCTTAATTAATTAAAAATTCCCGTTTCATATTTAAGTATCGAACAAGCCGTGCAGTCGTAAACTTTATTGTGTCGTATAAAAGTCAATTAGATTTTTATAATCTGATCCGTCTTATTTTTGTCAATATAGATATTTTTTCCGACTGAAAAAATGCCAAATCCAATTTAAAAAATCATGGTCTCTTTTAAGGTAAAATCATCTAAAGATTAAGGTAACATTCATAAGTTCAATCCTAAGGGATGCACCACTGACTCTTCGAAGTTACCTGCGTAAAATTTTCTCTTAAACATACTTAAACGCGAAGAAAAATATCGCGAGGAAATCTACCTGCCGGATAGATTTACTCAATGGTGTGTTTAGTCTATCAACTAGTACTTAGCATGGTGGATTATAATAGTCTAATCCTTCTCAAATGGAAGGAAATTTGTGTCCAGCAATAGGACAGTAAATATATAATAATAATATAATAATATTTCCGTCATTATTACACAGCGCCATCTACTTCCGTGGTAAGCAACGAGGCTTGCGTTACGGATACTAGATGGTTGATATACTACATAATTATATACTTTTTTTTTGTAAATACATACATATAATACATAGATACAACCATGACTCGGCAACAAATGTTGTTGCTCATCACACAAACATTTGTCCCTGCCGGGATTCGAACCCGGGACCCATAGCACAGCAAGCAGCGTTAACTACCGCTGAGTTAAATGAGTCGTCAAATGATATGATGATGATGATGATGATGGCGGTACAGGCGTGACGGTATGCTTTATCAATGGTAAGTTATAAAAAACACTAAATTGTCTGAACTCAGTTGCATAATATGATCAACATTTAATCTAATTGAAGTCGTGTACCTACATGTTATTTAATTATGAGACTATTGCATGTTCTAATTAAGGATCCCTTTAGTGTAAGAGAAAATAACGTTAATTAAGTCCGTATTGAAAGCGTGTTTGTTGCTACTTAAGCTCTGTTTGTTGTTTAGTGTAGTTTCTAATAGATATGTATTACGTAGTATTTGTACGTAAGTCAGAAAATGTGTCTGATTGAACCTGATTTTTTTTGCACTTGTGAAACAAAATCATAAATTTTTACTTATTTATAGGTATTATTGAAGTGAAACTTTTACATACATATAAATATATTTAATAATATTTATCAAATTTATCATCATCATAACTAATACGTAATATAAGGTTTCTTTTCGATCAAATAAAAACATTTTGAGCTGCCCGACTGGGGAAGTACCTCTGCCTTACAGAATACCGCAGTGAATCAACAATAGTTGTCTTTCTGCGAGTGAGTAAGGTTACCAAAGCTCGTTGGGGAGTGACTATTCTGACAACATGGGCATTCCGTTTGTTGTCAGTTTAGTAATTCCCTCTTTTAAGAAACCAAAACCGTTTCTGCAGGGGTTGGCAACGCATTTGCAAGCCTTCTGGTGTTGCAAATGTCCATGGGCGGCGGTGATCACTTACCATCAGGTGAGCCGCCTGCTCGTTTGCCCCCTTATCCATTATATACCCAGATATATTATTATGATATATAAATAAATAATAATAATAATATATCTGGACATCATGACACAGCGCCATCTAGTTCCGTAGTAAGCGACGAGGCTTGTGTTACGGATACTAGAAGGTTGATATATTACATACATACTTTTTTTTTAAATTAAGTTTCAAGCCTAGTTGCCGCATCAGTTTATCTTTTTCTAGGTAAAATTCGCTTAAATGCAACTAAATACATACGCAGGATGCCATAGTGTAAACATTTACTTCTTTATCCAACTGTTACATTGCATTTATAATAAGGTAGCATGTTTACGCTGATGCGGTACAAACGATGTTTTCTAACAAACTGCGCGCACTTTGCACGAAGCGAACTGCTTTGTTTATTGAAGTAAACGCGATGTGAGGATATTCGTTAAGTACTGATATTTTAAACTACTATTAGGTACTAATATTTCTAAACAAAAAATATTTTGATAATAGAAATATAATTTATTTATTTACCAATCGTAATCACAAGCAACAAGAAAAAAAAGAAAGTAATGTAAATCTCTAGAAAATACGAAATATATTTATATAAATTTAACAGAATTTATAATATTGGGAAAATAATTTATTGTTCTACGACGAGTATTACTACGAGTATTTTAATATATATTTTTTTAATCTACACACGTGGTCCTACTTTTATCCTAAGCCTATTGGTATTAAAAGTGTGATGAATTAAAATGGATTTAACATTAGAGATAAATCTGACCGGCAACGGCCTATTCATTTTACGTATCAAAACGTATAAGTTAAACGTAAAATAAGTTTAAAACAAATACTACTGATAAATCACCAGATAAAAACAAACTGTGGGAACTCATTTATTAAAGCGATTGTTTTTTGACCAAACCAACATATTTCATGTTCCCAATTTACTTAAAAAATAAATTACGCTGGCGGTCATCATTTAACTAGACTCAGCTTTAAGAATGAGTTATGGGATTTTTTTTAAGCGGGATTTAATATAAGCGCATCTGTTAAAAAAAAAAACACAAAAGCTAAAAATAGATAAAAAATAAAAATTACTTACGGAGACTAATGATTTATGTTTACAAAGTGTATGACGCTCTTGAACTATTTTCAAACATGAATGATAAATTAATGATGAATGAATACTTTACTGTTTTTAAAAAGAGTACAGTCGATAACAATTTACGTCGAGAAGGACAAACAAAACAATTACTGTAATTGTAATTGCTATAACGACTATTTTACTTCCTCGACTTGGATTAAATACATGATAAGTATTTGTATTTGTAATTTCAGAAAACGAACCGTAATGAATCAGTTGTGGCTACATTTGTTTTCACCAGCTTTCCCCGTGCTGGAATTTCCTCATTTTATTACGATATAAATCTCCAAATCCCATATTGGAAGAATAATATCGCGTTAGCTACTTGTCTTCCGATGTAAATCGTATAAATGAAAAGGGTAAGGGTTAGAATACTAAAGTAGATTTTATTGTGGAGGCGGTATGCTACATTCAGGTCATGAACTTTCTCTTATACTATTATTTTAAGGACTTTTTAATTAACTTATTCAATTAAATAGCTACTTTCTTTATAATAAAAACAATTAAAACCCTTGAGCCTAGATAGAGGTGTAATGAGTAGACTAAGAAATTAAAGGTCTAAAGTTTAGACCCAAGGCACTCACTACTGACTTTCCAAAGTCACGTGCGTGCGTTATCACATGCTCAAAAGGTGAAGAAAACCATTGTGAGGAAAACTGCATGCCTAGAAATAATTGATTTAATGCATTACCGCACTTATGGGTGAATTTAATATTTTTTTTGTTTAAATTAATAATTACTTTGATATCGCTCATTGAAATCTACTAATTGTAACCATATTTCAAGAATATAAATACTGTTTTTTTATTGCTCTAATTTCTGCAATTAGGTAAATATTATTTTATGTAGGTATTTATTATTCCTTTTTAGATTTTTCGGTTGGAATACCAAGATAGAAAATGTGTTAATGTGATTAATGTTTGAGGTTGTATAATTCTAATAATTATTTTGATAACATTTTATTCTTACGCCAAAAAAAAGGTAAGAAGAAAGGAATACTACAATGTATTACATCGTTCGAAGATAAAGATTAAGATTCGATTTCAAAAAATAGCTTTGCAGCAACAACGTATCGAGGGTACTGTTATTTCTACAATAAATAAAAAAGAATTGACTCAATCAACATTTTATTCCGCTTCCATTTCAGTTTCAACGAAAATAAAATCATGATTCAAGTATAGCAATTTCATTTAAAGAATCCGAAGTTACGAGGTTTTGAAAATGCGCTGCATCGTTCGCTTCGTGGAGGTACGGCAGTGCTTCGCTGGCTTTTTTGTTCATTTCGCATGGCGGGGGCATTGACCTAGACTTTAAAAGTGACTCAGGGAACTAAAGTAGTATTTTTACCACTGTAATCATAATTTTATCCCATAATATACACATACAGTTTTAATTATTTATAATTATAAAAATAATTATGGATAAAAAAAGTATTTTTGAATCAAGAATTCTAAGTCATATCGTGATTTTTTTACAATCACAAGATTTCCTCTAAAATATACATCCCAATCGTAATCATCAACGAAGAGTGTAATAAACTCTCCGTTTACAATTAACAGTAAAAATGGCAAGTTCACATCAAGATGGATAAAAGTACAACAAAAGAAATTGGATGCTACTAAATTTAGCGGAGTCGTCGAAACGCTTATAAAAGATTTTATATTTATTTCAGACGCGTTATTTAATGTGAGAATAGTCGATGCTTTTTTATAAATGTTGCTCCGGACACATAGAGTTTGTCCTGTGTGTTACACAAGCACAGATTTTACTCAGTCATACAAATGCCTACATCTGGAACAACTACATCTAGATCGTACGAATATTTGATTTATGCGGAAATCGAAGCTGCAAACCGTCTTTTAGAAATCGATAGCTCAGCCAGTTCAGCAATCGGGACATCAAACATCGTGCTTATCTCGTCTCCTCGATATAATTTATATTTCTCTAGCGTCGCACTTGTTTCTAAGTTCATATAACTCTAAAGCAGCTTCTATTTCGTCACTGTCTGGACTAGAGCCAAAATGAACTTAAGTAGTAATCTAATTTGACATTTTGCAAAACAACATGGCAATTTCACAATAGGATTAACAACAACGTGACTTGTTATGAAAAAAACCGATACTAATAAATAAAAAACATCGACAAAGTCATAAACAGAATCCATTCTTTTTTTTTTTTTATAGTTTACATCTGTTATATTATATGTTAAACATCAAAAAGGCACATAAACTTTAGATACAACCTTTTTTAAACTAATTAAATTAGTAAAATGCAGCGCACTTAATATAAGACTGAAAACCTGTAAAAACTACATTTTACATTTACAAATAAAGATCTATTCTATTTTCGAAATGTCTTAATAAAAAAATGAGTAAAGGGAAAAGTAAATATAATCTACAAATACAAATACACACCTCAGGCTCATAAATCAACCCCAGAAAACCGATTACGCAGTATTCTGACGTGCCGGAAAAGCAAGGCACCGCGTTTCCACTTCGAAGTTCCAAATGTACCTACATTAATTCGCAATTATAATATCATTAGGTCATACATCATAATATAATCGTATCGTTTAATATGTAGAAGAGTTTAAACTAATGTTTCGTTCTCCAGGATGGGTGCTAGTTGGGACTGGTCAGTTTATGATCTGGTAATTCAAACTGTTTTGTTTTGGAAGACTATTCATACAAGTCTCACAAAACTATTATTCTCATATTGTATAATAAAAGTTGTTATACAAATACAAATGTTCCACCGTTCGGCTCCAGAATAATTAATTTTTGAAACCTAGTTTCATCAATTCAAAAGTTCTTGTTATATTAGTCTAATTAAATTGACATTGGCTTTGATGTGCTAATATTTATTAAAATCTTAAATACAATATTGCACTACTTTAATTTCTTAAAGAGTCGAAAGCAAGACGATAAATATTAATTTATTCGACAATCTCTATGGTTAGCCAAGTTTGGCTCGATATTAAGAACTTTGAAGTATAAAACCTAGAATTAAAAGGTGACTAAATTTTCTGGAGAGACTCTTAAGTATTCCAATGACTGTTATACAAAATAGTTGACAATACTACCACGACGAGTTGTCAGTAAGTACAATTAACAAGCTTAATAGTTTAACAATTTTGAACCTTACGCAGAAAATAATTAGAGTGAAAAGTGTACATATTATAAAATAGCCTAAAGGGAAATCATGCCATTAGATATAAAGGCGTAAAATTTGATCACCAGATTGCAGCACAGTCACGTACTTAATTTTAATTATTATTTTCGAATTTGATTATGATACTTGTCTTTTATCTCATTCAAACGTAGTCATACTTTAACAGTATCTGAAATTGTACTAGCAACATTAAAACGTCGTCGCAGGAATAACATTAAAATAATCTTCCAACTTATATGTGTGCTTGGGCTAGATCATAAACATTTTATCTCCAGTGTCAACGTGGTTTGGTGATCCTGAATCAGATAGCTGTAGCCTCTATGGTCACGGAAAGATTTTAGATTTAAGAATTCGAATCCGTATTAAAGCAGTTTTAATTCAACATAATATAATGTAAAAATATCTTCATTACCCCATTTAATATCCCACTGGTCTCACGCACGGGTCTCCTCTCATTGGAAAAGGATTAGGAACTAACCTAGTCCGGGTTAGCAGAGTTCGCAAGCTATCGCATTTCTCACAAGCATAGAGGTTTCTCTCACAATGTTTTCCTTCTTCGTTTGATAAATACACGTGTATCTTCGAAAAGTCAGTGGTGCGTACCATAGCATTGAATTCGTCCTTTTTGCAGACCACTGGTCACACCAATAGGCTATCACGAGTTTTTTTCTATAAGCACATATATGTAACTATACTTCTAATACATAAATTTACTGCCGACAAATCCGATAGCAATTATTGACTTTTATTATGTCTATAATTAGTTTAACAAACACTATAAATTATCAGCAGCAATGTATTGTGCGAACGTTTCATAAGCTTTAATTACATATTACATGTAGAATCTCCGTACCTACATAGTGAAACCGAGATTGGGAAATATAATCCGTAATCTCAGTAGCTCTAAATCACAGCTGTCAATTGGGCCTGATAGGAAGTCGTACCAATAAAATTAATGACTCCTTGAAGAAAAATTTATCATCCATTCCAGATTTCTATCTTAAAAAGGAAAACCTTTATAAAAATAAATTTGAACAACATCTTCTAATATCGCTATATAAGATATTACATCGAATTACATCTACTACTAGATTTTATAGCTTCGTAATTTTTCGTTATTACTAAGTAATCGTAAATGGGGCAACATGTTCAAAGTGTGAATAAAATAAAGCGTATTTTAATACATGAAACCTGATGCGGAACAAAAGTGCCGCTGATTGATGTAATACTACTAATATGTCGATCTTGCTCCACTTTTTCAAAGATGGATACAGATAAAGATTTTATCCGTCCAGAGCGAACCTCATCCTTCACAAAAACGAAAAACGAAACGCTTGAACCACATTTGGTCCGTAAACCACACAAATTTGAATGGCGGAAATTTTCGTCGCATTTTTAACTTTTATGTAATAAAACTTTAAAATGTAGCGAATTTCTTCGTCACATACGTTCATTTTTCTTGCTTGAAATACAATTGAAAAATGGCGGGAACTAGTTTCAATTATTTTTATTGCATCTTCATGAATGTCACCATTTAATTGTATTAAACCAGTTCAGTCACATTCAGTAGAGCCAAAGAGGTTTGATTACTAACAATACATTCAAAATACGAAAATATTTTTGCCCGACCTTATATTATGTATATTGCTACACTGCCACACCGTATTTACAACATGTTTTACAACAGTCTCTTAAATTTACCAGAATGTGTTTTAGATAATATGTTGTGTTACTTTTACACTGGTAAAAATGATATTGTAGGCATAACATGGCATAGTATTTTATGACCAGTTTGTATCTAAGTTACAAATAGAACCTTTAGTCGCAATTTTATTTTGCATTTTCAAAATGTTTAGAAACATTTCATAATAGTAATAAAATGTTTCTAAACATGCTACATTTTGAGACTATTAATGTAAACTTAAAATGTTCAACAACATTTAAAACTGCTATGTAGCTTATTAAGAGTTGCGACAAGAGCACTCGCTTTAAAGATTTAAGTTAGCATGAAGAGAAGTTTCAAACCAGCCAAGTCGGAGTTTTAAGTTTAAAACTCGACAACGATTTGAAATGAAATGTACGTTAATGACGTAATAGTACGATAATTTACACCCAGCAAATGAAATATATAATTTTAGTAAATATACAATACTATCATGCCAGTCTCCCCAGACGGTTAAACAGAGGTGTACTAATGTAGACTCACATTTCACCGGCATATTTTTAGGTCCCATTATAATAACGGGAAACTCCGAGCTGCTACTTGTAATGTCATAGAAAAATACATATTTTATTATCTCGAACTGGGAGTCAAATGACCACTAATCCAACGATGCAGTCATTTTTGGACGTGAGCTATATGTCACAATATCCTTACAAAGCAAGGTAATAATATACATTTTTATATAGCAGTTGTTATTTGTCTTTATTGTTCTTTAGTTAACTGAACAACGGGGAATAATTTAGGAGTTATACCATCTTTTATTCGCATTATATTATACTGTTGATATTTACAATCGGCATCATTAGCAGCTATTATAAATATTACACGAATCGTTAAGCAATATCAGAGCGAATAAAGTTTACACTGCGAAATATTATAACTGCGAAAGACCGAAATATTTATGGTTGTGGTTATAATAGTGATATTTTTAGGCTTGTTTTATTGTGAACATATTAACGAATATTTGATAACTTTTATTTAGGAATCTCCCACAAACAGTAAATTAACTGATTAAATAAAAATATATCTACAAACAGATAAAAAAAGTTAGACATAATAACTAACTGAACATGTATTGTAAACTGATATTACGCTTTTATTGATATTAATACTTATTTAAGTAATGTAAGCGTTAATAGACACCAGAATAAAACTATCGGATTATTATGAATCTCGACTTTTTCATCGAGATGCGATAAAGTCTGTAAATAAGCCGTTTCTTCTAATATTTTTTTTACCAATCTAATATAAATTGGATAGGCTACTTAAATAATTATTAAAATGCCCATTACTACCGACAATAATTGCATTATTCGGCTGGGATAGTTTATATAATCCGTTTTCATAATCCCCGAAGAAAAAGAAGGAGTAAAATTAACATACGTGAGTACAAGAAAATAAGCTGTTTGAGCACTCGCCTAAAAGATTCATGGGCGCACCAATTGAGACCACACTTTGAAAGCTCAGATTGATTTCCATATTATATCAGATAGACTAAGCAAAATAAAATATTTTGTAGGAAAAAAACCCTGCGGCTTTGATTAAATGGTGAATGAATGGTGTGAAGATTGATCTTAAGTTAACAAGATTTGTTTATGTTAGATTTTTTGATCATATTGCATTTAATACATTACATTTTAGTAATAACTTTAATGCCATTAATTAGGTTTAATAAATAATGCGTAACACATAACTCCAACCTGAAAGAAATATAATAATGATATACATAGTTGGATTTTCTATTATGTTTACAGTTTATATTGTGAGAGAATTTATAATTCCTTTGATAATCAAAGTTTTGCAATGATGAGGTCAGTTATAAAAATGAATAAAAATCTGGTAAAAGTAGGTTTCACAACATCACTTCTACAAATCGTTCTTTAATGATAAGCTTAAAGACATATAGATAAATGGTGTTTAGCAATAGTACCAACACCGGTTAGTATTCTTATATTTATGTATGTGTATGAAAATAGTGTTTTGTTGGAAAGAATACGAAATAGAGTTAATTGTCTACGACGAAATGTATGTTGTTTAAATAGGCTCCACTTCTTTGCCGAGTTTCTTAGTTTAGACAGGACGGTGAAATTATAACTTCATTTCCTTAATGTTCGACAAAAGTTTATAATTTAGTCAACTCATATTGAAAGTTTGTTCCGCTGACTTTCTGCAAAACTGAGCTTGCAAAGTTTGTATTAAATTATTATTTTCCTTCTTATAGTTGGACAATACTACAAAAGTTATTTTATATTATTTTAACCCGGTTATCAGCGCTCATTGATCTTGTTATTCCAATGCCGTGGAAATTTACTTAAATTAATTGTATAAATTTCAACTTTTACGTAATAGGTACCTTCATCATGTTAAATAACTATCAATCACATTTTTTTCAATGGTATTGTCTGAATATACTGTGCTATAGTCATTAAGCAAAAGTTTCAAATGTGAACTCCCCATTATCATTAACATCAGCGTGTATTTACCCACTGCTGGGCATACGCTGTCTTAAAGTAGTCGAGTACTTAAAGATTCATCTCTTTCCATTAAAATAAATAATAAAAGACTGAACACTCATCAATGAGTCTATTCAAAATTATAAGTTTTACTTCAAAACTGATCATGAAGTTCGTATATACCTACATAATATAAATCATAATCAAAATATATTATGTATTTGAATTGTTATGAAATGAAATTATAAAAATCATTTTCAGGTTATCCCTAATAATTATTTCTTTTTTAAATATCAACTAAATGTTGTAACACTTTCCGAATCCCTCCGTGTAATGCGATTTTTTTGTATTTTTCATACTTTAAAATACATGTTTTCAAATGACCGCAATAATTATTTATTTTACAGATATTTGCAGACACCGAAGCGATTTGAGACTGGACTTCTATGTAATTGATTCAGCATGGTCTCAACTAACATGCTGCAATAACGTAAGTATCAATAATGTTCTATCCACATAGCATTCACATTCAGAGCGCTAGCTAGTTCCGAGCTAAGCAACGAGGTTTGTGTTACGGATTCAAGATGGTTAATACACTACTCAACGTAGAGGATTACTTTATTTGAGTAAATACATACATATTATACATGGAATGTTTGACTCAGGTACAAATAAATGTCCATGTTTATCATACAAAAATTATCCTTTGCCGGATTTGAACCCACCCACCGATAAGGCAGCAAACATACCGCTGCGCTTATCGGGTCGTCAAAATATAATAATGTTACTGTTTTCTAACGTAGAATACTAACTAAAAGAATTTATTCTTATTTATATTAAATTAAAAAGAAGCTGTATGCAGAAGCTAATAATTTATGGCGGCACTATAGATACAAATAATTATAACATTAAAACAAAACTGCACAATAAGTTTTCTCAACATTTCAAACACTAAATAAGAAAAAGTATTCGGTAAAATAAATTTTAAATAAATAAATAAAATAAACACAATTAATATGCCCCAGACTAACATTTGCAGAATTAAAGTGGACTAATTTTGTAATAACGTCGTATTATTTTATTTTATGGATATTTTGATCCCATTTAATTAATTTCAAGCTAATGCTTATCTGACTTATGAATGGTTATACATAAAAGGGCATTACAGAATTAATCTGAATTGATTTTGCCTTGATTTTGAAAACCAGTAATCAATCAATAACAACATAAATTGACAGGTAGAAAGGTAGATCTGATAACAGTGTTAAATATAATTTATTATTCGATATAATATTGACTTTGGAAAGGCACTATGATAAATAAATGTGTTATTGCGATTAGAATATTTTATTTTTAATATAGAATGGGTTTATGTGTGATTGTTTCATAATTGTGATTATTTTCAATGTGGTCATCATTAATCTTTTTTTTATCCCTGTGCTAGGCATAGGTCTCCTCTCATTTTATGAGTGACTAGGCTAGTCTACCACGATAGCCTAGTGCAGGTTGGCAGACTGCACACGCCTTCGAGAAAATCTCTCAAGCATGTCCGCAATAAAAGTCAGTAGTTCGTGCCATGGCTTTGAACTCAAGACCATAAGGTCCTGGTGGTGTGTGATTGCTTGGTGGTGTGACCACAATTTGTCACTTCGGTCGATTTATCGTCAATCAACCCCAAAATCCATATTAATATTATAAATGCGAAAGTGTCTCTGTCTGTCCCTATTCACGCTATAACCGTTGAACAGATTTAGATGAAATTTGGTATAGACATAGTTTGAGTCCATAGGGAAAGGACATAGGATAGATTTCATCTGGAAATCCATATAAAATTAAAAATTTTACGCACACGAAGTCGCGGGCAAAAGCTAGTCATACATAAAAAATAGACCTTAAAAATAATTTAACGTTTAAATTAAGAATTAGAATTTTGACTTTATTACTCATGGACAGAATAATTCTATTTCTAAAATAACTAAAACTAAAAATCTAAATACGATCTGATGACGTCTGTAATTCCAAAATTTCTTCTTCTTTCTTTCTTGTGGCAATTGAGTCGATGTCGACTATTCTGCCAATGTCAATTCCAAAATTTATTGAATTTGTTTATATTTTCTGTTTGTAGTATTGTAATAAAAGCTTCTTTTATTTGTCATATCACGAGGGTTGCAAACTAACGTACGGCTCGTCTTAAAGTAAGCTGGCCATAGCCTATGGGCGTTTGTAACACCATAGGCGTCTCTCGTACGTTGCCGTCCGTTTATAAACCGTTAAGGTTTAGGGGGGAGTTACAACAGTAACAGCAAACAGAATTCCTTTGCTGTCAGAACAGTCACTCTCCTAACAAACTCTGGCAACCTTACTCATTCGCGAACACAACTATTGTTGTCTCATAGCATTGAGCTGGGGAAGTCCCTAGCTCAATTTTAGCGAGAAATCTCGCTATGAGCTATCCCTCTTCATTTAAACTCATATTTTTGATAAATGCCCTTTGTAAAGTACGGACCAATTTCACTCCGGCTGCTTTCTTACGCTTATTAAAAATTCTTATTCAAATTATTGCAGAGATATTGGAGATTCCAAACAAACAGTATTTTAAAATAATGTCGTAAAAGAACTTAATTTTTTATTTATGTAAATGTCGCGAATATTAGATATGATGTACATTTATCCATGAATATTGATATTATTTTTATCCTAACGAGATCAGAGTCAAATGATCTGATGTTTCAAAGGATTTGAAATTTCAGGATTGAATATTATCGTCCGGAGTAAAAAAGGAATTTCATTTCAAAATTTTTTTCCATTAGATCCATTTATATCAATATGCGTGTCTGAGATAGACACGCATATTGAAATAGTTTCCTGATAAAATATGTTCAAAAATAGAATTGTTTTTGAGAATTTGAGCACCAGCGTCTCTGTTGCAACCTTTGTTTGTTTAGAGGGCAACACAATACCGTGTCTATTTTACGCACTCTATTTTGAACCTTCTATTAATTTGTTTTACTTCCTGATTCAAGATGCTGACAGAAGTAAACCGGACCTAATTATAAACCAGACATAGACAGGCGTAAGTTTAATGTGAAACGTCAATGTCAGTCTAGTCGCTCAAATACTGAAATTAAATTAACTTCGTTCTAAATATTTTAATAAAATAATGATACTACTATGTATAACAGAAAATTAAAACTTATGTCATTTTCACAGCAGAAATAGGCATTGCACTTTGAAATTTTGAGAAGCTCCGCAGACTGTCTTGCTTGTTTAACGATAGGAATTGGGATACTCACGCGACTCCTTTTTAACGATAGCGGTGATTATTTTCACCTGTAAGTAATATCCAAGTTACACTCATTTTTATTTAAATAGATTGATCTTAATGAACCCTATAAAGATTCATAATAATAATTGTAGATACTATCACCTATGAGCCGTGAATTTGAATAAAAAGCAGTAAGAGTTATGGTCTCAAGCCCAACGAGAGTTCGACCCAAACTAAAATTTAAAGTTAAAGCAATGTTGTGACTTTACAAGCTTATTTTAATCATAACAATAGCTTTATAGTTTACAACTTAAAATGATTAATGAACAATAATATACACCATTAATGAAATCAGCTGCTTGAGCCTGCATTTATTGACGGGTACAATATTTAGGGGTCTTTAAGCTACGATAGACTGGGTATCCTCTAGGTTATCATGCTACACCCGTCACTCACCATCAGGTAAGATTGTTCGTCAAACGATAACCTATCTAAGATTTTAAAAAGCTACCTTTCTTTTATATAACCCGGTGCCCGTATGTTTCAGTGATTTTAAAGACTTTCCACGTCAAAATCATAACATTCATCATCATAACATGTTCTCATCTTGCGGTCATGTGTTTTTGTTGGTGTTGACATTCAACGACATTCCAGGTTATCTGTCTATCACGTAGAAGGTGGACAGATGTCCCACGCAGTTTTCTCGTGTGACGTATTCGTTTAGGATTTTTCTTCTTCTTTCTATCCTTTAGTGAATATGCACCATTCACAGACTCACTGACATTTTGACTTACTTCTGTTGTGTCAGTAACTTTGATTCCTATATAGATTCACTCATTAGATTTCCTAGAAAATATTTATGTAGTTATTATACCGCATACCAAAGCTTAACACCCAAACAGTCAGTTCACTATGATTTTAACCTACATTGAAAAATTGCTGAAATAAAAATGTTTTTCTTAAAATATGATATTGTATTCGTTTCGACATTTCAGTGTAAAGTGATACACTCTATTTTATATTGCTTTTGTTAAAACAACGTCGTTCAAATACACTATTTTTGTATACCTATTTGAGCCATTCTATTTTAATCATCCAAAATTTAAATATAAAATGAAATAAAAGTTATGTTGAGAATGCAATTTATATAACTGTGATAAAAGTAATAAAATACTTACAATCGTTTGATCGCACGCAACAGACCATTATAGCATTGAGACGTTGAAAGAAATCGCGTTTACAACGTAAATTGCAATGCTAGCCAAGCAAATGAAATTAAATTTATCTCAAAATAATTTTCTCAATAGTCACTGTAGTATTAAATATATTAGAAGAAAACATTTGGTACTTTATAGTGTAGAATTGTAGATCGATTACAATAATATGTATGTCTATATTCAAAGATAACCGCTCTTAATTGTCTAAAACATCATCATCAACCCAATAACTGTCCCAGTGGCTGGCACCTCCCGCTCCTTCCCCCATTTGAGAGGGCTTAGGCTATAGTCCAGACCAAAAATTACATGATTAAATAATAAATTTAAATGCATTACATTATTTAAAAAATAGATTGACCAGTGCCAACCACTTTGTTATTAAAATAAGAAAAATCGAGAGATAAGATGTGAATAAAATCTTATAATATATTAAATAGTTTGGTATAGCAATTTGAAAGCTTTACTCGTGTTTTTGCTGACTTTTACATTTGAATAAATTTGGCATTCCACATTTTTCATCACTTTGCGCTCAGCGGTCTCCCTCGAAGTTATTTATTGGAACAATAAAGTAGTTTGGCATTACACGCACGTGCGCTTGTGGGCATTGTGCATGGTCAGCACTCTAATCCGAGCGTAGTTGAGGCGCACCCAAAATATATTTAACTAGCAGCCCGCCCCAGCTTCGTACGGGTAAGTATTTAAAAAAATATAAAGTAAATTGTTTTTTTTGCATACAAATCCCTAATTACTTTTAAAAAAAAACTGCGTTAAAAAAAACCGACTTCAAAACTAAAAATTTAATAATAACTTAATATAGTTTTAACTTCTTTTTAACCGACTTCCAAAAGGAGGAGGTTATCAATTTTTTTTTTTGTTTTTTACCTCATAACTGTGGATTGGGTGAACCGATTTTGAAAATTATTTTTTCATATGAAAGCTGAAGCTTCCCGTGTGGTCCCATAAAAAAAATTTAGGATCTGATGAGTGGATCCTTGGGAAATCGAGAGAAACCCTCAAATTTTCTACGTAGATGACGCGTTTATTGTTCAACTTCTTACCTCATACTGTTGAGCAAGAGGTCTTGGGTTTGATTCCCAGGTCGAGCAGTGTTATTGGGTTTTTCTATAAAATTCTCAGGAATAGCTCGAAGTTTGTATTCGTGTCCGGTTGATAGCAACAGCCAGTGAAATGTAGATGTACATTAGTCCACCTCTGCCTAGCCCTTTGGGGACGATAAGCGTTATGGTAATAATTATGAATGAATCATCCTAAGACACGTATCAGTTTAAAATTAATCATCACTCACTTAAATATTTTTAGATAAAAATCCCTCACGATGTTTACCTTCACCATAGTCTCTTTGACTCGTAATATCGACAATATCTGTAGCTGTTACATATCAACTGAAATTTACGTTATTCTCTAGATACCGACAACACACGTGTTGAAGGGCGTTACGCTTCAAACTTCAATACAAACACGTGAATGACGAATATAAGTCGCGTTTATGATCTTGGTTTAATCAAAGTTTCAGATAGACGAACTAGTACACGTGAACTGATTACAATTAACTGACGATTAATATTTTTGTTGCATTAAAATTTCTGTAATATTTGATTTTACTATGTTTAACGAATATAATTATTATGATAATATTTATGTGCTTTTGTTGTGTTTGTTTTAAACAGAAAACAACCCACACCAAGATTTTCTACTATCGTAAACTGTCAATCATAAATTCTAACATACACATATATGACCTGAAACAACTAGCTATAGGCCTTAAAACTATTTTAATAAGTGTTGAGATTGAATCCAAGCATCGTATCGTAAAATATCGATAAATATTTCACGAAATAAAAACCGTAACGACTTACCATCAGATGAGTTAACGGTTGTGGTCAAACGCTTATCTACTTATTTCCAATAAATACTTGTAATAGTAAACTTGAAAAAGGCAATTTAATATCCAAAAGAGATCATTCCAGTATTCCGGATATAAAAATATATGAACACGAAAATATATGAAGACTAAATTCGAACCAATAATTTAAGATTCTCATCTCCGTCGTCATAAATTCTTCTAGTCTTATCCTAATTTATTTGGGTCAGCGCGTTACGTCTTTGTCTTTTATTCCTTTTCGCGAATCCATACCTCAAAATGTCCAATGACTACGGTTACAAACATAACAGCCTTATGTCAATCAATATTATGTATGTATAATAAATCTACAGAGCTTTTTGTTTGAAAGCGCTAATCTCTGGACCAGAGAGGTATGAAATTATTTTTGCATTTGATAGCCTGATTTTTGCTAAAGGATATAAGCGGTTTTAAATAACTCTATGACCTTTTGGAGGATGAGGGTCGTTGGACAATAATATAGTCGCGACAAAGTTCAACCATAAAGTGTATATTTAATTCAGTAAAATGCTCTATATATATTTACAATCACTATGGTACAAACACAAGTCATCCTAAACCTATTACAAAATATTTACACCAATTAGAATCAAGCTAGCGAGCGCGCGGGGCGCGAGGCGCGGGGCGCGGGACGTAGGTCGCATGCAGGTGTTCGAATCTATAAATATTGGTAGCGCGCGCGCGGGCTCCTCCATTTCGCGCCGCGCGTCGCCGTCGAGTGTAGCTCCGTGATCATCTCTGCTCCTCTGCCTGCTGTTGTGAAGATCGCTGCCTGTGTGCATGTTGTTACTCCGTGTTGTGCTTGCTGCTTGCTCCAAACCGCTCTTATCAGAGCGAACTGACGCGTGCAGCGGCGTAGCGTGTTACTATGCGCGCCGCGTCGCTGCCGCGAAAGCGTCTTTATCAAGACGGTGTCGTGTCTCCATGCAGCTGTCATAAAAACGTTATAGTCTTTTTCAAGACTGCTTCTTCGCTGTCTCTTGAGTAGCATGTCAGAACGTACGGTAATGGTAATGGACTCGGTAACGGTGGTAAGGTAATAATGGTGTCTGGTAACGGTGGTAATGGTTTCGAAGGAGGTACGGTAAGGTAAGTGATTTGTGTACTGTGTCACTACATCACTCCCCCCTAAGCGAAGCGTACGTTCGGTTTCACTGAGCGGCCAGAACGAGTAACGTAGGTATCGCGCGTCGTCACTGGGGTCGTTGACCGAGGTTCCGATGGCTCGTCGCTTGTAGTGCGCGCTGTCCTAGGTTGCTGCCGTGTTACTGTTCTGGTGTCAGATTCTTCGTCTAGTAGGTGGGCTGGCTTCACTCTGTCTATTGAGACTACTGCAGTTCGTAAGGGCATCTGTATGGTGAATTGCTTGCTACCACGTTGCAGAACTTTGAACGGGCCGTCATATGGTGGGGTCAACGGACTTCGCACGGTATCATTTCGCACGAAAACATGAGTACACGTCGCTAGATCCTTGTGTACGAACGTGCTCGTGCTGTTGTTGTGTGATTTGCTGCATGGCGATAGATTCGACATAGTTTCGGTCAGCTGGCGGACGAAATCTGCGTCTTCAATGTTCGGCTGTGTAGGCACGAAGAAATCCGACGGTATTCGCAGTGTCGATCCGTAGGTCATCAGAGCCGGGCTGACTTGAGTGTCTTCGCGTAGAGCGGTGCGTAGTCCCAGTAAAACGGTATATAGTTCCTCGTTCCAGCGCGTGGCGGCGCTTCTCGCCATGAGTGCGGCTTTCAAGGTTCGATGCCAGCGTTCGACTTGACCATTTGCTTGCGGGTGAAATGCAGTAGTTCGAATCCTTGTAATTCCAAATTTTTTCATCAATGCGTTGAACAATGACGATTCAAATTGTCTTCCTTGGTCAGTGGTCACGCGCAACGGGCAACCAAATCGCGATATCCAACCATCGTACATCGCCTTAGCAACAGTGTCGGCAGTGATGTCACGTGTAGGTATTGCTTCGGGCCATTTGGTGCAGCGGTCGATCATGGTCACCAAGTATCTGAAGTCGTTTGACGGCGGCAGTGGTCCCACGATGTCTATGTGAACGTGTTCGAACCGCGCGGATTTTTGAAATTCCCCGAGCGGAGCGATTACGTGTCTTTGTACTTTCCCGCGCTGGCAACCGATGCATGATTTTGCCCATAGACCAACTTCTTTATTCATGCTCGGCCAGAAGAACTTGGTTGACATAATCCTCCTTGTTGTTCTTACACCTGGGTGACTCAGCTCGTGTTGCGCTTTGAACGCGGCAAAACGGTAAGTCGCTGGTAGGTACGGACGCATGTTGCCGGCCGATGTTTCGCATATGACAGGTCGCTGACCTCCGGGTAGTGTAATGCGTACGAACTTGAGACTCGAGTTGGACATGCAGGTCTTCAGCTCTTCGTCGGCTTCCTGGTCTTGAGCGAGTTGGTCGTAGTCTATTGTAGAATGAGATAGGTTGATTTCTTCGATTCGTGATAAGGCGTCAGCTGCTTCGTTCTTATCACCGGTAATATATTCAATCTTCGAACAAAATTGACTGACGTAATGAAGTTGGCGTTCTCTTCTTGGAGTGTCGGTGCTATTCGGTGATCTTGTTAATGCGTAGGTTAGAGGTTTATGGTCGGTGAATATAGTCAGGTCGTTGCCCTCTATCAGTCGTCGTAGATGTTTTACAGCGGTGTACATTGCTAATAATTCGCGATCGTACACGCTGTATCGTCGCTGCGTCTCACTCATAGTTTTCGAGTAGAATGCCAGAGGTCTCCACACGTCGTTGACTTTCTGTTGTAGCACAGCGCCGATACTTGTATTGGATGCGTCGGTAAATAAACAAAGTGGAGCGTTAGGTATCGGGTGCGTAAGCGTCGTTGCCTCGAGAATGCTTTGGCGGCATTTCTCAAAGGATTGTTCGGCTTCTTGAGACCACTGAATCGGAGTTTTATCGTTTTTCTTGCTGTTATGTAGGTACTTATTCAATTCATGTTGATATTCTGCTTGATGAGGTAAGCAGCTGCGGTAAAAGTTTATCATTCCTAAAAATCTTCTAAGTTCTTGTACTGTCTGTGGCTTCGGATAGTTTACTATGGCTTGAATTCGTTCTTGAGTGGGATTGATTCCTTCTGATGAGACTTCGTATCCGAGGAACTCGATGATTTTCTTATCAAACTCGCACTTGTCGATGTTTAGACTGACGCCGTAGGTATTTAGGCGTTCGAGTACTAATTCTAAGTGCCGACGATGTTCTTCCTTGTTTCTCGAGTGAATCAGCAGATCGTCGACGAAACAGAATACGATGTCATCTAGTCCTCGAAGAACTTCGTGCATAAAGCGTTGAAAAGTTTGACCGGAGTTTCTTAGGCCAAATGTCATGCAGGTAAACTCGAAGAGACCGAAGGGTGTTATTATGGCTGTTTTCTGGACATCTTCTTTCGCGATGGGCACCCAAAAATATGCCATCTTCAGGTCGAGCTTAGAGAAGATTTTCTTGCCATGAAGTTGGTACGTGAAATCTTGGATTCGAGGTATGGGGTATCGGTCTGGCACGGTGACGGCGTTGAGTCTTCTGTAGTCCCCACATACTCGCAGTGAACCATCCTTCTTCTTGACTACATGCAGAGGACTGGCCCAGGGACTGTTCGATGGTTTGCAAATCCCCATCTCGATCATACGCTCGAATTCAAGCTTCGCCGCTTTGTACTTGTCGGGCGGTAGAGGGCGCGGCCGAGAGTACAATGGCGGTCCGGTTGTTTCAATATGGTGCGTGACGTCATGTTTGACTGGAGTTTTCAGTGACATTGGTCTCAGTACATCTGGGTATTTCTTCAGCAGGTCGTGGTATGCATGGTCTCGGTTGATAATGTAGATCGATTCTTCGTTGTTATGTATTTTGATGGCGTTCACGCTGAGTTCGGTTACGCGGTCGACGAGTTTTCTTTGGTGTAAGTCAACTAGTAATTTGTGATGTACTAAGAAGTCTGCTCCCAGTAACGATGTCTTCACGTCCGCGACGACGAAAGTCCACTTGAAGCTTCTTCGTAAACCTAAGTTGAGCTCGAGTGTGCGCTCACCGTAGGTTCGAATTTCTGTGCCGTTAGCTGCGAACAGTTTGTATGTATTCTCTGCCGGCTTCAAATGCTTCTTGTTTCGGGCGGCTAATACGGATATGTCGGCACCCGTGTCCACAAGAAATCTCTCTCTGTTAATGATGTCGATCACACATAGGCGGTGAGACTTTTGGTTTACATCGACGCCCGCCACAGTCGATGTACTTTCTAGTTTTCCTGCTTGGTTCTTGAGCACGGCGATTCACATTTTCGCGCCTCGTTGCCGAAGCGGTAGTGATAACGACACAGCCAATCGGGATCGCCGGGCTTGCGCGCGTCATGCCTACGATGTCTTGAGTGCGAGCGAGAGCGGCTACGGTTTGCGTAGTGCGAGCGAGAGCGGTGATTCGTGGAATTTTGTTGATTTCGAAGCTCGGCGATATCGAGAGATAGTTTTTCAATTTGTTTTGATAACACGCTGATTTGAAGGTTTGTTATATTTTGATGTCCCTCGTTGACCGATGTGCTGGTTGACCGGGGGTTTTCTGTGGAGACTGCGGCTACTGTAGCTGGTTCAAAATGCTCCATCATCTTGTCGGCCATCGCAGCTAAGATTTCGAGCGATGACTCGGTGTTGACGGAGATCACAGCGCGAACTTGTGCGGGGAGATGGTTGAGCCACATAACCTTCAGTGCTTCATCAGACAGTAATTTGCCGCTGAGGTCTCTCATCTTACGCAGCAGCTGGCTCGGTTTTTGGTCGCCGAGTTCGAGGCCGCTGAGTAGCTTCTGTAGCTGGCGATGGTCTGACTCCTGGTACGTCGAGATGAGTCGGTCTTTGAGCGTTTTGTATTTTCCGCTGGCCGGTGGCTCCAGGATGATGTCCGCGATCTGCTCCAGGTCACTGCAGCCGAGCAGCGGGACGACGAGGTTAAACTTCTGCTCATCTCCAACCTTACTGGCAGCAACCGCGGCTTCGAACTGCGCGAACCACAGACGCGGGTTTTGGCGCCAAAATGGTGGTAGTCGGGCAGGTAGAGATATTGTAGCCACGTTGCTCTTCACGGTTGTGACGTCCTGCGCATCGGTATATTCTTCATTAGTCGACATCTTGCAGGGAATTCTTCTCTTCAGGTTTCAGTTTTCTTCGGGGTCACCAATTTGGAGGATGAGGGTCGTTGGACAATAATATAGTCGCGACAAAGTTCAACCATAAAGTGTATATTTAATTCAGTAAAATGCTCTATATATATTTACAATCACTATGGTACAAACACAAGTCATCCTAAACCTATTACAAAATATTTACACCAATTAGAATCAAGCTAGCGAGCGCGCGGGGCGCGAGGCGCGGGGCGCGGGACGTAGGTCGCATGCAGGTGTTCGAATCTATAAATATTGGTAGCGCGCGCGCGGGCTCCTCCATTTCGCGCCGCGCGT
This sequence comes from Craniophora ligustri, assembly GCA_905163465.1. Lineage (NCBI taxonomy): Eukaryota > Metazoa > Arthropoda > Insecta > Lepidoptera > Noctuidae > Craniophora > Craniophora ligustri. The sequence continues at coordinate 7,186,990 of LR990970.1, forward strand.
CGCCGTCGAGTGTAGCTCCGTGATCATCTCTGCTCCTCTGCCTGCTGTTGTGAAGATCGCTGCCTGTGTGCATGTTGTTACTCCGTGTTGTGCTTGCTGCTTGCTCCAAACCGCTCTTATCAGAGCGAACTGACGCGTGCAGCGGTGTAGCGTGTTACTATGCGCGCCGCGTCGCTGCCGCGAAAGCGTCTTTATCAAGACGGTGTCGTGTCTCCATGCAGCTGTCATAAAAACGTTATAGTCTTTTTCAAGACTGCTTCTTCGCTGTCTCTTGAGTAGCATGTCAGAACGTACGGTAATGGTAATGGACTCGGTAACGGTGGTAAGGTAATAATGGTGTCTGGTAACGGTGGTAATGGTTTCGAAGGAGGTACGGTAAGGTAAGTGATTTGTGTACTGTGTCACTACAACCTAAATGAAGCACACATATACAAAGTTATAATCAATAAAGTTGACCTAGTTTACACAATTGAAAATTATAGATTTTTGTATATTTTGTCTAAGTCACAATATATTATGTCACAATATGTTAGTCTCTAAGACTGTTGGAAAGACTACTTATCATCACCATATCAGCCAAATGATGTCCACATCTGAACATAATACATCCTCCATAGATTCATTGACATACAGGCAAATTTTTCAAGCGGAATCTGGCTAAAACCAAAACGAAAGGAATTCTACAAGACTCGGGCCTACTTTTGATGAAACTTAACATACTTACATACTTGGATTTAAAAATATACAATATTTCTAGTCAGGAATTAAACACGATGTATTTGAAATAAAAAACAAAAATAGAATAAAACAAATATATCCGGACATTATGACACAGCGCAATCTATCTAATCTCTAATATTTTTGTTAATACATACATAATTCTAATCATATAGAAATAACCATGACTCAGGTCCAAATGGTCATGCTCATCGAACTAACATTTGCTATTAACGGGATACAAACCTAATACCCATATCAGACAGCCTTTGCTACCGCTGCGCTAATTGGGTAGTTATAAAAAAACACAAAAATACGTGACTAGAAGTATACTACAGAAAAATACTCAATATAACCCTTTTGCTCCGGCCTTTCTCCTCTTAATAATCTACTGAACAAATATTTTGAGTTTACAATTGGTCGGAATTTACTAGTGGTATCAAGATCTTTAAGAAACACTTCACCAAACTTATTTACAAGACCAGACTTCAATTTCACTTATATCAATAACAATTAATTTCAAGTATATTTTAATGGGAATAAATATTTGTGCTTAATCAAAGTTTATTACAATTACGACGCCGAGTTATATTAATCAACAATTAATAGATATTAAACATAGTTTCAATTTGAGTGCCACTTACTCTTCTGAGAAAGGAAATAATATAGCTACAAATTGATGAATGTTTTGTACATATATCATTTGTAAAAGATATATATATATATATAAACCATCACGCCTACGTCCCAGAAGTATTAGGTAGACGACTAGGTACTAATTTACACTCACGTTTCGCCGGTATGTTTTTGGTCACATGTAATAGATGCGATGCCTATTGCTATAAAAAAAACTTAAAATATTTAACTAATTTTATTTTCTTAATTGTTAATTCAAAACCTAATCTATTAGATTAGGTTTTGAAATAATAAACATTGATTTTACTAATTTTATGTCAGCATATTTTGGTTTTTTACATTTTGTTTACAATATCTATCTATATTTTTGTTATTTTATCCAGATGTTATGATTCCTTTACAATTTGTATTAAATTAATTGGGTCAATTATTGCCATAACGACAAAATCTGAAAAAAAAAACTTTTATTTCAAAGGTAATTTTATTATATCGCGTATGTAATTACTACTAACTAATACTAAGAAATCGGTAAGTTTTTGCTGCTATTCTGTTTTTGATATTGAATAAGATTTGTCATTTGTTTGTTTACATCAAAATATCGAATTTTTACTTGAAGTGAGATTTATTGATAAACTTATTGTTATTTTAGTATTCGAAATGTAGTTAGGATTAATCTTAACAAATAACAAATATTTTATAAATCCATATTTCAATTCTGAAATAAATTTATTTCAATTTTATTTATTCTGACTAAACATAAATTTAATTTTGATCTGGGTATATTTGATATGTTTTCATGATAATGTACTACAGATTGAATTGTAAACCAATTATTATTTTCGGCTTAGAAAATAATTCGTTTTATTTGTGAATTGTCTTTTCAGTTTAAGTCAGTTATACATACATACTCTCACGCTTTTTCCCATAGAGGTAGGCAGAAACTTCAGAATGCCACGCGCTACGATCCCTGCATACTTTTGCCTCGTCCACATTCATACATCTTGTCATGCACGCACGCCGGTTACGAGTCCTGCGCACCTGACCTGAAGGAGTTCACCAATTAGATCGGTATGTGAAGGTGAAGGAGTTCACCAATTAGATCGGTATGTGTCCTACTGGGCCGCCCCCTCCCAGCGGGGATTGGGAGGCCTAGTAGGACACATATCACTGGCATTTACCTTATAAATTTATTTCGTCAACTATTATATGAAGTCTGCCAACCCGCAGTAGGTTGGCGTGGTGGACTATAGCCTATCCCTCTCAAATGAGAGGAGACCCGTGCCCAGCAGTGGGATGTTAATGGCTTGATGATGATGATGAGATAAATATTTGTGTGATAAGCATGGACATTTTGGCCTGAGTTATGCCGCTGCCTTTATACTTGTATTTCCAAAAAAATATACCACGATGTGTGTGTATCTACATATTATTCTAGTCTACCCGTCACAAAAGCGTCGTTCCTTAGGTCGGACTAAATAGCATTTTGTATCTAATAAAGTCTGGGTATATTTACTATAGAAATATGTACGATTGTTAAAACGGATTGGAGTTTTTAAATTATACAATTGTATAATAATAAAACTTTACAGCCTTCAGATATTTGTTTGTAATAATAAATTGTTTTAAACATAAAATTAAGTGATGCGGGTTTGTTATGCCATAAATTTGCATTTTCATCATAATATTGCATCACACTGTTTGTCGATTTCCAGTTAACAATTTAAGCTTACACGTAGGTGTTAACGCCTTCCACCGATAATTGAACCGTTTATGTCAATTTTGTGTCTTCTGTTCAATATTATTTAATCGTTTCTTCACAATTAACTTCCTACGTCGTAATTAAGTAAAACATTTTAAAATTAATCTTAAATATTTTTTATAAACGATTTCTAACTTATTATTGTATCTCTTATGTACCTATATACATATATTTTGAGGACTTTTTTACATATTTATTTTACAAAGACTTTTCTTGCAGCTTTGTTTACGTATAAAACAATAATTGGAAAGACCTACTAACAATATAATTGTAGGAGTTCACGAGCATCACAATCTGACTTCTAATACATAATACATGCTTAAGTTCTTAGATGTATAATAAATATAACACAACCCAAAAACTGTAGTTAAAAGCATTTTCACTATTAACCCTTTTTTGTTTCACTTATATAATTAACAAGCATGACTTGCTAAAAACGAACACCGCGATAAGATTTCTAGAACAAAGTTGTTTACAAGAAAATATGTAGGTACTGTAACTAATAATGCTTGAATATATTCATCAAAGAAGGGGAACTTTTTTTATGACAGCAAATATATTTTGTTTTTATTGTGAATTCAATTCAATTCGATTTAAAAATATTGACAATCGTGAATTACATGGAATACATTATTATAGATTGTAGTTGAATTATAGATATTAAATTCGTGTAAAAACTTTGGTTTTTGGTGGATGAAACCATAGCTTTATTTGTAAAGCTATGGTTTCATCGTGAACCAAATAAATTATCCAATAAGTAACGGGTCTCCTCTCATCTAAGACTCTGAGAGAGATTAGGGCATTGTCCACTACGCAAGTCTAACGCGGGTTAGCGGAATTCATTTAACACGCCATCAAGATAATTTCTCAAGTATGTAAGTTTCTTCGTGACGTCTTCCTTCACCGTTTGAGTATGTGATAAATACGCACATATCTGAAAAGTCAGTGGTGCCTTTGGATCGAACTGTAGACCACTGACTAGCACAGTCTAGTCACGCCACTATCACAGCTTTTTAAGTTATGGATTATGCAAAATGAAATTACGTTGACTTTGAAAGAGCAATGATAAAGAAAGGTACAAATATAAAGGTATAAAGATATCGTATCAATGACACGCACGTATATCTTTCCTATCCCAAATAATACATTACAAATAATGAAAACGGAGAAAGAAAACATTATAAATAAATTTGACATTCTAAGATAGTTTATCGACGATAGGTGTGGTTGAATAATCTACCCTAGAATAATGTAGGCGATTTTCGAGGGCTTAATATAAGGGGTGACCCCCTATAACATTACTATGATTTGCTATTATAGTACCCTACGCTCACAAAGAAACCTTACCGATATTGAATCATCAATCTACTTTGAATAAAACCAATAATAGTTTATTTCCAAAAATAGTATCAGCAACGATTTATAAAGATCGTAAAACAAAAATCTGTTATCAAAACATTTGGCAGTCATAAAAATGTTTGCCAAGAATCTTCGTATAATATTATGGAGTGAGACCACGACCTATTACCATTGACTGAACACAAATCCAAATTGTGTGCCAGTAGATAATTCCTTATCAGAATAAGTCCAGTAACTAATAAATTTTCTGACCTGAAAATAGAAGCTACTAAATCCCATGAGGCATACTTATTTCTTACACAGTCTCCATTGGTGTTTTAAATGTCCGCTGTGGGAATTAAATAATATCTATATAAGTCGCGGCTTTATTTATTGTTTAAATAGTAGGTACTTAGTATATACATGCCATTTCCAGTAATTAGTATTCCGTGCATATTTACGTATTAATCCGTGGTTTTAATTATAAAAGCATTTTGCAATTACTCTACAGTTTTTGGTTGTTTGTTTAATATTAAATAGTAATTACAGATTATTAGCTGAAATTACAAATCCGGTACAAATATTGACTACGAACGTTATCAATATTTGTAACTTAGTTTAAATATTTCTCATATAATTGATATGTAATTGTTATGGGAAATAATAAAAAAATAAATACGAAATTATGAACCACTTAACATATTGCTAGCTGACATTCAAGCGGTTTAAGCCTAATGGTGTGACAAAGGACTGTGATGTCAAAGGTTTCGAGTTCAATCCCAACACACGTTCCACTGCCTTCTCTAAGTTACAAGCGTATTTATCGCTTGCTCAAACGGTGAGGGAAGACACCGTGAGGCAACCTGCATGGCTGATTATTATCAAAGATCATTTGATTCTGCTCTGGAACGTCCTTGGTTTGAAACATAGTCATTTTTACTTCGTGATCTTGGGAACGCGTCTTTTGTTACAAGTAATAAGACTTCGTAATAATAATTGGTAAATTGATTGTTTCTAAATATTACCTAATTGTTTAATTGGATGATTCATTATTTTAATTCTTCTTGAATATTAATTTATACCTCACTTGTATACCTTTTTCATTACTCAAAGATCGTGAATAATAATTATTTAAGAATAATTTGAAAACTTTTTGAAAATCACAAAGCTCCAATATTGTAACATAATTCAATTGTAACTAAAACTTTAATAAAAGATTTCATTTATAATATAAATAAATTTATCGTACAACTCATTCATGAAAAATTTCATCAGGTAAATTTAACAAATATTTTACCGTGAAAGTTTAGCTAAACAGTAAAAGTATAAAAGCAAGCAATAAAGTTTTTAGTTTAAAATTACCTTTACTATAATAGATTGTATTAAATACAAATTGGAGTTACGTAGGTAGGTTTAACTTGACTTCATAACACGAACAATAATTCATTATGCATTTCTTTGGAAACGTTTTCTTGCATTAATAGATTTTATATATTTCTTTCACTTCATAATCCTGATGAGTTTGCGGCTAAGTAATTAAGGCGCTGATCAATCAATCTGTTTAGTTAAGATTCGCTTCCTGAGATGAGTCTATGAGTGGCTGCGTAATATTAAAATATCAAGACCTCTCTGAGTCGGTTAGAAAAAGTGTGGGTTCGTCTTATCATCAGGATATTGGTTTAACCCAGTATTAACTTCTTTTCATTTGGCCTATGTAAGAGAGCCCGCAATCACAATCGAGCTACTCCTGCATCTTGTAGAGGTATGTGACACTTGACAACAAACTGCTTCTATCAAGATCGAAGCACGCTTCAAGATGTATCGAATCTGGTCTGTTGAAGATGCGGTATCGGGAGCTTGTTCTCATGCAGTAGTTGCTTGACATATTTCAGCTCTGCATCAATCAATCACTTCATCATTATTGTATTCAGCCGCATTTGGGTAGCCTAACAAGGCTAGAATAATGATGACATTATTAACACGAAAAGCTGTCAATAATAACTACCCAACATCATTTAAACTGAACCGAGTTCTATATACTATTATGTTAATATTTTATACATTTTATCATTTAATGTTTAATCAAGCATACATGCAAACACTCACCCCTTTTTCCCATGGGGGTGGGCAGAAACTACAACATGCCACGTGCATACCACTTTTGCTTCGTCCGCCGGTTTCGAATACCTACTGCGCACCTGACCTTTCATCTTTATATAATTAATAGTTGTTATGGTACGCAGTAAGTGATACCACTTACAGTTATACACAATAATAAGGAAAATTACTTAATTTGAAACTAATTAAATCACGAGTAAAGTTATAAATCGAAATTTCTCGCAAACATTATACCCACAACTTTGTCTTTCTTGTTTTCAACTCAAACTTAATTAAAAACTTCTGTCAGTAAAATTGAGCTAGGTACTGTGATTATATTTCTTAAAATCATAAACAATTGAAAAGTTAATGTATGAAATTAAATTTCAAATAAGGAAAAACTGGCTTTACGAAAAATGTACTAGTGCGCACAAGCCATGTATGCGTTTGGATCCACGCCGATTAACCCTTACTTCCCTTTTACTGCAACTCTTGTAAGCCAGGATCAACAATAGTAAGCATCCAGATTATCATCGAGACAATGAAGCATGACGTGTTCCAAGGGAATGATTTTAACGGTCTTGGAATCTGCAGCGAAACGGATCATGAAATTAGATAGGAGGAGTAAACATAATATCAGTTTTCCAATTCCCTCCTTCGTTTCCTGGTCAAGCGAGAAACAGAATAGAGTTTAAATGTCATTGACTTAAGAACACATGTTTACAACTGGGTTAGGCCCCGTTGCCAAAGGCACGCCACGATAGTGGCGGTAAGACCCATCATGGAGGAGAGGCTTGAGAGGCGCCACGCCCTCAGCTTCCGGCTGGCGCAGGTTTTGTCTGGGCATGGGTGCTTCGGCAAGTACCTGTGTCACATAGACCGGGAGCCATCGCCCGGTTGTCATCACTGCGTGGCGCGTGCCCTGAGAACACGGCACACACTCCAGATCTGCCCGGCCAGGGCAGAGCAGCGCCGTGAACTCATAGCAGCAGTCAGCGGTGACCTCTCGCTTCCAGCCGTGATCTTATCCATGGTCGGGAGCGGGAATGCGTGGGATGCCGCCGCCTCCTGGAGTGTACGAGAAGTTTGTACGAAAGTAGTGTTTCCTTCTTGCAATCAATACTAAAGCAACTATCTACATTCCTTAAGGACTAACGTTCAAATAAATACCATATAGTACCTATTCGATTAATAAACCTTTTAAATCGTTCCTGAAAAATAAACGGCTTTCGAATCTGGAATAAATATATAATAAAAAAGATTATAGGTACGCCTTTTGGCGTATAATCTTTTTTTTTGAGTATTTTTTCACTTTTCTATAAACGTACCCTATTTTATTCATACCTACTTGAAAACTCAAAACTAATATCCAAATCGCTTATTTTAGGTTATTGATGATTTCGGATAAAAAAGCTATATTTTTTCAACTCTTATACTATAGCTCAAGTTCGCATTTGGGCAATGCTGTTTTGGTTTTTGGGCAATGACCGCACTTCTCAAAAGTCGAAAATGAATTAGCACGGGTAATTCAGCAAAACAGCCAGTTTGATGTATGAAGTGGCTTACGGCAAGCGGTTGCACGTCATAACTAGTTCACCGAAGTTACCCACTTTCTGTCATAGCGAGCTAGTTGAGATGTCTTTCTATATGCTCCGTTGAACCCCGCACAGCTGCTGTGTTCTAGTCTTAGTTGAAAAGTCAAAGCCTTGCTCAGAAAGTCACGAACCTACTGATGCAATACTTTTTATTCCGCTCGTTTCCTTTTTCGTTTTTCTCGTTACATTACGTTATGTTGAGTTTGCTTGCTTGGAATAACACGTTTTTGCAAAAGTTATTAAAAACGTTATGTAGGATGTATCTAAATATATATAACTCAAAGGTGACTGACTGACTGACTGACTGACATAATGATCTATCAATGCACAGCCCTAACCACTGGACAGATCGGGCTGAAATTTGGCATGCAGGTAGATGTTATGACGTAGGCATCCGCTAAGAGGATTTTTGAAATTCACCCCCTAAGAGGATAAAACGGGGGTGTAACGTTAATATGTTTTTTTAAGTTAAATTGCACGCGGACAAAGTCGCGGGAATCAGCTAGTTTAATATAAGATTGATCATGAACTTTTAGGCCAATGAGATCCTTTAAATAACACTACACTGCTTAAACCAACTTATACATTTAAAATTCCAATGTGAACTCCATTTTTAAAGTCGGTATTAATTTAGGATTTTATAAAATTAGCGAAGCGCGTGGCATATCGTAGTTTCTGCTTACCACCATGGGAAAAAGGCGTGAACGTATGTACATACCTACATATGTATGTATGAATGTTTATGAAATTAGATATGTAATAAATATTGTTTTATACCGTTATAGATTTCACCTCTATAGCCTATTTAATCATTTAAAATTAAAATAATCATCTAAAGTTAATATTTTAATTTTCACATACCTATCATTTAACGTTAGTTTCTGCCGAAACTGCAATAAATTAAAAAAAGTAGTCCTTAGATTTTCACCTATTAAGTGAGTGAAATGTAATTTAGACGGCTTTCCTTTGACAAAGTTGGAATCACTGTTATTAACTAAGTTTTAATACGTCAGTTGCGATGAACTTTACCGTTTACGAATTTGTTGTATAACCAGAACCTTTTTTCCGGTCTAATAGCCTGAATTTGTAAGTTTCATTAATATTGAATACCCCCGGAGACAGTGGGAATAAATGTTACAAGTTGTGTCACTGTCCACCCCGGGTAGACATGCAGGGGGTGGACAGCGGGAATATACCCTATTTCTTCTTTCTTTCTTTCTCGATCTTCGACTCTTTTCCTCCAGTCACTGCCAGCTATCTTGCGCAAGTCGTCGCTCCACCTGGCCGGCGGCCGTCCTACACTACGTTTCCCGAGACGCGGTCTCCACTCAAGAACTCGTTTGCTCCAACCCTATGATTCTATTTAATTACAGTATAATTGGTCTATGACCGTTCTAATTTAATTGTATCATCATCATCATTGGTCTATATTCGTCCACTGCTGAATTGTATTCATGAATAAATAAATGATTGATGATCCTAATTGTTTAAATAGATAATTGTATATTTATCAGAAATATTTTTTGACCAGAATTAGTATGACTGGTTAATCGATCAGTTTATACCTAATTGATTACCAATAACGATTCTACTTATTAAATCAAATCCATACAAAAATTTTATTTGATTTATATTATCAATATCGCAATGAATGTGGATTAGGTTGAATGAATAAGGTTAATAGCAATGTATCACATTAATACTACAGCTCATTCAATTCATAATTATATTGTATATCATTAATGAAAAATAGCTTTACTACTAAATAAGTTAAAAATCAAAGAACCTAATGTAGTACGTATTGGCAAATAACAAACAAACAATACCGCTATAATACGCAATTATCTGCAAAGAAAGAGATGTCTAAGGCTACAAAAACCGCTTACCATCAAACTAATCGTCAACTTTTTCGCCATCTATGTGGTATACAAAAGAAAAGTAAAGAATTGTCATAATTTGTACGCTAATCCGACATGAAAAAATATGAGTTTTACTGTGGGGATCATTTAAACAAGCTCCATTATAAATAATTTAAAAAATAATGGCTGGTTATTAATCTCGAGATTCAACGAAGTGTTGGACATTTAAAACAATGTTTAGTTTAGTCAACGTTCATATTTTTGTGGGATTTCAGTATGTTATTATTTCTCGAACTGTACACGTGCTATTTTAATTGATTCATAATTGAAATTGTTTTCACTCAATGTACCTATAAACTGTAGAAACAGATAATTTCACTATGCAATAGCTCTTTTTAAATGTGTTTCAAAATTTTTATCAACTTTATAAATAATTTTATTTACTAGCAGCAAATCTTTTTATAAAATTAGTTAATTTAGTAAAATAGTATTTACTATTACTAGTAATTTCGTAATAAACGCTGCACTATATTAATAAAAATTATATTTTATATTTCGACATTATCAAACAGCGCCATCTAGTTCCAGACTAAGGAACTAGGTCCGAAAACCCTAATTGCAAAAGACAACCCTAATGCTGCTGCGTTAATCGGGTTTTCAAACTGGAACACAATGAATAATATATTTGGAAAATACTTGACACTGTGCAAGAACTCTCCTAGACGAACTCACCAAAATAATCTTAACACGTTAAACTTAAAAGTAGATATTTGCCTAAAGTGCCTAGTTAGAGACACGTTTTCCGCGTTCAGTGCTGTGATTGGTCGGAGAGCGCTTGGCGAGCCAATAGCAGCGCTTAACGTGATAAATGCAACGTTTGCGTTTCGGTAAACGAAAAATGCTCATACTAGGCACTCAGAATATTAAAAAGAAAGATATTGGAAATTCGAAATCGACGTAATGGACTTTATTCTTTTAAATGAAAAAAAATATTTGGACACAGGTGCCGTTTACGAGACGTAATTAGAAATTTTACGGAAACAAGCTTAGGAAACTTCTAATTAATAAATGATACGGAAGCCAGGCACGGTCTTTAAAGGTAAATTGTGTTTTTTCCTTATGACTTGGAAAATCGAAATACAAAATATTAAATATCAAGTTGATATGTGTAAACTTCAAAAACTCAAAAAGTTCTGCATTCAATGAGCTCTAACACGATAGACAATCCGTTTGAAAGTTTGAAGTTACCTATTTTTTGCGTCAATTTAACCACAATATGCCACAGCAAACTGGGTTCAGCTAGTAAGTCATATTTCCTTTATTTCTAGGTCAGTAGGTATCTGTGTTAAAAATCGCCACATGATTCGATTAATTTTTTTTTTGTTACTACACTATATCGTTAGTTTGTAAGTTTGAGACAAAACATTTTAGAACAGTAGAACACTTTTTACATGGGAGCAGGCAGAAACTTCAGACCAACACTTAGCAAATGATGTCTTAAAGTTTCCGATACCCCCGTTCCACTTTAGTTTTTGACTGAGTCCAAAAGTATGAGTTTCTAGAACGTTCCCTCGAAAGTGAATATTATTTCCTTGCTTGCTCAATCTATTTATCCTTCAAATTCACATAGATAAATGTAATTTCCTTGAATTTAAAACCTGTTTTTAAATTATTCGTTACTCCTTTTACAGATTTTATTGATGGTATTTAACTAGGTAACTAACCCCGTTCTACTAATTGACGGTCGTGAGCTCTTTTCGCGCAAATTGGATTTCAACAAAAATTTTGGGTAGCTGCTGTTTTTTTTTATGACTTGCAAGTAGGTATTATAACCTATTTACAGGTCATAAAATTAATGAAGTTGTTCACATATTTCGGTTGTCTATGTAAAAATATGTTAATATATTTAAAATTTTTAATATGTTTGTACATGCATTTACGGTACAAAAAATATTTTAACCGGTGACCGGCGCGTATGACCAGATCTATGAATGCGGACGTCGGAAAAGCAATATGCAGAGATCTTAGCGCGTAGCATTCTCTGCGTACCCTTATGGGAAAAAGGCCTCGGTGTACGGTGTATTGAAGCCAGTATAACTTAGTCAAACTTCAAAGTCAGTTAGTAGCAAAAACTTTTTAATTTTTTAAATTTTAAATTTAAAAGAAATAGCAATTTCAGAAAAGGGGTACGGTATTATAGGATGGTATACGCGTCGGTCTTTATATCTTATTTGATTTTCCTCCGATGGTAGGTACCGAAATGCTTTTTCAATAGCGTCTAGCGGTATAACAGTTGCCTAATTGGCTTAATGGACCCAAGCACGACTATTAAGCGTGAAGTTTTAGCCTCAATTCCCAGGTCTGCCTAAGTGTTATTGGGGTTTTCTATGAAATTTAAGTAGTAGGTTTATGTTTGGATTGTGTCTAGTTAAAAGCATAAGCCGCACCCAACTAATTGGGACGAGATCTGATTTGAGGCGGAGCAATTAATCGATTATAAGCATGTTGTCAAAATATATTATGCATATTCTTTCCTGAAAGGCCGACAACGCATTTGCACGTCCTCTAGTGTTGCAAATGTCCATGGGCGGTGGTGATCACTTACCATCAGGTGAGACTTCTGCCCGTTTGCCCCCTTATTTCCAAAAAAGATAGATCAATAAAACAATATAAGTAATATTATTATTAGATTCAAAATCTTTTAAATAATCATATGTTAATAATATTATAATTAAAAGCCTAAAATAATAAGTTTGTTTAACCGTGACTTTTGAATAACTGTTCATTAACGCTCTTTGCTCTTATTTCGATTTCGTATTCATAACGCGTATGGAGAAAAGTTGCTCACTTTTCCGGCCCAATTAGCACAACGGTATTAAGGTTATCTACCGTGTTCATTTGGGTTTGAATCACGGTTATGGATACGAAATCGAAATAAGAGCAAAGAGCGTTAATGAACAGTTATTCAAAAGTCACGGTTAAACAAACTTATTATTTTAGGCTTTTAATT